>CM047427.1:30813310-31485898 GCA_026168455.1 Theocolax elegans | reverse complement strand
TTTTTATACAATTCGTTGCATAATATTTAATCCGAGAGTTAAGACTATTATAATTTATAGCTTAATTTATCAATGATGGTTCGTTTAAAGTTATTCTAGTTCACTTATTCTAATTGTCGCATTATGTAGATAAATGTAGAAACACATCGGTGTTGCATAAATCTGAGGTATGTCGATTGTACCGATAAAACGTGAATGCAGCAAACAATTTTTAAAGGACGATTTACAGTACTTCCTACAGAAAAATTGACATTCTTCAGATGAAATTGTAGTAATTAAAAACGTTAAGGTGTTGTCACAGTTTTAACAAGTGAAAAAAGAGTATTTGTTTGAATTGAATTAATTTCACCATGTTTAAACAATTCTTAATTTATATCCACTAGACTAAGTCACTGGGAAGTCTATTGAGACTATAAGCAAGCTATTTTATATATATAAAGTTTCTATTTTACTTCATTAATATATCCTCTCAAGAGACTTTGTGTCGAACAAATAAAAGTAAAACAAACCAATTGATAATAATTCAACACATATGATAGCTTGTGTATAATCTGAATGGATTTTCCAGTTACTCGAGTAATATAATAATATTGTACTATTTATTGCCATACACTGAAGCTGTAGTGAATTTCACCATGTTTAAACAATTCTTAATTTATATCCACTAGACTAAGTCACTGGGAAGTCTATTGAGACTATAAGCAAGCTATTTTATATATATAAAGTTTCTATTTTACTTCATGAATATGCGTCCACATAAACCCCTTCTGAATGGGCGGACTTCTTGCCTCACCTAGAGCAGCTGGGTATTATGAGTCTTTTCTTAACCTTTTGGCTGCGGGAAAATTTTAGTACTAAACGACCTTTTATAAAATGCAAAATGTATACATGAGATCATTGGATATTTCATGTAGAGTCCCCACCCTGACTGCTGGTCGATAAATCGACCACCCCCGCAGGCAACGTAAAGTACAATGTAAAATTTTTTTTCTCATTTTCCAGGAAACCTCTAAAGGGTATTTCTATGTAATTTCTCACGCTGAACATGAAAAAAATAGTAAAAAAATCCTAGAGATACTCTTGACCTTGAAAATCTATTTTTCAAGGTCAAATTTTTTTTCTATCATAGATAGAATTTTTTGAAGATTCTCGTACATAGTGTCATGGACTGAATAAAAAAAAAATTCTGAAAAAAATAGCTGAGGTATCATTGATCTTAAAAATTTACATTCAAGGTCGCATTCACTTCTAAAACAAGTGCAACAAACATCTGCTACATTTGTCAAGATGTCAAGAAATATTCTGACATTCGCTCTTAGCATAACCCAAGATCGACGGCGTGGACGTGGTGAAAAGGTGATCCCATTGGGGTGCTTGATTTTCGTGAGTCCCCTTGCTTTTCATGTTTCGGGGTGCTTGATTGCCGTGAGTCCCCTTGCCTCTCACGTAGAAATGATTGGCTCTACGGTAATGTCTCTTTTGTGTGGTACTCTTCAAAGCATGGTGCTGCGCATAGAGGAGTTTCACAACTAGGGCAAATGTATGTCGTTCTACATGGAGTCTTACGCAAAGAGCACAAGTGGCATCTTCGACTTGTATCTTGCCTCGGGAAATGGCGGTCAACTAATCGAATGGGAGAGTCATTGTAAGGAGAGATGCTTGCAGTACGATCAAGTTTCGCAGTCTACAATCATGAATAGCTTGATGCCAAAGCGATTTCTCTTCAAAGGAATGTACTGCTTGAATCGAAGCCTACCTTTCCATAATAATAGACTTTCATCTATGCACAGATTTTTTCCTGGAGTAAGAACTACTGAAAATTTGCTTTGCACGTGTTCTATTACTGGCTTTATTTTCACTAAAGGAGGATTTTCGATTTCTTCATTATTATGAAAATGCATCGTAGGATGTGAATATATCTATCGCGAGGCATTATTTGGCCAAAAATTGGAGTGTGTAGCAAAAGATCTGTGGACCAATAACTTTGTAAATCGCCTTTACAGACATGGCCCATTAGAATGGAAAGGCCGAGAAAAGTTTCCAATTCTGTTTCTGTGACAGGGGACCAAGCTTTCATGTGGGAAGAACGAGTTATGGGATTTTGAGTTGCGTAACGATTGGTTTCCTCTACAATTTTTTTGAGCAAATAAGAATCAAAAAAGTAATTGAAATAATCAATTGGTATATTTCCTGAAAAAGAGATATTCGAATTTATTTCGGAGCTACCTCGAAAATCTTTGATTGATGGATAAAAATACGCGTCCTCAGACAATTCAGTTTCCTTATAAGAAAAGTCTTCCAAATTGACTTCCTCGATGTCTTCATTTTCTGCTCCATTGTCTAAAACCTCGTTTTCTAATACTTCATTTTCTGGTTCGGACTCTCCACTACTCCAAGCTTCATGTTCAGCCATTTTAGAGAATATAAAATATTACACTATTCAATAGTGTAATATTCAAAAAGTAAAAATAGTAAAAATTATATACTGTGCAAATCCTGGAGACTAATAAGTTATGCATGAGAAGTACCAATCTGATCGTATTATAAATTTATAAATATGAATAAATAAAAAATAAATTAATTTTTTGAGATTAAAATATTTTTGAAGTTTAGACGAGTTTCTGTAATAAGTGATGACATTTATTTCGTACCCAGTTGACGAACGACAAAGATATACCAAGTTCCAGACCGAAATAGTAAAAAACAGATTTTGTGTTTACGTCATTGATTTTAGATCACGCTGAAAATGAATGCCGCAGCATTTTATGTAACCTTCAAAAATAAGGTTGAAGCTCGATATTTTGTTTTGGAAACTAAAATTTCATCGCGAAATACACATTTTCATGAACAAAGATAATTTTAGGATTTTTTTACTTTTTTTCCCGTTTTGACCTCATCAATAACGCTAAAAAGCTAGATCGAACTTTCGCTTATGCAAATAAAATACAATATGACCTTGACTGTAAATTTTCAAGGTTAAAGATACCGCAGTGATTTTTTAAAGTATTTTTTATAAACAGTATATAAAATTACGAAAGAAATCACTTTAAAATTCTCGCTTCTACTAGGGATGAAATTTGACCTTGAAATACCTATTTTCAAGGTGAATAATATTTGAGGAATTATAAAACTATTTTATATACATTCAAAACATCAAAATTGATCTAAAAACATTAAATATGTTGTGTATTTTAAGTGGTCGATATATCGACCACCCAGCCGTCAAAAGGTTAATTGGGTGGTCTTCCTGCCTCGCCTTAGTCGGTTGTGACACTTAACTGCTCAAACTGATAGTGGAAAGTTACTGAACCGGAATTGTTTTTTAGATCTAATTAATAATCTGGAACAAAAATCTGTGGTTTCTGTAATATTTAGGTAGAGCGAATAAAATTTGCTGGTCGACCTTTAAATGACCTTGAAATCCCAATATTATACCTTTGTGTATGTAAAATTTTTCGCTCTTTCCATTTACGGAGTCAAAATAGGGGTTCCTATTTAAAGAAATTACTTTAAACCTTGAAATGACCATGAAAATCGAACTCAAGGTCAGTCATTGATACCATAATGTCACCCCATGTGAATCCTAAATCTTTTGTCTGAACATTTTTCAATTGGAGTAACTTTTCTACCACTGTTTTAGGTGGGGCGATTAAAATGAGATATTTTATATATTATATAAAAATATAGTGGCATGAAACTTTTTAATTGCAGAGTAGAAAGTGAAGCGAGTGATTGCGCTACGCCTGCACTGGACTTCACCATGTTACTTATGATGCCTACCGTACATGCGCCGCTTGGCGTGTCGGTAATGTAGGCATCTTTATATGACAAGTGGATTGTTCTACGACAATTCCACCTTATATATATTTATTTATTTATTGTTTAAATATTTTCGAAAATTATTTGTCTTTGAAGTACGCTGTATTTATTGCAAATGTTTATGTAATGAAGTTATTATAATTACATATAGTTGTTATACTATACGTATTGTAAACTAAATAAACATACTTATAACAATTTTTTTTTATAATGATTTGCAACGTAAATATATTCTGGCCCTAAATGCATTATTTGTAGCAGGAAATCAAAAATATTTATTTATTTATTTCTAATATTTTCTAATTTATTTCTAATAAATGCAATTAATGCGGTACTATACTTATAGAAATGTTACAAACCGGAAAAAAGTAAACAGTTCGAAACAAATGAAGAAGATTGGCATGTCTTTGAATATTTTAACAGTTCTGAAACATTTCGAAGTTTCTACAACTATTTTGTGTGCATATCATAAAGTAACTATTTTAATTCT
The DNA here is from genome assembly GCA_026168455.1 of Theocolax elegans. Classification (NCBI taxonomy): domain Eukaryota; kingdom Metazoa; phylum Arthropoda; class Insecta; order Hymenoptera; family Cerocephalidae; genus Theocolax; species Theocolax elegans. The sequence goes on along the minus strand of CM047427.1, from coordinate 31,481,589 downwards.
GCATCGAATTACTAAAATTTCATCGCGAAATACACATTTTCATGAACAAAGATAATTTTAGGATTTTTTTACTTTTTTTCCCGTTTTGACCTCATCAATAACGCTAAAAAGCTAGATCGAACTTTCGCTTATGCAAATAAAATACAATATGACCTTGACTGTAAATTTTCAAGGTTAAAGATACCGCAGTGATTTTTAAAGTATTTTTTATAAACAGTATATAAAATTACGAAAGAAATCACTTTAAAATTCTCGCTTCTACTAGGGATGAAATTTGACCTTGAAATACCTATTTTCAAGGTGAATAATATTTTGAGGAATTATAAAACTATTTTATATACATTCAAAACATCAAAATTGATCTAAAAACATTAAATATGTTGTGTATTTTAAGTGGTCGATATATCGACCACCCAGCCGTCAAAAGGTTAATTGGGTGGTCTTCCTGCCTCGCCTTAGTCGGTTGTGACACTTAACTGCTCAAACTGATAGTGGAAAGTTACTGAACCGGAATTGTTTTTAGATCTAATTAATAATCTGGAACAAAAATCTGTGGTTTCTGTAATATTTAGGTAGAGCGAATAAAATTTGCTGGTCGACCTTTAAATGACCTTGAAATCCCAATATTATACCTTTGTGTATGTAAAATTTTTCGCTCTTTCCATTTACGGAGTCAAAATAGGGGTTCCTATTTAAAGAAATTACTTTAACCTTGAAATGACCATGAAAATCGAACTCAAGGTCAGTCATTGATACCATAATGTCACCCCATGTGAATCCTAAATCTTTTGTCTGAACATTTTTCGATTGGAGTAACTTTTCTACCACTGTTTTAGGTGGGGCGATTAAAATGAGACATTTTATATATATATAAAATATAGTGGCATGAAACTTTTTAATTGCAGAGTAGAAAGTGAAGCGAGTGATTGCGCTACGCCTGCACTGGACTTCACCATGTTACTTATGATGCCTACCGTACATGCGCCGCTTGGCGTGTCGGTAATGTAGGCATCTTTATATGACAAGTGGATTGTTCTACGACAATTCCACCTTATATATATTTATTTATTTATTGTTTAAATATTTTCGAAAATTATTTGTCTTTGAAGTACGCTGTATTTATTGCAAATGTTTATGTAATGAAGTTATTATAATTACATATAGTTGTTATACTATACGTATGTAAACTAAATAAACATACTTATAACAATTTTTTTTTATAATGATTTGCAACGTAAATATATTCTGGCCCTAAATGCATTATTTGTAGCAGGAAATCAAAAATATTTATTTATTTATTTCTAATATTTTCTAATTTATTTCTCATAAATGCAATTAATGCGGTACTAACTTATAGAAATGTTACGAAACCGGAAAAAAGTAAACAGTTTGAAACAAATAAAGAAGATTGGCATGTCTTTGAAATATTATTAACAGTTCTTAAACATTTCGAAGTTTCTACAACTATTTTGTGTGCATATCATAAAGTAACTGTTTTAATGCTGCATCGAATTAATAATATTTAATAAAAAACCATTTATCAAATAAAAATGATGATATTGATCTGCTTGAAATCAATTTGATTTCCAAAGAAAGTCTTGAAAAAGATTTTCTCTGTCAGAAACTATAACAGATTCAATTGCTGTTCAAAAGATTTCTCCTTTTTTAGCTCCCAGGTACAAAAACTATCCCACGAAATGAAACACCTATTATAATATATATACATGCATACATATTTGTAAATGTGTATACTTCTGCACACATAAGACGTTATTAACCCCTTAAATTTTTTAAAAAATAACTGAAAAATATATTCATAATGCCGAAATTGATAATAATAATAGTGATGTATGGTGGAAATGGTGGAAAGGTTAATGAAAAAAATATTCAGTACCATGCTTATGGGCCAGTTTCGAGCGAGTGTTTTCGATTGCTGGCAACATTATAACACAAAAGTAAAGAAATTGATTGTCAATAGAAAATGTAAATTTATTAGTATTTCTATTTCAAAATTAAAAATATGGAATTTTGAGCCTTTATAATATAATATGTACTTTACTTATATTTACAAAAAATTAGAATAAATAGAAATAAATAACTTATTGATACCAATTTATTTTTTGGCGTCTCTTTCCTAAACCTTTTTTTTTATTATTATTTAACGATACACTGTTTATGCTCCCAAATTGATGTTAATCAGCAAAGGAGATCATACGATGTCTTTGTTAAGAAAGCACTTGTGGAAAACACATTCCCCGTGGTGCTTGTATCAATTGGCCGAGGCCTGGGACCTCGAGATTACGAACCCAACGCCCTAACCAACCGAGCCATCGCAGGCCTCATTTCCTAAACATTATTAGCGTAAAAAATGTGTAAAACGGCTCAGAATTATTATAAATAATATCTATTAAATATATTTCTAACATATTTTGATAACATTTTTTTGCTATTGCAATGTCTCTCCTTCATAGTAAAACAAAAGTATTTGACAAACAAAAAATGAAAATATAATTATTGCGACACGGTATTTTGAGCCCACCGAAAGATCGGTAACAAAATTTCCCGTACCCGCGTCGTAGAATGTAAGTTATACTATATTTACTTACTATATTTTCCTTACTACGCTGCAACGCTCACCGAGTAAATAAACACTCCTCTTGACCGTCCTTCATTCTCGGGACGCCATGAGGTCGAGTATTGTTTGCATGTGACTTTACATGCTAGAGCCGATTTATTTACTCGTGAAGTCTTTTATCACCTAACACTACTCTCGTATTACGCGCGTTAACACCCAACGTCGCCACACAGTCGGCACTCGCACAAAAGATTCCCAAAAATAATATTATTTTGCTGGATCGCGTACGCACTAACTAAACCAATTCTCGCACCAATTATCGTCAAATGTATCATTGTTAATGTTGCGTTGGTGCAGTTGTTGTATCTTTACTTTATTGCTTATTCTATGTATTTCTTCACTAGTATTTAAGCTATATTACAAAAGCATTATTCCTTATATTATGTGTCGATAATTTGGTTACACAAACACGTGCTCGCTTCAAGATTTAACAGCTTCGATTTCAATTTGTCCGGTAGATAGCAACAAAAGTACTGTTTTGAACATTGTTACTTTGCTTACCAAGCATTTTAATTTTTATATTAGCGTCATAACTGTTACTCTTAATTTTAATTACGTATTTATTATCACGTCGCACTGGGGATCAGGGTGCGGGTGATCAAATTAAAGTTTAAATTACACGAAATACGCGTTTAGTATGCCGGCTACTTCACGCTCGAAAGGGCGAGGGAAGAAGCTGGGGTAAACTAAGTTTACGCGGCGAGCAAAGCTAGATACACAAGGAAGAAGCTGGGGAATACACGGGAGTTTGCGGCATACACACAGGCAAGGAAACGGCTCTCGAATTTGGCACTAGGTTGCACAATCGTTTGGCGATGCTGGCACACGTACGGCACACACAATTCGCTATGCTCTCTCTCTCTCTCTCTCTCTCTCACTCTGGCGCGGTGAGTACAAAGACATCTGTTTACTTCTCCGTACTGTTTTTATAATTGTTGTACTCACGCGACCAATTCGAGTTTTCAGCGCAAGGCAAATTAGACGCCCGCTGTCTACAGTTTGTACCTATTAAATTAGATGCATATTTACTGTAGACAGCTGTCTGCAAATTGCTAAATTAAATTGCAAAAATCTTGGAGGTTAGCTGGAGGAATCTCAGAGCGGCATAGTTTGGGCGGCAAAATCACACACGGAGACTACACCAACGTTGCGAAAATCACCGTGCAAACATGGCAACACCGCGAGGCTGTTTCGTTTGCGGAGCACGACTGACGCGCAAGGACTACACAGAGGTGTGTAATCTTTGTAATAATATTGCCCATACAAATTGTTTCGAGGTCGTACCGGGCTCGACCGAGCGGCGCTGTTGTGTGCTTGCGAAATCACGATCGAAGGTATTAGTCGCAGCTCCGAATGATACGAGGGCGCCACCGCCCGGGTTACCGCGCCAGTCTTTCGCGACCGACAGTGCCGCGTCAGCGACCACGCCTACCCCTACCACCTCTTGCGCTAAGCGTGTAGCCTCGCCTCCGTCGCCATCAACGTCGCAGGTTGCGAAGCAACCTCGCGGCGCTCCGCCCACTGTACCCAATCAGGCGGCACACGACGCGCCAAGCGACTCCGTTTCAATGGCAGCCAATTTGCCACCGTGGCTGGATGTATTTACCCGGAGTTTGCGGGAAAGCTTGCGAAGCGACATGAAATCAGTGTTGGAGGTAGTAAATCGTGTCGAGGGCAAAGTTGACGAGGTGAAAACCGAAATCAAAGAATTAAAAGCGAAGGTTACCGTGATCGAGGAGGAAATCGACATAAAGTTTACGGCCATGGATGCGCGTATGGGCAAGTTAGAAGACCGGGTCAGCAGCTTGGAAAAGAGTAGTAAGGATGTAGTTGCAGTGTTCCAACTTACACCTAAGGACACATGCGAGCTACTCATTACCGGGTTGCCCAAGGATGCGAAGAAGACGGAAAATGAACTTCTAACGGATATATTTGAGGTGCTGAAACTTCCGAAGTTAAGCAATCAGGTAATAGACTTTCGTCCTTGGACTCCGCGGTTAAAAGCAAACTCGGCGGGCTCTCCTGCGACTCTGAAGCTCACGCAAGGTATGGTGATAAAAATGTCATCAGCAACGTCCAGAGATGCGATCATCGAAAAGGCTAGACTCCTGAAGGGACACAAGGCGCGGGATATTTTCGGCGAGGGTGGTGATAATGCATTATTTGTGAGGCCCCTTTGGCCGAAGTCCGTTTTCGAGCTATGGCAGGCGGCCATATGTAAATCGAGAGGTGGGCTATGCGAGGCCCATAGTTATAGATTTAATAGTTTTTATGCGTGAGGTGAGGGACGGACCGCTGAAGCGTATAAGTTCGGAGGCGGATTTTGTTAACTTTCCTCCTCTCTCTCCATCTCACACCAAGTGAGACGGGGCTGGTCGGGTCAAAACATCTAAACCATTAAAATCATCAAAATCATCGAAATCATCGAAGTCACTCTCCATTTTTCACTCTAATATAAATCGCCTAAAAACACATTTTTCATCCATCGAAGCAATAGTTCATCCAGCCTCTCATGATGTCATCGCGATTACCGAAACCTTCCTTACAAGCCACGATTCTTCAGAAATTATTAAACTGCCGGGCTATGCATTGTATCGATTGGATCGTGAGGGTAAGGAGGGGGGCGGTGTAGCGGCATATGTGCGTGAGAGTTTTGGGGTAAGGATCATCGCGCACTCTGAACCTATCTTTTCGAATGCTCCGGAATATCTGGTGTTATGTTTGACAGGCAAAGCAGTTTCTATTGTTTTAGCAATTGTTTACCGTAGGCCTTCGGCCGCTTATCCCACGGAGTTTTTTGAGGTCTTGTCAGACATACTACCGCGATACAAATATGTCATGGTCACTGGGGATTTCAACATTGACATGAACTCTACCAGTACCGTGGCAAGTAGGTTTAGAGCAAATCTGACGGCTCTGGGACTTTCGCTCATCCAGTCAGAGCCAACACATCACGCGATGACATCAAGTGGGCCATCTCACACGTGGTTAGACCTCTTCCTCATTCGTGAACCGGTACCTGAACATGAATACTTTAAGACGTCGGCTCCTTTCGCAGCTGGACATGATGCCATCAGTATCTCTCTTCGGATTGAAAATGAGCAGTCTCAGGTGAAGGTAATTGGTAAACGAAATTTGGAGGGGGTCAACCATCATAATCTCGCAACTACATTCGAATCATACATAACCTCCTCTTCCTCATCGAAATCAATCCCTCATCCTTGGCCTGACCAGTCTGAATTCATGGATATGTCTCCGAACAATCATCAACCTAGTCAGTATTCACAACAAGTTCATTCATCTCAAAATGTTCATAGCACCATTTCATCCAGATTATTATTTATATGTAAATCAATTTTATCCACTTTTGACCAGTTAGCACCTGTAACTTTTCACTCCATCAAAACAAGCCACAAACCCTGGATATCTCGGGAAATCAAAGAAAGTATTAAAGTCAGAAATGCAGCTTTTAATAGATTTCGTGCTTCAGGTTCTGTTGACGACTATAATGTGTATAAGGGTCTTAGAAATCAGGTCTCAAATACTGTCAACACAAGTAAGTTCCACTTTTTGGCAAGGAAACTTAGTAGCACGAAAGATCCAAAGAAATCGTGGAAATGCCTAAAAAATATGGGCCTCAGCACTAAAACTAACCCATCACCATTTAAATTTTTCTCAGCTCATCAGTTAAATTGTCATTATGCTTCAGTTTCAAATCATATTCAACCACTTTCCGTACAATCATTTTCAACCATAATATGCAACTCTTGTCCCACATCACCTTCTTCTCCTTCTTTTCATTTCTCTGTCATAACCGCGAAAGAAGTTTAGCGTGCAATTCGGGGAGCGTCCTCAAGGGCAGTGGGGATTGTTGGCATATCCGTTGAAATGATTAAGTTATTAGAGCCTCAATTAACACTACACCTTGTTGATCTCTTTAATAATATGCTCTCAGCCGGCTATTTTCCGGAGAGCTGGAAAAGGGTATTACTATTTCCGTTGGCGAAGTCAAGCAGTATAGAATCGTGCTCTGATACGAGGCCGATTGCGAAGCTTTGCGAACTCTCGAAAATCTTGGAGAGACTTGTACATAATCAGTTGTCTGAATATCTTGTGAAAAATCATATTCTTGTTGACAGACAAGCAGGCTTTCGCAGGGGGCACAGTACCCAGACAGCACTCCTGGGTGTCCTAGACGACGTTAGAAGAGCCATCGATGCTAGGAAGATCACGATTCTCATCCTGTTTGACTTCTCTAAGGCATTCGATACTGTGCCTCATGGTAAACTCATTCAAAAGCTGTGTGGGATTGGTTGCTCGGACAACGCATTAAGTTGGTTTTATAGAGATCTTGTAGGTCGCATGCAAGCGGTAGAGAGCGAGACAGGTGTGTTGTCGGACTCGCTCGAGATAAAAGCGGGAGTGCCTCAGGGCAGTGTTCTTGGCTCGATACTCTTTTCTATCTATATCAATGATTTGCCTAAAGTTCTTTCACACAGCGAATGTATGCTGTTTGCCGATGACGCCCAGGTCTACCATTCGTTTTTTCCGTCAGATTTCGAAGCAGGGGTACAACGCATCACACAAGATGCAAATGCGATAGCCCTATGGGCACACACGAACGGATTGAAGTTAAATGTAAAAAAGACGAAGGTTATGATTCTGGGTAGTCAGGCTTTTTTATCGCGTATCGACCTGAACACTGCCCCGAAGGTAGGATTGGGAGCAGATCTCTTAAATTATGAATGTGAAGTTAAATCGCTTGGGGTCATGATCTCTCCCTCTGTGGATTGGTCAAAACAGGTGTTAAGTATCTTGAGTCGAGTACATGGGGTTTTGCATTCATTGCGATACTATAAAAAGGCGTTGTCTCGGGGTCTTAGGAAAAGTCTGGTTGAAGCTCTGGTCTTTCCGCATCTTGACTATGCGTGTGCGGTATTTAATGATGTCGATCAGACCAGAAATCTGAAGCTTCAAAGGCTGCTAAATGCTTGTGTCCGATTCGTGTGGGGGGACATAGCAAGGAGGGAGCATGTAACTCCTTATAGGTTAAGTCTCGGGTGGTTATCAGTTGAGTCCAGACGCTCATACCTCATTGGCTCACTCGCATACGGCATCATTGCTCATAATTCACCCACATATCTGGCTAATCATTTTATAAGAATAAATACTCACTCTCATAACCCACGCACCTCTTCTCGTCATCCATCAAAATTACTACATTATCTTCCTCCTCGCACAGAGGCTCTAAACAAGTCATTTGTCATTACTGCATCTAAAATCATCAACGAATTTCCTACATTTTCATTCGACACTTCATCTATCATTAATTTCAAAAATACATTATTCAATCACCTGTTTGGACTTGACAAAACTGCCTGGGAAAACAGGATGCGAAATGAGGGCTTAACAGCTCCTCAGATCCCTCACCTCAACCTAAATTAAGTCCTACAAATGTATTACTGCGAAAATTCATTTATGTAATTTAATTATCAAATTATCATTATATATTGTACAAGGATACTGCGAAATATGTCTTATACTCAGCTAAAATTAATTTTTTGTATATAATTTGTTTTTATTATTGTTATTGTTTTATTTTTATTTATACACGTTTATTGTTTTTATACAGTTTTTATATTTTATATTTTATTGTGATCAAGTCACACAGTGTTTTATTTTTAGTTCCTACGGGGTCTCAACCCCAAGGCCAAATAAACTCAAATCAATCTCTCTCTCTCTCTCTCTCTCTCTCTCTCTCTCTTTCTCTCTCTCTCTCTCTTTCTCTCTCTCTCTCTTTCTCTCTCTCTCTCTCTCTCTCGATATCGTCACGTCAGTACTCTAGATCGGTAGTTCCTATTCGATGGTCGAATGACCTCTGAGCTCTCGTCTTCGTCGACGCGAGAGAGTTGTTGCGCGCATGCGCCGCGACCCCTTTGTGCGTATGCAGTCTTATGCCAACAAGAATGACACGAATGTTAACAACGACGGCGAGTTGGTGGCCACGACGCAGTTAGCTGTTGGGCCTTCTCTTCGTGGTCTTCCTGGTTGCCTCCATCTTTTCTCTTGGCGATCACTGGCTCGAGGACTCGGGAATGCAGTACGGCGTATTTGCTTAGGGGAGTTATAAACCGTACGGCTACTCGGTTTATGTGTTGTTGTTTTCACCTAACCTCTCTTTTGCACCCATCCTATACACAGTTGTTTAACTGCTGTGTGATCCTGTCCTCTCCTTTATATAGTGAACATTGGAAGAAGTAATCTTACATGGTTATTTGCTGTACTGAATTATTCGCTGCTTCTCCAGGTGTGCTGTCAACGACTTCTCCTCACCACTTCCTGGCATTGGTTTGGCTTCAAGCTGCTTCTGGATCTTCTTGGGGACTCCTGAGCTTTTACTTATGTGCTCGGTGATGTGGCTGCTCTGTGTGTGTAGGCTGGTAGCGTTTGGTGGCTTAGGGAGGGTTCGGTTAGGGCTTGGATAGGGTTCGATAATGGTATAAGGGATTGGGTTGTGGCTAACTGATATGGCTTAGACCCTTTAGGGGTTTGGGGTGAGGAAATACGGGTCTTTATCCCCTCTGGCTGAAGTTTCCCGATACCTTTCCGACGTTGCATTTTTGACAATTTCTTAAGTACACTCCAGGAGTACCGCAACCTCGGCAATTTCGATTTGGACACTCTGCTGCCCAATGGCCTAAGTTGTTCCAATTGAAACATGGCTCGATCTGTTTGCGGGAATGGTTATAAATGATTGGCGAATTATTAATGGTATATTGGGTTTGATTGTTGGCTTGGGTTTGGCTTCTTACGTTTTGAGGTGCTTGCAGTGCTGTTTGCCTTGGCCAATTGCTGTTGGCATTATTGGGTTGTTGTGCTGGTGCTTGTTGCTGGTTTTCGCTATTATCCTTCACTGCTTCGCTGTATTATTTTCTAGGGAATTGCTGTTTATTATAGCGAAAATTGTTTTGCCTAGGCTGCTGGGGACTTCTGGGAAGGCTAGGGTTGGCTATTGGGGATGCTTGTACCGAATTGGGTTTTGCTGCTTGAGGGTTTGGCTTTGGCTGGGTTGCGACTGCTGCTAATTTCCTGGGCTTGTCCTGTGTTGGATCGACATACGAGTATCTGGCCCAACCATGTAACATTCTTGGCGGTCGTTTATACGACTCATCCATTTGGCGCCTAGCTTCTTCTCTCTTACCGAGCTTTTGAAGTTCTGTAAAATTGTTGAAGTCTTTGCCCTCAATCCCTTTCCTATATAAGGGATGTAGATTTCTGTATGCTTTATCTAACTGATCTTGCATCGGGAATGGCGGCTTAACTTGATCCAGCATACCCTTTAATTTCATTAGCTATGTAGATATATTTTCGTTTGGCCCTTGCGTACGGCTTTCAATTAATTGCTCAAGACTATTTTGTGTGTCTTCAGGCCCAAATTGCAATCTGATAGCTTTTGCAAAATCATCGAAAGTTTGCCAATTACTTCGTTCTCGGATTAGCCAGTCCTATGCGTTTTCGTCCATCACTGTTGGCAGCGTTCTAATTATGCCCTCCATTGTAAGTCCATAAACTTCTTTGCATTCTTTTAGATGCATTAAGAATATTTCCGGATTGCTTCTTTTTGATGCCTCGAATTGTATGTGATATTTATACAGGATATCTCTTGTCCTTTTCTCTTTCACATACTGCGATTCATCTGCGTAGCTGTAGGAACGGTAGGGAATAAACGTTGGATGTGGGCTTGGCTGTGCTTGTGGAATAGGGGAATAGGGAATTTCGTAAGTTTGGTCGTTTACTCGTTGGCATTTTGGTCCTGTGGCGGCGTTTTGGTTTTGATGCTGTTGTGGTTGGCTGGCATATGAATTCTCGTCGTCCCAATGTACATTTGGTGCTATTCTATTCTGGCTTTTGCTTGTTGATATTGGTCTCAGGTCGTGCAGGTTCGTATTATAGTTTCGCCTTGCGTCTATCCTTTGCTGCTTTTGTGTTGTTTGGTTGGCTACAATAACGATTGGGCAAAAGGCTGACTGCTAGACACAGTGGGATTGACGGGGATGGGAATTGATTAGGGAGCTGCTGGTGTATGTTGTGGTGGGTGCAGTATAGTGTGTAAATGGATTGCTTATTAGGTATGGGTTACTTGGCCGTGTAGGTGCTATTGTCTGTATGCTATAGTGCGAGGTCGAGTTAACTGTAAGTTGCGCTGTGATTACATCAGGTAGTGTACAAAAGATTTCTTCGTTTGGTGCATCAATAATATTTGGGCTCGCTCTTGGCACTGGCGTCGTGTGAAAAAGAACAAGAGTTATATGACGATTATAAAAATGACGAAAAACAAGTACATCAGATCGACGAGGAGTCGGATCTAAAAAATTATACAAGTAAAGTAAGTGAAAATTGTTATGGATTAATGAAGGAAGAACGATTACAAATAAATAATGAAAAAGCGCAGCCACGGGTATGTGATGTGACTGAGCCATATATTAAAGAAAAATTTGACGAAATTACTGAAAATTATGGTATAAATAAAGCACTATTGTTCGATAGGATGACTGAGAGCCCATCTTGTACTAATTATAAAAACAAATTTGACCTGAACTGTGATATTGAAAATGAAATAGAATATGAAGAAAATTTATTGGATAATTCAGTTAAGAATTACGAAATCGAGGAGGGCGATAAATGCGAACCTCGTGATAAAAAGGTTAGTTATGTTTGTAAATTGAATAACAAAGAATTGGTTATGTCGGGGGAAAAGTTAGATACTATCCCGAGAACCGAAATATTATGGATAAACAAACAAGGAATTGAAGAAACTGAAAATGAGATAAATAATAAGAATTTAATAAACATACAGGAAGAAAATGAACAGGATGAGGACCCTAACAATTTTTTATTGAATGAACGAGTTATAAATGCAAATTTACGAAGCGAATTTGTTGAAGCCAGACACGAAAACGAAATGAATAACAGTTATTTGGTTTATTCAAATAAACCTTATATTAATAATTTTTATAGTTGTAAAAGTGAAGAGGTCGACATACACGACATTTCTGACAATCAATCTGAAGCGAGGATACTTAACATAACGGAGGATACAAGTACACCTAATCGTAACAAACGGTTAAAAGAAGCCTTGTGTTTTGATAAAATGGACGAGGAACAAAGACAATCTATAGAAAATTTAATTGATAAATATTCGGATTGTTTCTGTCTAAAAGGAGAAAAATTAAACCAATCACAGGTAAGCCATATAGATTTCCTCATGCTCTCAAAAGCGAACTTGATAAACAATTAAAAGAAATGATTGAAGGAGACATAATTGAACCATCAATTTCAAATTATACATCACCTGTTTTTCTAGTAACAAAAAAGCCTGATAGTCAGGGTAATAAACGATACCGACTAGTTGTCGATTTTCGACAATTAAACGATAAAACCGTAAAAGACCGATACCCATTACCTAATATACTAGATATTATCGATCAAATTGGACCAGAAAATCGTGTATTCACCGTCTTGGATTTATGTCAAGGATTTTTACAAGTTCCGTTAACTCAAGAAGATCGACATAAAACAGCTTTCGCACCTTCATTCGGTTTATTTCAATTTAAAACAATGCCTATGGGATTGTGCAATTCTCCAGCCACATTTCGAAGAATGATTGATCGTGTTTTTGAGGGCATTCAAGGCAAAGAAATATTTTTATTCCTTGATGACGCAGTTATATACGCTAAAAATATTCAAGAGCATAACCAAAAATTTGAAAATTTTTTGCAAAGAGTACGCGCCAAAAATCTGAATTTACAGCCAGACAAATGTGAATTTTTAAAGAAAGAAGTAGTGTATCTGGGACACGTATTATCACGAGAAGGTGTTTTGCCAAATCCAAAAAAATTAGAAGCAGTAAAAAAATTTCCAATTCCAAAAACAGTGAAAAATATACGTCAATTTTTAGGATTAGCAGGCTATTATAGTCGATTCATTGCGAATTTTTCGGATATTGCTAGACCATTAAGTAATTTATTAAAGAAAGGCGCACTTTTCCTATGGTCCAGCGAGGTTCAAAAGGCATTCGGTGATTTAAGAGAAAAATTGTGTAAACAACCAATACTACAAATCGCAGATTATAATAAACCATTTATAGTGACTTGTGACGCTAGCGGTACAGCAATAGGAGCAATTTTATCACAAGGAGAAGTGGGGACCGACCTACCGGTTGCTCATGTTTCGCGAGTATTAAATAAAGCCGAGCAAAAATATGATACTTACTCAAGGGAAGCACCAGCCATACTGTATGCCGTTACTCAGTTCGATTGCTATCTAAGAGGCCGTCGTTTCCTCATTATAACAAATCATAAACCACTCGTTTGGTTTAAAAACTCGGTAGATCCAACATCCAGAGTTAGTAGATAGAGAATAAAACTGAATGCATACGACTTTGACATCGTATATAAAGCCGGTAAAAGTAACGTTAATGCTGACGCATTATCAAGAAATCCAATAGAAGAACCCGTTTATGATATTAAAAATCATTCTATAGAAACACGCAGTCGCGCAGCAAAAATAACACGACCAAACTACAATGAAAAGAGAGCAAAACGCCCCAACAAGTCAACCAAAAGATTACAACCCATGGAGGAAGATAATTTCAACAACGAATTTGACGAGTCCTGAGAAGAAAAAGATGTTTACGAAGTACCAAACGATGAAAAGAAATTCATTGAAGTTAAAGAACAACTCTTTATGAGAAAAGATATTTACGTTTATTTCATAACTCCGACCGGAATGCCTTTAGTCGAAGGATCCAGAAATTTGGCTTCAAAATTATTATTTCCTCATTTTTCCAATTTAACCTTTAGACTGCCGGCATTTTTGCCTTATAAATTGATATTTTTGATGTGCAAAATTTCATATATGAACCATGCCGGTAGTCTAAAGGTTAAATCCAGGAGAAATAAGAATCAATAACGAAAACGGAAAAATGCATTTTGCTATGGTTTTACGTGACGAAAAGTGACTGAGTAATTCAGAAATGATTAATAATCTAAAAGCGAATCTATTAAATTTGAAAAATATTATATTAAAAGAAAAATTACGTTCAATAAGTATCGCGAAGAGCAAATTTATTGAAAACGTTTCATGGAATGAAATTTTGAAACAAATAAATATAACTCTACGAAATATTAACGTAAAAATAATTAATTGTTTAGGATTCATAAAATGTGTGGAAGAGAGTAATAGGGAAAATATTATTCGCGAAATGCGCGAGTCTGCTTGTGCAAGGCATAAAGGGGTAACAAAAACCTATAAACTTATAAAACAACGTTTCTATTGGCCTGATATTAAGAAAGACGAACAAAACTACATTAGACATTGTTTACCTTGCCAACTAAAAACATTGGTTCGTGTTAAAACTAAACAACGTATGATAATAACAGATGCTCCGTACTCGACTATGGAATCCATATCGGTGGATCTTGTGGGACCATTCCCCAGATTTCGAAATTATAACAATAATATATTAACGATTCAATGCAACCTTTCAAAATACTGTATAGCGATACCCATACCAGACGCGACCGCGGCAACGATCGCCGAAGCGTTAGTTCGTCGACACTTTTTAATTTTTAGCGCCCCATTGTTAATTATCTCCGACCAAGGTACCTCATTTTTAAGTAGTCTGATGAGAGAAGTAGCGAACATTTTTAAGATTAAACAAGTTAAAACCACGGCTTATCACCCTCAGTCCAACTCCGTTGAGCGTTTTCATAGCAGCTTAGCAGATTATTTAAAAACAATGATAGAAAGAAATGACGCATGGGATGAGTTATGCGACTTAGCCGCGTTTTCATATAATACGTCGGTACACGAGGGTCATCTCTATACACCCTATGAAATTGTTTTTGCACGAAAAGCGCGACTACCATCAACCAAACCTATGGACCCACGAGAACGAGTTCCAACGTATGATGATTACACTATAAATTTACGACAACGTTTAGATGAAATACAGGGAATCGCACGAGAAAAATTGATAGCTTCTAAACATAGGTCGACATTGTATTACGACAGGAAAGCAAATCATCAAGAATTTCAGGCAGGGGATAATGTCTGGTTATTAAAAGGAGGGAAGAAATACAAATTAGGCGATCAATATACTGGACCACATCGGATTTTAGGAATAGTTAATAACAAGGGAAATGTAAAAATAGAGCTAGCTTATAATAAAACGAAAATAGTGCATGTTAATAGGTTAAGATATTCATATATGGAGCCCTTGTAGTGCCTAAACATATGTATATAATATCCAATGTGTTTGTGAGTATGTACACATGCATATATATATATATATTTTACAGTTCTAAAAGGTTGTCAATAGAATAATATTTATTATCTTTTAATCACAATTGGCATACATACTACTTAAAGCAAAATTATTTCAATCTATGTGACTTTTATACAAAAAAGAATGATTTAAAAATAATAAATATATCTAAATTAACGGCGGAAATAAACTACAAGGAAATAATATTTTTATTATACAGAAAGATCATGACAAGAAAAGCAAATATATATTTAAATTAAATAAATACGCGATTATTAAATTGGAAACGAATAAGGTAAATAAAAAAATAAGGTCTTTTTTCTCTTGCTCTTTTCGCTTAAAATAACATTGACGTCATTACACAAAGGAAAGAAAGGAAAAAGTTTAAATTTTTCGATGTCAGTTGAGCTTGGTCAAATTTAAATTCAATTGATATAAAAAAATATTTCAGATGAAAAAAAAGATGATTTACAATAAAATAGAATCATTGGATACTAACACACCACTAAACCTAAAACCTATATCCTATCCTTTCTAAGGAGTGCTTAATTGCACCCTTTCCTCCTCGTTGCGGTAAATAGTCCAGCAACACCATCACTTATCCTTCCTACCTATCATTCAAAATGTCAACCTATATAAATAATTACAACCGAACTTACCTTGACTATAGTAATTCTGTTAATTAGTCATACTTTGTTAAGGACGAGCAGGTATAAATATGTAAGGAAAGTTTGGCATACTAGAAAAAAAATCTAACACTAGGCTCAATGGACATGCGAGAATCTGTACAACAAAATAACGATTGCAAACAAAATAACGAATCAAGAAAAGAGTGTAAATTAGTCATTATTACGTGAAACACAATGGAATTAAGCGAATAAAAACGAACGTTGGTGCCACAATTGTAAAATGCTTGGGTTATTCCGTCGTACCGTTTATTCAGTGTAGTCTACTCTTTCGCCCAAGATATAGGAGCATGGTTCTACATGGGCCTACTTAGCCTACTCTATTTTCGCACTGTCAATTATGTATTGCTCATTTTATTTTTTCATTTGTATCGATTGTATCTTTTTCTTATGAAACATAACTATTTCTCAATTATATATTATATTACATTAAAAGTGAATCTTTGTTTATAGTGACTGAAAAGAAACTTCTTAACAAAAAAATGTCAAATAGTTATGTGTTCGTTTTATTTTGGTGGGGAGGGGGAGCGAAGAAAATTAATTTTTCTTCACTCCTAATCGTCTTATAAAAAAATATATAAATATATTAATAAGATAGGATGTACTAACAATGTTCACATTGAAGGAAGAATCTATATTGCATAAGAAAAAGAAATTTTTCTTTTTTTCAACAATTCGTACTAGTAGAATTATTTATTGAATAAATGTAAAAAAAAGTAAAATAAATGTAAAACTAATAATAAATGTAAAAAAATGTAAAATAAATGTAAAACTAATATTTAGCTCTTTTGTTTAACTTTTTAGAAAATATATATGTAAGCATTCAAATATTATCGAAGAAAATTGTAAATTTTGAAAAAAAAAATGTGGCTACGAGAACAAAAAATACTAATAACATATACTTTTAACATGACTTGATGTATACTAAAAATTAGGAGCAAAAACTAAAAATAAATAAATTTTTTTATCTACAGAAAACACATTTAACAATAACTATACGATATAAATTTGTTCTAATCGTCCACGCAGTTGGTTCAAAAGGAGGCGTTTTTATCGATTTTTAGTGAACTAACCATTTAATTTATTTAATTGGCGACGTTTCGATGGAAGTCCTCCATCCTCATCAGGCTATACCTTTATTGAAACAATCATTTGTTACACCAGCATTTTACAATTTTGCATATATATATATATATCTAAATATAATTACTCACTATTTGGTCAAATTAATGCACATATGTGGCTTTTCTCATAATTTCCATAGTATCTCTAATGTGTCGCTGTATAATCAAAAGCAAAAGCAAGTAGCAAAACATCAGTGTTAAAATTTGCACAAAGATTGAGGTTATGTAACTTATTTTACCTTTCTTCTCTGAATCGTACTTATATAACATCATAGAATTTATTTAATAAATAAATAAATAAATAAATAAATAATTTAATAGAACACACAACACCAATTAAGCAAAAAGCAGTCAATATCAATAAAATTTATCAGAAAACAAAATTTGCTAGTCATTATCACAGATAGTTGGTAAAGCTATAATTCAAATTTTTGCGACCTGTCATTATACACTTGTAGTGTGTGTCAATTTGACCGTATTCATGACATAGACGTGTAGCAAAAATTTGAATATTAATAAATCCTATACGAAATGTAATATCATTAATTAACATCAAACATAAGTCAAAAATATTAAAAAAAATTCTTTTATAAATACCACTAAAAAAAATAATTAATGAACACGTAACCATATAAATATTATTATTTGTACTTTAATATTTCTATAATTTAAAGTTATATTAACATTGATTCATTCATTATTGGCAATTACTGTTACAAATTTTTTCTTAAAAATTAATAATAATTCAGTCTATATTTATTGCAGTTTGTTAAAATATATTTACCATTTACAAATTAAAAATTAAATTTTGATTTTTTCCCAATTTCAAATTTATGCGCAGTAATCGATTACAGCGCTGATTATTATACTTGTAATTAAATTTGAACTAATTGATCTACCATCTGTAGATAATTAGCATTATTTTTGAATTACGTTTAAGAGAGAAAGGAAATTATTACTATTTGGACCGTAATTTGAGTTGATTAACAATGTTATTGTAAAATTGGCTAAGATTTTTTGTATCATCTTTTACGTTAATGGCATTCTTCTCTAATTTAATATGGGTCATCTCTGATATCAGTCTTTTCCCCCAAATTTTTTCTCTATCTAACACGTCTACATCTTTAAAATTAAATGTATGGTCATATTTTGTTATATGGTCATTTATAACATATTGCACACCCGACTTTTTACTATTAGATTCGTGTTCTTTTATTCTACAATTTAATTGCCTTTTTGTCTCTCCTATATATGCTGCGTCACAATCATTACACTTAATTCTGTATACTACATTTGTTTCACAAAGTTTGTCTAATTTTTCCTTGCCTCTAACAATAACATTACTTAATCCATTACAAATTTTAGGAACAACCCTAATACCCTTCTGTTTCATAAAACCAGACACATTATTATAAAAATTTGGAACATATGGAACGCTTAAAGTTGCAAAGTATCTATTTTGTTTATTTTGTTGAATATTATTGCTATTAGTTCTATATTTTATTTTTTCCATTCTTTTTCTTATATTATGATTAATAAATTTAATTGGGTACTCATTATTAACTAAAAACTCTTTAACTATTTTTAAGTTGGTGTTATGAAACTTCTGGTTTGACAATAAGATTGCCTTATCTACCAACGTATATATATTTTTGCTTAATTGGTGTTGTGTGTTCTATTAAATTATTTATTTATTTATTTATTTATTTATTTATTTATTAAATAAATTCTATGATGTTATATAAGTACGATTCAGAGAAGAAAGGTAAAATAAGTTACATAACCTCAATCTTTGTGCAAATTTTAACACTGATGTTTTGCTACTTGCTTTTGCTTTTGATTATAGAGCGACACATTAGAGATACTATGGAAATTATGAGAAAAGCCACATATGTGCATTAATTTGACCAAATAGTGAGTAATTATATTTAGATATATATATATATACGCAAAATTGTAAAATGCTGGTGTAACAAATGATTGTTTCAATAAAGGTATAGCCTGATGAGGATGGAGGACTTCCATCGAAACGTCGCCAATTAAATAAATTAAATGGTTAGTTCACTAAAAATCGATAAAAACGCCTCCTTTTGAATAACTATACGATTTTTGGGAATGTCTAGAATAAAAATTGTAATAATAAAACCCTTTTTTTATTTAAGTTTCTATTTTTATAGGTGACTTATATCAATACTGTTAAACTGTTTGAAATAATGAAATAGAAGTATGTAAAATAATAACAAAAGAAATTGAATTATAAAATAAATAATTGTAATATGGATTATAAAATTCACCATAAGAAATAAAGAAAAATTAATCGAATTAATGTTTATAATTTAAAATTAAGTATGATATCGCATGTTAAGGGAAATAATAATATAATAATAATATTGATCAACAACGAGGGTGTCGTTCTTAAAAAGGGGAGGAGTTGTCGCGTCCCGACTAAAATTATATTATTATTTTTCGTAAAAAGTACTGCGTAGAATAGAATAAAATTACGGCATAGAAGACGAACAAAATAAGGTTGATAAAGAATGATTCTAAGTAAATGCAGTAATATAAAATATAATTTATAGAGCTAAGGGACATATTAATTTACGAGCGTTTCAAATGAAAAAGAGACTGATAAGTAGAGTTGAAGATATTATTCATAGCCAATACGCATATAAGCGGGATCGCCGATAGTGAGATCGAAACGAAGGGATGCGCAAGAGTTTTTTTGTACTGCACTATAAAATCAATGCTCGGGGAAGAGCCGGCCATGAGATGCATGGAAGAGAAAACTCGAGCATTAGAAGGAAGCAATAATTTAACCTTTAGAGGGCCGGGGTTTTCAAAAATTTGAAAATCGCATTTTTCTATAGGAATGTGGTCTAAAGTCCCTGAGTTAGAGCCAAACTAAGTTGCGATGTTGGTGAGTCAGATCCCTTACGCGGAGAGGTGTATTCCGTCCGGTACGGAAAGGCCAAATGTTGAAATTTTCAAAATTTCAGAAAAACGTTAAAATGCACAATTTATTTCATTTTCAGCTGTATTTAGGTTTTATCTGGTCATTCTATATCAATATTATTTGAAAAATATTACAAAAGGTGTATCAACCGGCGATATCTTAGTTTCTTTATTCTTTACATTTGAAACTACACAAATACAATATAACACACAAAAAAATAAAAATCAAAACCCACGGACCAGAGCATATACACTTTATGTTTTTTGGGTCACTGAATCTGAATCCGGTGTTGGTTTGATCCCATGACCTCAGAGCCAAGGTCATTTGAAGGTTAAATCTACAAAATATTGCATATTGCATCCCCCATTTTGAATTTAATTTTTTTGGTTGCAGAATCATGTTTGGAGACTTCGTTAACCCTCACACCTGCATTGAGTTATTTAAATGAAAAAAATTGAGTACTTATGAAAAAAAATGTTTACGCCTCTAGGCGTTTTCCGGCCCTCTAAAGGTTAAGAACCCAAGTAAAAGAAGCCGCGTTTTGGGTAATGTCGCAGTGATGAAAGGGGGGCAGTAAATTCTCCGTATTAACTACGAAGCGATACATAAAATGCATGGGATTCGATCACTTTTTGATCACGCACATCTAACGGTCCAATCGGGTGCAAGCACAAAAAAATCGAGAACTAATTACGCAATTTCCATCTAAAGCAAAGCGAAAGACAAGGACAGATGCATAGATTTTTCCAAGGCAAAGCTCTGCTAGTCAACACTTTAACTTTTATCCAAGGGAGAAGCTCTGCTAGTCAACTCTTTAATTTTTATCCGAGGGCGAAGCTTTGCTAATCGGTCTTTAAAAAAATACGCATTCAAAGTCCAGAGAGATCTTGTATTCGGGAATTGAGACGCATCGTTGGTATCTACGAGCCTTAGTCAAGAAACGACGACTTCGACATCTCGCAATCATCGAGCTCCGAACGCATACGCATCTAACGTCGGCGCCCGCTGGTCTAGCGGAACATCACCAAGCCACTTGACACCGCTACCAACGTTCGAGGCAGACCTTTGTTCCTTACCATATATATATACTTATATATATTTATATATATTTGGGTACTTAAGGTATATTTATTTAGGCTATCTATACGCTTTGTAATATTCGTAAAGGCAAACCTAATATTATTGAGGCAAACCTGATAGTATATTATTTCAATTACTGAACCAACCGTTTTTTTTACACTAATTATTATTTGGAGCTGCAATTTATTTATAACAATTTTTCTTTGCATTGCATTTTATTTACAATATTTATTGTTTGAATTGCAATTTATTGACAATAATTCATATTTTCAACTGCAACAATTTTTAATTTAAACTGCATTTATTTATAATAATTCTTATTTCGATTATTAATTAGTAATTAATAATTAATAATTAATTTGTAATAAAATAACATTACGTATATTTTATTCTATAATTTGCTAACGTGCTCGCCGTGCAATTGTTTATAAAATATTGTAATTTTATGTGTTTTTGTCCATTAAAATGCTAGAAGAATTTAGTTACATATGTTCATTTAAAAAGAAGACATTATATAATTATGTTAACAAATTTAAATAAATAATGCATGATTAATATGAATAAAAAAATATATATTATTTTATTATGCCACATTATATGCTACATCTCTACTCTCAAAATAACTTCGTTCGCTACTCCCGGAGACGTAAGGCTAGTCCTAGTCAAACAAGAGCGGAAGGAACGCGAATGGTTTATTAACCATTTGCCTTCTTGTAATATGTTTATAGTAGCTGGTACAAGTCTAGACGTGACACCGGAATGTATATTTTGTAAATTCACTATCTGCTATTATTGATCAATCTCAATTTTGGCGTTTTTCACGAAGATTAGGCTGGTTAGCGAACCTCTAAACTCTCCATTGAAAACGTTTTCGGCCAATGAATTGTGGCATCATTATTCTCAAGTTGCTAGGCGTCATCCTAGTTGCACACTAAATCAGCTTCAACATATTTTGCAATTACCACATGCTCAAGAGAGAGCTCTTCTCTATTCAGTCCGTAACGCCTGAAGAAGTTGCGAATGCTCTCTCTTCATGTTTACCTAAAGCCAAAAGCCAAAGCTTGGATGGACTTTCCTTACGTTATTTTAAAGATATTGTTTGAACTATTATACCAGTTTTCACCAATCTATTTAATCTGTCAATATTTTGAAATTTTAATTTTATTCTATTATTCCCCTCAGCAAAATACCTAGACCAATATCGCCTTTGCTAATTTTCCGCATGTTGCAAAGGTATTGAAAAGCTTGATTACACAGCAGCTGACACGTCATCTTAAAAGCAATGAAATTATTTTACCATATCAGTCTGGGTTTTGTGCATCATACAGCACGCAAACTGACCTATTATGTACTATAAGATGCCAGATGGTCGATCGAGAGAAGCATGGACGAATCATATTTATCATTTTCAAAAATTCTATATTAAATGTGATAACTTATTGTAATAAGATGTTATTTGCTGATTTACAAATATATATATATATATTATAATGAATTAATACAATATTTGATTATATTATATTCTTCATTACATTCTCTCTCTCTGTTTAGCCTATGTATTAATCTTTACAGCTGTTACAGTAGGTCGACGTTCGGCGATTCTCGTGGACCTTCGTAAAGGTAAAAGTAGGAAAAGAGAGAGAGAGTTTTCGGTTTTGTAGGTGCGAGAGCACTTAGACTTAATTCAACCGGCTTAATAAACTAATATCAACCGAGAGACTTATTTCAACCGTCGTGAGAGAATTATTTTGTTTCTTTTTATCTCTCCATTTTGATTGCATCATGCCTCTTGTAATCCTGGTGCTGTGCTGGTGACCCAGTAAATTTGTGGTGGTTTGTTCAGCGACGACGCAGCCCAGGAAGCCGAGGAGAGAAGCGACCACGCGGACTTCACCCGGTCATTTCATTTTCTTATTGCGAACATCGCACTGTAAGTGCCAGTTTTGTAGTCCCTCTCTCTCTTTCTCTCTTTATTATTTTCGCGTATCGACTTGCGATATTGACTTTATTTTAAATTAAACAGTGTGTTTTCACTCTTGTTGTTTGCCCTTTATTTTCGTTCGCGTTCGCTAAGTAAAGAATACCGCCGCCTCCGCCTATACGTGTCTTATAGACTCGTATTATTAGTGAGAGGCTGATCGCGTAGTGAGACTATTGTTTTAACGGTAGTCAATTGTTATTATTTTATTTATTATTATTACTAGAAAATAGCAAATCCCTTACAATATATATATATATATATATATATATATATATATATATATATAAGTTGTGAACCAAAAAGTGCAATGCTTTTCTTGATAAATTGATACAAGACGGGTTTAGGATAGTAAGTTGAGCAAATACCTTTAGTCTAGATATAAATTTTGGCACTACTAAAGCTATTTTGATTGTTTCCTATTTTGTTGAGATGACTTAAATCCCATAATAATTGACGGTCATAGGATAGAAGTGGTAGAATCGATACGTAGTTTAAGGTTTATTGATAAATCAGAAGCTTCATTGGAATTCCCATATCTCTAGTATTGTTTCTAAGGTTCATGGTATATTACATAAGTTGCGAAATAGGGGAAATTTTCTCACTCTTACATTGAGAATTAAATTAGTTACGACGCCGATTCTACCCCAATTCAATTACGTATGCGTTGTATTAAGTGATGTACCAGATTATTTAAATGTTAAACTTTAACACTTCTTAAATGTTTATGTACAGATTTAAGTACAGCGATAATTAATGGATTCAGAACTTGTGGCTTATATCCATTTGACGCTGATGCAGTGAATTATGTATTATAATATATTAAAAAAAGAATGCAAGAAATCTGTTTGCAGTACATCAACAAATTCTATTAGCACTACTGCTCAAAGTAATAGAACAAATTTTGAACTTTTAACAATATTTGAAAAACATCTAATTTCTTCTGATGTATTTGAATCTTTTAAAAAAGTTGAAGAAGATGGCATATGTAATGGGGAATTAATTTACCAAGAATTATTTTATTCTTGATGTAAATTGCAAAAACTTTGTAGTACTAAGTACTTTTAAATTATAAAATAAAATTTCAATAATGTTAAATAACTTTAATCAATATTATTTTTTGTTTTTCAGTACCAGAAGCTATCATGACTGTCAATTTTGCATCAGAGAAAGCATCAGACATTGCATGCGATGAAAATTTAGTAATCGACTGTAGTAGCTTCGAACATAGTTATGCTATTACAAGCATTGAAAATCATTTGCAAGAAGATTCTGAGACACGAGCACCTGAAATCGAATTCTTCGATGAATCTGGCAACAGAATAATAGCTACAGTTATATCAGTAGTTACCGATGAAATGTGCATTACTAATAAGTCATCGAACCAGACTATTTCTACTTCATTCGAATTTTATTTATATTTATATTCGAACTTTATTTATATTTATTATTCATATTAAATTCAAAATTTGTATTATTTTTAGGTAACAAACATGTAGTACAACATGAATATTCTAATTACTTACATCGAAGTAATGTTGAAAAATCTAACAATAACTTAGAAGATATAGTTTATCTTGATTCTAATACTAATTCTAGTAATTTAGATTTTGTAAATGTGTCTGGCAAAGGTTTGTAAATATTCTAAGCTTTTATGCAAATAAAATGTACTTGATCTAACAGTAGGTAACATGGATGCGTTCAAATTTGTAAATAGTTTGAAATGTGTGCAATCTCCAAAATCAGTAGATGATTTCAACATGGTTCATTCGAATGAAAACAGTTGTATTTCTACTCTCAATGATGACAGTAATTTGTCAATGCAATTAAATTCAATGAATGCGTCAAGTGGGGCTTGTACGTATCATGAAAATTCTGATTCTATTGTCATCGATACCAAAAATTTTGCAAATCTGTCACCACCAACTAAATTAAATGCAGATTATGTTTTTCAAATGGCTAAAGATGAATCAGTTACTAGTTTAAAACCCAATTGTAATTTAAATATTTTGGAGGACTCTGATTCCAGTAATTGTAAGTATTATACTATACCTGTATGCTTATTAGTTTATAAGTTGTAAATTATATCATACAAAATAAATGCTGCTACTTTATTTCAGGTTCTTATGAAAATAGAAATGATTCTACAACAATAGCAAACTGTTTCCAGAAACCCACATATGATTCTAAAAATAAAAAAAATAAAATTCAAAGCAACAGAAATGCTGGAATACTTGATGATATGTTGGACAATTTGCAAACAAAAAGATGATAAGAAACAAAAGGAGCAACAAATTTTATTATTAAAAAAAGAAAAGGAGAGTGTAAGATTTTTGCAAGGAAAAGAACAAAATGTTATTAAAGAATATAATCAAAATAAAAAGACAAATACAAATACAAGAGAAGAAAAACATTAAGTTGGCGATACAGACCTTAAAGAAAGAAAGTAACTTAGAAAATAATAAAGAAACTATTCTGGAAAAAATACAGAAGATTAAAAAATTAAATGACGAATTGATTCAAATAGATAATTTTATAATAAATCAAGAAATGGAATTATTACACACTAACCTTAAAATAAAACAAGAAAAAGTGTAACAATTAATTGTGTAATTTTTATCTATGTAATTTATTATTTTTGTAATAAAAATAATATAAACAAATCAAAAATAAATTATTTAAGTAATTATTAATTAACTATTAAGTTATACTGCTATAATTGTTTTATTATTATTAAATTTTCATTTTTCTGTAAAAACTTCTACAATAAAACATTGTCCAAGTATTGGTAGCCAGAGTTGTCCAAGTACTACGTGACCGAAAACAGCTTGTCCAACTATTATAAATGATTATAAAATATACAATTATAAAATATACAATAATAAAATATACGTAAAAAATATACCTGTAAAATATACCCACTGTGTACTTATATTATTTGGTATATAATTTATCTATATTTTTTACCACTATCTTTACCTATAATTTTACCTATATTTTCCAAGTTTATGCTCAAATTTATACTCCAAATTTCTATCTTACATTGCACATAAAATTGAAAGTTAATTTAAGCACATTTAACCCTCATCGGTCACAGTTCAGTCATATGGCATTAAAATTTCATATACGTTTCAGCCAGTGTGACCGATGAGGGTTAAAGATAAAGGAAGCATATATAAAGCCATGCGTTGATTAATTAAATATACTTATATCACATTAGTTAATTGTAAATTAAGAACTTAATTTATTTAGTGTATTTAGAGTAATAAATTATTTATAACATGCTTAGAGTTGTAGAGACATGCATACGTAAACTTGTACTTTATCCATTCTACCAATTATTAAATGCAAATTAACGCATATTATTACCATAAAATATTGTATACTTTACGCACTTGTTATGAAAACTACCCCTGTTAAAAATAGTCAATTCAGAATGATGGAAGTATTAAAAATATGCGTGGAAATCGATTAAAAATTATTGTTTTAATTGTTTTTAATCGTTTTGAATTCCTATTTTTAGTATGCCAGCAAGTAAGGCCTTTACCGGCGACGAGTGTGTTTACGGTGACTCGCGTAAACGCACTCTTGTCTCTCTACAGCAAACTTGCGCGTCGGACCATTATTAGTTCTTACGCGGCTTGCTCGTGGGCTTTCCCTATCGTATACGAGCTTTTCATACGCTTAAGAGTATGTAGTAGCTTACTTTTACAGTAATTATTATAAAACTATCTGTAAATATTCTATTAAAAATATATATAACTACCCTAGCGGAAAAAATCTCAAAATAACTGTTAAACAATGTCGAAATTGAGACAAAAAATAAGTTTTTTTTTAAATTTTCAGTTTCTTTAAGTTTGTATCATTTATACTCAATTTTGAATTTTCAAATTTAGGATAAGTTTTTTTGAATGAATATTACCAACCAAAGTTTCGTTTAAGTATTGTTAAAAACTGTTCCTATTAGATTTTTTTAGATTCTTTCATTTTAAAAATTCTAAAAAAATCGAATAATAACTGTAAGTGTAAATAATTGTGAACATTAGTTTAAATCTGACACAAAATTTTCGCTGTATATAAAAAAATTTCAAATACAAATTTATAAAAAACATGAATGAAAAAAATTGAATATATCTGAAAGAGTCTGAAAATAACTGCCGTAGTCTAAAACATTACAAAAAAAAAATTCATTTATTTTTGTCTCAATTTCGACAATTTTTCTATTTAACTTCAGTTATTTTTATTTTTTACGTTTTCTTTTAGTTTTATTCAGTTTCTTTAAAATTCTATCATTTATTTCTTCCGTTAGGATACTTAGTTGTAAATATCTTCACGATCCTCATTATATAGCAAATATTAGCAATAATGTAATACTCAATTATAAACTAACTATATACAGAACACACGTGTCGCTAATACCTCAAAAAGAAAATGCGACTGTGAAAATTAAATAAACCGTTATTTAGTATCTTTAAATCCTTGTAAAAAAGGAAAAAAATGATGAATGTAGTTATAATTATAAAATTTTTTTTTAATTATAAAGTATTTTAAATTTAATTAATTCTTTTCGCTTGCCTAAAATGCAAATTAGCTGCTAAAGTGTGAGTTTGAGTAGTACTGAAATAGTACCCTGTTGAAAATAATATATTGAAAAAGATTGGCATATTAAAAATAGGAATTCAAAACGATTAAAAACGATTAAAACAATAATTTTCAATCGATTTCCACACATATTTTTAATACTTCCATCATTCTGAATTGACTATTTTTAACAGGGGTAGTTTTCATAACAAGTGCGTAAAGTATACGCACGTATTGCGAATAATACTTAATGGTAATATTATGCGTTAATTTGCATTTAATAATTGGTAGAATGGGTAAACTACAAGTTTACGTATACATGTCTCTACAACTCTAAGTAAGTTATAAATAATTTATTACT
Source organism: Theocolax elegans (assembly GCA_026168455.1). Taxonomy (NCBI): domain Eukaryota; kingdom Metazoa; phylum Arthropoda; class Insecta; order Hymenoptera; family Cerocephalidae; genus Theocolax; species Theocolax elegans. The sequence goes on along the minus strand of CM047427.1, from coordinate 31,453,863 downwards.
CTAAATACACTAAATAAATTAAGTTCTTAATTTACAATTAACTAATGGGATATAAGTATATTTAATTAATCAACGCATGACTTTGTATATGCTTCCTTTATCTTTAACCCTCATCGGTCATACTAGCTGAAACGTATATGAAATTTTAATGCGATATGACTGAACTGTGACCGATGAGGGTTAAAGATAAAGGAAGCATATATAAAGCCATGCGTTGATTAATTAAATATACTTATATCACATTAGTTAATTGTAAATTAAGAACTTAATTTATTTAGTGTATTTAGAGTAATAAATTATTTATAACATGCTTAGAGTTGTAGAGACATGCATACGTAAACTTGTACTTTATCCATTCTACCAATTATTAAATGCAAATTAACGCATATTATTACCATAAAATATTGTATACTTTACGCACTTGTTATGAAAACTACCCCTGTTAAAAATAGTCAATTCAGAATGATGGAAGTATTAAAAATATGCGTGGAAATCGATTAAAAATTATTGTTTTAATTGTTTTTAATCGTTTTGAATTCCTATTTTTAGTATGCCAGCAAGTAAGGCCTTTACCGGCGACGAGTGTGTTTACGGTGACTCGCGTAAACGCACTCTTGTCTCTCTACAGCAAACTTGCGCGTCGGACCATTATTAGTTCTTACGCGGCTTGCTCGTGGGCTTTCCCTATCGTATACGAGCTTTTCATACGCTTAAGAGTATGTAGTAGCTTACTTTTACAGTAATTATTATAAAACTATCTGTAAATATTCTATTAAAAATATATATAACTACCCTAGCGGAAAAAATCTCAAAATAACTGTTAAACAATGTCGAAATTGAGACAAAAAATAAGTTTTTTTTTTAAATTTTCAGTTTCTTTAAGTTTGTATCATTTATACTCAATTTTGAATTTTCAAATTTAGGATAAGTTTTTTTGAATGAATATTACCAACCAAAGTTTCGTTTAAGTATTGTTAAAAACTGTTCCTATTAGATTTTTTTAGATTCTTTCATTTTAAAAATTCTAAAAAAATCGAATAATAACTGTAAGTGTAAATAATTGTGAACATTAGTTTAAATCTGACACAAAATTTTCGCTGTATATAAAAAATTTCAAATACAAATTTATAAAAAACATGAATGAAAAAAATTGAATATATCTGAAAGAGTCTGAAAATAACTGCCGTAGTCTAAAACATTACAAAAAAAAAATTCATTTATTTTTGTCTCAATTTCGACAATTTTTCTATTTAACTTCAGTTATTTTTATTTTTTACGTTTTCTTTTAGTTTTATTCAGTTTCTTTAAAATTCTATCATTTATTTCTTCCGTTAGGATACTTAGTTGTAAATATCTTCACGATCCTCATTATATAGCAAATATTAGCAATAATGTAATACTCAATTATAAACTAACTATATACAGAACACACGTGTCGCTAATACCTCAAAAAGAAAATGCGACTGTGAAAATTAAATAAACCGTTATTTAGTATCTTTAAATCCTTGTAAAAAAGGAAAAAAATGATGAATGTAGTTATAATTATAAAATTTTTTTTTTAATTATAAAGTATTTTTAAATTTAATTAATTCTTTTCGCTTGCCTAAAATGCAAATTAGCTGCTAAAGTGTGAGTTTGAGTAGTACTGAAATAGTACCCTGTTGAAAATAATATATTGAAAAAGATTGGCATATTAAAAATAGGAATTCAAAACGATTAAAAACGATTAAAACAATAATTTTCAATCGATTTCCACACATATTTTTAATACTTCCATCATTCTGAATTGACTATTTTTAACAGGGGTAGTTTTCATAACAAGTGCGTAAAGTATACGCACGTATTGCGAATAATACTTAATGGTAATATTATGCGTTAATTTGCATTTAATAATTGGTAGAATGGGTAAACTACAAGTTTACGTATACATGTCTCTACAACTCTAAGTAAGTTATAAATAATTTATTACTCTAAATACACTAAATAAATTAAGTTCTTAATTTACAATTAACTAATGGGATATAAGTATATTTAATTAATCAACGCATGACTTTGTATATGCTTCCTTTATCTTTAACCCTCATCGGTCATACTAGCTGAAACGTATATGAAATTTTAATGCGATATGACTGAACTGTGACCCATGAGGGTTAAATGTGCTTAAATTAACTTTCAATTTTATGTGCTATGTAAGATAGAAATTTGGAGTATAAATTTGAGCATAAATTTGGAAAATATAGATAAAATTATTTATATCTATTTCTTTGAATTTTAAATAAACATTTTTTTAATTATTACAAAAATTTCATATAAAAAATTTCTGCAATTGAAAGAACTGAAATCAAACTGAAATCGACAAGTATTTTGAACCATGCAAAAATTTCTACCAATCTGAATACAGTTTTTTTTATGAATAGTATCTTACTTTTCATTTCTGGCCCTCTCATGTCTTACAGTAATAAATAAATAATAATCTAATGATATTAATTTGTGCAAAATTAATTTCTGCAAAACTAATAAAATGGACATTTCTTTTTTATTCTTTTAAATACAATAATACTTGCACCACCGTTGGTTAGACGCTTTATATATGTGTTAATTCTGACTTACTAATGTATTCCTTTACATTTATGAAAGTATGATACCGTGAAGAAACTGCAATGAGTAATAATAAATAAATATAGCAATACTTTCTGGCAATTTTATTATCCTATACATCACCAATGAAAAAATAGACATCATTATATTAATCTAATAAAGTTCCCAAAACAGTAAGCTCAGTATAATGCCTTACGTTATTTTTTTTAATATAAGTTTTTGTTAGTAGATTTGTAAAATAATTATTATTTCACTTAACTAAGTATATGTAACCAATCTACATGATTTTACCAATTTATTCATGTACTTTAAAAAATATATTTATTAAAATTACATTATATTAAAATTTTATACTGTCAAAATGACGATTTAAGTATAAATTATGTGTATACATAATTTTTAAATAGTTTGAAAAATGAATTTTTTTTAATTCAATATGATCGCGGCACCCAAAGGAATAATTAGACATATGTTTGACTTTTTTATAGGTATTTAATTAATTTTTTAATGGTTTTAAAGTTTAAGTCTGAGCGTACATCCGTACGTCCGTACGTCCGTACAGGCAAACCTTTTATTTTTTAACTCTTCTTATATCTCTCTTGGATTTTCGAAAAAATGAATTTTATTTAATGAAAATGATCGCGGAACCACACGGATTAATTAGTAATAGTGTTTAACTTTTTTATAGGTGTTTAATTACTTTTTTAAATGGTTTAACCTCGATTATTTAAAACGATTATTTATTTGTTAATCTCGATCAGTAGATGTTGCCCAGATGACCTGGAGGTAACATTAGTGACCTGCACATCATCTACAGCGAGAAAATTTTTTTTTGGTTTCGTAATAGGCCTTCCAGTAGATGATGCCCCGTTGACCTGGAGGTAACCGTAGAGACCTACACATCTTCTACAGGAAGGAAATTTTTATTTTTTATTTCCTAATATGCCTTCCAGTAGATGTTGCCCCGATGACCGGGAGGTAACATTAGTGACCTGCACATCATCTACAGGAAAATTTTTTTTGGTTTCGTAATAGGCTTTCCAGTAGATGATGCCCCGTCGACCTGGAGGTAACAGTAGGGACCTAAACATCTTCTACAGGAAGGAAATTTTTTATTTTTTATTTCCTAATATGCCTTCCAGTAGATGTTGCCCCGATGACCGGGAGCTAACATTAGTGACCTGCACATCACCTACAGGAAAAATTTTTTTTTTGGTTTCGTAATAGGCTTTCCAGTAGATGATCCCCCGTCGACCTGGAGGTAACAGTTGGGACCCAAACATCTTCTACATGAAGAAAATTTTTTTTTGAATTCGTAATAGGCCTTTCAGTAGATTTTGTTCCGTTAACCTGGAGGTAACATTAGGGACCTGGACATCATCTACAGGAAGAAATTTTATTTTTTTATTTTTATAATGAACCTTCCAGTAGATGATGCCCCGATGACCTGGAGGTAACATTAGGGACCTGGACTTCTACTACAGGAAGAAAATATTTTTTTTTGATTTCGTAATAGGTCTTTCAGTAAATGTTGCCCCGTTAACCTGGAGGTAACATTAGGGACCTGGAAATCTTCTCCAGAAAGAAATGATTTTTTTTTAATTTCGTAATGGACCTTTCAAGGTATATAGTAATTATTATAAATTTATGATAATTTTGTTAATAAACTAAGAGATATTAACAACATTACTAGAATGTAGGATGTAAGTAGTAGATCAATTCTCAGATATTCAGGAAAATTCAGTTCATTAAGTCGATATTAAATGATATTATCCACATCCACATCCATCCATATCCATCCACATTATATTAAAATTTTATAATGTCTACATGACGATTTAAGTATAAATTATGTTATTTTTTTTTAAATAGTTTATAAAAATTAATTTTTTTTAATACAATATGATCGCCGTACCCAAAGGAATAATTAGACATAGTGTTTGAATTTTTTATAGGTATTTAATTAATTTTTTAATGGTTTAAAAGTTTAAGTCTGAGCGTAAGTTCGTACGTCCGTACAGGCAGATTTTTTATTTTTTAACTCTTCTTATCTCTCTTGAATTTTCGAAAAATGAATTTTTTTAATGAAAGTGATCGCGAACCACACGGATTAATTAGAAATAATGCTTAACTTTTTTATAAAAAAACCTCGATTATTTAACTCGATTATTTATTTGTTTATCTCGATCAGTTATAACTGAAGGTAACATGAAGGACTGGACATCATCAACAGGAAGGGAATATTTTTTTTTAATTTCGTAATGTGCGTTCCAGTAAATAATAATAAAAATAATAAAAATAATAATAAATAGTAATAAAATAATATAAATAACATAAATACCATAAATACTATAAATACCATAATACATAATAACATAAACTACCTAATATATAAATAAATTATAATTATATATGTATGATCAATATTTAATTATTTGGTTGAGTTTTTATATAAATTAGTTATATATATAGACAAAAATTATTAAAAAAATTATACTATATTTTTTTATTTTATAAAATTTATAAAATAAAGTTTTACAATATTTAATATGTAATGTTATAATCAATCTTACGTAAATAGCAAATTTTAATATCAAAATAACAAAAGTTCTTACATCATATATAGTGAAATGTATATACTACATATATTAAAATTTGTATAAGTATTGTAGAAATATTTTATATACGCATATACGTTCATTTCTTTTTCCCGGCTATATCCAGCAGGCAAAGCGGACGGTACGAGGATGGCTCCTCCGGAGGTTTATTCCCCTTGGGGAGGAGCACCAGTCTCTGCACCTTCCACTGCGCTGGAAAGCATCCCGCTTTGAGACAGGCACTGAATGTGTCCGCAAAAAGATGTGGCACATTCAGCGCAGCGGTCTTAATGGCCAGACCATGTATTCCATTCGGTCCTGGGGCTTTGCGGACCTGTATTTTCTTTGTAGCCATTGTCAGCTCGGTTACACTAACGTCTGGCGGCACGACTGCATCGTCTGACTAGCTTCAAGACCGCCTTCGGTCCTTTAACCACCTTAGCCACCTTGGTCTGTGCCAGCTGCTTGTGCTTTTGGCCTGGTTTCTTGGCCTTGCGTACAACTGTTGCCCACTCGCGTGACTTCAGCTGGTCATTGTTGTTTCCGGTACTAGGTTCGATTGGTCCGGTTTCCTTGGCTGGTTGTTTTTCCTGTTTCTTCCTCTTCGGGGATTCTGTGGTGGAGAGGGTCTCGCCCTCTCGTCTGCCTTATTTTAGCGCGCCTCTTTGCGAAATATAGACGACGCCTGGCACGTTCCATCTCTGCGCGTACCCGCCAAGCTATCTTCGCTGCCTCTCGGGTGCTGCGCGTTTCTTACCCGAGCATACTCACGTAGTGCCCTGCTGGTAGCCCTCTTCATAGACTTAATTTTCTTGTGGATATTGTTATGTTCAGAACAAACTCCACCAGGGTGTCTATTTTCTCACGCAGCCGGAGGAAAGCTCTCTCAGCGTCACTCGACATCCCAGTCGCAATGAAAACGCAATAAAACCAATGATAAAACATCTCCTTACCCCGTACGCACGGAACATTAAGATAGATTTTCCAAATGGTCCCATAGCGAGGAAAGCAATGAAAATCACGTTACCCCGTGAGCTAGAAATGCTATAAAATGGATTTCCATATAGCGCCATAAGCTAAAAATTAGTAAAACCAATCACGTATCTTACCGTGTATGCTAGAAATGCAGTAAATTGATTTTCCATATAGCCCCATAGAGAGAAATGCAATAAAATGGTTAAATATCTTACTCCGGGAATTTGAAATGCTATCAAATAAAGGTCTCATTTTACCCCGCCAGTAACAAAAGCATGAAATCAATATCTCATCTTACTTCGCGTATGAGTATCGTAATAAAACCAATCATGTATCTTACCCTGTATGCTAGAAATGCAGTAAACATGATTATCCGTTTGACCCTATAGAGAGATATGCAATAAAATGGTTAAGTCTTTTTAACCCGAGAAATGGAAATGCTATCAAATTAATGACCCGTATTACCCCGCCAGCGACAAAACAATAAATTAATATCTCATCTTACCCCGCGTGCGAAAAATGCAATAACCAATGCCTCTTCTTACACCGCGTGCCAGAAACGTAATAAAATTGATTATCTAGCCACATTAGCAAGAAATGCAATAAAATCGAAGAATCATCTTACCCCGGGAAGTGGAAATGTAATACAACCAATGATTCATCTTACCCCGGGAACTGGAAATGCAATAAAACCAATGGCTTACCTTAACTTGTAGGCAAGGAACGTAAAGATAGATTTTCCATATGGCTTCATAGCGAGAAACGCAATGAAAACGATGAATCATGTTATCCCGTAAGATAGAAATGCTATAAAATGGATTTCCATATAGCACCACTTGTTAGTAATGTACTAGTAGCGCCATCATCCGTTGAAAAATTATATCAATCTATAACCTCACAGTAGATGGCGCCAATAGTACATAACAGCTATCATATTCATTCACAAATAACCTTTGTAGATTGCATTATTTAACATAAAATATGCAGACGATGCAGGAATATTTTAATCAGAATTTTTACAATAATCTTTTTGACAACAATTGCTATACACTTTCCATACAATCGTTTTCTGCATTTTGATATGCAGACGATGCAGGAATTTTACAACTTAATTTTTACAAACATAATTTGACATTTATTACTACATTTTCCGTGCAATCGTTTTCTGCATTTTGATACGCAGACGATGCAGGAATTTTGAAACCAAAAATTATTACAATAATCAATTATACAACTTTTGCTATACATAATTCTATGCGATTGTTTTCTGCATTTTTTTAGGCAGACGATGCATGACTTGTTACCATAAAATTATACAATAATCATTTTGACAACTACTGCTATACATTTTCCATGCAATTGTTTTCTCCATTTTGATACGCAGACGATGCAGGAATTTTGAAACCAAAATTATTACAATAATTAATTTAACAATTATTGTTATACGTAATTCTATGCCACTGTTTTCTGCATTTTGTTAGGCAGACGATGCACGAATTCTTACCATAAAATTATACAGTATTCATTTTGACAACTACTGCTACACATTTTCCATGCAATCGTTTTCTGCATTTTTATCCGCAAATGATGCAGGAATTTTTAAACCAAAATTATTACAATAATCAATTTAATAATTATTGCTGTACATAATTCTATGCGATCGTTTTCTGCATTTTGTTAGGCAGACGATGCACGAATAGTTACCACAAAATTATACAATAATCATTTTGACAACTACTGCTATACAGTTTCCATGCAATCGTTTTCTGCATTTTTATCCGCAGACGATGCAGGAATTTTGAAACCAAAATTATTACAATAATCAATTTAACAACTATTGCTATATATATATATATATATATTTTTTTAGTAAAACGTTTTTGAATGTATTACTACACTTTTTATGCATTCGTTTTCTGCATCTGATATGCTGTTCAATGCAATCATTATATGAATTACCTTATTTTACCCAAATCTACTTAATAAAAATTTATGTTGGCATCGCAGCTAGGCGCTAGCTGGTGTTGACATGGGCATCGCAAACAGTAGTTAGATGCAGGACTAGTTGGCTAGTAGATAGCAGATAAATAAAGGTTCCATTGTCATCGCAGTCTGCATTTAGTGGAAGATTCTATGAATGTTGTACTAGACTTCAAACCTAATCCGACCACTGACATGGATGTACAAATGCACTTAGACATTAACCTGGAAGTACCTAAAAAGTTTTTTTACGTGAACTAATCATTCATACATATAAAAGAAAACCGATGCAATAATTGAAGAGTAAGAACAGTAACCTAATCTACAAACGCAACTCTCATAATTACGGTCAATCGGTTAATTTTTCACTCACAAGATAGTCCTACATCCTTCACACATAATTTGATTGCCCTTCTTTAAGTAGAGAATAAGATATGCATAATGGTTTGGCGTTGGGTATTGTTTCCAAAGACAATAATATGCATGCAATCAAACATAACCTTTATTATGTGTATGCAAGGAGTACCTGAAATTTTTCGTATATGGACTGCTTAATTACTAATATAGACAAAAGCTGTTGCTTTAATTGAAGTACTTGGGTTTGGCAGATGATTAGTGGACGTAAATATGGACAGTAACCAACTCACAGGTAGAGATCCTATGGGTACTGTAACCAGCAGTTAGATGGAAATTCCATTGCTATTAAAGACAGCTGTTCGAGGTCCAATTGGCAATTGTATTCAACATTAGCTAGAGGATACAATGACATCATAGGTCTACTGTTAATTCGAAAATTTCATGGCTGTCGTAGCTATCTATTAGTAACAGGAGGTTACCTGGATTAAGAAAGACCAAATGAATTTCAATCCTAATCCGACTACTGACAGGGATGTACAAATGCACTTTGACGCCAACCTGGAAGTATCTAAAAAGTTTTTTGTACATGAACTAAACCTTCATACAAATAGAAGATGATTAATGCAATAATTGAGGAGAAAAAACAGCAAACTAACCTATAAAGACAACTCTCATAAATACGGTCAATCAGTTAATTTCTCATCTACAAGAAAGCCCGACATCCATTACACATGATTTGTTTGCAGTTCCTTGGGTATCAAACATAACCTTTAAGTCGGACGCCATCAAACACTGGATAGCTGGGTATTTATCTTATACAAGAGTAATTGTGTGAACTCGGTAACATTAATGTAGTCAGAAAAACCAACATCCAGTATTTCGAAATTTTCACCATATACCACAATGCTCACGAAAAAACACAACAATGTTTACAAGCCGTTTTGTTATCCAGCTGAAACGGTCACGAGCGACGTGAACCTCACTAGAATCGACGCGGGAAGCACAACTGCGCATGCGCGCACGTACTCTAGTCGAACGAGACCGACACAACCCGTTCTATCGACACTCGCGCCTTGATAAAAGGCCGTGATTTCTTATTAATTTTTACTAATTTGTATAGCATCTATTAATGCATAGCAATCTACTACATAACTATCAGAATTAATTAAAAACTATTATTATCAAATAATTTAAATAATACGTGAAATTTTTTAAATTATGCGATATTCAACCTGACATAACGACGAATATAGCCCACGCGGCCGGCTAACTCGATGACTCGACGCGCGAGCCGGCCGCGTAGGCCTCGGGCCGACAATTTTTCACCCCTTTGAACATCCTTGATTTTTGTTTGTCATTTTCCGAGTTAATCTAAAGCCTATGAATGTGTACTGATGAAGAAACAATAATCATATATAATTATTATTTTTATTAAATAAACAAGATTAATATTATTTGTAATATTTCGCATTTTAAACGGATTTAATAATTATTTTTTGTTTTCGTTTTTAAAAATGTATGTAAAGTCTATAGATATCTGGTTTTGTGTTAAACAATAATCAAGTAATATAATAATTTTTTTTTATTAAATAAACAATCCAAAGATTTTTGTTATTTTCGCTTTTTGAAAAGCCTTTATTTATTCGTTATTTTTTTGTTTCAACTAATATAATTACTAATTCAATTATGAATTTATAATATTTATCAGTAAATAATAAATATAAATAATATTTCTAATTTATTAATATAGAAAAACCCATTGCTACTTTGTTCAGTCAAACGAGAGATATTTAAATCGATTTAATTCCCGGGAAAAACGATTTCTAGCCTTACACATCGCCAAATATAGCCTACGCGGCCGTCTAACTCGACGACTCGACGCGCGAGCCGGCCGCCTAGGTCTCCAGCTGACAATTTTTCGCTTTTTCAAAAGTGTTTGATTTTAGTTTGGCATTTTACAAGTTTATCTAAATTCTATGAAAGTGTCGTTTAGCGTAAACAATACCCATGTATAATTATTATTTTTATTAAACACACAATACTAATTTTTTTTGTAATTTTTCGCATTTTAATACGAATTTAATTTTTATTTTTAGTTTTCGTTTTTATGTTTTTCAAAATATTTATTAGTAAAAAATGAATATAAATAATATTTCTAATTTATTAATATAGAAAAACCCATTGCTACTTTGTTCAGTCAAACGAGAGATATTTAAATCGATTTAATCCCAGGGAAAATCGATTTCTAGCCTTACACACCGCCGAATATAGCCTACGCGGCCGGCTAACTCGACGACTCGACGCGCGAGCCGGCCGCCTAGGCCTCCAGCTGACAATTTTTCGCTTTTTTAAAAGTGTTTGATTTTAGTTTGGCACTTTACGAGTTTATCTAAATTCTATGAATGTGTCGTTTAGCGGAAACAATACCCATGTGTAATTATTATTTTTATTGACCACACAATATTAATTTTTTTTTTTGTAATTTTTCGCATTTTAATACGAATTTAATTATTATTTTTTGTTTTCGTTTTTATGTTTTTCAAAATATTTATTAGTGAATAATGAATATAAATAATATTTCTAATTTATTAATATAGAAAAACCCATTGCTACTTTGTTCAGTGAAACGAGAGATATTTAAATCGATTTAATTCCCGGGAAAAAAGATTTCTAGCCTTACGCACCGACGCGCGAGCCGGCCGCCTAGGGCTACAGCTGACAATTTTACGTATTTTCTGTACCGAGCAAACTTGGTAACCTGCAACGGGACACGAGCCGCAAGAAGTTCGTCACTAGTTATCCGAAAATTACGCATGCGCATGCGCGTACGTATGCTGGTATAGCGAGAGAGATATTGAGAGAATGAATGAATGAATGAACGTTTTTATTAACGACGAAAGGACTCAAGATCCTACATGGCCGCAGCAGAGTGTATACAAAATATAAAATATAAATTCTTGTCGTTACAATGATTGTGAAAATATAACGCAGGTATAATGTTGAAATGAAATATATACAAAAAATAAATAATTTAAGAAAAATTAAAAATTAAAAACAATTATACATATTTATAGAATAAAATAAATAAAATAATAACAAAAATAAATAAATAAACAATAAAGTAGGAACAGTGGAGATAAAACGAAAGATGCTTATTATAAAAAGAAGAAATAAAATTACAACTACTAAATCGAGTCAAATCTTGTCCATAACATGTGCATACAGCAGCGACTTGAAAGATGGACGATCATAACTGAGGCGCAAGTCATCGGGTAGCCGATTCCAGAGGCGAGCCACTGCCACAATAAACGAAAATTTGAAGCACTCAGTCGAAGCAAATGGAACGATAAGGTCTAAAGATGAACCCCGTTTGGAGCCATATTTGTTAATGGGACGGAAGGCGAAAAAAACAGCTAAGGTAGAGGGGTAAATTAGTATTAAGAATTTTTGCCAATAAACAGATGCACAGATAATCTCGCCGGTCGGAATATGTGAGTATCCGCAGCTCCTTATAAACAGGTGAAATGTGATCGTGCTTCCTCAGACCAGATATATACCTAAGGGCTGCATTTTTGCACCGAGAGAGCTTTAAGATAAGCTCACTGGAGAGGTCAAGAAAGAGCCCAGGGCAATAATCAAGGTAAGGCAAAACAAGTGCCCTAACCAGCGTCAACCTAGCGTCATAAGGAATAGCATTGCCACATTTTTTTAAACGCATGAGAGAGAGGTGGACTTTTCTTGAAGTTTGTGTGCTTTGCTCCCTCCAGGAGAGCGTACTATCGATGGACACTCCCAGGATTTTTAATGACGAGCAAATCTCTATGCTTATACCACCAACCACGACATCAGGGACAATTCGATGCTTTAACCTACTAATATAACCACGCGAACCAATCCACATCGCCTTAGTCTTGCGGGCATTGATGGTGAGACCATTTCTCTCCGACCAATTAGTAATCCGATTTAGGTTATCATTGATTCTGCAAACAATCGAATCAACGTCATCAAGGCGACCAGAGGCAGCAATAACGAGATCGTCCGCATAGAGATGGTGTATGCAGTCTTGCAGACAATCGGGCAAATCATTAATAAAAAGAAGAAAGAGCAATGGGCCCAGGATCGAGCCCTGGGGGACTCCCCGGACCTTGGAGGAAACGTCTGACCTTAACCTATCAGGGGCTTCGACGAACTGAGACCTACCCGAAAGGTAGGACAAAATCCACCGCACCGAAGACTCCGAGAACGAATAGTACCGAAGCTTATCACAAAGCAGAGATATATCGACCATGTCAAAAGCTTGTTTGAAGTCAACCGACACCACCAGTGTGATCAGACCATTATCAATATTCTGCCTGAAACTATCAACCAGGTGGATGGTAGCTGTATGCACGCTGTGAAGTTTACGAAAGGCAGACTGTAAGTGGGTCAGGATGTTAAGGTTAGATATAAATTCCATGATCTGCTGATAAGCCACAAACTCCAGCAGTTTCGAAACGGCACATAAAATGCTTATGGGCCGGAAATCCTCAGCACAGCTGGGGTGAGCGACTTTTGGAATGGGTCTGACAAGGGCAACCTTCCAATGTGACGGAAAAACACCCGACTGAAGTGACATATCGAAGATGTGTAGCAAAATCGGGAGGGAGACAGAGAGGGTCTCCTTAATAAAACCTAATGGAAGATTATCCACTCCAGTAGCGTTGGACTTGGCAGATTTAACCGCAGTAACCAGCTCGACGACACTAACATGCTTAAAATAAAACCGACAATCGGGAGAGCTTGGAGCATAATGAAAGTAAAAACTACGGTTAAAGATAGAACAAGATCCAACGAAGTAAGCATTCAACACGTCCGGTGCAACAGGAAGCTGCCCGCGACAAACATTGTTGCTCCTCAGACCTAATCCATCAACAATTCTCCACATATCAGGACCGCCCGAGCAAGTTCTGAGCTTGGACCTGAAATAGCTATGTTTGGCATTTCGCAGGGCAGTCTGAGTGAGGTTGCGCAGCGTTCTGTGATGGCGACGATCGATGAGACAACCAGTTCTACGGTACTTGCGCCAGGCCCTATTTCTTTGCTTAATTAAATCTCTCACTTTAGAGGACACCCAAGGACAGGACCTTTTCTTACACTTAACCTGACGGAAAGGGGCGTGGACATCATACAACTCGATAATTAGACGAGTAAAAAAGGCAACTTTCAAGTCGAGGTCAGAAGATTCATAGAGTTGTGTCCAGTCCAACCTCGAAAGGTCATGCTTGAAAGCATCCTCATCACGGTCCTTGAAGGAACGAATTAACCTCGTATCATCCAAATTAGCGGGAGTCACATACGACAACGTAGATAGCAAAACATCATGGTCAGAGATTTCGGGGTAACTACACTGCTCGAGAGAAACTACTCTAGAACGATCACTGACACAGATATAATCGATGGACGTATGAGAATCAGCTCTAGCACAATGGTGAGTGTTATCAAAGAGCAGGCGTTCCAAACCGCAGGTTAACAAAGAATCACAGAGAATGTTGCGAGTTGTCGAGGGGACTGTCCAATCCACGTTAAAATCACCCATCAGAATAACGTCGTCGCAGCATCCACTGAAATCTAAAATGGCTTCCTCCACCAGTGACCAGTAACCCGCCTTTGGTGGGCTATACACAACTACAATCAGAAGTTTAGCATTAGATAGGATAACCTCAACAAGAATGAATTCTGGACGCTTTAAATACAAGGAGGGTTGTTCCGAAGAACAATAAAAACGAGAAGTGATAGACTGCCTTACATATAACGCAAGTAGTTATGCGGCCACCATGTACAGTCAAAACATGACCGACCTTGACCCCAGTGGGGGGAAGGGGGAAATGCGGTCTGTCCTAGGTGAGCCGCCGACGAGTGTGTCTTCGCTGAGTCATCAATCTTACATGATATGTTTATAAACATAGCTGGGTTAAATAAAAAAAGCTTGTTTTTTGGAAATTTGAAATTTTTTTTTGTGAGTGTTAGAGGACGCGGAACTGTGAAAGAGACTTTTTGATTTTTTTTTATATCTCTTGCGAATCTCGAGCTATCGTAGTCAAAAGTTTTCTACAGAAATAAATTTTGGAAACAGTAAATTTGTCTATCTCGGGAACCGCAAGAGATATAAAAAAAATTCAAAATGGCCTCAGCATGGTTCCGCCTATACACTCACGAAAATAAAATTTCAAATTTCCAAAAAACGAACTTTTTTTCATGGTTGGGTAGTGTTACGGGTGAGTCATCGCGGTATCGATGCTCGCGCGAGCTGTAAGTCATCGCGATAGCGATGCTCGCTTATGACAAAGGTATACTCTTCAGCGTGATTATTTTAATTACGCTTTCTTCTGCGCTTACATTCGATAATTATAATTTTACAAACCTTTTAGTATAAAAACCTCTCGTTCCTCGCACGAGATTCTCGAGTCAAGGAGGATGTACCCACGACAAATGACCAATATTTGCCGACAAAAATGTTCATGATAATTGCGCGCGAAACTTTTTTTCGTACCACTACACAGTTTTTTGGTCTCCAATGTATTTTATCCACATCCACTTTATGGTGCTTTACAACTAACATAAACTGTACCGATAAATATCTATAAAAGCGCCAGCCGTCTTCGAACAGAATAACTTGCACTAAAGAATGGGACTGTTCACGCAAATCAATCGGGTACGGGCGTAAACGCCGAAAAGTTAAAACACTATGCAATTCCGGATCTATCGGTTGAACACTTGTTCGGGAACTCTCAATAACCGATTCTTGCTCTCTCGATATATCTCCGAGACAAACGTCTTTCTCCTCCGGTAACATCGTCGAAACTGAACTTTATACATCGTTCTTTTAATGTTGCAACTAAAGCAAATTTTAACATGCTTTACCGAGGATGCTCTCGCGTCATTTGACCCATACTTGTATAGAAATATAAATTAAACTGGTTGGGAGGGTAAATTTTTTACATCGAACGTCATCGTGTTGTTTTTAATCAAATAATAAAACATCAAAACAATGTTTAGCATTTTATAAGAAACTGTATACTTGCACGTGTTTTCATTTTCATTTCTTTTTTCATACGTAAATGTCAACGTAGCACGCGTTTGATTTAATATTATTTATCTAGTTTCAAAGCGTATTTTATATCTGCGCATTTATGTTTTTAAAATTTACCACATCTCTTGCACGATCTGTCGTTTAATTCATGATGATGATGCGAAACAAACGTGAGTTTCACCGATTCGATTTTCGCATCGAGCTGCAGTTTGACATGTTATTTTGTGACATAGCGTTTCCTTCGTATATGAATAAAATAGGAATCCCGTACACTACGTACAACAATTAATAATAATAATAATAATAATCTGGATAAATATGCGTATGTCTGTTTAAACAATTAGGGGGGGGGGGGAATTAACATTCGTCCTTCGTCCTATCAAGATGGCTGGCTCAGCACGTGCAAGAATTTCTTACCTGTGCCGTAGATCCTTGTCTCGCCGACGGGAAAATGGCGGGACTAATAGAATTCTCTCTAATATAATTAATTACAATCACAAAAGGAGATAATTAAAATCACACAAAAGGAGAATGAATTTAAATGTTCATGATAATTGCGCGCGAAACTTTTTTTCGTACCACTACACAGTTTTTTGGTCTCCAATGTATTTTATCCACATCCACTTTATGGTGCTTTACAACTAACATAAACTGTACCGATAAATATCTATAAAAGCGCCAGCCGTCTTCGAACAGAATAACTTGCACTAAAGAATGGGACTGTTCACGCAAATCAATCGGGTACGGGCGTAAACGCCGAAAAGTTAAAACACTATGCAATTCCGGATCTATCGGTTGAACACTTGTTCGGGAACTCTCAATAACCGATTCTTGCTCTCTCGATATATCTCCGAGACAAACGTCTTTCTCCTCCGGTAACATCGTCGAAACTGAACTTTATACATCGTTCTTTTAATGTTGCAACTAAAGCAAATTTTAACATGCTTTACCGAGGATGCTCTCGCGTCATTTGACCCATACTTGTATAGAAATATAAATTAAACTGGTTGGGAGGGTAAATTTTTTACATCGAACGTCATCGTGTTGTTTTTAATCAAATAATAAAACATCAAAACAATGTTTAGCATTTTATAAGAAACTGTATACTTGCACGTGTTTTCATTTTCATTTCTTTTTTCATACGTAAATGTCAACGTAGCACGCGTTTGATTTAATATTATTTATCTAGTTTCAAAGCGTATTTTATATCTGCGCATTTATGTTTTTAAAATTTACCACATCTCTTGCACGATCTGTCGTTTAATTCATGATGATGATGCGAAACAAACGTGAGTTTCACCGATTCGATTTTCGCATCGAGCTGCAGTTTGACATGTTATTTTGTGACATAGCGTTTCCTTCGTATATGAATAAAATAGGAATCCCGTACACTACGTACAACAATTAATAATAATAATAATAATAATCTGGATAAATATGCGTATGTCTGTTTAAACAATTAGGGGGGGGGGGGAATTAACATTCGTCCTTCGTCCTATCAAGATGGCTGGCTCAGCACGTGCAAGAATTTCTTACCTGTGCCGTAGATCCTTGTCTCGCCGACGGGAAAATGGCGGGACTAATAGAATTCTCTCTAATATAATTAATTACAATCACAAAAGGAGATAATTAAAATCACACAAAAGGAGAATGAATTTAATTGTCCACATAAGGGAGTAATCAACTATTTATTCACTTCACTTATAATATTTTTTTCTACAAATTCAACTTTTATGGACGAAGTCGTGAACTATTCATTAACATAGGAAAAATTATTACAGTACGATTTTTGATTATAATCTATAACAATTATTTACTAAAAATCCCGAATTTAAGTAATCGAGGTAGTACGACTTACGTTACATTAAACCGCGATACCGCAAATAATCCAACAAACAATAATATATTCGCATCAACGAAATAACGTGGCCGGCGGGCAGTCCACTTACCGCACGCGAGTCGATATTTCCAAATCCTCCAATAATAATCTCCTGGACTTCCTCTCAACTAGATATTCTTCCAAACAATACTCTCTGACAATAATCTCCTTCTCTTCCAACGATAACTATCCTCAATATCTCAATAAATCCAACAATACTCAATACTTTCGAAATAATATCTGAACTTGGTAAAAATACACTGGCGTCTCGTTTTACGGATCAGCTAGTAATAATTTCCTCTCCTCCTTTTTCCGCTTTCTTCTTCCTTTTTCTATATTTCCTTCAAAGCCGACCCGCGGCGCTGTCAACTTCCTTCATTTTAAATATGGCACCCGTTTTCCATCATTGGCAGGTCAACAGGTGCTATCGATACTACTGCCACCTTCATTCCTCCAGTATTATTCCTTCAAACATAGCGGTGCGAATATTATTTCCAGTCCCAAGTGTTAGCTGGGCTAGCGCCTCCACTTGTGCAATTCGCACTCTTCTTTTCTCTCTCTTACACACTGGAGTCGAGTACGAGAGAGTCCCGCTCTTCGTTGCGCCTGCGCGCTCTCTCGGTAGTCCTCGTGGTGCAAGCGAGTGAGCTCCCCCCTCTCCGCCGCCGCCTATGTACACGCATGCGGCAGTATTGCTTCGCGCGCGAGTCCGTTCTCTCTCTCCGTCTCTCTCACTTTCGTGTTTACGAATACTCGGCGGTTGTGCAGTGATTCGAACCTGGTGCGGCTTCACGGCGACGACGTCTACGAGGAAAGGAGTTCCCATCATCCGCAGGTGTTGTCTGCGCGGGTCGGCGTTTCCATCATTTATCCTTCACCAGCAGCGAGTAACCTCTCTCTCTCTCTTCTCTTCAACTAGCTCGACGTTATGGTAAGTATTATTTGTTTATTCTTCTCTCTTTATCTCCGACACATAAAACAAACCAATTCAATTCCATTATTTCCCATCCTTTCCTTTTATTTATTCATACAACTCGGTGATGACAATGGCTGAGGCTTTGTTATACATTGTTTACCTTTTTCCCTAACCTCTCTAATACCACATGTCAACCTTACCTCTAACCTATCCCATACACTACATTTATTATTTACAAACTCTACTTATTTAATTTAAACAATCATGTGATTCGTCATCACTCTAATTTATAATCTTCCCTACAGGTAACGATGCCCAGGACCAGCAGGAGCCAGTGCCAAGGAGTCGCCAAACCACCAACGTAGGAGTTTTCCTGACCCAGGAGGAGGCACCATCGGCATTTGCACAGGCATTACCTGTGTTAGGTAAGATGTTCCTATTTTAGTATCTTTGTTTTATTACCATACATTAATATCATATATTTGTTTTTCAGGTCTTAGACGACGACAAAGTTTAAAGTACATTTTATAATGTGAGGTATTTACTACCTCACAATTTACATATGAGATTCAAAGAATTTCTAAAATTTGATGAAATACATTTTTTTTTGTTGGTAATATGTAGTAGTAGAGACATACTTTTTAGATATTACTCCCCCACCATTCACAACTGGGTAATCGTATAAGAGGACACAGTTTTTTTCGCAGACATTATACTGTGTACTCCGTTGAAAGTGCATTATGGATCAAGTATCTAAGATTCATGTTCTCAGTGTTCTCAATTGTGTTTTACGTATAGCGATTGTACGCGAACCAATGATTCGCACAATCAGTAAGAATATGCGTAGAGACAATCTAAAGACTTTTTCTACCAACATTTTGTTAAAAAAATTACGGTCTTTGGTTTCATTATGTAGCAGCGGTACGATTGAACATATGTTTAAAGTAGAGTTGTTCGATAATCAAATTATCAGATCAGTAATTATACGTGTGTTGAGAGACAGGAATCTTCATAACAACTCTGAATTCAGGAATATTATACACCGCGCCGGTACGTATTTTACTAGATCTTGTAAAGAGATTTTATTATTGAATACTTAAAATTTATATATTTTAGCACTTAAAGAAATGGACGATGATGTTGAAGGAGATAATTATATTATGAATTGTCAATACAAAGTTGGTAAGTGTACAATATAGTTTTGTAAATTGACTTAATTTCTAATGCTTCTAATGCTTTTATATTTTACATTAGAACCCGACGGTATAGAAGAAATTAGACGTAATCAGCCGACCTCATCGTTTGAAGCAGATCCAATACCATCGACCAGTCGAATCATCGATACGCATGATGATAACGAATATTCATCCAGCATCACCTCCTGCTCGAGTTGTAGCGATACTTCATCCGTTGACGATAATTGTACGTATTATTCTTTATCTCGACACGTTTGTTTTAAACATTATAAATTGAATTTAATTTCATTTACAAAGGTGGCGTTTTCCAGAAAGGTGAAGGTTCACCAGAACAACGTTTCATTATCGAAAACCAAGTACGCAAACATTTTCAACGATTCGGGTTGGACGGAATGGAAGTTCAAGGAAGAGTAGCACGACCACCACCTGACGCAAATATATATGAGTGGATGGAAGGAGCACTAAACGACTTACATCGTCATTTATGTGGCGATCGCGACGGTTCTGATTTCATAGGTGTAACTATCGATTCAGAAAGATTTATTCACGGATCTTTGTGGTTATCGTTCAGACCTATTTGTGATTTTAATGTGGAAGATCTATGGAACTTGTTATACAGTGCTGCTCAAAGTGCGGACGATTTTAGCATTGATGATTCGTTACGAATTAAATATGCTATTGTGCGGAATGTTTTGGGCCGCGGTCGAGTTAGGTTAACAAAGCAATGTGTACTTAAAAAATCAATTTTGACTATAAGGAACGATGATATTTTTTGTTTACCTCGGTCTCTAGTAACAGCATTGGCTTATGTGGTTAGAGGACAGATACGTTCGGGACAACTACACGAGTATTGGACAGCTATCAGAAATTCTGGCAGACCTCTACAAAAGTAAGCCGCTCTAGAACTAGTAGCTTTAGCGCAGGTTGCGATACCTGCTACCGGATGCGGAATAAATGAAATTCATCATTTTCAAGAATTTTTTGCTGATCGTGGTGTTGTCATAGTGGTATACAATTTCCAAAATTTCGGACGTGGTGAACGCCCTGTTTATGACGGTACGAAATTCGTGATTGATACACATAAAAACATTACTCACTTTTTACGTATCATGTACTACGAATCGTCAAATCACTACCAACCGATTCTAAATTTGATAGGTGCTAGCGGTAGTAGGGGTTACTGCATACCATGCAATCAAAGTTACAGAAACGTTGAAGATCATAGGTGTTCTCACAGATGCTATAAGTACATGCAAATTCCACCATGCGATTCCCATGAAATTTTAAAAAAATGTCCAATGTGTCTTAGAAGTTTCTTCGGTGAAGTGTGTTTCAATAATCACCGCAAACATGAATCATTCAAGAAGAATCTTAGTGTTTGTAAGGCTATTCAAGTTTGTCAATCTTGCTGCAAAACGGTTCGTGTATATAGTCGTAAAGAAAAACACGAGTGTGGTATTGTATATTGCAAAACTTGTAATGAACGATTACCAAGTGACCATTTTTGTTACGTTCAACATATCAAACGCGATAAGAAAACTTTAAGAACGATTTTCTTATTTTATGATTTCGAAACGGAGCAAACATTATCTGTATTGGGTGACGTTAATAAAAAAATACATGTTCCAAATCTATGCGTAGTGCAGCAAGTTTGCAACTTTTGCCTTGAAGATACCAATATTTCAAACAGATGTGTACAATGTGGTATACGCGAATATATATTTAAAACAGATCCTGTCAAAGAACTGGTTGAACTCGCTTTGACTCCTCGAAAAATATTCAAAAAGGTTGTCTGTATTGCCCACAATTCTCAAGGGTTTGATGCTCAATTTATATTTAAATATCTTGTGGAGAAACGTAGCGGTCGTATCAAACCAACTGTAATTTTGAATGGATCCAAAATCATTTTGATGGAGTTTAAGAATATTAAATTTATCGACAGTTTAAATTACTTCCACATGTCGCTGAGTACTTTGCCAAAAGCATACGGCTTATCTGGAATTGAAAAAGGTACGTTTCCTCACTTATTCAACACACAAGAACACCAATCTTATATTGGACCGTTACCGTCTTTGGAAATGTACGCTCCAGATAGTATGCATCCTAACGAAAGAGAAAATTTTTTGTCGTGGTATAGAGAACAACAGGAAGCGGGATATATTTTTGATTTTCAAAAAGAAATTGTAAAATATTGTAAGCAAGACGTGAACATTCTGAGGTTGGCTTGCTTGAATTTTCGATCAACATTCATAAAGTACGATGTAGACCCATTCGTGGAATGTTCTACAATTGCTTCGGCATGCATGCATGTTTATAGAAAGAATTTTTTAAAGAAGAATCAGATAGGCCTAATTCCAACAGGAGGGTACCGACGTGCAGATAATCAATCTATCAAAGCGATTCAGTGGTTATATTGGATGGAGAAAAAGGAATTAAACAGAGAAATTGCACACGCTGGTCGATGCCGAGAAAAGAAAATAATAGAGGGTATTCTAGTGGACGGTTACTGTGTTCCCACTGAACATGAAACCCATAATGGTATAGTTCTCCAAGTCCATGGATGCTATTGGCATGGCTGTCCGCGATGTTACAAAATAAATAGAGATGAAATGTTATCGGACGGTCAATCGATGGATGATAGATTCGAAAAAACCAACGTCATTTCTGAAAAAATCAGAGCCGGTAATTATGAATTAATCGAAATTTGGAAGTGTGTATTTAAGAAGAAAGTTTCCTTTCTTTGGTGGACGTACGGGTACCACGGTAAAAGTATACGACTGCAA
Organism: Theocolax elegans; assembly: GCA_026168455.1. Taxonomy (NCBI): domain Eukaryota; kingdom Metazoa; phylum Arthropoda; class Insecta; order Hymenoptera; family Cerocephalidae; genus Theocolax; species Theocolax elegans. The sequence goes on along the minus strand of CM047427.1, from coordinate 31,431,513 downwards.
TGAAGAGGAAAAGATTAGATACGTTGATGTTTGCTCACTCTATCCGTACATATGTAAAAGAGGAAAATATCCCATAGGTCATCCAAAATTGTATGTAGGGGAAGAAGAATGTCAAAAACTTATAGGACACGCACTCGATGTATCGAAAGTCGACGGATTGATTATGTGCGATGTGTTACCTCCGAGAAATTTGTACCATCCAGTTCTTCCTGTGAGAATGCATGGTAAGCTAATTTTCCCATTGTGTCGCTCGTGTTGCGAAGAAATGACACAAACTGATTGCCCTCATGAAGATCCGCTAGAACGACTTCTGCAAGGAACTTGGGTATCCGAAGAAGTTAAAAAAGCTGTCGAATTAGGCTACGTTGTTCATGCAGTACACGAAATTTGGCAATATAAAATGACACAGTATGACCATAAAACGCAGAATGGTGGTATATTTGCACGATATATAGATGGGTTTTACAAAGATAAAAACGAAGCTTCAGGATATCCACCAGACTGTGTTACCGATGAGGAAAAGAATCAGTATATAACAAATATTGAGCGTAAAGAAGGTATACGATTAAACAAAAGTAACATTAAGTTTAACCCCGGATTAAGATCCGTGGCAAAATTATCTTTAAATTCTCTGTGGGGTAAGTTGGCTCAGCGTGAAAAAAAGCCGAAAACGGAGGTGATTACACAACCGCAGAGATTGGTAGAGCTGCTTACCAGTGTGGAAATTGATGTGAATTCAATTTTGCCCGTAAACGATGATACCCTGTACGTAAATTGGCAATATAAAAGTGATTCCCTCAGACCATCACGCACTACCAGCGTAGTCGTTGCTGCTTTCACGACATCTCAAGCCCGTCTGAAATTATTTGGGTACTTGAACGAATTAGGAGAACGCGTTCTCTACTACGACACTGACTCTGTACTCTATGTGAGTAGAAATAGTGATAAAGATTTACCGCTCGGTAACATGCTTGGAGATCTTACCGATGAATTGGCTGACAAAGGAATAGGAACCTACATTACATCTTTTATTTCAGGGGAACCAAAATTTTACGCATACAAGTACAAAACTCCAAATGGCGAAGAATGCGTGTGTAAAGTAAAAGGAATTCGTTTAAATTATACAAACAAACAACGAGTGAACTATGATAGTATACGGGAAATGATCACTGCAAGTACGAATGAGATAACGTTAACTTCATCGGCTAGTAGAAGAACACGTTTTCACGACGTCGTAACGCAGGACGAGACAAAAACCTGTAAACCTGTTTACGGTAAAAGAAGATTTGTGAACCTGTATAAAAGTTACCCGTATGGATACAAATGCTGACAAGAATCAAGAAGGTTGATGGCAAGAAGTATAAACATTGTTGAGATAAAGTACAAGCATCATTTTACTTTGTACATCCACACGTGCATGGACTCCTGCAAGAGTACGTACGCCTTATAACGAGTTGGGAGAAAGATATAGTGCACTTTTACATCCGATGCAATCAACGGTCTGTAATTTACGCAGAATCGAATAATACCTGTTCCAAACTTGACAGTCCAAAGTTACTAAATTTCATTTTTCGTAATCCAAAATGGGTCAAAATAAGAGTAAACCAGATCAGATACCACTAATTGTTAAAAAGCAGGGAAAGAAAGACGGTATCCACACAAAGTCTCAATGGAAAAAGTACTCCGAAAATTTTTCTACTAATACCATCAGAATGTGTAAAAAAAAGATAATTATAAAAAAATGTAATTAGAAAAATTGATCGATGTATCAACTCTACTTGTTAATAAACGATTTGATGAAAGATATTTTTACCCATTTCACTCTCTTACATTCACCTTACATTTTTTTATTTTCACCTTCTAACGACGATGTACAACGTAAAAAAAAATACGCGTTTTACTAATTATAAATTTCATTAAATTATTGAAAATTAATTTTGTATTTCTATCAAATGTCTGAATCGCTCAAACGAGGCATAAGATCATCTGTGCGGTAGCTCGAGGTTTTTGGGCGCGTGTACACGAGCGGGGCGTGATGTTGTACGAGCTCGTTTGACCGCGCGAACGTAGACGAGCTCGATCGCAAAACGCTCGTAAGCGGTTGCGCGCGGGGGCCCCACTGCGGTTCGCGAGCTCCTCGTTCGAGGTACGAGATTCACGGTACGAATACTTCATTTTCACGTACATGTAATCAGTCGTCATCATGGACACGAGATGGAAACATCCATTTACAGCGATACTAAGTGGTCCCACAGGTTGTGGAAAGACAGTGTTTGTTAAAAAATTTCTTAAAAATCTCGAGCGAATGTGCGATACACGAATCGATCGTAAAATTTTGTATTACGCCGAATGGCAACGGGGATACAGAGATTTGGGAAAGCAAATAGAATTTCGAGAAGGATTACCGCGAATCAGTGACTACGCAAACGATCCTCGATCGAAATTGATAATTATCGACGATTTGATGAGAGAATCATCGACGGATGGAGGCGCGATCGTTAATCTATTTACAAAAGGGAGTCATCACAACAATTTGAGCGTGATATTTATAACTCAAAACATCTTTCATCAGGGTAAGGGACAGCGCGACATATCCCTAAATACGCACTACATGGTACTATTTCGAAACTTACGCGATCGCGCTCAGATACACCACCTCGCTCGTCAAATCTGTCCCGAAGGTCCACGATTCATACGGGAAGCGTACGAGGACGCGACTAGTCAACCCTACGGATACCTCTTACTCGATTTTAAGCAGGATACACCTGATAATTGTCGATTCCGTACAACAATCTTTCCCGAAGACGGCCATCAATGCGTCTACGTGCAGAAGAAAAAGATAAAACTCTGCGACTTTACAAACTGCGTACCAGTCGTGTCGGTGTAATGGCGGCGAAAAGTCGTCAACGCTCACCTTTCAGTAATAAAGTTACAGTAATTTTACGGGCTCTGTACCATTTGAAAGACGAGCAACGAAAGGCTTTACTCAACAAAGCAGATCCTAAACTGATAAAACATATTTGCGAGTGCGCATTGAATGTATTAGCTGGAAACGTACCACTTAGTAAGAAACACAAGTCCCAATTACGTAAACACACAACTGTTTTGAGAAAACTAGCTGAACCGAGAATAAATATTAATCGTAAAAAGAAACTCATTGTGCAACGTGGAGGATTTTTACCAGCTTTACTTGCACCATTAATTGGTACGGTTTTAGCAAGTCTTGTGACTAAGTGATCAACGGTATGGAGCATGCTCGAAAAATGGTTCTCGTCCCGTACGAGAATGTGGAGCGTATGAGGCAACAATGTGCATTTGACAGCGGTATGAATTCCGTACAAACACCTGGTACGACCATGAGTAGACTCGATGAAGAAATGAAGGATATTTTAAATTCCAATACGTACAAAGACGAGAGAGAAAAATGGTATCTTTACAGCCAAGTTTTACAAAGATATCTTCATTTTAGAAACAGCGACACTCGTCACGACCAATTGAAAGAAATAAATGATTTTGGCGATGATGAGGTGACGAAAAGACCACGAGAAGACGAGGCAGAAAAAAAAGCTATCGACGAACGCGTGATTGAGACCGTTCCCGTCAAGTTTAAAGAAATGGCTGATAATTTATTACATCATCTGAGAAGTCACGAACATATATCGTGGAATGATAGAGGTAAAATGATCATAGATGGCGCACCGATGAAGGGTATGAACATTATCGATCTGGTAAATGACGCCGTAAGAAATAGAAAAAGAACGCCTCCGCAGGGTAGCGCTCAGTTTGCGTCATTGCTTCGTCGTGCATCGGTTCCCAGAGAATACATTGGAAACGAACGCGTTTGGAGAGAGGTCACAAAGAAATCGTTATCGTCAAGTTCGTCATCGGATGAAACACACGCGCCTAAACTACCAAAAACTGACACTGATAGTGTCAATCATTTAAAAAGGAAAGCGAGTTCCATCTCTACGAGTAGCTCGGACGAGGAAGATCGTACTCCGCGTATTAATAGGGTTAAGACACCTGTGAGACCAGGTAATCTATTATTGAATTCATGGCAGCGACTAGCGGGGAAGTAAAGTTAAAAATGGATGACGAAAAGAGTGTACTAGACTCGATGATCGAGTTACTTCCTTTTGAAATGCATGTACCCGGCTATAAATTTTGTGGTCCAGGTGCAAAACTAGTCGAACGTCTCGAACGTGGTGAAATTGGAATCAATCCATTGGACGATGCTTGTCGAGAACACGATATTGCCTACGCTGATAAGAAGACGAATCGAAATCAGGCCGATCGAGTTTTGGCTGAACGTGCTTTTTCACGTATGTTGGCGGGGGATACTCCGAGCGATGAAAGAACTCTGGCGATGATGACTGCTTGCTGTATGGTTAGTAAAATCACGTTCGAAAAATTTTTTGGACGTATTAAGAAAGCAATCAAGCGCAACAATAAGAAAAAGAATAAAAAACAAAAAACCTTATCAAAAGAGGCTAAGAATCATGAATAATCAATTGGAACTCTTGTATTATGGTTTACCAAGATCTACCGCATACGCTGGAGCTGACACATTGTTACAAACCACCCGTAAAACGTTTAACTCGGAACGTGTGATTGAATGGCTCGAGAGTCAGGATGCATACAATAAACACAAATTTGTTAGACGTAGATTCGTTCGACGTAGTTATAACGTTCGCAATATTGATGATGTTTGGGAAGCCGATTTAATGGATTTGAGATTATTGAAAACGTACAACGATGGATTCACTTATATTTTGACCGTTATAGATGTTCTTAGCAAATATGTATGGATAGAGCCGGTAGAGACGAAAAGTGGTAATAACGTCGCTAAAGCTTTTGAAATTATTTTAACCAGGACTGGTGGACGAAAACCGATATGTCTGCAGACCGATAAAGGTCGCGAATTTACGAACCGCGAATTCCAACAAGTCCTCGAAAAAGAAGATATAATCTACAGAATCGTACGTAGTCCTGACATTAAAGCAGCTATCGTTGAAAGAGTTATAAGAACAATTAAAGAACGAATATGGCGATTCTTTACTCATACCAATACCAGGCGTTATATCGATGTATTAGGAAATATAGTCGATGCTTATAATCATACAAAACATTCAGCTATCCAAATGAAACCAGCCTCAGTCACCATACACAATGCCGCAGAGGCACGTAAAAATTTGAAGCACCGATACGAATCGAAACAGCAACCTGATGTAATTAAACATGTTAAATATAGAGTTGGTGATTCGGTTCGTGTCAGTCGCGCGAGAAACGTTTTTGCAAAAGCATACGAGGGCGGATGGTCTGAGGAAGTTTTCAAGATTTACAGAATTTCAACATATCGTTATCCGGTTGTGTATTTTTTAAAAGATCTGGCCGGTGAAGAAATTGATGGGTATTTTTACGGGGAGGAGCTTTGCAAAGTAAGATTGGATTTTACGAATAAAGTTTTTGAAATCGATCAAATCTTGAAGTCGCGAGGACGAGGTCGGTTAAAAGAATATTTTGAAAGTTGGAAAGGTTATCCTGAAAAATTTAATTCGTGGGTAAAGGCTAGCGATATTGCTGAAACAAGATGATGAAAGATCAATTTTACGTCGTCTTACCGAGCAACAGTAGTATACAATTTTTTCCTGATAACACAACAACACACTTTGTTACACAGCTACCGCAAACTATTCGTTTACAAGGCTCGTGGAACGTTGCTCTCTCAGAGATTCAGATACCGCTCACATTCCAACACTTTACGTCGGAGGAGGAGAGATCGGTACATATGCGTATCGCACCACCGCCGGCTAAATCAAGAATCTCGGCTATCGATGTAATTGATATACTAAGCTCCAGCTCATTTACCGTTGACGATGTATCGTATATACGACGCGGGGTTTACAAAAGTATTGAAAGTTTGGTAGAGGAAATCAATGAATTGCATTGCCTTAAAGGCCATTTAAAGTTTAGCGTTGAACGAGGTGGGTACACATCGGTACGTCGAATATGCCATCAAGAATATTGTTCGGAACTGGTACACCAGATACATTTTTCGAGAAAAGTTAGAAAAACTCTTGGATTTGATTTCCGGAATGAGCACAACGAATTTATTTATGTTGATAAAGATAATTTGATAATTTCCGATTGTCCCGCTAATCTTGCGAGTTGTTTACCAGACATGTTGATGATATATACAGATATCTGTGAACCATACGTAACCGGTGATGTACAGACACGCTTATTAAGAGCTGTATCGTTAAATATCGACGATTATAAGTACGGTGGAATGAGATTAAAAAGTTTCTCACCATCCATGTACTTACCACTGTTATTCAACAACTTTCAAACCATTGAAATTGATATAAGAGATCAGCACGGAGTATCGATACCATTTGATTACGGCACGTTGACAGCAACGCTGCACTTTAAACGAGTTGACTAAATAAAAATCATGGAACGTTACGAGGAATATTTTAATTTACAAGTTGGATGCGGTAGCAGTGGTGGTGTCGGACGGATTTACGCTGGATATCCCTATCAGAAAGGTCACGGCGGTATCGGATCTTTTCTCGCCGGTATTTTTCGCAGAGTTTTCCCCCTTTTGTCGAGGGGAGCTAAAGCTGTTGGGGAAGAAGCATTGCGAACCGGAATAAATATCATGTCTGATGTAGCGACACACAATTCGCCATTGAGAGAATCATTTAATAATCGTATGCGTAAATCTGGTGAGAATCTAAAGAGAAAAGCAAATGAAAAAATTGATAAATTGATGGAGGGGTCGGGATATAAAAGACAAAGAATTGACGGAGCGTTACAGTTGATGTCTGGTACAGCGGGGAGACAAGTCAAACGCTCGAAAAGTAGAAAATCGAAAAAAGCACGTAAGTCAAGAGGAGGTAAAGTCGCAAAGAGGAAGAAGAATAAGAAGCAAACTAACAAAACCAAAAATAGACATTACACTCGTACAACAAGAGACATTTTCGGTTAGCAATGGCTTTCTTACATACACAATCCTGCGAGTGTCTTAAATCGGAATTATTGTTATTTGAAATTCCACCAACGCAAACGACCATTGAAGGATCGCACTGGATACAATATAAACCGATAGCATCGTTGACAAATGATTCACCGATAGAATTTGTAATACCTGGAAATGGTGACGAATATTTGGACCTTGCTCACACAATGTTGAGTTTGCGAGTTTCATTTAAACCTTCTACGGACACGTATGCAGAAGGTGTTGAGGCTGAATTAAAAAAATCTGGTCCGGTAAATAATTTTATGCACTCACTATTTAATCAGGTTGATGTGTTTTTCAACTCAAAACCGGTATCACCACCGAATAATTCTTATGCTTATCGAGCGTACATTGAAACTTTATTGAATTATGGTAGTGCTGCAAAAGAGTCACATCTGACAACTGTTTTATGGTCGAACGACACAGCTGGAAGGATGGATGACACGGAGGGTGGTAATGAAGGTCTCACTCATCGAAAAAGTCTTTTAAACTATAAAAAACCTGTAGATTTAATTGGACATTTACACAGTGATGTATTCAATCAAGATAAATTATTAATAAATGGTGTGGACGTACGGGTTAGGTTAGTTCGTTCCAGAGACAATTTTTCGCTTATGGATACGAGCGGATTATTGTCTGTTAATATCGAAGAGGCAAATTTGCTCGTTAGGCGTGTAAAAATTAATCCTGGTGTGTTACTTGCACACGCTAAAGCTTTGTCAAAAACAACAGCAAAGTACCCTATCACAAGAGTGGAGGTGAAAGCTGTAACAATGCATAGCGGTATACATGGTGAGACGTTGGATAATATAATATTAGGTCAATTACCGCAAAGAATAATTGTAGGATTCGTTAAAAACAAGGCTTTCAACGGTAACCAAAATTTTAACCCATACAATTTTGAACATTTTAATATTAATTTCCTGTGTCTGTACATTGACGGTGTACAAATACCTTCGAGACCGCTACAACCTGATTTCAGAAATAAAAAATTGTATGTTGACGCCTATCACACGTTATTTTCGGGCACAGGTATACACTTTCTAAATGAAGGTAACAATATTTCGCGAGAAGCATACCCTAACGGCTACTGTCTTTTCGCCTTTGATTTAACTCCTGACTTATCGGCAAACGATCAGTCACATTGGAATTTGATTAAACACGGTAGCGTTAGGCTAGACGTAAGATTCGAAGAACCATTATACAGTACTGTAAATTGCATCGTATACGCCGAGTACGAGAATATATTGGAGATTGACGCAGCGCGACAAATAATAGTAGATTTCAGCGGCTAAAAAGTTTTGTATAGATGGCGCTTTTAATGTTCGCTTTGAATATAAGATGTTCTGAGAAGTCATGAGTCAGTCTATATAAAAGTTTGCTATAGTCAAGATGGATATGATTGTTGACATCCAGTGTTTCAAAGATAAGGACGATGTTACCGTTCCAAAGGAAATTGCAATCGTCTCGTTGGTTGGAGATTTTAGTGCACACTGGATTCTGACTCCATCGATAGGTATCGAACGACTGCCCGACGATATAAGAAGACAAAACAATTGGTTAACGTTTAACCATCACGGATTAGATTATTTCGAAGGTGATGTGACGAAAAAAATGGTTTCAAAGACTTTGAAGGAGATAACGAAAAGTGCACGGAAAATTTATACACGAGGTAAAGAAAAATGGCTCATTTTGCAAAAATTGACAGTGTGTGAAGTTGTTAATTTGGAAAATGACAAGGATTGTCCATCATTTCAAAATCTACCTTGGAGCGATAAATACTGTATTCAGCACAGGTTAAAAAATACTCATTTAAAATATAGTTGTGCTTTAAATAACGCGTTTCGGTTAAAAGAGTGGTTGCGTTTACGCGAACAAGATATTTTTGACGAATTCATATTCACCGTACCAGCACAGCTTTGCGATGAACAGTTTGGAAATTCTAAAACTCTTAACCAAGATTCGGTCACATACAGTGGGCGTATTCCCAGTAGAACAGATTCCACGGGTGTGGACGAAACCGACGGCATTTATCTTCAACACTGATGGCCATACAAAACCGGGAATGCATTGGGTTGCTGTGTACGTAGATAAAAACAACAATGCGTATTACTTTGATAGTTATGGAAACCCGCCGTTTGTACCCGAGCATATAAACAGAATAAAAAGAAATTGTAAACGATATCGTTGGAATTCCATGCAGTTGCAAAGCGAAACGTCTGACGTATGCGGTCAGTTTTGTATAATGTTTCTACAATGTATGAGTAAAGGTATCGGTATGCAAAAGTTTCTCAAACGTTTTTCTGCTGATCTTGTAAAGAACGATGGCATCGTACGAAGACACGTGCGATATAAAAAAGATGACGTGGGATTCACCGGAAACGGTGGCTGCAGTGTCAGATGTTTACAAAATTCGAGTAGCAAGATGTCTTTGTTATAATATACGGGTTAATCACCCAACAACTACCTCCACTACCAGACTCGATTCCACCTCTTCTTCAGTGTTGGTTACGTGGCAGTTCGCTGATGGTCACATTTTTGCACATGACTCCCCTCTCTATCGGTAGACGTTGTTGAAATAGCGCCTCCGCAACACCGAACGGCATCAGTCTTGAAGTGCTGTTTCTGTACCGCTTCTCAATCTTTCATTTTTAAAGTGAGGATGGCTGCTAACCACCAAAGTATTGAATCGGGAACAGGAGTCCAACGGTTGAGACCACACCAGATTATATCTCGTTTTTACAGTTTAAATAAATCTTACACAAAAAAGCTTGTGATCGGTCTCGAATTCGACGATATAGACTACGTGGAAATACGACCAGTGATACGTTTACTCGGTACAGATTTCGTTGGTATACCATTTTCAACGCTTGGATGGACCGAATTACTTTCATCTTTTGACGATGTTGACGGTTATTTTCGAGGATTCAAAGATCACCTGCAGGATCATAAAGTTTATGGCCACGGATGGATCTTGAGGTATACACATGTCCACAAAGATAAGGCGATAGAAATCGAGGAGGATCGGAAACTAACATCAGATGACCCACCTTCAAAACGTTATCATCGCAGTATAGTGATGAAAAAAGTTACGTTTGATAAATTAAAGGAATTGGTTCCATGTGTTAATTTTAGGTTAAAATATCTCAATTTAATATCATCTTTTGTAGACTCTGTGACGCGAAAAACATTAAACTTTGTTTACGATAAAAATGTTGCTTTGTATAACGCTCAAATCACCGAATTTACTGTAAAAAATGTTGCTAGCGTTATATCGGCGGTCGACGACGAAATTGTTAATACCGTGTATGTAGAAATCACGAAAAATGCGGAGAGTGTTACAAGTTTAGTTTGCAAAAATGACGTGCAATACATTATGTATGAACTTTTAACGTTACACAGCGAAATTACTGTAAAAATACTAAATAATCGATTTACATAGAACTTTATAAATATTGTAATATGGTAATAGTGAATAAATATAAGATATATTTAACCTACATGGTTTAATCGATTATTTGATTATCCTAGTAAATCCTCGTCTAGTCCTTTTTCCTTTGTCATTGCCACTTGTTAAAATAAGTAGATACATTTTTAAAAATAGCTAAATTAAAAATAATAATAAATAAAGTATTATATTTGTATTATAATAAATGTTTCATGATATAATTCACGAATAAAAGCGCAAAGAAGAAAGCGCAATTACTATAATCGGTATTCTAAAAATTGTACAATAAATGTTTCGATTTGAGTCAGCGGTAACAAGTATCATGTAGTCGCGCGTCGCCGTGTCGGGATGACTCAGCGGTATCATGTAGCTGCGCATCTACATGACTCAGCGGTATCAAGTATCATGTAGTCGCGCGTCGCCGCGGCGGGGTCAAGGTCGGTCATGTTTTGACTGTCCATGGTGGCCGCATAACTACTAACGCAACTCCGCCTCCTATCTTGCCAATGCGATCGGTACGAAACAACGTGTAACCAGGGATGTCGGTATGCAGACCCATTGAGGACGACGACAACCAAGACTCACTGATACCCAACAGATGAAGGTTATGGGTAGAGATTACCCGCTTGATAGCATCTATGTGTGCAGCAAGAGATTGTGCATTGCAATGGCCTATGTTGAGATGCTGGACCGAAGATTGCCTAGAACTAGTAATAACGAAATTAGCCATAATTAATAAAAGCCATTTTATATCTTAATTTTTTACGCAAAAGAGGACAGTTAAGCTTATCATTGGCTGCATGAGCGCAATCCGGGGCTGACAGGCCGGCAGTTGAGCAATTTATACATTTTAAAGTGGATTTCGATTTGCAAAGACTTGCCTTGTGATCACCAGCGCAGAATTGACAAGAAAGCTTAAGTTTACAATCTTTGGCAAGATGACCAAAACCGCAACAATTAAAGCACTGCAAAATAGATATATGATCGTCAACCTTACATGAGGACCAACCTATGTTGACTTTTGTCCTTCCAATCAACACCTCACGATGCTCGGGTTTCATCTCGACAATACAGGAGCGGAACGATTTGCCTTCCCGAGGAGGATAAAGGTAGACCACCTTAAAATCGGCAGCAGCGGCGTCAACAAAATTTTGTTCGACAATACAATTCAAAATGTCCCCCTTATGCAACTCAACAGGAATACCATGGATGATGATCCTCTGGTTTAACTTTACATCCGGCTTAACCTCAAGGCCAGCTTCGCTCAGAGCTGTAATTTTAGAAAAAGAAGAAGAATTAATATTACGTCCCTCTATAACTACCGAATTATTATGCCCAGTTTAAATTTAACTGGATCGATACACTTTTTTATAGAATCTCTAGTCGAATTGGAAGAGCTATATTGCTGCTTAGAGTCCTCACGCGGACCTATAATCACCCTATTCAACTGACAAGTCGAGTGAGAGTCAATACGGGTCTTCCGGGTGTCTTGCATAGACATAGCAGACGACGTCGATGCTCTGGATGAAGCGATATCAGCAAAAGTGGTCCGAGACGGAGCAGCGGTGCCTAAGGTTATATTACTTGGAACAGACTGGTTAAAACGCTCTAAATTATTACAGCAGTTAATAAATACATCCTTCGTTTTATCAATAATATTTGAAAATTCAGAGATAGAGTCAGCGCAGGATACCAAGGGCGTTGTCGCGGCAAGCTGGGATGAGTATGCTGTCGAAAGCAGGTTTACGGCATCGCAGAATCCATTGACAGCTGATCGCAAAACATCAACTCTTTCTTTATCTCTCTCACTTGCAAGCCAACTAAGAAGTACTTCACGATCCTTACTGACGTTCGAAACAATTTTATACACATCAGATGCGGTCAAGAGCAGAGCCGGTGAGATGGAAGAGTCGTTAAAGTCGGAATCCTCGATATCAGCCATACGGCGACGTTTGAGGGCGACGAACTGCGGAGAATCATTAGAGATGGCGCCACTAGTCGTCGGTAACATTGCGAAGTTTCATTATTTGAACCCACGTGGCAAATTAAATGAAACTAACCTCCAAAATATCCAAATCACCAAATTAACAAACCTGGATGCAAGACGTCGATAATTACGGTGCAAACACTCACAGCGGCGTCTTGCAATAGGGCGCATGCAAGGATGAACCTGTAAGAACCGCCCGTAGGCGAGGATTAATGCAGATAGCTGATACAGGACGGAGCGGTAAAACCGACGACTGGCGCTACTTACACAGAGAAAGAGAGAGAGAGATTGATTGATAAAGTAATTTATTATGCCTAGGTCTAATTTAACCATAAGGCAAGAAACAATAATGATATACAGTTATAATTACATTTACAATAAACTTAAGTTAACATTTAGATTCATATGCGCTCTAGATTAAGTTAATAATATACATGCTAGATAAAGGCTAAATACAATCCAGACAACATCCGCGACTAGTAGCTTTAAAGGTAGCCAAGAATAAAATAGTATTAAGATACATAGTTCGCTAGGTAGCAACAATCCGGTACAACAGTATCAAGTTCCGTTCATAAGGTAATCGTAGAACCCACTCTTAAACGTCACGATACTAGTGGCAAGCTTCAAGTTCGAAGGAAGAGAGTCCCAAAGATCCATCGCCTGAATAGTAAATGATTTACTGTACGTGGTGGTAGATACAATTGGACGCTCAAAAGAGGAGTAATTAATACGCTCAGAGCGACGCACTTCACTATTTGGCGCAGGGAGTAACGCATGCAAATATTCTGGCTTCCCACTAATTAAAACTTGGTACGTAAGTACACTCATAAAATACTGTCGACGCTTTACCACCGATAACCAATTAAGTTTTACAAAAAATTTATCCAGGCGGGCATCCTTCCTTAGGCGAAAAATATAACGCACACATACATTCATCAGACGCTGAAGCTTAATATTAAGGTAGTCAAGTAAAATGTCGTATTAAAGAATATAAAGCTAATATAAACAAAACTGAGTCGCACTATGTAATCAATGAACATATGCTCGCATATGATCATTCGTTAGATTTTGACAACGTCAAAATACTTGATACTGAAAAGAATTGGAAACAACGAGTATTATCAGAAATGATCCACATAAATCTGCAACATAATGTGATCAATTGCAAAGACGATACTAGACATCTTAGCCAACATTACAGTGACATTATCAATAGTATTAAATTAAAATCTAAATTATAATGTGTATCTCTCCCCTATGACATAACCTCAAATCAATGTATATCGATCAGATGTTTGGATAAGGTGAGTGATTGACTTGCGTGTTGATCGATGCGCGTATTGTGTCTTGCACGATGCGCGACGCGGTAAATTCAAATATATATTTTTGGTTTTTTTTAATTTCTTCTCATTTAGGTTCATAATTAAAAGATTCTTCATTATTATAAAAATTGTTTAGTTAATCTACTATATTTAAAATTTAATAAAATACTTAACTACTTAAATTTAATTTTTTTAATTTTTATTACCAATTATTATTTGTTTTAACGGGAAAAAAATATTTTTTTTTTTTATTGAAATGGTAAATTTTAATTTAGTCTTATAAAAAAAAAATTTTTTTGAGTTCTCTTGTAAATAATCATAAATAATTTATTAATTTTTATTACTTATCAGTACACATAATGTACTTAATTTGAAGTTTCGCGCCTGTGGTGGGGATGACTGTGTTGTCGATCTGATTAAGATTGATCGCATAGATGTCTCTGAAAACGGGGGACGTGATATTTCAAATTTTTCAGTATTAACCGTCTGTGATATACATTGTTAGCTTTATTTTAATATTTGACTGCCTTTTGCTTAATATGTGTGATTATCTGTTAATTTATTTTGTAATGTTCTTCAAGTATTTATTTAATTTTCAATTTTTTTGTGTTGATTATGGACACAACAATAGGGGAAAGGTATGTTATATATAACCTCAATCTCTGTGCAAAAATTGTTAAACGTTTGTTATTTTAATCATTGTTTTCAATTATAGAGCGACGCATGTTAATAATATGTGTATACCTATATATTGACGAAATAGTAAGTAACTTAGATTTATATATGTAAAAATTGTGTTTAAAGGATGTTGTAAAATGAAATCATTTTTTAATAAAAAGGTATAGCCTGATGAGGATGGAGGATATCCATCGAAACGTCGCCAAATAAATAAATATGGTTTGGTCATCAATATCGAGGAAAACCTAAACTACTCCTAAATTTTGAATTTAAATTCTTCAAATAGGTTACACGATCAATAGTATCGCTTAAATTATAATTACAGCACAAATCTGACGGTCTATTGCGCAAAAAATGAATAGAACACTTTGGATGAAATACTTTACCATATTCGGAGCATACTTTAACTAACGTAGCAATATTTTGGGTACAACGAGAGCACTTCACTACCTAAGATTTCAAAATACTATACATCTAGACATTAATGCGAGCCAACATGCAAAATTTAGCAATTAAATAGTAATAACATAACTCAAACTCAATTTAACTACAAACTAAACGCTAGTACACTAAAAGTGCAGCACAATTTTGCATACACCGGATAATGATAAATAAAAAAAAAATTTTTTTCGATCGCAGCGCAATAAACTTTAGTATAAATATAATAAAAATAGAATAACTAAGTGTACGCAGTAACATAAAGCGAAAACAGAGTCAAAAGCTTAATGGTGGCTCCATCTACTTCTCGAATTTGATGCTATGTAGATATACTCTCTCCGGGTATACGATTTGCACAATAATGGTATCTGTATTACCGACTGTAGGTAATGATGGAATTTATGCCACGTGCTCTTGGAATATCGGATGCCTTAATAACCTCAAAGCGGAGGTGCTAATTGCCGATGGAAATTAATAAAAAAACACGTGGTACCATGAAATCCAGGCTGAAAATCCGATGCGTGCATGAATTATTGGTCTTTCAAGAAGAAAGGCACTTTGCGGTTGCGTAGAAAGCCCATCCGATGACAAGAAGTATAGCAGTTAACGTATGACAGTTTAAAGTCTCTCACGGCCAAAACAGTGCATAAAACATGCAACTAGTTACACGAGCACATACAGGCCGCTAACGAGGACTTTTCCTGCAAAAACTTTAACTCCGAAGAGTTAAAAATAGGCGTGAAAATGTGATTTAACGGAGAGCGTTGGAGAAAGGCTGTTTCACACTTACCCGGAGAGAGAGAGAGAGAGAAAGAGATGGACGGAGATGGGTAGAGTGAGAAAGAGGGAGAGAGATAGGAACATGCAAGGCAACCGTGGCCTCTAAATAAAAATATTTTGATTTTTTATCGTCTTTGGTTTCCATTGTTTTCCCGATTAAATAAGCTAAGAATGTCGTCATTCTGCAATGCATAAGCACGACTTTTATTATATGTCTTTTATTGATATAAAGCCGGTGTATGAATTATGGTATTTAACGCCATATTGCTAAAACCATTTGCGCATGTGCTTTCACGCTAAGTATACAATACAAAGTACAGACTAAGCGCGTCACGCACTCTAGCGGCGAAATTGGTACTAAGATAACTTTGTCAATAATATAAACTATTTATTTTTTGTCAATATTATGCAAAACGCAAATACAGAAGCACTAGATAATGGTGTAATATGTCTTTCTACAAAGTTCCAGATCAATACAACAAGGACACCCTAAAAAATTTCTGCACAGAAAATGACTAGTTTTTCCGTGCAAACTTTTTTTAGGGTGTCCTTCACATATTGACTTCAAACTTCGTATAAATGCGTATTATGTGATTATCAAGTGCTTCTGTATTTGCGTTTTGTAAATAAAACCATAATATGTTCATTAAGTGTAATAATGTATCCATCTGACTCGTTCGGTAATAATCTAGTATGGCACCCCCTTATCCCGAGAACTGGAAATGCAATCAAATTAATGACCTGTATTACCACGCCAGCGACAAAAGCAATAAATTAATATCTCATCTTACCCCGCGTGCGAAAAATGCAATCACCAATGCCTCTTCTTACACCGCGTGCCAGAAACGTAATAAAATTATTTTCCATATGGCCTAGTAAGGCAGAAATGCAACAAATTCAATGACTCATCTTACGCCGTATGCTAGAAACGGTATAAAATTGATTATCTATCTAGCCACATTAGAGAGAAATGCTATAAAATCGAAGAATCATCTTACCCCGGGAAATGGAAATGTACTAAATCCAATGATTCATCTTACCCCGGGAACTGGAAATGCAATAAAACCAATGGCTCACCTTAACTTGTACGCAAGAAACGTAAAGATAGATTTTCCATATGGCCTCATAGCGAGAAACGCAATGAGAACGATGAATCATGTTATCCCGTAAGATAGAAATGCTATAAAATGGATTTCCATATAGCACCACAAGCTAAAAATGATTAGAACAATGACTTATTTTGCCTCGTAAGCTAGAAATGCAGATTTCCCATTAGGCCTCATAGAGAGAAATGCAATAAAATGGTTAAATCATCTTACTCCGGGAATGGGAAATGCTATCATATAAAGGTCTCATTTTACCCCGCCAGTAACAAAAGCATGAAATCAATATCTCATCTTACTTCGCGTACGAGTAACGTAATAAAACCAATCATGTATCTTACCCTGTATGCTAGAAATGCAGTAAACTTGATTTTCCGTATGACCCTATAGAGAGATATGCAATAAAATGGTTAAGTCATCTTACTCCGGGAATCGGAAATGCTATCAAATTAATGTCTCGTTTTACCCCGCCAGCGACAAAAGCAATAAATTAATATCTCATCTTACCCAGATTGCGGAAAATGCAACAACCAATGCCTCTTCTTACACCGTATGCTGGAAACGTAATAAAATTGATTTTCCATATGGCCCCATAGTGAGAAATTTAATATAATTAAAGACCTATCTTACTCCATATACTAGAAACGTAATAAAATTGATAATGAATAATGAGTCATCTTAACCGGTATGCTAGAAATGCAATAAAATTGATTTTCCATGTGGCCTATAGAGAGAAATGTAATAAAATTAAATTTCCATGTGGCCGCATAAGCGCGAAATGCATTAGAACGATGTCTAGTAAGGTCCATATGCGAAAAATATAAAATTTTATTTCCCATTTGACTAATTAATATGTCGTATATGTATATATATATATATATATATATATATATATATATATATATAATTTTGTAGGGGTGCCGCTACATAATTTAAGAAAATAAAATAGTTCCCAGTTATCACCTTCTTCAAGTCCACTTTTTCAACCGGGTTCCGAGATATCCCCTTCCTTAACCCGGTTGTGAGATAGCCCCTTCTTGCTACTGCGTGTATTATTTGCATATACATTTGATTGAATTTAATGGGTACGCGATCGAAGCGGGTATCCAAAAATAACCTGTAAATATTCGGGTACCCAAAAAATGGAAACGGGTTTTACCCGTATATTTAAAATGCAGATGGATGGGTATTCGTATATGCGGGTATTCGGAGCTTTTATACACAGTCGACGCAATAAATTAATTAATTAACGATATAACACGTCGGCGTGAAGTGGTACTACATTTACTTTTATTAAACGCAGATTATATACTGACTTTTATTAAGTGTAGGGCTCACACACACCGGGTTAGGTTACCTATTCAGTACTGGGATAGCTGCAATATGCTGTATGTAAAAGGCGGGTATCTATGTCTCTATTGTCTATCATTCGGGTGCGCGCGCATACTACAGGCTCGCGAAGCCGATTTTGCCCATGTATCCATGACGAACCAAGCCGATGCAAACATTACGATACTGTTCGCTCGTGTTGCTTGAAGTCATGGTATAGTAAAGCATATAATATCATACCATAACAAACTATAATATTATAATGCGTAATTTTCAGATGTCAAACTTTTAAAAACATAATAGTTTTCAAGGATTAAATATTTACTCTCCTATTGTAATTAAAATATTATTTCGATTATTATTATTATACTACCAGTTATTGTTATTATAGAAGAAAGCATTATACCTATTGTTTGAATGTCAGTTCCGGTATGTTTTGCATATAAGAAATTAATTTGTTTTTTAAGTTTCAAAATTTCTTCTGCTTGTATTCTTATATCTGTTGCTTGACCTTGAACTCCTCCAGATGGTTGATGAATCATTATTCTAGCATTTGGTAAGGCATGTCGCATTCCTGGTGCTCCAGCTGCTAAAAGTAAACTAGCCATAGAACACGCTTGTCCAACGCACCAAGTTGCGACAGGAGGAAGTACATATTGCATTGTGTCATATATACCAAGGCCAGCTGTTACTATACCTCCTGGAGAATTCACGTACAAGTGAATGGGTTTCTTGCTACTTTCTGATTGTAAATACAGTAATTGTGCTACTACTAAAGATGATAAATCGTCTGTTATCTAAAAGTTAATTATAACAATGTTTAACTTATGTTCTAAAAATTATTCTTTTTTATTATTAATAAAAATTCTATTAAACACCGCTGAAATTGCGAAATAATTAAAAATTGTAATACGTAAAGAAGCTCCTAAAAAGGACTTTGATTCAAACTTTTATTTCATCTCAATTGCAAGATAATGATATTTAGGATTAGGAGGATTTTAAACTTTATGTGTTAACATCTCAGATATTTACCAACTGAAATATACTATTTTATATAAATTGAAAATTTATATTAAAATTTAAGGAGAATTACGAAAACAATACACTTTGTAATGATGTAGATAACAATTATGTAGAGTTCCAAGGCGATTTATGCAGTAGTATGTGTGGTCAATTGTTTTAAAAAATTGAGCTGTCTTCTACAGATATCTAATATATTTTAAAACAATATTTTAAGCTCACTAACTACTCTGCTGATTATTCTGTATAATTATAATTTACAACGTAGTCATTAATTTTCAGCCCGCGAAATTTGAATTATCGGATTTAATAGCCCTCTGACTTTGAAAAGCTCTTTAAAAATGTTAGAGTGTTTTTTTCACACATAACGTCAGGTTATTTAACAAATGAGCCGTATTTAAGTTAGTATTTGTAATTATCACTTTTTGTTTTGTGTAATAAATTGCTAGATTTCGAAGAGCTACTTAAATTAAAGTTAAAAGATTTAAGTTGTGATGTGGGTACATCACTGAGGCCACCTGAAAATAATATATATATATAATATTAGTATTGATTAGTAAATAAATAAATGTTATTAAGTAATTGTACTTATCCAGTTGTCCTCATTGGCTGATGTGAAGGTACATCAGGTTGTCTCTTGATCAGCGTGTCCGGGGTTCTCTCGGTGACAGGTACTCCTTGGCACGCTGCATCTGAAAAAGAGAAATATATTAAGGGGATGTCGGAGCTATAGCCTCCATCAAAAGCCGCTCGATCTCACGGCTTCGAATGGCGCTGTAGTCAGGTGTCGATTTCTACGATAAACGTACTTAAAACATAAATTATAAATATTGCAGCTACATAGAGCTGTTGAAAGATACTTTCCCCCATAGCTATAACTAAAATTAAGGTAATTGTAATATTACTCTTGGCAGCAAATGTTTATTTTTTTAAAGAAATGTGAAATACGTTGCGTGTATCATTACGGCAGATATAGATTCATTGAATTTGAGACGTATTTCACATTTCTTTAAAGAAATAAACATTTGCTGCCAAGAGTAATATTATAATTATCTTAAGTTTAGTCATAGCTAGGGGGGAAAGTATCTTTCAACAGCTCTATGTAGCTGTAAAATTTATAATTTATGTTTTAAGTACGTTTATCGTAAAAATCGACATCTGACTACAGCGCCATTCGAAGCCGTGAGATCGAGCGGCTTTTGATGGAGGCTATAGCTCCGTCATCCCCTTAATATGTATATTTACTAAATAATATAATTAATAGTAAGGACAGGTATTACGGGGAAATAGATAGGAAATTTATAAATATTAATAATAATATAAGTAAGGAGATGTGAGGAAAATGAAAACGAATGGGTTTGTTGATTAGTATAATTGGAGAAAGAAAAAAGAATATAATAGAGATTAAATACTCTAATAATTGAGTATTTAATAGGGATAAAGAACAGGTGGAATTAGTATAGATAGTCTATATACAATTAATTAAATTAATATAAATAGTTAGTACTTAGACAGGAATAAACAAGGTAAGGAGGGTTATGTGTTAAGGAGAGAGAGGATTGTTAGAAGGGAAGTAAAGGTTAGATTAATAAAAATAATTAGTTATTAAAAATATATATAGTTATAAAAAAAAATACTTACGATTGCACACCGTGGGTAATACTTATTAAAGGAAAATCCTCTCCGTAAGCGGTTGTTGACATCGGTGTTGTGTGAGATTCGCCGTATGCTGCGTCGCCTGTGGAGCCTTGGCAGGTGCGTGCGCGCACCTCCGGACGCGCACCACTCCGCGGTAGTACCCGGGTACTATTCCCGCCGGTGGGGATCGCGCACACCCGGGGAAACGGTCGCGAGGCACATTGTTTATGTGCCGGCCTGCGCTCAGTTGTCGCCATCTTGAATCGATCTAGATTCAAGCGCGCGCACACTGAACACGCGGTCCGCGCTCGTATCGATACGACGATCGCGCGCATATAGTCTAGGGAATTCGGAACGCGGATAGTGGGGGAACATGTGTATAATAGTAGGACGATAAATTTATATTTGAATTTCGCGCTGTTAACTAGAGAATAATTTAGTGATCTATTGAACCAATCAATAGATGATTTTATTAGAGATAAGACTTCCGTATGGGTAAATATAACAGCATATTACGTTATATGACTGTAATTACCTTAAATACGGAAAGTCGAAATACTAGTTGGGACAATGATAACT
Source organism: Theocolax elegans (assembly GCA_026168455.1). Lineage (NCBI taxonomy): Eukaryota > Metazoa > Arthropoda > Insecta > Hymenoptera > Cerocephalidae > Theocolax > Theocolax elegans. Next base: position 31,410,170 of record CM047427.1, on the reverse strand, counting down.
TATGCAAATTAGTTGTCATTTTTATCTTTAGTAGGGTAAATATGGGTAGCTTTATTACACCTGTGACGGATACGGAAGGGTTGGAGAATTATAATATTGCCGTATCCCTCACAGGTAACGAGAGAGAGAGAGAGAGAGAGAGAGAGAGCAGATAGGGATATTAGGAGATTGAGGGAGATATAAAACCGGGGAAGAAGTCTGCCGTGGCTCGGAAAACGGATCCTCGCCATTCTGATCCAATCGATCGCAAAAACCAGTATTGTTTTTCTGATTCTATCAATCCTGAAGCATAATATAGTGTTATTCAGATTATATCAATCATAGATCGCAGTATTGACTTCTGTAGATTACAGCATTCAGCATTTTTCTGTTATTAAGGAAGTTTTGGATTTATTTTCACCTAGCTAAGGAGAATAATTATTAATTAAGGAGGAAATCTACCAGAGAAATACAGCTATATATATAATATAATATTTTACCAGAGTATTATTTTCTTTTAATTAATTACTTTACCTTCTGGTGAGTTATTTTATTTACTAATATAATAATTGATTTATGTATCAGTGGGGACAATATTAAGTAATTAGGGCGCGTTATTAACTAGTCAAATTATTTATTTAACTTATTTAAAAATTAACGTTCTCTCTCTCGTGGTTAGTGATGCCACGGGATCTACTTTTAGATCCTGTAATATAATTTTATATATCTAAATTTTTGTTACGAGTGTTAATATTCGTTATCGCGGTTTAATAGGCATCCGGAACTATTTATTTTATTCAACGGAACTTCCTCTGGGTGAGTCCACCGGGTGATAAGGACGAATAAATGAATATTATTTTTTTCCGATGATGTATGGGTCCGGAAATAATTTTATTTAAATGATCTTTTATATAGAATTGTAAACCAGCATCACAAAGTTGAAAAAAAAGTATTATGGAAACCATACCTATGGTAAGAGTGTAGGTCGAATATAATTTCAGAGATACAGACATTAAAATGTATTAAATTATTTATATTTATACTTTTTTTTAACAGTAAATGTTACATGACTGTGATACGTTCAGTGAAAATATATAATAATATACTTTTATCTGGTTGTATAACGAAAATACGTTCATTTCAAATCATACTTGTTATTAGAGTTACGAATCACTCTAATCCTAATGGATCAATTTTGACGAATCGTCCGGAGTGAAATGCCACCTTCTTAGAGAAAACAATTACTTGTATATTTAAAAAAAAGAATGTATGATAAATGTTTACAACATTTTTCAATTTAAAAATAAATTGACCTTAAGTTGCGGCAACCCGTCGCAACAATGCGTTAAAGTTTTTATCTCTTAATCTAAAAAATTGTTAAAAAACGTTGGATAGCTATAGAAGAGTACGACAAAGATATTTAGTTTTATAATGATTTTAAAGTATGATTCTTTAACCTCTGGAAGTATACATTGTTACGCAAGCTTGCTGAGGAGAGACAAGATAGATTACGCAAGTAATCGTAAACACGCGTGTCGCCGGTACCGCCTTCTTTTTGTCCTCGGTGAGAAGTAACGTCCGGGTTCTGGGGTTCCGCCCGGTTCCGGGTAGCCACCGAAGCCGTAAAGACAGCTTTCTATGACGACTATTTTTATAATTGATTATTGGCGGATTTTGCCCGCACGCAACGGCGAGGAGATTGACGCGAGATCGCGATCGCATACGCGTGCGAGAGAGGAAGTGCGAGTAGCCTCCGGTAGTTAGACTTAGTTGCGAGAATTCACGTGGGGTTTCCTTGTTCTTGGATTATTAAGAGAATGTCGGACTCAGAAAATGGTAATTTTTAATATTTTTTTTATAAAGGAAAGAATAAATTTTTTAAACAATCGTGAAAGCCATGCCCTTAGGCATGTTTTAAACAATATTCTCAAATTGTTTCAGATTTTTATATTTGTAATTTAATTCTGATTTTTGCGTTAAAAATTCATGTTTTTTTAGATCAATAATTACCGACCGAAAATTGTGTATTCAATTGTTATTAACAAATTTATTTATTCTTAAAAAACCAAAACGCCATGTCCTCGCTTTTGTTTTAAACTACTCAAATGAATTTATTCAGATTTTTAATACAATATTTTTAACATAATTCTTATGTTGAAAGGTGTAGATCCCTGTAACTTGGGTTCGACATTCCGTTAATATATTCCTTGTTATCTCATTTTCTTCTTCAAGTAATATATAACTTTATGAACAATTAATTAATCGCGTACGAGTTAGATTATTAATTACTGGCGTCAATTATACCCGTTAACCCAAATACCGCCCTCTCCGTTTCAGATGTAGCCGAGATAAATTTACCGCGAGTTTTCCCCTTTTATTCACGGTCCTGTTCAGCACGCAACGCCTACAACTGAATGAGTACGCGAGATCGGCAATTGATCTCACGGTTGCAACAGATATCGCAACGGTAGATCAAAAAAATCCAATTATTTAACTCACTCTCGAGTCTAAATAATTATATTTTACAACTCTAGTATCTTCGCGGAAAACTCACACAAAAACACTTATCGTTAATTATTTAGCTTGTAATAAGCCTAAATAATCAACACGAGTTGAAAAAAAAATTTCTCACACTCAAAAGTTCAAAAATTTGTTACAAATATAGTGAGCAGTAATACCTAATGAATACAAAATATTAAATTAAGTAATTACTGTCAGATAATTGTAATACAAATAATTTTAATTATTTTACTCACACACGTGTTTAAATAATTAATATTACAACGTTAGAAACTTTGCGGCTAATTCACACAAAGTTACTTACGGTTAATTATTTAATTTCATGAAATAGCCCATATATATATAATAGTATATTACGCAACAAGTGTGTGAAATGGTTTTTTTTTCACGAGAAACGATAGAAGCTAACGAGTCGCCGGTGTAGCCGGCGACGAGTGCCGCGATATCGTTCGAGTGAGAAAAAATATATTTATGCTTTGTAACCTTTCTTCGCATATTTACTGATTTATAACGTTCAAAATACATATTAAAATGTCTTATTTTAAATAAGACGCAAAATTTGATGATATTGTCAAAAGCTCTCATTACAATCTATGAGTAGTGGACGCAATTTATATTTTTTTATTAGACAAAAATTTACTTCACCAATGTATATTGACACGTACACAAAATTTAAGTAAATTCATTTATTTATTCATTTTCTGATTAATTTTTTGGGTTATTAGATGCGAGCAACGGTAATGAGTTTACTAACAAGGAGTGTCATATCTCCGGGAAACAGATCTTTATCAAACTGTAGGATGCTTAATACTATATAAATATAAAGAAAGCTAGAGTTTTAGACTCTAACGCTCTTTTTAACGGGGTGTCATAGTCAATATTTATCCTCCCTACCTTATCGGCAATCGTGATTATCAGTAATAAATGTGTAAATAAACGAGTATGTGACAAAATAAGAGAAGAGGCGTTTTCGTTTGTCAATAATCTAATTATGTGCTAAATTTGAAATTGAAATATTATTGCGTTTTCGAGAAAAGTCTTACCAAAAATGCGAACCTAACCTCAACGAGGTGAACAATTAGATATTTTTGATAAGACTTTTCTCAAAAACGCAATATTTTAATCTAAAAATCAGCACACAGTTAGATTATCGATAAATGAAGGCGCCTCTTATCTTTTTTTTCACATAGCGTTATACTTTTTTATTAATTAATCATCAAAAATTGAGTATGGAACCCCCTTAAGCAAATAACGAAAAATTTCAAATGGAGATACATATTCAAGCGTAAGTTCAAGAGAAAACTGAGATCGAGTATATTAGATTTTAAAAGAAAGAAGTTTAAATATATTGAAAGTTATGGAAAAAATAAAACAAAGAAAACAATTTGGCCTAAAAAATCATCAAATCTTTTAATGCAAAATAGTCATCAAAATATTTTTAAACTTGTTTTCCTTTTATAACTTTCGACCAAATCAAGAGAATTAAGCTTCTTTTTTTTAGGTCCAACCTTCTTGATCTCAGTTTTCTTCTGGATTTGAGTTTGAAAGCCTATATTTATTTGTTTTCGAATTATAAGCGATCAAAGTCAAGGGTTTTTTGACGAGATTTTTCGTTAGTTGCTTTATATCTATCGCAAGAAAGAGCGTTATAGACTAAAACTCTGGCTGACAATTTTCGTACCATTGAGAATTATTGAAGATTTTACCCGGATATCTTTTCTTTCCGCTAGACGTCTCATAATAAATTGTGCATCCAAACTCTGGGCATTGTGTGCGATACAAATGACTTCTTAAAAATTTTGATTAGTGTTAGTGCCAAGTCTAATAGCTGCTTTACCGATTCAACGTTGAAGATGTATTCATGAATTTCGCATGCATTACAAAAGTGCGAAATATCGTCAGCTTCAATGCAAGCTGCCCAGACTTGCCGAACAACGCATAAATTTGGTACATGCATTTTTGACGCATCGTCGCCTACTATACTCACCAATTGTTGAGTTTCAAGATCATAAAAAAAGTAGAGTGTCAATTTCTTTGACGTGTTCGGACTTTCTTTTATAGGTTGCATGTAGCACATGTGACCAATCTCCGCGTTTTTATTACAGATTTTACAAAATGTCATACTACATTTATGCAGATTTTGCTCGTAAGTCCAGTCTTACAACATTTCTTACAAATACTTATACTTTGGCAAACCGAATGCTTCATATTAAACGAACTTGGCTCTAAATGATTTGATAAACAAGACGGACTGAGAAATTATTTTGATTTATCCTACTTTTAAATTTTCTATTGCAAGGTATGCAGTAGTCTACTACCTGATGCGGCTATTAAATTTAAAATTGGCTGGTAATGTTTGCTACTTATGTAGTACATTATACGGAGAACAAAGCCTTGAAACGAGTAGGCAACGACCGCTACATCGAACATTGCATAATGTTCCTGCAATAGTTCAAGTTCTTCAATACCACTTCCCACCGTAGGTATAGTAACACGTGCACTTATCATCAATTTCAAAGCTGCCGTTACTTTGCGCAACACTAGCAAATCAAACAAATCGTTTGGCTGAAAATCGCGCGATTAACGGTATACTTTCATATTTTTCTGCTCTCTTGATACTTTTAACTTTTAATTGTCATAATTATTCGATAAAGTTCGATCTGATCAATTCGCGGTATAAGATTTTTTTGCTTGTCTCTGGAATATCTTTAAAAGGGTAATACCGTGAATTGATCAAATTAATATTTAATGAGTTATCGATTATCGATTATCGATTATCGATAAATAAATTCTACTCAATCGCCGTATATAGACTTTACTCTAAATTCTGAACGTTTTATACAACGACATACGAATTGAAGCGAAGTTATAATTATTTGTAATGATATCAATTATCGATCAACAAATATTGATTGAATAAATTCGTGGTATAAGGGCTTTTTCTTTGTCTTTTCTCGTACTATTTAAAAGTTTAACACCTCGATTTGGTTAGATATATATAACAACAGTTATCGATAACCAATTATCGAAATATCGGTTCTTACGATTTATTCTTACATTCGAAAGTTTGTATGATAATTTACAAAACAATACGATATAATAATAATTTGTAAAAATATTGGTTATTGATCACCAAATATCGATTTAGCTTCATCTGATGATAAAGAGTTTGTCTTGTCTCTAATAACAAAGATTAAGAATTTTTCATTTTTAAGCATGATATATTGATGTATATATCATAACGAATTAATATACGATTCTAATAACGGATCGAGATACCATTTAGACTCACCATTACACACATAGTTAAATTATAGATTTAGGCGATGAATAGTCTTTATCTAACGAATAAAAGAAAGCCGTGGGTGTATATTATGTTGAGGAGTGGGTTCCTTGATCGCTATAGGTGCGAAGAGTCTCCGCCTTTTTAATATATCGTTATTCTTTCGCTTCCATTCTCCTAATACTAATATTTACATGAATAATATGACTTTTGTTCCAACCAGAATATTTTAATTGCATTTTCGATATTTTATATGTATATATAATAAACCTGGAAATAGGGGTTAATGCCGCCCAAGAGAGAGAGGGAAGATATGTATTCTATAATGTGCAAGAGAGAGGTTCGGATTTCGGAGCCCTGGTACCATAAACCGCTCACCCCCTACCAGTGGTGGGAAGTAGATCGAAGATCCAAATGTATTATGCCGGGCGTTATAATTCCCCATGCACAAATATATAATATATATAAATATATATGTATGTATATATATTGTACACACTCGTCTCGTATAATGGATATTACACCTCTCCGATACTCGTGCTCGGCTACTCAGTTATGTGTCATGCGAAGCAATGTACGACACCCGCGGGGCATGGCGGTATTCGCCTTTGGGGATAGGAGGTGATCACGGGTTTAAATGGCCGATACTCAAAAAAAAGGGTTTATTAATCAGAAAAGGGGAAGTAACAATAATAAGTCCACCCAAGGTAACGTTAAACCGTGGCTCAAGGTGAATGGGACTAATAGTGTGAATAGACGAGAAATTACAAAAATGGTGTGCGTGTGTGCGCCCGCCGCAGAATACAAACCGAGACACGACGTATCGAACTAAACAGAGAACGCGGTTAATTTACCAGGTACGGGCTACCCGGCTTCGCTACTAACCAGATTAATTATAATCACTCGTGTGTGTGGTTGCTGAAACCAAATAATTCGGGAAAAAGATTTAATATTTTAAAATCAAAACTAGCAGATAGGCATCTAAAATAAAATAACCCGGAAAAGAGAGATTCATTATTCCATACTCCAATCTAGCAGACAGGCAGTTAAAAACAAATAACCCGGGATAGAGAGAGTAAATTATCTGAAAACCAATCTAGCAGACAGGCATCTGAAAGCAAACCCTACTGAAAATGTTTGCGCAATTAATAGCGCAACTTTTGACGCAACTTTTTGCGCAACTTTTTACGTGTCTTTATCCAGCCAAAAGTTGCGCCATAATTTGCGCTACTATATTGAAAATTTGAAAATATATATACATATATTATTTTATAATAGAAAATGCCTTAAGATCTTTTTTATGTGATTTTCAATTGCAAATTTCAACATGAATCCAACTTTAAAAAATTTCTAATATTTTGATGAATGCAATCAAATAAAAAAAATGCACATTAATAAAGTTATATTTATTGATTTATTTAACTAAAAGCTCCAAATTTTGAAAGACAAGTTTTTTTGTTTTAAACTCTTATCTTGAGGATTTTCCAAATTCAAGATGGCAGCATCCAAGATGGTAATATATGTAGGAGAAAATTTTTTGATATTTCGATATTATTCCATAAACAATGTTTTATGATGAATGTTTATCAACAGTGGTCATACGGCGTAGTTTTTACCATTTCAAGATGGCGGACCCAATATAGCGGCAAGAAATTTGACAAATTCTTCGATTTTTATGAAATTCGATTTACAGGGATTTCTTGGATCGCTGATTACAAATACGTTATAACTTTCAACAAATTCAAGATGGCGGACCCAATATAGCGACAAGAAATGTTGCAGATTGTTGGATTTCTATGAAATTTGATTTACAGCGGTTTTCTGGGTCGCTGGTTACAAATTCGTTGTTAGTTTTTATTTACATATTCAAGATAGCATAGAAACCAATATGGTGACTACAAGTTCTATTTATGTTAAATTTAGTTTAAAAGGTTTGTTGGACCACGGATTACGGATCTGTAATGATGACTTATGTGCAGCATGCTTTTCCTCATGAAATAAATAGTCGTAAATATTCCTCAACGAAAATATTAAAAGTAAACAAAACAAAGAAATTACAAAAAAAATCTAACAGACAGGCAGCTAAAACCAAATAACCTGGAAAGAGAGATTTAATAATCCAGACACCAATCTAGCAGACAGGCAGCTAAAACCAAATAACTTGTGATAGAGAGAATAAATTATCTGAAACCTAATCTAGCAAGCAGGCAACAAAAACCAAATACCCGGGAAAGCGATTTATTATTTTAAAATCAAAGCTAGCAGAGAGGCAGCTAAAACCAAATAACCCGGGATAGAGAGAGTGAAGATGAAAAAAATGAATATCTTTATAACTGTCGGAATATGTTTTATAGGTGTCCAATAGTTCTTCTGAAATTTCTCAGTTTTTTTCGGTGCCATTATTTTAATTTACAGAGAGTCAAAATTTACATTTTAGCACTTTTTTGCATTATATGCCCATTTTCATGAATTTGTAGTTCCCAGGGGATGTATTTTTCACTATAAACATAAATATGACTTTTTTTCTAAAATTTTCTGAATTTTTACTTTTAAAGTCATAAATGTGTGCTGTCACATTCTTGTAAACCATTTAAATCTTAAAAAGTGAAAATCAGCAATTCTGCTCCGGACTCTGAAAACCAAATACTGTCTACAAGATGTCTTTTTTAGTCAGAAACTGCCTATACATTTCCAGAGTGGGTCTAAACTATTAAGACCACTATTGATCAAATACCTGCGAAAAATGTCCGAAATATTAATAGAAATGTATATTGTTGTCTTTTGAATTTTTAACAGCTTACAGGATATTAGATTGATACTGAAAGAAAGTGGAGTTGCTATTCTGCACCTCCAAGGTAACTGAATGAATATTTTTCATTCATATTTTCAACAGATTCGTCGATGTAAGGCAACAAATATACATTTCTATTAATATTTCCGGCACTTTTCCCAGATATTATGACCATAAATGATCTTAATAATTTAGACCCACTCTGGAAATTTATAGGCAGTTTCTGACTATAAAAAGACATCTTTTAGACAGTATTAGGTTTCCAGAGTCCGGAGCAGAATTGCTGATTTTCACTATTTAAAGTTTAAATGGTTTACAAGAGTGTGACAGCATACATTAATGACTTTAAAAGTATTTTTAATGAAAATTTCAGAAAATTTTACAAAAAAAGTCATATTTATGTTTTTAGTGAAAAATGCATCCCCTGGGAGCTACAAATTCATGAAAATGGGTATATAATGCAAAAAAGTGCTAAAATGTCAACTTTGACTCACTATAATTCAAAATAATGGTCCCGAAAAAATCTGAAAGATTCAGGAGAACTACTGGGTACCTCTAAAACATATTCCCACAGTTATAGCAATATTCATTTTTTTCATCTTCGATGTCACAGAGAACCACCAATATATATCTATATATATTTGGGTACTTTAGGTACATTCTCTTCGGCTATCTATACGCTTGTAATATTCGTAAAGGCAAACCTGATATTTTATGTTAATTCAATTACTGAACCAACCGTTTTCTCTTACAACAATTATTATTTGGAACTGCAATTTATTAATAATTATTTTTCTTTGCATTGCATTTTATTTGCAATATTTATTGTTTGATTTGCTATTTATTGACAATAATTCATGTTTTCAACGGCAACAATTTTTAATTTAAACTACATTTATTTATAATAATTCTTATCGATTATTAATTATTAACTAAAACATGGTTTGGGAGCAAATATTCAAACAAAATACAATATCGAAATAAAATGTAATAGAAGAATCTGAAAATTATAAAGAAGAATTAAAAAAAAAGATACTGTAAAAATAAATATTGACAGAAAACGAAAACAAGAAAGAGTCACCAAAAATAATATTGAAGACAAAAATATTAATATATTACAAAAAGTTTTGATTGCAAATGTTACATTTAACGAAGATCTTATTAAAACAAATTATTTAGGCCAATTAAACAATGAATGCCAATTTTGTAAAGCAAAATATTTTGCCTGTAAAGTATCTTATGATAAAACATTTGTTCATGGCTGTCATAAGAATAAAGTATCATTAGATAATGAATTATATCCAGAAATTTAAAAAAATGTATTGTTTAGCAATAATTTAATAAGTATTAGCTACAAAAAAAGTATTCGACAGTATAATAATTCATTTGCATTCGTCAGTTTCGGTACAAAGTTAATACATTTTAAATCAGCTGGACCACAAGTTATTAAAATATCTCTCTACATCCGAATGAAAATGAAGTGCCCAAATATAATCAATTGTACATTATAGATAATGAAATTGCAAATAATTATAGAGCAAATAATTACAAAATTGAAAAAGCTAGTATAAACTTATGAAGTATTCTAAATGATTTTTTATCGTCAAACAATGTTTATGCAAAAGCATATAAAATGATGCATGAAATAGAAAAAGAAGAAAAGAATAGAACAAAAAATAAGAATGTTATACAACAAGAAGTATACATGTCATTAACAAGAGATAATACTCATGTAAATAAATCTTATTTTGCGACATGTAATGAAGTGGCTGTCGTATATGTAGGAAATAATGGTGAACCACCTATTGATCGTGATATTTGTATTTATCCAAAAAGTGATAAACCACAAAAAATAAATATACTTAGTAAACATCTAGATCCCATGGTTTATCCTTTAATATTTCCATACGGAAAGTCTGGATGGAGTCCTTACATGAAAAGTTCATATAATCCTAATAAAAATACAAATATATCTATGCTTCAATATTATTCTTATCAATTGAGCATTCGAAATGACTTTAATCCATATTTGAATTTAAAAAATTTGTCTGAACAATTTATTGTTGAGGTATGGACAAGAATTGAAGGAAGTCGATTATGTTATAGAATAATAACCTTTTTTATATGTAACTTATATTCCATAATAGTTTTCTGCAATTGAAAGTATTGAAATCAAAAACACCTTCCAAGAAGGTGTCAAAACCCGCAAGTATTGTTATTCTAATCAAACTTTGAAAATTGTTATCTGATAAATAAATTCTGCAATTGAATCTGACATTGTTATCTGATAAATAAATAATTTTAATTCTAACTCCCTTATTTTATCTATTTCTTTGAATTTTAATTAAACATTTTTTTTAATATTACAAAAATTACATATAAAAAATTTCTGCAATTGAAAGAACTGAAATCAAACTGAAATCGACAAGTATTTTGAATCGTACCATAAATTTATATTTTATATAAACATTTTTATATATATTACTTAAACTTCGTAAAAAGTTTCTGCAATTGAAAGCACTGAAATCAAACTGTAATCGACAAGTATTTTGAATCATGGAAAAATGTCATTCAATCTGAATACAGATTTTTTTTATTAAAAGTATCTTATACTTTTACTTTTCATTTCTGGCCCTGCCATGTCTTACAGTAATAAATAAATAATATTCTAATGATGTTAATTTGTGCAAAATTAATTTCTGCAAAACTAATAAAATGGACATTTCTTCTTTTTTATTCTTTTAAATCAAATAATACTTGCACCACCGTTGGTTAATAGGTGTTACCGCTTCATATAGGTGTTAATTCTGACTATATTAACTGACGTTACATTTTATGAATCATTACATACATCTTAGCTATTATCTTATTTTAAAATTTAAGGAGCCTAATATATTATGCAAAGCGACTTGTGGCATATTATTAAATAGTGTAAAGACCCACGCGTGGAAACAAGACTGTATATACTATAAACCAATAATTTATTATTAATAAAATAATTTGTGGTGCAAGTATGATTTTATAAAATTCTATAAAATTGTTTATCTACTGATGTAAAGCACGGGAAGGATAGGCATTGTTTGTTTAAAGAAAATTAAAAAAAAGAAGTTTCCTTTTTATCAGTTTTGTGGAAATTAATTAAAACTTTTTATAGAGTTTAAGCAAAATATATAAAAGTTTAATTAAAAAAAATTCAGTGTATAGTATGGTAAAAAATACTTGTCAATTATTCCGCTTTGATTTCAGTACTTTCTGTTGCAGAAACTTTTTGGAGTTTAAGCAAAAGAAATATAAGTATAAATATTCAATTAAAATTACTTGTCGATATTTGATTTCAGTACTTTCTATTGCAGAAACTTTTTATGGAGTTTAAGCAAAATATAAGTAGAAATAGGATGGGAGTAATAATTATAGATTTTTTTATCAGATAACATTTTTCAAAGTGTGATTGGCAACCATACTTGCAAATGTTGACATTTTCGTAGAAGGTGTTTTTATTAATACATCAGTGTATAATTTTAATATTAGTATTGCAGAAATTAATTTTGCACAAATTAATATCATTAGAATATTATTTATTTATTACTGTAAAACATGTGAGGGCCAGAAATGAAAAATAATAGTGTAAGATACTTTTCATTATAACGGGTACGGATTTCGAGTGTCGGCGCAGGTTAGGTCCATGAATTATCGGCGACGTTCGTCGATAGAACCAAGTCGACTAGCCGGGATAATTGCGAATGGTAGCGCAGTGGTGAGGCTTCTGCCTCGCGCTCCCGGGATCGTGGGTTCGCGCCCCGATACATTCGTTGATTTTTTTATTCCTTATATTCAATCCGTACCCCGTTACAAATGTAACATGTAACAGTTTGGTTGCCGCGCGGATGTTTATTTTACATATTTTTCCCGCGATGCGGCGACGGTTACCTGTCCGCTCTACCAAATCTGTTAAATGTTAGTCTGAAACCGAGTTACTGTTTCAGATAACAACCAGGTAAAATTCAAATCTGAAATTGACCGCGAAACAGGGATATCGCGTCGAGCACTTGTCAACCAGAAATATACGAGCTCTTAGGATTACGGAAGGAATCGTACGTGGTTAAATTCAATTAATTGAACACCGGATTGAATTTAAATAATAATATGAATTTATTGAAATAAAGATAAAGATAAATAACAAATAAAATATCTGATTGTCGCCGAGGTCTACGCTTTGAATTACAAGTCGGTAAACGGCCGACTTGTAGAGAGAGGGGAATAAAATATCGCGAACTAAAATAATATATCCAGTCAACGGGACTGGTATAAAGCAACACGATTAAGTGCGAATAAAAAACACGATCGCGTGAAGTGGTACCACTTACTTTGTACGCTGCTGTAGTCGTTGGTAAACAACGACCAGCCGATCGGTTGCTTTCTCTCTCTCTCACTCTCGCTGCGGTGTCGGACGGATTGTCCGCTCGCCCGTGCACCGGGGTTGTGTGGCTGCAGGCAGATGCACGGTGTAGCACCACTCACTGCAAATGCAGGATCGGCCTGCAGTCGAAACGCACACTAAACGCACGGCACAAATCACGGCACGGCGAAGCTGAACACGGGACGCGGGGGGATCACACCTGTCACGTAAGAAGGTGGCTATCACTCTCTCCAGTGCGCGCGAATCTCCCCCTTACCTCTCTCATGAGGTGCGTGCGCGAATCTTTCGCGCGCGAAGTTGATCCCGCCCGTGTAGCTACGACGAACCGAGCCGAGCCGAATCTCGCCGGCTCGAACCGATGCGAACATTATGATACTGTTCGCTCGTGTTGCTCGAATTCGTCAAACGGTGAGGTAAACAGTACCTTACCGTTACACCCCCCTTCCAGATTCCACATACCCGTGATGTGGTTTCTGCATTCCTGACGAATTTGGGATGGGAAGTGGCTACACAGGTACAACAAAAAAAACCTGGTTCAAAAATCCGGACACTAACTGCAGTTCCGTCGTGGTCTGCCTCTACCTCGTTTGGCTAGCCCGCGGTGGCTAGCGGTCGGAATTACCGTCGACCGATCCCGCGGTCTGGCGACGACCCTCGCGTTTTTACGCGGCCTACCTCTACTTGGTTTAACGGGGAGCACGACATTCGCGTTATCTCGTTCCTCGCGTGGAACGGCGCTCGCTTGCGTCTCGCCGCGTGAGACATCTTCGCTCGCAGGAACCGTATCGCGTTCGGGTTCCTCTTCCCTCGTAGGTAGATCGGTCTCGATGTCGTCTTCTTGGCCGTACTCATCGCCATGGTCATCCGATAAGTACGGTTTGAGGTACTGGACATGGCATTTCTCCTCATGTCCCTGAGTATCCTGGATCTTAACAGTATTTGGGCCGTATTTGTGGACGATCAAATAAGGACCGACGTATTTTGGAGCTAACTTGGCCGAGACGCCTTGTGCGCTGGATGAGAGGACTCGGTTCTTCTTCCATACCAAGTCCCCGACTTCAAAAGAAGCCGCTCGTCTCCCGGCATTATAGTAACCGGCTTGCCTATCCTGAGCTTTATTAGCTCTAGCTGAAGCTTTCTTGTGAAGCTCAGGTAGTCAGTGATAGCCGATCACTCCACTCAAGCAAACGCTGGTATTCCAAACGCTGCTGAGTCAGTTCGTCTTGAACTCGACGAGCAGTGCCGGGTGGCTCAGGCTGCCGGCCGTAATTTAACATGGCCGGGCTCCATCCTGTCGAACTCTGTACCGCCGTATTTAAAGCAAACACAAGGTCCGGTAACTTCTCGTCCCAAGTGTTGTGCTTCTCGGTAATGTAAGACGCTACCATCGTTTTCAGCGTCCGATTAGCACGTTCGACTGGATTGGCCTGAGCGTGGTACGGAGGAATAGTTGTATGAAATATTCCTCGTTCCACGAGATAATCATCTACGAGCTTGTTCTTGAACTCAGTGCCGTTGTCGGATAAAAATACTTCCGGTGTGCCAAAACGCATGACGACTCGTTCGTGTAACTCTTTCACGATCGTCTTAGCGTTAGCTTTCCGGATCGGCACTGCTTCAATCCAGCGCGTGAACAAATCTTGGAAGATCAAAATATATTCAAATCCGTGTGTGGAGCGGGGAAGTGGTCCAGTAACATCTCCTGCTACCACTTGCCATGGCTTTTCAACCACTCGCCTACCCATGAAACCCATGGGAGGGCGTTGCTCCACCTTGCATTGCTGGCACACCTGACATTTGCGTACATACTCGCCAACTTCGGCATAGTAACGTGGCCAATAATATAACTTTGCCACGCGAGCAAATGTCTTTTCTCTACCTAGATGGCCAGCTGCCGGATCATCATGACATTCTCGGAGGATGGTCTGCCTGTGCTCTTCGGGTACGACCAACTTCCAAGCGTCTTGATCTTCCATGGCGTCATCCAATTCAGTATCCACCCGATACGAATACAGGTTTCCACCTTGGATCTTCCAATCAGGAAATTCTCTCGGCCGCTCACTTACGTCTTTGGTCCACGAAAGGTACCAGGGGTCCTTAGTAGTCTGGCTCCAAGAGACGGAGGATAAGGCCGGCTCGTCTTCCTCATACATACGAGAAAGTGCATCAGGAACGTAGTTTAGAGCTCCTTTCCTGTGCTCAATAGTAAAGTTATGAGACTGGAGTTCTAACGCCCATCTGGCGAGCCGGCTCGTTGGATTGCGAATATTGCATAACCAACGAAGACTACTATGGTCAGTGACAACTTTAAACTGGTAACCCTCGATGTATGGTCTAAACTTCTTAATCGCCCATACTACGGCCAGGCATTCCCGTTCTTTGACGCTGTAATTGCGTTCGGCGGGCGAGAGGATTCTACTGGCGAACTCCAGGACTCTCTCTTCTCCACCGACAATCTGTAGCAACACTGCACCGATACCAGTGTCACTAGCGTCAGTTTGGACCACATACTCACCATTCTCATCGGGAGTTTGCAGAACGGGTGCTGTCATCAACAAAGCTTTAAGCTGCTGGAAAGCGCTCTCTTGTTCTTCCAGCCAAAGATACTTCTGGTCTTTCTTGGTCAGACGCGTTAGCGGCTCAGCTATGGTAGCATAGTCGTGCATGAAGCGTCTGTACCAAGATGCCATACCGAGAAACCGTCTCAGCTGCTTCAAATTCTTGGTAGACGGATATTCTTTAATCGGCTCCGTTTTAGCTGGGTCAGGTCGTATCCCGTCTCGGTTAACTCGCACACCCAAGTATCTCACTTCGGGCTGGCAGAAGACACATTTCTCCCGATTAACAGATAAACCGGCTTCTGCCAAGCGAGTTAACACCTCGATCAACAGTTGCTTATGCTCTTCAAACGTCTCCGTGTCAATAATGATATCGTCGAGATATGCATAAGCAACCGGTTCGAGTTCGGGTCCAATCACCTGATCGATCATGCGCTGGAATGTCGCGCCAGCATTTGCCAATCCATACGGCATACGAGTAAACTGGAACAAACCCATTCCAGGTACCGTAAAAGCCGTTATCGGGCGCGACTCCACGTGTAGAGGTATCTGGTGATACGCACAGTTCATGTCGATCGTGGAGATGTATCAGGCTTTCTTGAGTTTGCGTAGGATATCCTGCATATATGGCAAAGGATATGCATCAGGTTTCGTCAAAGCGTTGACTTTCCTAAAATCGATGCAAAAACGCCTAGCATTCTCACCCTTCTTCGCCATCACCACGGGGCTGGACCAACCGCTTTTCGAGGGTTCAATAACGCCAGTCTCGAGCATCTCGCGAACTTGACGTTGCATTTCCTCTCGAATCTTATCAGAGACGGGGTAGTACCTCTGTTTGATCGGCCTGGCTGATCCGACGTCGATTATATGTTCGACATCGTAAGAACGGCCGATCTTTGGCAAGGTTGTGGACAACACTCGGTCTAGAAGTTCGCGCAATTGTGTGCGCTCTACTTCTGTTACGTCAGCGACACCTGCTGACGATAATGAAGCATTGCCACTTTCCATACTTGCCACTTCCAGCTGTAGGACTTGATCCGTTCCCTTTAGGAATAAACGGTCGGAATCTGGGTCTAGGACGGCTCGGAATGCTCGGATAAAATTTACTCCGATGTAGCATTCAGCATCCAGGTTCGGCATGATCGCAACACGTATTTCTCGAGTCTCTTTACCGATAGTAAATGGTAGCATCACGTGACCACACAACGGATGAGTACTACCATCAGCGAGCTTGGCATTGCCAGCTCGCGACTCGAGAAGCGACCTGCCTAGAGCGGTTGCTAACTGCAAACCGCTTGGACCCATTACGGTTGTCGATGCACCTGGATCGAACAACGCACGGATCCGGAATCCATCTATGTCAACGTGACACCACCAGCGCGTCTCGTCCTCAGGACGATAACTTCTTCGGCTAGTGCTCGATGTCACTAATTTTAGGACATCGCAGGTCTCCGGATCCATTCCGACTTCCTGGGATCTATCAGGAATCAGCCCTTTCCTTTTCTGCTTAACTGCAGCTGGACTATCTCTATCGGTTGTCCCCTCTAACCGCTTCCCCGCGCGTTTTTTGCGCAGTCAGGGCACGTCCTAACGGTGTACCCCAACTTACCACAAGTATGGCACTTGATCGGCTTGGGGAAGTCTTCTTTTCTCTTTATCTTCTTTCTTGAATCCGACGATTCCCCAAGCTTCGAGGATGAACCACTCGATGACCGTCGATCGGGACTTTTACGTTTCTCCTTCCTCCTTTTAAACCGAGGAGGAGACTTGTGGGTTTTCTTCCTAGGTGGCGTATCTTTATCCACCTTAACCCCAGCTGTCTGGCTACTCGTTCGCATGGTCCTAAGGGTTTCTTCCAGGACTTTTGTGAGCCGTTCAATCGGATCTTCCCGACTCGACTCACTCACCTCCTTAGCCACGCTTGCTACCTTGGGCTTGGCGGTCGGCCGCTTTTTGGACTTTGCCTTGTAAGCAAGTTCCGGCAGCATTAAATCTTCCTCTGCCGGAGGCGGTCGATATAACTTTTCCCGCTCGAGCGTTTGCTCGGCGTCCATCGCCAGCTCCAATAAATCTTCAACCGATTTGGCTTCAGCTCTCTTAAACAACCGCTGAAGCTGAGGTAGCATGTTACGGTAGAGATGGTCCAATTGCCTACGCTCGCTTGGGATCGGGTTGAGTTTTCGCATGATTGCGATTGAGCAGGTGATGTAATCTCTCACCGGCTCATCCTCACCCTGTGTCCGAGCATTGGACTCCTCGATGAGCATTTGCTGGAAGCTTTGGCTCATACCGTACCATTTCTTGGCAGATTTCACAAAATCTTGCCACGAGTGCCATTTGTCCTTCTCATTCCGGTACCACGTAGCTGCGGTTCCAGTGAGAAGTTCGGACAAGGACGGCAACACCTCGTCCTCGCTGAGGTTGGCGAGAATCCTACAGTCTTCGACTCTCGCAAGGAAGGCATCGATACTCTGGCTTTTGTCGCCAGAGAATCGGACTCCCCACTTACGAACCACCGCACCAACATCGCGCGGTGTCCCGGCCGATCTCGACGCTGATTGGCCGGACTCGTAAAAGTCCTTCAGATTAGGGTAGGGAGAGCTTGAACATGGAGGCTGTCTCGGTCTCCGTGTGTCACCCCTCCCCCAAGCTCCTCCAGCATCTGCATGAGGTGCTTGAGACCCCTCAGGCTCTACCTGCACGTGTTGTGGTCTCATGTCCGTCTCGTCCAGGGTGTAACACGTATAGGTGTCCTGGAAC
Organism: Theocolax elegans; assembly: GCA_026168455.1. Taxonomy (NCBI): domain Eukaryota; kingdom Metazoa; phylum Arthropoda; class Insecta; order Hymenoptera; family Cerocephalidae; genus Theocolax; species Theocolax elegans. The sequence continues at coordinate 31,391,862 of CM047427.1, read as the reverse complement.
TGGACATGTTGGGTTGGCTCTCGGGTTTTGTTTGTGCTGGAAGCTTGTGCACCGCTTGGCAAGTCCAACTTGCTGTTGACGGTGTGCATCTGTACTTCCAGCTCCTTAACCCGTTCCGTCAAGGTGGATAACTTACTTACTTGCTCCGCTAACATCCAAGCAAAATCCTTTGGTATCTCGAACTGAGCGCCAGTATGGGATACCAAAGTTATCCATTCTTCCTTGTCGGTTTCTCGGTCGGAGGTGTCCGACTGCCCATCTTCCTCTCGCCCGTCCGTATCTTCTACTTCTAGAGCGAGGGTCCTCTGTAGCACCTCTACTACATCTGGGTCAGAATCCGGGTCCGGGAGGTGGGGAAAAACCCACTTGCTAGAAGAGACGAAGTAGTTTATCTTCGCCTGGCTCATCTTGGACCGAAGTCGGTCATAAACTCCCATCCCCACCACCACAGTCCCGGTGGATTTCCCCGCGAGAACGTCAAAAAGTGCGGAGGTACGACTGTAGGAGAAAAGCCTGTGTCTGCAGTCCGCAGTGTGTATACGTATACGCAGTACACCTCCAAGGTTGGCACTAGACGTAGGGGAGCTTGAGTTTCTGGGATCTCAAGCGTGGTGGTGCAAACGCACGGCTATCCCTAACGAGGCTCCCGGTGCTCAGAAAACGGTCTTCTTGACACCGGTCGAGCAGGGACAACCTTCGCCTCTCTAGCCCAGGTGATCGAAGTGATCAAACGGCTCCCCGAGGGCGTAGGTCGCGTTTGGGTGGGGGATATAACGGGTACGGATTTTCGAGTGTCGGCGCAGGTTAGGTTCCTGAATTATCGGCGACGTTCGTCGATAGGACCAAGTCGGCTAGCCGGGATAATTGCGAATGGTAGCGCAGTGGTGAGGCTTCTGCCTCGCGCTCCCGGGATCGTGGGTTCGCGCCCCGATACCTTCGTTGATTTTTTTATTCCTTATATTCAATCCGTACCCCGTTACATCATATAAAAAAATCTGTATTCAGATTGGTAGAAATTTTTGCATGGTTCAAAATACTTGTAGATTACAGTTTGATTTCAGTGCTTTCAATTGCAGAAACTTTTTACGAAGTTTAAGTAATATATATAAAAATGTTTATATAAAAAATATAAATTTATGGTACGATTCAAAATACTTGTCGATTTCAGTTTGATTTCATTTCTTTCAATTGCAGAAATTTTTTATACGAAATTTTCGTAATATTTATAAAAATGTTTCATTAAAATTCAAAGAAATAGATAAAATAAGGTAGTTAGAAATTGAAATTATTTATTTATCAGATAACAATGTCAGATTGAATTGCAGAATTTATTTATCAGATAACAATTTTCAAAGTTTGATTAGAATAGCACAATACTTGCGTGTTTTGACACCTTCTTGGAAGGTGTTTTCGAATTGAATACTTTCAATTGCAGAAAAATATTATGGAATATAAGTTAGATATAGAAAAGGTGTAATAAAAATATAAATAAGTAGAGAAAATATGGGAATTAGAATCAAAGATATTTTTACCTTATACTTTAAAATTTATCAGACAGATAACAATTTTATTTATCAGATAACAATTTTCAAAGTTTGATTAGAATAACACATATACTTGCGGGTTTTGACACCTTTTTGAAAGGTGTTTTTGGTTTGAGTACTTTCAATTGCAGAAAACTATTATGGAGTATAAATTACTTATAAAAAGGTGTAATTAAAATATAAATAAGTATAAAAATAGAATTATCTTAAAAATGCAATAATCAATATATTTAATTGTTTATAATAGAATTATCTTAAAAATGCAATAATTAATATATTTAATTTTAACCCATTGTATATATCATATGGATATTTGGAAAAGTGTATGTTATACTTGTTTAATATTTATTTCATCTTCAAATAATTTTGCATCTGTATTTAAAGCATTACATTGAATTTTAGATTCGTTATTATTAATGAGTATATGTTTAAAAATTTTATGAGTTTTATCAAGAATGAGTAACAAATACACATTCTTTCATGTTATGTTCACAACTTTTTTTTGCGCACGGAAAAAATACATATATTATCTATTCTTGAAAAAACAAGTAACACGTACACACACACACGCGCACACACACACACACACACACACACACACACACACACACACACACACACACACACACACACACACACACACACACGCACGCACACACACACACACTTATATATATGACATATATATATATATCATATATATGACATATATATATATATATATATATATATATATATATATATATATAAAACATATATATCTGTTGAATTCTGAATTCTTAGACACGGCGGCGGCGGCGAAATATTTATATATATATATATATATATATATATATATATATATATATATATATATATATATATATATAATATGTGTGTAATAGCTGAGAGTAGCGCCGAAGCTCCCTCTTTGCGGCCACTTCTCAAACAACTTGTTAACAGTTTTTACCTCTGTAGGCGTTCTTTCATGGGCTGGAAAAAATTTCGTCTCTTTCTATCTTTCGCATCTCCTATGACGCTATCTCTTTCTGTTTGCATCGAAAGAAAATGAAAGTGGAAATAGCAAAAATCGAGAAACGGAAATCAGCAAGCAATTATAATAACATCGAATTTCTTCACTATGCATTTATGAATCCGAACCGGATTTATTGTAAAGTGAAGAATTAATTAAAAAATAAATATGAGATTTGTCGATGCATAAATACATAGTATAATTCTATATTTATGAAAATATAAAAAAATCTGAGGGGCTAGTTAGCTGTATAATAAGGGCTTACGCGCCTGCATACTTGCGTGCAGGCGCTATCGCGCCTTTTGATTTACGCAAAAATCAAGCTCAATTACGCACTGAAATGTATGGAGTATAAATTACTTATAAAAAGGTGTAATTAAAATATAAATAAGTATAAAAATAGAATTATCTTAAAAATGCAATAATCAATATATTTAATTGTTATAATAGAATTATCTTAAAAATGCAATAATTAATATATTTAATTTTAACCCATTGTATATATCATATGGATATTTGGAAAAGTGTATGTTATACTTGTTTAATATTTATTTCATCTTCAAATAATTTTGCATCTGTATTTAAAGCATTACATTGAATTTTAGATTCGTTATTATTAATGAGTATATGTTTAAAAATTTTATGAGTTTTATCAAGAATGAGTAACAAATACACATTCTTTCATGTTATGTTCACAACTTTTTTTTGCGCACGGAAAAAATACATATATTATCTATTCTTGAAAAAACAAGTAACACGTACACACACACGCGCACCACACACACACACACACACACACACACACACACACACACACACACACACACACACACACACACACACACACGCACGCACACACACACACACTTATATATATGACATATATATATATATCATATATATGACATATATATATATATATATATATATATATATATATATATATAAAACATATATATCTGTTGAATTCTGAATTCTTAGACACGGCGGCGGCGGCGAAATATTTATATATATATATATATATATATATATATATATATATATATATATATATATATATATATATATATAATATGTGTGTAATAGCTGAGAGTAGCGCCGAAGCTCCCTCTTTGCGGCCACTTCTCAAACAACTTGTTAACAGTTTTTACCTCTGTAGGCGTTCTTTCATGGGCTGGAAAAATTTCGTCTCTTTCTATCTTTCGCATCTCCTATGACGCTATCTCTTTCTGTTTGCATCGAAAGAAAATGAAAGTGGAAATAGCAAAAATCGAGAAACGGAAATCAGCAAGCAATTATAATAACATCGAATTTCTTCACTATGCATTTATGAATCCGAACCGGATTTATTGTAAAGTGAAGAATTAATTAAAAAATAAATATGAGATTTGTCGATGCATAAATACATAGTATAATTCTATATTTATGAAAATATAAAAAATCTGAGGGGCTAGTTAGCTGTATAATAAGGGCTTACGCGCCTGCATACTTGCGTGCAGGCGCTATCGCGCCTTTTGATTTACGCAAAAATCAAGCTCAATTACGCACTGAAATGTATAGAGGATTAACGGACCACATACTTAATAAAAAACAATTTATTCAATTTATTCAATCTCAAATTGTAGAAATGGTAATTATTTCATCATCTTACATAGGAAGTTCTCGAGCCAGACAACAAAATTATTTAGATTCAATGACTCAACTACAAAATGATGGGAAACCTGATCTATTTTTAACAATGACGCGTAATCCTAACTGGAAAGAAATTTTAAAAAATTTAAACACATTCGAAACAACTTTAGATCATCCAGATTGAATATCAAGAGTATTCGACGAAAAAGTTAAAATTTTAAAAAATGAAATTTTAAAAAACAACATATTTGTGTGTAAGTGTGGATTACCGCATATTTATATGCTAATTTGGTTATATGGACACGACAAATTTCGTGATACTGATGAATAAAATTATAAGTGCTGAAATATCTGATGAAAAAAATATCCTAGATTATACAAAATAGTAAAAAATAATATGAAACACGGTTCATGTCGTAAAGAAAACATAAATTGTACATGTATGAGTGAAGATAAAACATATTGCGCCAAAAATTTTCCAAAACCATTTGCAACTAAGATACAATATACCGTGCCGGGTTTGCTGGTCCCGCATCGTGGCGCCTCCCCAGGTGGTGGATAGGGGAATGCTTTCCAGATATGGATGGTACCGAAAAAATCAAATATTCGGGGCGAACCAAAACCAGATAGGGGAAGGCACCCCGAAATAAAACCAAGTATGGATAGTAGCTGAAAACAACACTACCCCAAGCGGGCATGGCAATCCTGTCAAATCCCGCCACTGATTCCGATCGGGTGAAAGCCCCGGTGGTCAGTGCTGGTCCCAAGGATTTTGGGGGGGACCAAACTCACACCGTCAAAATGGTAAATGCTGCGGAGGTTGGTCACTCGGCCTCTGTAGCATCTAATGCTACGTGTGACCTGCCCTCGACTGGGATGTCGAGTGACGCTGACAGAGCTTTTCTCCGTCTGCGTGAGAAGGTAGATACCCTGGTGGAGTTTGTTCTTAATAAGAACAACATCCACAAAGAGCTAAAGAGTATGGCGAGAGCAACCAGCAGAGCTCTCAATGAATACGCGCGGGTGAACAGTGCTGTGTGTTCGACAGCGCCGAAAATTAAAATGGCGGATGCGCGTAGGGATGGAACGTGCCAAACGTCGCCCATCTTCCGCGCTGAAGAGCGTCAAAAGAGGCCGGTGGAAAGGGAAAAGCCCTCACCACCTCAGCAACCCCCGGAGAAAAGGAAGAAGGGGTCGAAGCAGCCCAATAACAAAAATGGGCCAGCAGATGCTTCGCCATCCGTTCCTAAGACGAGTGGGAACCAGTCAAAAGTCCCTGACTGGGTCACAGTAGTGAAGAAGGGCAAGAAGAAGAAGAAGATGAAGAACAGCCAGCCGAAGCAGCATGAGCAGCAGAAACGTGCCAGCAAACCGGCCAAAGGCACGGCAGAGCCTAAGGCCGGAGTAAGACCCCCACGCCCAGATGCCATCAAGATCAAGACACCTAGCGGGGGCTCTTCCTACGCTGACATTCTCCGGAAGGTCAAGGCTGCACCGGAGCTAAAGGCACTAGGAGAACGGGTCACGCGTATCAGGCGCACCAGGGCTGGAGAGCTCCTCCTCGAACTGGGGCGACCCGGAACGGAAACGGCGGAGCTGAGGACAGTGGTCTCGTCCACACTGAGTGGGTCAGCATAGGTCCAGCTGCTGACTCACAAAGTGTCCATCACCATCAGGGACATGGACGACTCCACGACAACAACGGAGGTGGCCGCAGCGATTGCGGCAAAGATCGGGCCAAATGTGGTATCCCCGGATAATATTAAAACCAGTGGATCCTACAGTGGTACCCTAGCTGCGACCATCCAGCTTCCGGCAGTAGCAGCCAAAAAACTGCTGCAAGACGGGAAGCTCCGGATCGGATGGATCAATTGCAGAGTTCGACTGCGAGAGGTATCCTCGCGCTGCTACCGATGCCACGAATCGGGACACATCGCGAGGGAGTGCAAGAGCGCAGTCGACCGGTCAGCGCAATGCTATCGGTGCGGCCAAGAGGGCCACAAAGCAGTGGACTGCGAGGCCAAAGCCAAGACCTCGCATGAGGAAGGAGCACACATCAAAAATGATTAAGGTGCTCCAAATAACCCTCAACCACTGCGCTGTGGCCCAGGACCTGCTGTCCCAGCTGGTCAGAGAGGAGAGAGCGGACGTAGCGATCATCAGCGAGGAGTTCCGGGATCTCGAGAAGTCGAACTGGGTAAGGGATGTCACGGGCAAGGCGGCCATCTGGGTATGTGGAAATATACACATCTCCAGAAAGATGGTCGCCACCCTTCCCAGCTTCACCTGGGTGGAGATGGCGGGGGTACGCATGTACAGCTGCTACTTCCCGCCCAGCGATTCCAACGAGGACTTTGCGAGATCTCTGGATGCAGTCGTCACCAGTGCTTGGTCCTCACGGCTACCGGTCGCAATCGGTGGGGACTTTAATGCTTGGGCGACGGACTGGGGCAGCGCCAAGACCAACGCGCGTGGTCGCGCACTTCTCGAGGCGTTCGCTCTACTGGGGCTGGAGATCGCTAACACAGGGACAACCCCGACTTTCACCAAAGCCGGCAAGTCGTCCATAGTCGACCTCACCTTCGTCGATCCAAGATTGATGGGGGGAGGGGGACTCGGCTGGAAAGTTAGCGATCGTTACACGGGTAGTGACCACCAAGCACTCGTGTACCAGCTCCAGCTGACCAGCGGGAGGACAAAGAGAGCAGGAAGAGGAGCAAGAGAGAGATGGGCACCAGCCACGTTTGATCGTGAGACGTTCCTCTGCTCCCTTGAGGGGGAAAAAGTGGAGGGAACCGCCGAAGAAAAAGCACGAGGCCTCACGAATGCCCTAACAGCGGCTTGCGATGCCTCTATGGCCGTGAAGTTTAACCCTCGCGGCCGCCCACCGATAATCTGGTGGAGTGAGGACATCGCAGAAAAGAGACGTGAGTGCCTGCGTGCCAGAAGGCTGCACCAAAGAGCGAGGGGAACACCGCGGTTCCAAGATCGTTCCGCAGAATACGAACAAAAGCGGAGGGATCTCAAGGTGGCCATCAAGACTGCCAAGAGAAGGTGTTGGCGGGAGCTCTGTGAGGAGGTGGACCACGACCCCTGGGGCAGACCGTATAAAACGGTTATGAATAAGATCAACCCCGGGGGAGCTGTTGCACCCACCGACCCAGTTTTTCTGGACGGAGTGGTCCGCCACCTGTTTCCAGAACATCGGAAAAGGGCAGTAGAGACGGGCCTGATGGCCACCATTGGTGCAGCCGAGTCGCCAGACATTAGTGAAGCCGAACTGAGGATGGCCGCTAAGGGTATTTCCGTACGTAAAGCCCCAGGGCCTGACGGAATACCTGGCCTGGCCGTCAAGACAGCGGCGATGAGTGCTCCGGGCTTGTTCCTGGACGCATTCAACGCATGCCTAAGAGAAGGGTGCTTCCCGGCCCAGTGGAAGACGCAGAGGCTGGTACTCCTACCAAAGGGAAACAAACCCCCGGAGGAGCCATCATCTTACCGCCCGCTCTGTCTACTGGATATAGTCGGGAAGCTCCTGGAGCGGGTGATCTGCGCCAGGCTTGCAGAGGCCATCGGTCGGGCCGGAGACCTCTCCGACAACCAGTTCGGCTTCCGAAAGGGTCGATCGACCATGGATGCTGTAGGCAGAGTTGTTGGCATAGCCACAAACGCCATCAATGCTGGTCGGAGTGCAAGGCGGATGTGTGCCATCATCACCTTGGACATCCGGAATGCCTTCAACTCGGCCAGATGGGACGACATCATGCTGTCCCTGCAGCACTTCCAAGTGCCACTCTATCTCAGGGAGATCACCTCGAGTTAGCTGACTGACCGTACTCTGCTCTACGACACCGACGACGGTGTGCACGCCCACAACATCACGGGAGGCGTGCCGCAGGGTTCGGTCATTGGGCCCCTATTCTGGAACGTTGTCTATGACGGCCTGCTTAGGCAGCAACTTCCGGAGGGTGTCACGATGGTGGCTTTCGCGGACGACGTGGCGCTAGTGGTGGTCGCAAAGAGTGTCGAAGAGATCGAATATCTCGGAGACGTCTCTATAGAAGTGGTCGCCACTTGGTTGAGAGACCACGGACTTAGTCTGGCGGCGGAAAAAACGGAGGCGGTGCTCATCTCTCGCACAAAAAAGGAGAGGACCGTCACCTTCACGGTAGGTAAAGAACGGATACGGTCGGTGAAAACGTTGAAGTATTTAGGGGTCACACGAGACGCGCGGCTGTCGTTCAAACACCATCTCGCGAACGCGGGCTCAATGGCGGCAAAGGTGGCCCGTGCGCTGGCGGGCATCATGCCCAACATCGGGGGACCCCAGCAACCGCGAAGGTCTCTCCTTGCCTCGGTGGTGAGCTCCGTAATTTTATACGGAGCTCCTATCTGGGCTGATGCCCTGAACAGGCACAAGAGCTTTGGTGCTCCGTGTCAGAGAGCCTGCAGGATAGCTGCGCTAAGGGTGGCCCGGGCGTACCGAACCGTATCTGACATTGCGCTCTCGGTGATCGCGGGGACCGCCCCCTTCGACCTCCTGGCAGCCGAGAGAGCTGAAAGACACCGTGAGGGTGGGCGACGCGTAGAAGAGAATCGCTGCCATAACCGATGGTCATTGCGGACCGTAGAGGAGTGGCAGCGGAGATGGGACTCAGCCAGGGACGGCCGCTGGACCTACCGCATCATCCCGCGGATCCAGAAGTGGGCGAGCAGGAAACAAGGCTTCGTCAGTTTCCAGCTTACCCAGGTGCTGACCGGGCACGGATGCTTCCGTAGCTACCTATTTCGTATAGGGGTCTACGGCAGCGCAGAGTGCCCGGCTTGTCCAGGGGTGGACGAAGACGTGGAACACGTCCTCCTATGGTGTCCTCGTTTTAGGGAGGAACGGGACCAGTTTCAAGTCACTTGGAGCGGTCCCCTCACCCCTGAGGGCATCGGGGCGTGCCTGCTTGACTCCCAGGAGGGATGGAACGCGGTAGTGACCCTCTGTACGTCCGTAGTGGACAGGCTGGGTCTCACCAGAAGAGAAGAGGAGAGAGGAGTTGCGATAGCAACAGTAGTGGGCTAATCTAGCCGTGCCTCCCCCCGCGAAGTAATGCCTTGCGGCGGTTTCCGCGGGGGAATAAAGGTAAGAAAAGAGGTGGAGTTTTAGTGGGTATGCCTATCGACATCCTTCGGTAGGAGAGTCCCACACACGGGGAGTCTCGCATGGCTCCAGGCATGGTGCATTAAGCATTTCTCCACCTCTTCGGAAAAAAAAAAAAAAAAAAAAAAAAAAAAAAATAACACACACGCGCACACACACACACACACTTATATATATGACATATATATATATATCATATATATGACATATATATAACATATATATATATATATAAAACATATATATATATGTTGAATTCTGAATTCTTAGACACGGCGGCGACGGCGAAATATTTATATATTATAGAGAGATATAACATATATATATATGTATATATATATATATATATATATATATATATATATATGGGTGGTTCTCTGTGACATCGAAGATGAAAAAAATAAATATTGCTATAACTGTGGGAACATGTTTCAGAGGTATCCAGTAGTTCTCCTGAATTTTTTCAGATTTTTTCTGGGCCATTATTTTAAGTTACAGAAAGTCAAAGTTGACATTTTAGCACTTTTTTGCATTATATGCCCATTTTCATGAATTTTTAGCTCCCAGGGGATGCATTTTTCACTAAAAACGTAAGTATGACTTTTTTTGTAAAATTTTCCGAACTTTTCATTAAAAATACTTTTAAAGAGAAATTCACCTTCTAAAATTAATTTATTTAATGACGAACGATCATCGCCAAAAGTTCTATGTCATTAATATTTTGTACTTTAATAGTAATAAAACTTTCTTCTTCATTAAATTAATTTTTGTATTATTTTAAAAGAATTATTTATAAAATTTTAGCGCTATATTAATAAAAACCTGTTTCTTCCATTTCTCCCGTGATTCGTAATTTGCACTCTATTTCAAAATTTACGTTTTAATCCATAATTATATCCAATTTATTTTTACTATGCAGAGCCCAAATATTTATTTTGATTATTATAAACAAATTCATTTCTTAAATATCCTTCTATTTCTAATAAATACATACTTGTTTATTTAAAATATTGTGTTATATAAATATAAATTATCTACACACTTATATATCCATACAATTTTGAAATATTAATTTAAAAAATATTTAAATTAAATGCTCCTAAATTAATAATGTTTGAAAATCTATTCAAATGTAATTCGTATTTTATATTGCCACTGTTAAAATTTGAATTTTCTTTTGCCTATACTGTTTATAATAGAATTATCTTAAAAATGCAATAATTAATATATTTAATTTTTAACTTATTGTATATTTCACATATAGATATTTGGAAAAGTGTATGTTATACTTGATTAATATTTATTTAATCTTCAAACAATTTTGCATCTGTATTTAAAGCATTACATTGCATTTTAGATCCGTTATTATTATTGGGTATACGTTTAAAAATTTTATGAGTTTTATGAAGAATGAGTAGACAAATACACATTCTTTCAAGTTATGTTCACAACTTTTTTTTGCGCACGGAAAAAATACATATATTATGTATTCTTGAAAAAACAATTTTAAAATATATATATATATATTATATAAATATTACGCCGCACGCACACACACCCACATACATACATACATATGTATACATATATATGGTCTATCTCACGTCAAGTGGTACGATGAAAATTTAAATCACTTCCAAAATTGAGAACAGGCGGGAAACAGCTTCCAGAACATACAAAAAATTTAAGTGTTAAAAATAATTTGCTGAAGAGGGTTATTCGAGACCAGGAAAAGTGGGAAATTTTTTAATTTATTTAGAAAAATTTCTATTTTAAAAGCGCATTTATGCTCAAATCCTGTTGATTTAGTGGTACGATGAAAATTTTAAATCACTCCAAAATTTGAGAACAGGCTGGAAACATCTTCCAGAACATACAAAAAAAATTTAAGTGTTAAAAATAATTTGCTTAAGAGTTATTCGACCATGAAAAGTGGAAATTTTTTAATTTATTAGAAAAATTTCTATTTTTAAAGCCATTTATCTCAAATTCTGTTGATTTTTTTGAAAAAACATTACAAACAACTTTTGTTTAAATTAATCTTTAGAACTTATCTACCCTGGTTACATTTCTTAATTTTAAAATCTCGAAGAGATAGAACACCCGGACATATTGAATATCCAAAAACGGCTACCACACCATAATCGATTTTAATCTAACACCTCTCAAAAGTTCACATTTTTCGCGAGCTTTCGAATGGCTTGGGTTAGCTTATTGGCCAAGACCGCTGTTGTAAGTTATGCCTCATAAACCTCATAAAATCACTAATTTTCACGTATTTTAGGACATAACTTACACCAAAGGTGTAATATATATATAATATATATATGGGGTATTCCACGTGAAGTGGTCCGATCAAAATTTTAAAATGCACCAAATTTTGAGTACACTTTGCCAATTTTTTTGCAGAATACAGAAAAAAATTTTTAGGTACTGGAATTTATTAGCTCAAAAGTTATTATAACTTCAAAAAGTGAACTTTATCCAGTTTTTTTCAACACCAGCTGGGTTTATCGCTATTTAACTCAAAATCTATCAACTTTTACTATACAAATATTCGTTGCTAATTATGTGTAGAATTTATCCTTCTGGGTTAGAATTTCTAATCTTAAGGTCAATGTTACATAAACTACATGTCAATATTCAACTTAAAAAAGTGTAAGTTCGCCGCAATTGATTTTTTTATCCAAAGGTCTAAAAGAAAGCTTGGAGCAATACCTTTCAAATAGTCTGTAGCTTTTTATGACCTTCAATTTCGTAAAAAGTTATGATAATTTAAAGAAAGACAAAAAATTCACAAAAATTAACATGGTATTACCCATTTAAATTTTTAAAAAAATTTGGTGTTTGTGTGTTCAAAAAATGTGATCTTTTGAGCGGTGTTAGATCAAAATCGATTGTGGCGTGGTCGCCTGTTTTGATATTCAATATTTCCGGGCGTTCTATCTCTTCGAGATTTTAAAATCAGGAATTGTAACCCAAGTAGATAAGTTCTAAAGATTATTTTGAACAAAAGTTGTTTATAATGTATTTTTAAAAAAATCAATAGATTTTGAGATAAATAGCTTTGAAAATAATAATTTCTCTAAAAAATTGAAAAATTTCCATTTTTCATGGTGGAATAACTCTTAGGCAAATTATTTTTAATACCTCAAATTTTTTTTCTATCTTCTGGAAGATATTTCCAGTCTGTTCACAAAATTTGGAGTGATTTCAAATTTTCATCGTACTACTGATGTGAAATAGCCCATATATATGGTAATGAACAATTAACTTACCAAAAATAGTAAAGTGCATATACTTCATTGTAGTATTTAGTAAAAACCTATTAAAATTTTAGATTATTTGAAACGGATTTAATAGAACTTTACCTCCTAAAATTAATTTATTTAAGTCATCGCCAAGAGTTCTACATGTCATTAATATTTTATGCTTTAAGAGTAATAAAACTTTCTCCTTAATTAAATTAATTTTTGTATTAGCTTTAAAGAATTATTTATAACATTTTAGCGGTATATAAATAAAAACCTGTTTCTTCCATTTCTCCCGTAAATCGTAATTTGCACCCGCTTTCAAAATTTGCGTTTTAATCCATAATTATATCCAATTTATTTTTCCCTTTAGTTACAGAGCCCATATATTTATTTTAATTATTATAAACAAAGGCATCCTTAAATAACCTTTTGTTTCTAATAAATACATACTTGTTTATATAAAATATTGGTTTATATAAATATACGTAATCTACTTACTTATATATCCATACAATTTTTAAATTTTGATTTGAATAATATTTAAATTAAATACTACTAAAATAATAAATTTCAAAAAAATTTTTGAAATGTAATTCGTATTTTATATTGCCTCTGTTAAAATTTGAATTTTCTTTTGCCATTACTGTTTATAATAGAATTATCTTAAAAATGCAATAATTAATGTATTAATTTTTAATTTATTGTATATTTCACATATAGATATTTGGAAAAGTGTATGTTATACTTGATTAATATTTATTTTATCTTCGTAAAATTGTGCATATTTTTAAAAACATTACATTAAATTTTAGGTCCATTTTTATTTTATGAGTTTTATCAGGAATAAGTAAACTAATACACATTCTTTCAAGTTATATTCACTTTTTTTTGCGCACGGAAAAAATACATATATTATCTATTCTTGAAAAAACAAATAACACGTACACACACACACGCACACACATACACACACACACTTCTGGGTTAGAATTTCTAATTTCAATGTAAATTTTATATAAAATACATCCCAATATTCAACTTAAAAAAAGTGTAAGTGCGCTACAATTGATTTTTTATCCAAAAGTTTGAAAGAAAGCTTGGAGCAATACCTTTCAAATAGTCTGTAGCATTTTTATGGCCTTCAGTTCTGTAAAAAGTTATGAATTATCTTAAAAATGCAATAATTAATGTATTTAATTTTTAACCCATTGTATATATCACATATGGATATTTGGAAAAGTGTATGATCACACACACACACACTCACACACACACACACACACATACACACACTTACACACAAACACACACGTACACACACACACACACGCACGCACGCACACGCACACACACGCACGCACACACACGCACGCACACACACAAATACACACACACACACACATACACACATGCACACACACACACATATATATATGACATATATATATATCATATACATGACATATATATATAACATATATATATGACATATATATATATCATATACATGACATATATATATAACATATATATATGACATATATATATAACATATATATATAACATATATATATAACATATATATATATAACATATATATGACATATATATATAAAACATATATATATATGTTGAATTCTGAATTCTTAGACACGGCGGCGGCGGCGGCGGCGGCGGCGAAATATTTATATATTATAGAGAGATATATATATAATATGTGTGTAATAGCTGAGAGTAGCGCCGAAGCTCCCTCTTTGCGGCCACTTCTCAAACAACTTGTTAACAGTTTTTACCTCTGTAGGCGTTCTCTCATGGGCTGGAAAAAATTTCGTATCTTTCTATCTTTCGCATCTCCTATGACGCTATCTCTTTTTGTTTGCATCGAATGAAAATGAAAGTGGAAATAGCAAAAATCGAGAAACGGAAATCAGCAAGCAATTATAATAACATCGAATTTCTTCACTATGCATTTATGAATCCGAACCGGATTTATTGTAAAGTGAAGAATTAATTAAAAAATAGATATGAGATTTGTCGATGCATAAATACATAGTATAATTCTATATTTATGAAAATATAAAAAATCTGAGGGGCTAGTTAGCTGTATAATAAGGGCTTACGCGCCTGCATACTTGCGTGCAGGCGCTATCGCGCCTTTTGATTTACGCAAAAATCAAGCTCAATTACGCACTGAAATGTATAGAGGATTAACGGACCACATACTTAATAAAAAACAATTTATTCAATTTATTCAATCTCAAATTGTAGAAATGGTAATTATTTCATCATCTTACATAGGAAGTTCTCGAGCCAGACAACAAAATTATTTAGATTCAATGACTCAACTACAAAATGATGGGAAACCTGATCTATTTTTAACAATGACGCGTAATCCTAACTGGAAAGAAATTTTAAAAAATTTAAACACATTCGAAACAACTTTAGATCATCCAGATTTAATATCAAGAGTATTCGACGAAAAAGTTAAAATTTAAAAAAATGAAATTTTAAAAAACAACATATTTGTGTGTAAGTGTGGATTACCGCATATTTATATGCTAATTTGGTTATATGGACACGACAAATTTCGTGATACTGATGAATAAAATTATAAGTGCTGAAATATCTGATGAAAAAAATATCCTAGATTATACAAAATAGTAAAAAATAATATGAAACACGGTTCATGTCGTAAAGAAAACATAAATTGTACATGTATGAGTGAAGATAAAACATATTGCGCCAAAAATTTTCCAAAACCATTTGCAACTAAGATACAATATAATGCAGATAACTGTCCTATATATCGACGTAGAAATAATGGCGTTCAAATAACATATTCAAAAACTAAAATGGCGGACAACAGTTTTGTTGTACCATACAATCCATATATATTATTATTGTTAGAATGTCATATAAAAGTAGAAATTTGTAGTACAATAAAAGCTATTAAATATTTATTTAAATATATTCACAAAGGACCAGATACTGTTTTTGTCAAATTTACAACAAAATTTAATACAAATAAAGAAAATAATATGAACGAAGATGATAAAACATACAATTATGATGAAATAACACAACATATTTCTACACGATATGTATGTACACCAGAAGCAATGTATCGTATTTTAGAGTATAAATTGTACAAACAATCATATAAAATTTACAGATTAGCTGTTCACAATGAATATGAACAGAATGTATATTATAAAGAAGGTTATGAGAATGCAATACTTGATAAAAATGTTGATACAACATTAACATCTTGGTTCAAATTAAATGAACAAGGTGAAAACGCAAGATAATATTTATATCATAAAATTCCTCATCAATATGTTTTGGATAAACGAAACAAGAGATGTTAGCCAAGAAAAAAAATTACAAAACCTATCATCAGTAGAATGTATTTTGTAAATCCAAATAAACATGAAACATACTTTTTACGACTCTTATTACTACATGTTCGAGGTGCTAAATCTTTTAAAGACGTACGTACAGTAGATAATGTAGTTTATGAAAAATTCGAAGATGTTTGCATAACAAAAGGTTTAATTAGTACTGACGATGAGTCGGATAAATGCTTAACTGAAGCAGCAGTATTTAAGTTTCCACAATCTATGTGTGAATTGTTTGCATATATATTAGTATTCCAAAATCCTCTTGACGCATTAAACTTATATGCTAAACACAAGATAAATTTCTTCAATCCTAAATTGTCGTCAACTCAGGCAGAAAAGGAAGCATTGAAAATCATTGAAGATATTGTAATATTACATGGAATGCATTTAACTGATTATAATTTAGACAGTATTAATACCTACAATAAATTTGAAAAATATATTAATGATGAGTCAGAATGTACTAACAATTAAACATAAATTTAACATATTTAATCGATTCGTTAACAACTGATCAAAAACATATTTTTAAATTAGTTATCGATGCACCTATTAACAATTCAGGGAAATGTTTATATTCATCGATGGTCCTGGTGGTAGTGGTAAGTTATTTACATTAATAAAATATTACTTATGTCGACTGTAGTATAACTAAATTAATTAATATTTTTATCGGTCTTACAGTGAATTATATGGGCAGTCAGATTTCCCCTACTTATAATCACCCCCAAAGAATCTATAAAAATAAAAATAAAAAATAAAACGTAAAAGCACTAACTAAAAATAAAAACAAATTATTAATAAAGCAATCTGGCTGCCCCCCTGCACCAAAAATCTACTAACCCCATATATGCTGTCCGACGTTTCGTGCTCGCTGCTGCTCCTCATCAGGGACTGAAATGAAAAACTATTCCACACCGATATTTATACCCTCAAAAAAGGCCTCCCCACTCCAAGGACCCACACCTAAATAAATTCACACCAATAAACTAACAAGGGAAGTACATGACCTCCGGGAAACGGATCTTATACTAACTTTGGTATGTCTTTTATAATATAAAAGTATGAAGAAAGCCATGTTATCTCTTGCCAATGGCCACTTTTAGGGAAGTTATTCGACATTCAATAATAATAGCAGTAAAAATTACTTCCGATTCGGTCGCTTATAACTCGGAAACAAATAAAGATAAACAATCGAACCAAAAACCAGAAAAAAGTTGAGTTCAAGTAGATATGGTTTAAAAAAAAAGAAGCTCAAATTGCTTAATTTGAAGCACAGTTATGAAGAAAATAAAAAATTGAAGAAATTTTAACCAAAATTTAATATGAAAAATTTATTGTTTCTTTTGGCCTAATAATCTTCAATTTCTTATTTTCTTCATAACTTTGCTTCAAATTAAGCAATTTAAGATTCTTTTTTTTTTAAACCATATCTACTTGAACTCAACTTTTATCTGGTTTTTGGTTTGATTGTTTATCTTTATTTGTTTCCGAGTTATAAGCGATCGAATTGGAAGTAATTTTTACTGCTATTATTATTGGATGTCGAATAACTTCCGTAAAAGTGGCCATCGGCAAGAGATAACTTGGCTTTCTTCATATTTTTATATTATAAAAGACATACCAAAGTTAGGATGAGATCCGTTTCCCGGAGGTCATGTAATTCCCTTGTAAGTTAAGTTAAGATAGAATGATAAATCTTATTTCATTTACTTGACTCTAACATTCAATTAACATTCTTATCATTCTTAAATATATGAATATTCTCAAGACTTTCTTTTTTAAATTTATTCATAATATTTTGGTCTAAAATTTCTACATTATTAAAATCAAATGAATGAACAAAATCTAAACTATGCTCTTTCAAACCTGATGTGACAGATACACTCCTCAAACCATATTTATGTTCATAAATTCTCTTTTTCAAATATCTACTTGTTTGACCAATGTAACACTTATCACAATCAATACAATTTATTTTATAAACAACTCCAGATTTATCATCCTTTCTATCCCTATCCTTACAATTATTAAAGATAAAACTTAAATTATTAATATTTCTAAAGAAAACTTGAATATCTAGTTTTTTAAATTCTTTTCTTATTCTTTCAGATAAACCTCTAACTTACGGTATAACAACAAATGCATCATTTTTAATATCTACCCTAACTTTTAAGGGGACAAGCCTGGGTTAAAACCTGAAAAAGAAGCAATTGTTTTAATGGTATAAAAAAAAATTTCAATTTACATTTAGGATTGTGTAAACAAGTATACATAGAATATATACTATGTTAAGTTAATTTTCCTGGGTTAAAGCTGTATTCGAAGCCACTTTCCAGGTTACGCTGGCCATGTCAGCGTAGAACCCATTTTTTCATCCAAAGCCACTTGCCGCAGGCTTACTTTCTCGTTGCTCCACCTTTTTAACCCAGGTTGGAAGAACATCACCTCAGTTATTATTTAATCCACTTGAATGGACAACTTTTCTGAAACAAAGAAAGAAAAAAATTTTTTACTGAATTTTAGTAATTTTTTTCATTTTTATTGATTTTTTTGACCAAAAATAGTATCTAACTCACCTGGAAACAATTTTTAACTCAGTCTGCTCCATTCAAGTGGTTCTAAATGTAGATATCAAGGTTTCCTCAAAATTGCATCCAAATTGAATGATAGGATCTAAAGATATCCTGCGGCAAGTGGCTTTGGATGAAAAAATGGGTTCTTCGCTGTCATGGCCAGCGTAACCTGGAAAATGGCTTCGAATACAGCTTTAACCTAGGTAAATTAACTTAACATAGTATATATTCTAAGTATACTTGTTTACACAATCCTAAATGTAAATTGAAAAATTTTTTATATGATTAAAACAATTGCTTCTTTTTCAGGTTTTAACCCAGGCTTGTCCCCTTAATTTACTATTATAAATTTGATTCGCTCTCTCTTCAATCACTCTATTAATCAAATCTATCGGATAATTATTATTATCAAAAGTTTTTTTAACTAAATCCAAATTTACTTTTCTAAAATCACCGTGTGACAGTCCAACTTTTAGAACAAAATATTATGAATAAATTTAAAAGAGAAAGTCTTGAGAATATTCATATATTTAAGAATGATAAGAATGTTAATTCAATATTAGAGTCAAGTAAACAATTTTAACTCAGTCTGCTCCATTCAAGTGGTTCTAAATGTAGATATCAAGGTTTCCTCAAAATTGCATCCAAATTGAATGATAGGATCTAAAGATATCCTGCGGCAAGTGGCTTTGGATGAAAAAAATGGGTTCTTCGCTGTCATGGCCAGCGTAACCTGGAAAATGGCTTCGAATACAGCTTTAACCTAGGTAAATTAACTTAACATAGTATATATTCTAAGTATACTTGTTTACACAATCCTAAATGTAAATTGAAAAATTTTTTATATGATTAAAACAATTGCTTCTTTTTCAGGTTTTAACCCAGGCTTGTCCCCTTAATTTACTATTATAAATTTGATTCGCTCTCTCTTCAATCACTCTATTAATCAAATCTATCGGATAATTATTATTATCAAAAGTTTTTTTAACTAAATCCAAATTTACTTTTCTAAAATCACCGTGTGACAGTCCAACTTTTAGAACAAAATATTATGAATAAATTTAAAAGAGAAAGTCTTGAGAATATTCATATATTTAAGAATGATAAGAATGTTAATTCAATATTAGAGTCAAGTAAATTAAATAAGATTATCATTCTATCTTAACTTAACTTACAAGGGAAGTACATGCCCTCCGGGAAACGGATCTCATCCTAACTTTGGTATGTCTTTTATAATATAAAAATATGCAGAAAGCCAAGTTATCTCTTGCCGATGGCCACTTTTACGGAAGTTATTCGACATCCAATAATAATAGCAGTAAAAATTACTTCCAATTCGATAGCTTATAATTCGGAAACAAATAAAGATAAACAATCAAAACAAAAACCAGAAAAAAGTTGAGTTCAAGTAGATATGGTTTAAAAAAGAAGAAGCTCAAATTGCTTAATTTGAAGCACAGTTATGAAGAAAATAAAAAATTGAAGAAATTTTAACCAAAATTTAATATGAAAAATTTATTGTTTCTTTTGGCCTAATAATCTTCAATTTCTTATTTTCTTCATAACTTTGCTTCAAGATAAGCAATTTGAGCTTCTTTTTTTTCAAACCATATCTACTTGAACTCAACTTTTTCTGGTTTTTTGTTTGATTGTTTATCTTTATTTGTTTCCGAGTTATAAGCGGCCGAATTGGAAGTAATTTTTACTGCTATTATTATTGAATGTCGAATAACTTCCCAAAAAGTGGCCATTGGTAAGCGATAACATGGCTTTGTTCATACTTTTATATTATAAAAGACATACCAAAGTTAGTATGAGATCCGTTTCCCGGAGGTCATGTACTTCCCTTGTTAGTTTATTGGTGTGAATTTATTTAGGTGTGGGTCCTTGGAGTGGGGAGGCCTTTTTTGAGGGTATAAATATCGGTGTGGAATAGTTTTTCATTTCAGTCCCTGATGAGGAGCAGCAGCGAGCACGAAACGTCGGACAGCATATATGGGGTTAGTAGATTTTTGGTGCAGGGGGGCAGTCAGATTGCTTTATTAATAATTTGTTTTTATTTTCAGTTAGTGTTTTTACGTTTTATTTTTTATTTTTATTTTTATAGATTCTTTGGGGGTGATTATAAGTAGGGACAATCTGACTGCCCATATAATTGACTGTAAGACCGATAAAAATATTAATTAATTAAGTTATTTACATAACGTAATTATTGAATATCTAATGTCAATAAAAATACCAATGATAACAATGGCATGGACTAGTACGCTGCTAATTTATTAATCAACGGTAGAACTTTTCATAGTATATTTAAATTACCACTACATATTAATGAAGAATCAACTTGTAATATTAATGCTAAACATGGCATATTTTTAAAAAATATAAAAATCATTATATGGGATGAAATATCAATCGTATCAAAATATGCTTTCGAAACAATTGATAAATTTTTTCGAGATATTTGTAAAAATTCTATGCCACTTGGAGGGAAAGTAGTCGTAACACCAGGTGATTTCAGACAAACTCTTTCAATAGTACGACACGGAAACTATTGAAATAAAAGGAGAAAAATAAATAATGGACCAAAAATCTTTACAAAAAATATAGTATATACAGAAATATTTGATTAATAAATAACTACAAATAATAAACAATTTTTGTTATATCCATTAAAACATTTAATTTATGGTTGAATTATAGCATTATTGACATATAAATTTTTAAATACAAATGAATAATTTAATATAAATAATGATGTATTTACTTATGTATATATACATGTATATATTGTAACGGTAAACGGTTCACGCGAGACGAAAATCGTACCGATCGCGTGAGTCTACCGTTGAAGACGCGTAAGGCGCATGCGCGAGCGCGTCAGAGAGCCGGTGTGCACGATACACCGGCAGTATCGTTCGAACCTCGAACAACACGGGATCGGAAATCGTTCGAGAGGAAGATTAAGGCGTACCCCGCGAGTGAGGTGTGCAATAGGACGAGAGAATTAGAGAGAGAGGGAGAGTACGAGACCGAAGGGAACGAGACACGTGCCGTCCACCCCGGGATCATCCTCTGACTAACGTAAGTCCTGGCCAGGCCATATCCGGTTTATTACTACCGTACCGCGAGCGTA
Source organism: Theocolax elegans (assembly GCA_026168455.1). Lineage (NCBI taxonomy): Eukaryota > Metazoa > Arthropoda > Insecta > Hymenoptera > Cerocephalidae > Theocolax > Theocolax elegans. Next base: position 31,370,158 of record CM047427.1, on the reverse strand, counting down.
ACCGGCGACGGGATACGCGCGGTATCCCGACGCAGAAGTATACGAGAGGCTAGCCGCTCTCGTCGCGACACTCTCTCTCGCCCCGTAAACCCCGATTACGGCAAACCGGAGTGCTACACACTTCGGCGCGATCGCAACCCAGCGATAAAAATTACAGAGCCAGGTAACCGATACCTGGCGAATATAACCTCCTCCCCGAGTAGATCGAGACCGCGAGTCTCGAAGCGTATATTGCGGCGGGCGCACACACACACACGTCATCGTATATTTTGTATTTTCCATAGGTTACGCGAATAGCCTTGTTTGCTTTGAGCCAAGGTTCGACCTTGCCTTGGCTCACACTATTGTAACATTTCTTTTAATCTTATTTCGTATCAATAAATTAATTAATCACTTCTAATTCCAAGTTATCTTAATTAACCGGTGATTACTCCCTGTCCCCGAAGGCATATACCGCCATGCCCCGCGGGTGTCGTGCATTGTACTGCGCACGACACATAACTGAGTAGCCGAGTACGAGCATCGACGGAGGATAAGTGTACACTAGGTAAGTACACACATTGTACACAGGGAAGACGTCGTCGTGCGGAGCTTGAGGCTAGCTCGCACCACTCCAAGGACGGTTCTGACGATCGGTTAGCTGTCTGGTAAAACAGCTGATCGGTACACGGAGAATATTTCCTGTGCATTGAGGATATGCACAGGACAATTAAAACCCTCCTGACGTACGAGAATAACCCTGTTACAATATGTATATATATATATATATATATATATATATCTATAATATATAAATATTTCGCCGCCGCCGCCGCCGTGTCTAAGAATTCAGAATTCAACATATATATATATATATATATGTCATATATATATGTTATATATATATATATATATGGGGTATTCCACGTGAAGTGGTCCGATCAAAATTTTAAAATGCACCAAATTTTGGGTACACTTTGCAAATGTTTTTCAGAATACAGAAAAAAAATTTTTAGGTACTGGAATCTATTTGCTCAAAAGTTATTCTAACCTCAAAAGTGAATTTTTCCATATTTTTTCAACACCAGCTGGGTTTACCGCTATATAACTCAAATCTATCAACTTTTACTATACAACATTATATGTAACATTCGTTGCTAATTATATCTAGAATTTATTCTTCTGGGTTAGAATTTCTAATCTCAGGTCAATGTTACATAAACTACATGTCAATATTCAACTTGAAAAAAGTGCAAGTGCGCCACCTTTGATTTTTTCATCCAAAAGTCTAAAGAAAGCTTGGAGCAATACCTTTCAATGGTCTGTAGCATTTTTATGGCCTCCAATTCTGTAAAAAGTTATGACAATTTAAAGAAAGACAAAAAATTCACAAAAATTAACATGGTAATTCCCATTTAAATTTTTAAAAAAATTTCGTGTTTCTTTAAATTGTCATAACTTTTTACAAAATTGGAGGCCATAAAAATGCTACAGACCATTTGAAAGGTATTGCTCCAAGCTTTCTTTTAGACTTTTGGATGAAAAAATGGGTTCTTCGCTGTCATGGCCAGCGTAACCTGGAAAATGGCTTCGAATACAGCTTTAACCTAGGTAAATTAACTTAACATAGTATATATTCTAAGTATACTTGTTTACACAATCCTAAATGTAAATTGAAAATTTTTTATATGATTAAAACAATTGCTTCTTTTTCAGGTTTTAACCCAGGCTTGTCCCCTTAATTTACTATTATAAATTTGATTCGCTCTCTCTTCAATCACTCTATTAATCAAATCTATCGGATAATTATTATTATCAAAAGTTTTTTTAACTAAATCCAAATTTACTTTTCTAAAATCACCGTGTGACAGTCCAACTTTTAGAACAAAATATTATGAATAAATTTAAAAGAGAAAGTCTTGAGAATATTCATATATTTAAGAATGATAAGAATGTTAATTCAATATTAGAGTCAAGTAAATTAAATAAGATTTATCATTCTATCTTAACTTAACTTACAAGGGAAGTACATGCCCTCCGGGAAACGGATCTCATCCTAACTTTGGTATGTCTTTTATAATATAAAAATATGCAGAAAGCCAAGTTATCTCTTGCCGATGGCCACTTTTACGGAAGTTATTCGACATCCAATAATAATAGCAGTAAAAATTACTTCCAATTCGATAGCTTATAATTCGGAAACAAATAAAGATAAACAATCAAAACAAAAACCAGAAAAAAGTTGAGTTCAAGTAGATATGGTTTAAAAAAGAAGAAGCTCAAATTGCTTAATTTGAAGCACAGTTATGAAGAAAATAAAAAATTGAAGAAATTTTAACCAAAATTTAATATGAAAAATTTATTGTTTCTTTTGGCCTAATAATCTTCAATTTCTTATTTTCTTCATAACTTTGCTTCAAGATAAGCAATTTGAGCTTCTTTTTTTTCAAACCATATCTACTTGAACTCAACTTTTTTCTGGTTTTTTGTTTGATTGTTTATCTTTATTTGTTTCCGAGTTATAAGCGGCCGAATTGGAAGTAATTTTTACTGCTATTATTATTGAATGTCGAATAACTTCCCAAAAAGTGGCCATTGGTAAGCGATAACATGGCTTTGTTCATACTTTTATATTATAAAAGACATACCAAAGTTAGTATGAGATCCGTTTCCCGGAGGTCATGTACTTCCCTTGTTAGTTTATTGGTGTGAATTTATTTAGGTGTGGGTCCTTGGAGTGGGGAGGCCTTTTTTGAGGGTATAAATATCGGTGTGGAATAGTTTTTCATTTCAGTCCCTGATGAGGAGCAGCAGCGAGCACGAAACGTCGGACAGCATATATGGGGTTAGTAGATTTTTGGTGCAGGGGGGCAGTCAGATTGCTTTATTAATAATTTGTTTTTATTTTCAGTTAGTGTTTTTACGTTTTATTTTTTATTTTTATTTTTATAGATTCTTTGGGGGTGATTATAAGTAGGGACAATCTGACTGCCCATATAATTGACTGTAAGACCGATAAAAATATTAATTAATTAAGTTATTTACATAACGTAATTATGAATATCTAATGTCAATAAAAATACCAATGATAACAATGGCATGGACTAGTACGCTGCTAATTTATTAATCAACGGTAGAACTTTTCATAGTATATTTAAATTACCACTACATATTAATGAAGAATCAACTTGTAATATTAATGCTAAACATGGCATATTTTTAAAAATATAAAAATCATTATATGGGATGAAATATCAATCGTATCAAAATATGCTTTCGAAACAATTGATAAATTTTTTCGAGATATTTGTAAAATTCTATGCCACTTGGAGGGAAAGTAGTCGTAACACCAGGTGATTTCAGACAAACTCTTTCAATAGTACGACACGGAAACTATTGAAATAAAAGGAGAAAAATAAATAATGGACCAAAAATCTTTACAAAAAATATAGTATATACAGAAATATTTGATTAATAAATAACTACAAATAATAAACAATTTTTGTTATATCCATTAAAACATTTAATTTATGGTTGAATTATAGCATTATTGACATATAAATTTTTAAATACAAATGAATAATTTAATATAAATAATGATGTATTTACTTATGTATATATACATGTATATATTGTAACGGTAAACGGTTCACGCGAGACGAAAATCGTACCGATCGCGTGAGTCTACCGTTGAAGACGCGTAAGGCGCATGCGCGAGCGCGTCAGAGAGCCGGTGTGCACGATACACCGGCAGTATCGTTCGAACCTCGAACAACACGGGATCGGAAATCGTTCGAGAGGAAGATTAAGGCGTACCCCGCGAGTGAGGTGTGCAATAGGACGAGAGAATTAGAGAGAGAGGGAGAGTACGAGACCGAAGGGAACGAGGACACGTGCCGTCCACCCCGGGATCATCCTCTGACTAACGTAAGTCCTGGCCAGGCCATATCCGGTTATTACTACCGTACCGCGAGCGTAACCGGCGACGGGATACGCGCGGTATCCCGACGCAGAAGTATACGAGAGGCTAGCCGCTCTCGTCGCGACACTCTCTCTCGCCCCGTAAACCCCGATTACGGCAAACCGGAGTGCTACACACTTCGGCGCGATCGCAACCCAGCGATAAAAATTACAGAGCCAGGTAACCGATACCTGGCGAATATAACCTCCTCCCCGAGTAGATCGAGACCGCGAGTCTCGAAGCGTATATTGCGGCGGGCGCACACACACACACGTCATCGTATATTTTGTATTTTCCATAGGTTACGCGAATAGCCTTGTTTGCTTTGAGCCAAGGTTCGACCTTGCCTTGGCTCACACTATTGTAACATTTCTTTTAATCTTATTTCGTATCAATAAATTAATTAATCACTTCTAATTCCAAGTTATCTTAATTAACCGGTGATTACTCCCTGTCCCCGAAGGCATATACCGCCATGCCCCGCGGGTGTCGTGCATTGTACTGCGCACGACACATAACTGAGTAGCCGAGTACGAGCATCGACGGAGGATAAGTGTACACTAGGTAAGTACACACATTGTACACAGGGAAGACGTCGTCGTGCGGAGCTTGAGGCTAGCTCGCACCACTCCAAGGACGGTTCTGACGATCGGTTAGCTGTCTGGTAAAACAGCTGATCGGTACACGGAGAATATTTCCTGTGCATTGAGGATATGCACAGGACAATTAAAACCCTCCTGACGTACGAGAATAACCCTGTTACAATATGTATATATATATATATATATATATATCTATAATATATAAATATTTCGCCGCCGCCGCCGCCGTGTCTAAGAATTCAGAATTCAACATATATATATATATATATATATGTCATATATATATGTTATATATATATATATATATATATTACATCTCTCTATAATATATACATATTTCGCCGCCGCCGCCTCCGCCGTGTCTAAGAATTCAGAATTCAACATATGTATATATGTTTTATATATATATGTCATATATGTGTATGTGTGTGCGCGAGCGTGCGTGCGTGTGTGTGTGTGTGCGTGTGTGCGTGTGCGTGTGTGTGTGTGCGTGTGTGCGTGTGTGTGCATGTGTGTGCGCGCGCGTGTGTGTGTGTGTGTGTGTGTGTGTGCGCGTGTGTGTGTGTGTGTGTGCGTGTGTGTGCGTGTGTGTACGTGTGTGTGCGTGTGTATGTGCGTGCGTGTGTGTGCGTGTGCGTGTGTGTGTGTACGTGTTATTTGTTTTTTCAAGAATAGATAATATATGTATTTTTTCCGTGCTCAAAAAAAAGTTGTGAATATAACTTGAAAGAACGTGTATTAGTTTACTTATTCCTGATAAAACTCATAAAATAAAAACGGACCTAAAATTTAATGTAATGTTTTCAAAATATGCACAATTTTTCGAAGATAAAATAAATATTAATCAAGTATAACATACACTTTTCCAAATATCTATATGTGAAATATACAATAAATTAAAAATTATATACATTAATTATTGCATTTTTAAGATAATTCTATTATAAACAGTAATGGCAAAAGAAAATTCAAATTTTAACAGTGGCAATATAAAATACGAATTACATTTCAAAAGTTTTTCGAAAATTATTTATATTTATATATTTATATATTATTATGTATATTTATATAAAACAATATTTTAAATAAACAAGTATGTATTTGTTAGAAACAAAAGGTTATTTAAGGACTGCCTTTGTTTATAATAATTAAAATAAATATATGGGCTCTGTAACTAAAGGGAAAAATAAATTGGATATAATTATGGATTAAAACGCAAATTTTGAAAGAGGGTGCAAATTACGAATTACGGGAGAAATGGAAGAAACAGGTTTTTATTTATTGTAACGGTCACGCTGGGGATTAGGGCGTGGCGTCAAAGGCGAATAAACATTTACATTTAAATAAAATAATATTAATTTATTATTAATATAAAAGTATGGTTTGGGCGCCAGCCGCGTACGATCGCGGCAAATTTATATAAATAGCTCGGCTGCGTGCGAGCTGCTGCTGCTACTTGCTGCGCGAGGGGAGGGGAGGGGAAAAAGGGAAAGCACACTTACGAACCGGAGGAAGTGCCGATTTTCTAGGCAGGCGTGCACCCACCTTGTTAACGTGGAGATCGTCTCCTCGAGTTGCTGTGTTACGGTCAGTTGCTCTCGCACACACACACTCAAACTCTCGAAAATAAGGTCTATAATCGGTCGCGGATCGGTTGTCAATCCTGCCTCGATGGCGTCCCGATGAGCTCTCTCGAGCTCGGGCTCGTTCGCCGCTTCGCTGCTCGGGCCCGACGTGCGCGCGCAGCTTCTCGCGTCGAGTCGCCCGTCGGCCGCCGTCGTCTCGCGCGCCTCGTGTAGTGAGTGCTCGCGGCCATGTTGATCAAGGCGGACGACGTTGCCGGGCTGCTGCTTCCCACGGAGAGGACGATGTTCCCGGTGATGCTGTTAACCCGGTAAGTCTATATGATCGTTCCTCCGTGTTGTATAATGTATCGGCTAATGAGTCTGCTCTGTTACAGGTGCAGACGGGACGGCCGATCTTCGAGTCCTTTCTCTCTCTCGCTCTCACGGTGGCTGCTCAGCTGGTGCGCGTCGGGTCGGTGATTGCTGCTCTTCGTCGGTGCTGCGTTGCTGCGGGGATTCTGGCTGCTTCTCAGGTGAATATCTATCTCCCGAGGGAGTGCTGCTTATTATTTACTAATTATTAACTGAGAGTTATGGTAATGTTATGATTACCATAACCTCACTTCCAATCCTCTCCTAGCATGTAGCTGTCAGTTAGTATGTGCACTACATGCGTCCTTGTTTCCTTCTAATTAGGATTATTATTAATTATCTAACGGTTTCACAGCTTCCTGGATATCCTGCTGCTGCTCGTGCTGCTCCATCTGGCACCTTGGGCCATCGCAGGCTGCTTCATGTCCTGGTGCGAAGCCTCCTGGAAGTGGTATCGCCTCTCCTGATATGCTGCTTCATTGTGCTACGTGGAGGGAATCAAGAGAAGTATTGGGGATTTGGGGAGCTTCGGGTAGGTTAGGTAGGCTTAGAGATGTGAGGGTAGGTAGGCTAGTTTATATTGGGGTTCGCTCGCTTATTAACTTTGACAGGTATTACATACCTTGTCACAACTCCCCCCCACCAAACTGAAGTTACGCGGAAGTCGTAACTGAATTTTAAACTAACTAACTAAAGACAATAAATTAAATAAATACTTAATTACTAAACTAAAAAAAAAATGACTTGCTATTATCGCTGCTAGTAATGGTGGGGAGAGTAATGCTGCTTCTTAATTAACTTATTTCTAACAAGTAGCCGGTGCTACTGTTGCGGTGTGCTCGTGTTTAGTCTCCATGACTATTCTGCTTGGCTGCTATCTGTGTTAGTGTACCCGGTGTTTGTGATTCGATTTTGCTATTATTTTGTGCTTATAAGTACGATCGGCTGGGCCCTTACATTATATTATTTATATCTTACCGCTTGGAGAGCTCATTTCGCGTTCGCGACACTCTCATACTGCATACTTACATGTTTTCTCTCATTCCTATGAAACATTTTATTTAATAACAAAAATTATATTCTTAAATGCAAATAAAATATCGATTATATATATATTATGCTGCTATTAAATTATAAGATTGGTGCATGCCTTGCTGCTCTTTACCATATTGCTGCTACTGCGTCATTATTTTGCTTGCTCATTAAATCATTTTTTAAAAAAAAATTTCTTTAAGACAACGTAATTAATAAAACAAAAAATTTTGTGCATATTATTTCTTGGCTGCTGGGTTTTGTTAGTACTGTTAGTACATTAAGCTGCTATTAGTAAAGTAAATAGGAAGAGAGAATGTAGGATTAAATAATCACCAAGTTTAGTTTGGTTGTTTGATTATTTATTTTAAAAAAAAAGTATATAAATTTCTAGTTGCTGCTGCTGCTGCGTATGGGTGGGATGAAAGGGAGGGTTGGGACATTTATATTCTTCCGCGCTTCCGTTGCATCTCCCAGTAGTTTTCGCTGCACCGCGGACAATCCTTAGTGTGGAACCCTCTCATCCCACAGTTTCGGCAAAATAGAATGGCGGGGCTTATGCAGGCCCGCCAACTATGTCCTCTTCCGCCACAGTTCCAGCATCCAGCTGAACATGTGGATGGTGGCGGTCGAAGGCGGGAGATTTGGGATCGGGTTTGGGAGGGATGGGATCGGCTGCGGTTGGGGTTTAGGTATTTTTAGGGACATCAAAGGTTTGGGTTCGGCTAAGGGGGCTGCTGCGGTTTGCTGGGGTAAGGATGGTGGACGGAAGGGTTCGGATGCTGTTGGTAGGTTTGCGGATAGGAGGTTTTGGGTATTGGGGAGTAGGGGCGTTGGAGGGGGAACAGTCACCGGGACATGGATGTACGTATACAACCCGGTGACTGGGTTGTATACGGGATGGGTCAGGACGGGTTGTGGAGGGAATTCTGGGGAAAAGGAGGGTGGACGGATGACAGGTGGGGATGTTGTCTTTGGGCGGCGGAGGGATTTTGGGGTAGCTGCGAGACGGGAAGTGGAGGGTAAGGGGGACATTGGGGCTGCGTAGGTTGTTGTTGCTGCTGGGGTTGTGGCTGCTGCTAAAGTTGTGGCTGCTGCTAACCAGGAGGGATCCTCGCAGAGGTGCCTCCCTCCTCTTATGCAGCCCCGAGTACCCGGACATGTTGATGGGTGCGGAGGTATCTCCTCCGCCTCGGAGCTGCTACTGCTGCTACCGCTGCTGCTATTATTGTTGGCGGTTTCCGCCGGTCGGCTGATTGGACTCTGGGGTAGAGCTAATCTCTGGAGCACTTGCTCCAGATCTCCAATAACCGGCCGGCGCTCGCCAAGTACTTGGGCACGGCCTCTGCCCCGTCCTCTGCGTAATGCGGAGGCCGTTCTGCTCGTACGATCCATTCTGCAAGGATTTTTTTTCATTTTGTATTGGTTTTGCATTTGCTTTATTTACCTCATCGCTGCCATTCCATTTATTATTTACATGCTTTTATTATTTTCGCGGTCTAAGCTGACGTTTGGGTGGGCTGCTAGGGGACATATGGGTATCAGGTATAATTTTCTTGGGACGACCTCTTTTACGGGTAATTGGGTTAATGGGCGGATCCGTGATTCGGATGCTTTGCGATAGTTGCTGCTGCTGCGTTTGTGGACATTGGGGTGGAATTACATTTCGGGGAGGGATGTACCGCTTTAAATCGCTAATGTGAACTTTAGTTTGTCGTTTGCTGCTCTCATCCTCCACTAAATAAATGCTAGGGGAGAATATTTGAATTATTTTTGCGGGTCCTATATATTTGGGTGCGTGCTTAGCTGCGAAGTTATCGTCGGCTGACGATAGCACACGATTACGGCGACAAACTAAATCTCCTAATTGGTACTGTATGTCTCTACGACCTCTATTGTAATACCGTGCTTGCTTGGCTGTGGCTATCTCGGTATGCTTCTTTACTAGGTCGTAGATTGCTGGCAATCTATGCAATCGCTCTATCCATTGCTGCGTATCTGGGGCGGGAATTTGGGTTGGGGATTCAATGTGCTTTTTGACCAGAGCTATGGGAATAGGGTTCCTACCAAAATTCAGGAATGCTGGTGAATATTTGGTGGAGGAGTGCACGACCGTGTTCAGTGCAAAACAAAATTCGCCTAGATGGGTGTCCCAATTTCTATGATCATCAGCTAAATAGCTGTTGATCATTGGCTTTATGTTTCTATTTACCCTTTCCACAGGGTTGGCTTGCGCGAAGTATGGAGGGATTGTAGACTGCGTAATCCCGTAATATGCTAGCTTCTCTGTGACCATCCGATTAACGAATTCAGTTCCGTTATCGGTGATCAGGTATTTGGGACATCCCCATCTATTTATTACAAGCTCGTCGAAAGCTTGTAATACGCTCTTTGCATCAGCTCTTCTTAATGCCTTCATCTCCACGTATCTCGTGAACAGGTCTTCAAATACAATAATGTATTTGAAGCCTTGTTTCGATGGTGGCTTTGGGCCCATAATATCTGCTGCGACTACTGTCCAGGGTGCACTGATATTCCTGCCTTCCATAAGACCGGCGGGGGCTTGTTGGCTGCTTTTATGGGCTTGGCACTCTTGGCAAGCTTTGACATATTGGCATGTATCCATATATATCCCTGGCCAGTAATAATATGTGGCCAATCTAGCATACGTTTTGTCATTACCTAGATGGCCTGCTTGCGGCGTGTAGTGGGCTTCGTACAGGGCTCTTGGTCGGTCGTTTTGGGGTAAAATTAGCTTCCAGGCATCGAGGTCGGGGACAAGGGGATCTACTAGGGGATTGGGACGGTGGGCGTATAATAGATTATTCTCTATTCTTAGGTCTGGGTACTTATTGGGGAATTTGGCTACTACTATTAATTTTGTCTGATACCAGGGATCGCTGCTGTCTATTGATATGGCTGCTGCTGCTTCGGTGTTCTCGTACGCTCGAGATAGTGCATCCGGCACTTTGTGTAACGCTCCTTTGCGGTGCACAAATTTTATATTATAATTCTGGAGGATGGTATTCCAACGGGCCAATCTCCCTGTTGGATCCTTAATATTGTGCACCCAGAGAAGACTGTGGTGATCCGTTACTACCGTGAACTCTTCCCCTTGCAAATAGCCCTTGAGTCGGTCTACACACCACAACACGGCCAAGCACTCCTTTTCCGTGACGGTGTAGTTCCGCTCAGCTTTGCTTAGGGTTCTGCTCACGTAGTATATCGGATGTTCTTCTCCGTTTATCTCCTGCGTGAGAACTCCGGCTATCGCGTAATCGCTGGCATCAGTTTGGAGGGAAAATGGGAGGGAAAAATCGGGTCGGGCTAAAATGGGGGCTTGGGTGAGGGCTAACTTCATCTTCTCAAACGCTTCTTGCTGCTCTTTGTGCCAGTGCCATCTGACATCTTTCCTTGTGAGATAATTCAAGGGTGCTCGGTATTCTGCCAATTTGTCAATAAATCGGGAATACCAACCGATTAATCCGGTAAATCTCCGTAGCTGCTTTAAATTAGTGGGGGCTGGGTATTCCAATATCGGCTTAATTTTGTCATTGTTTGTTTTTAGGCCATCCTGGTTAACTTTATAACCTAGGTATGTAACCTCCGCGCAACAAAATTCAGATTTTTCGCGGTTTAGCTGCAGATTGGCTTTCTTAAGGGCTGCTAATACTATTTTGAGCCACCGAATGTGTTCCTCAAAAGTTTTGGCTGTGATGATTATGTCATCTAAATAAGCGAACACATTCGGTTCCCACTCTGGCTTTATCAAATTGTCCATTATTTTCTGGAACATGGCTGGTGCGTTTGCTAGACCGTAGGGTACGCGGGTGAATTGAAATAAACCTTTTCCTGGGAGGGCAAAGGCTGTTATTTCTCGGCTTTCGGGGGCTAGGGGGACTTGATGGTAAGCTTGGGACAGGTCTAGCTTGCTTATGTAGCGGCTTTCTCGTAGCTGATCTAATATATCATCCATGTTTCGCATGGGATAAGCTATTTTCTTAGTAACTGCAGTGACTTGCCTATAGTCAATGCAGAAACGATATGCACCGTTCTCTTTAGGGACAATAACGGGGCTGCACCATGGACTATCGGAAGGTTCGATGATGCCTTCACGTAGCATTCTATCGACCTCCGCATAGCCTGCTTGTAGCATTTTAGGCGAGTACCGACGGTTCCTCTGCCTAATGGGCTCTGCTCCTTGCGTATCAATTTTATGGACCGTTAGGTTTGTAGTGCCTAACGTCTTGGGGGCTGCGGAAATCATTTCATCAAGAAGCTGCTGCAAAATTTTTTCTTGTGAAGGGGTAGCTCTTTTGAGTCCTCCAATACTTGCTAGTGCTGGTATGTAGCTTGGGTCTTCGCCATGAGGATAAAAATGATGCGTAATGCCTTTAGAAGTCCACCACGTATCCTTTTCATAATTTATCCTCATGTTGACCTTGCGCTTAAAATCGATCTCCAGTATGCAATCATACTGCAGATCGTCTGCTACTTGGAAAGGCATAAGTATATTGTCGCCGTCAATGCATATTGAGACGTCTACAATACCTTGGATTGGTATTGTTGTACCGTCTGCTACTTTTACTGCTTTGCAGTCAGATCTCCTGAGCTTCTCTTGGAGCACCTTCCTCATTCCTTTACCTATAAAGGAGTGCACTGCCCCATCATCGAGCAGTGCTATGAGCTTGTGTCCATTTAGCTCTAGGTTAAAAAGTTAACGGGGATCTATGCCGGGAATTTGCTGAATAAGGGACTCGTTAGCTGCTATTTGGGAGGGGTGAGACCCTATGGGGGGTTTGGGTGAGAAAATACGGGTCCTTATTTTCTCTGGCTGCCGTTTCCCTGTTGCTTTGTGCTGCATTTAGGGCAGTCTCTAATGTAGACTCCCTGGTCTCCACAACCATAGCAGAATACTTGAGAGCACTCTGCTGCCCAGTGACCCAATTGGTCACAAATAAAGCAGGGCTCTTTCTGCTTCCTAGGATGGTTGGGAATTATTGGTGGTCTTATTGCTGCTCTATAATTGCTCTGGCTTCTGGCTTGCTGCTGATTGTGGCTCCTTGGCGGGCGTGGCCTTTGCGGAGTCGCTGCTGCTTTTTGCCATTGCTTCTGGCTGGTATTGGCGACTACCTTATTCCACGGCTGCTTTGGCTGTGTGCTGCTGCTGCTACTTAGTCTAGCGGGGTCGCGTTTGCTGCTTCTTCGTATTTAGGGAAATTCGGCACTGCTCTTCTTGGTTGGGGGCTGCTGGGCTTGTTGTATCGCTGCTCTTTATTGTATTTGGGGTTGGGTGTGTGGTCTTTATGGGTCTGGGGAGGGTTTGAGGATTTGGGATTGCTCGAGCTGCTTACTGCTGCTAGGCTGCGCGGTTTTTGCTGCTTCGGGTCAACGTAACCATATTTTGCTAAGCCATAACCTTGCAATGTTGGTGGTGGCTTGTATGTCTCGTCGAGTAACCGCCTAGCTTCTTCCTTTTTGCCTAGCTTTTGTAGCTGCGCAAAATTATCAAATTGGTTTCTTTGTAACTTGCATCTGTAGCTAGGATGCAAATTTCGAAATGCTCTGTCCAATTGATCTGCTAGCGGAAGCGGAGGTTTAATTTGGTCCAATATCTCTCGTAATTTTGAAAGATACGTCGAGATGTCTTCATTTGGACCTTGCATGCGATTTTCTACTATTTGCCGTAAGTTGCTCTGGATTTCCTCCGATCCATATTGCAGTCGCACTGCGTCGACAAAGTCAATAAAATTTCGTCAGCTGCTCTTTTCTCTCTTGAACCAATCCCATGCTTCATCGTCGAGCACGGATGGGAGAGCTTTGATTATGTCGTCCATCGAGAGGTTATATGTCTCCTTGCATTCTTGGAGATTGCTCAGGAATGTTTCGGGATCGCTCTTTCTTATGCCTTTGAACTGGATATGATATCTAGAGAAAATTTCCACCGTTCTTTATCTCTAGTGAAAAGCGAATCCTCTAAGTTGCTGCAGTTGGAATAATAATTCCTAAAAGATGGAATCGACAAATTTACTTGCTGCTGCTGCTGCTGCTGCTGTGGGGATATTGCTGCTGTTGGGGAGGGGGGATGCTAAATGTTGTATTTTTTTCGGGGTTTCGATTCTGTATTTGAGGCTCGTCGGATATGTTGCTCTGGTGTGCTTGTTCTCGTCGTTGCTGCTGCTCTGCTAACTCGTCTTCCCATTGCACGCTGGGAAGATTTCTTCTGCTGCTGCTTGTATGTGTGCTGATTCTCGGGTCGTTAGGGTTCGATTGGTTACGCTCGTTCATCCTTCGCTCTGCTGCTGTTTGCTGCACTGCTCTAAATGCTGAGGGTTGTATGCTGCTTGTCGTTCTTGGCTGCGAGTTTGTATATACGTGTGTGCTTTGTGTTGCTGCGGGAGTTGTATTTGGTACGAAGGGGTTATTCGATAAATTTTCATCTGTCGGGATGGTTGGAGCAAGCGTAATAATTGGGTAATACGACGTTGAGTTTATTCCCAATAACGATACTATTGTGCTTGGCGATGTATAAAATAATTCTGGAATGATTGGTTCCAATAAATATCTTTGCTGCTCTTGCTCAGCTGGAGACGGCGTTCTTAAATGCCTGCACGTTGATTGTGCTTGTGGACGATATGCTGGATGTTGCAATCTTTCATTTATTGCCTCATTGCATTCCGTTGGCTCCTCCATTGTCAGCGGATCCTGGTACCGTCCTTGCGATTGTCCGGTTTGCAGTTCCACGTATAGCATCCGACCAGATGTAATATTTTGTGCTCTTGCTGCTCGGGGAGGGGGAGGGAAATTTGTAATTTCGGATTGTGTTAGGGAGAGATCCAGGAGAGATTCTTCTTCTATTGGGCTAAATTCGTCCAAGTGACGTTCATTTACTTCTGGTCTCCATTCTGCTGCTGAGGGGCCATAATTTCTAATTAATTCGTATCGCGTTACGCGATCTCGAATTGTGCGTATATCATCGTCGATGTTCAAATCAAGCTGATTACAGTAAATTGTAATTTTCCCATCGGCGGTATTATTTATGGTGCGCTTAATTATCGCTGCACCTTGTGCTACATTATCAATATTTATTTTACTACCTAATTTGTAGTTAGCTGCCATCTTGAATTTTAACTTAATTATTCTATTGTAACGGTTTTGCTATTTTTTTAATAATAAATGCAATAAAATAATAACTATTCAGAACCGTTAAAATAATAGTCTCATTTACACGATCGGCCGCTCAGTAATAATACGACTATAATAAGCCGTATAGGCGGAGGCGGCGGTAATCTTTACTTAGCGAAACGCGAGAAAAAGGGGTAAACAACTAAATAAGCAACAATGCAATATTTAATTGATAATTAAAATAAATGTATTCAGAAAACGTAATACAGGCGCGTCGCAGCGCGCGAAACGCAGGTCGAAATATACGCGAAATAAATAAAGAGAGAAAGAGAGAGAGAGACTACAAAACTGGCACTTACAGTGCGTGAGCCGCGATCGATGATTAAACAACCAGGCGAAGTCTGCGTAGTCGCTACTCTTTAGCTTCCTGGGCTGCGTCGTCGCCAAACAAACTAATATAACTCCACTGGATCACCAGCACAGCACCAGGATCACAAGCACGGGGCGATCAAAATATGGAGAGAGAACAAACAACAAGGTTTCTCACGACGGTTGAGATTAATCACACGGTTGAATTTAATCTCTCGGCGGTTGAGATTAGTCTAAGTGCTCTCGTACTTACAAACCGAAAACTCTCTCTCTCTCTCCCTACTTTTACCTTTACGAAGGTCCGCGAAAATCGCCGAAAATCGTCGAACGTCGACCTGTAACATCTGTGAAGATTAATACACAGGCTAGACAGAGAGAGAGAATGTAACGAGCAATGTAAAATAATCAAATATTACATTGATTCGTTACACTATCAATAATTAAGAAGGGGAGGGTATAAGTTTGGCGCAATAAATCTGCAGCTCAATACTTATCGCAATTAAACTAACAGCCCAACGTTAAAAACTAAAAATTAAAGCTGAAGTTTCTTCTAAGCTGGCTATCTGCTTAAATATTATTCAGGGGAGAAACAATCCAAAATAAGGTAAATCAGGCAAGGGTAATAACAATATATCGGGTTTTTAGGTTTTCGGCTGCTAATAGGGAAAGGCGTAAAAAATGTATAAAGTTTGCTGCGAAATTGGGGTTATTAAGTGCAATTAGTTGAAAAGCAAATGAAAAGAAGGAAAGAGAAAGAGAAAAAAAAATTGATTTTTTATATGCTAATTTGCTTATTTTGTTAATTTGTTAAAAGCAAAATTAAAGTTTTATTACTGTTAATTATTTGGCTGCTAGCAGGGAAAATTAGAAAACAAAAACAAAAAATAATGTTATCAATTTGCACAAAAAAGTAAAAATTTTATTTATTATGTATTGTTGAAATACAGGTTTGCAAAATTATTAATTAATTAAATTGCAACTTCTGCCAGAAAAGGAAAATGAAAATATTAATGTATCTTGCTTACTGTTGAATATATATTATTATATATAGGGGCTAAATTATACAGAACTACAAAAGAAAATTAATTTTGGTTGATAGCACAATGCAAAAATTAAATAACGGGTTATTATAATAAATGGTATAGCTGCGAAGAGAGAAGGAGGGGAAAAGCGAAACAAAATGTTAGATTGTGTGTTATAAAACAAATATAAGTATTATAAAATATACAGAAATATTGTGCACAAATTATAAAAAATTATTATCAAAATATATATATGTTTCTAGGTACAGTTGCGTAAATCAATTTATAAATTATAAATATTTTACTGCTGCTTGCTGCTTAATTTCAATATAGAAAATATTATCATCTACGCACTGTACTATATTTGAAACACAAAAAAAAAACAAGTTATATTGCGTCAAAATATTGTTTAAAAGACAAAGAAACGAATTTTAATCATTATTTTAATTATTAAATTAATTAATAATGTAAAATTAATACCACGTGTATCATTGCCACGTGTTTATAAATTAAAGATGGCCGAAAATATGGCCACGCGGCTTCTTCCTCCTTTCCGTATGTGTGCTTCACGCGGGGGAAGGAAAAAATGGCTACGGCTTATCTACTTAAATTATTTAATTCCGTCACGCTTGACGTTCACACTTTATTTAACATAAGAGTTGCTGCTGCTTACTTTATCATAATTTAGATAATCCACATCAACTATATATTGTTCAAGCTTGTAATTTTTGCTGCTGCTATTTATAATAATAATAATAAATTTATAAAAATAAATCCCGTGAATTTAACATCGGCTAAATAATGTATACGCCGCCATTTTAATATAATAAGAGAAAAAAAAACGTGCCGATGCTAATAAACCACGTTGGGCGCCAATGTAACGGTCACGCTGGAGATTAGGGCGTGGCGTCAAAGGCGAAATAAACGATTGAGTTTATATAAAATTATATTAATTTATTATAAATATAAAATATGGTTTGGGCGCCAGCTGCGTACGATCGCGGCGACTTGTTCTTATTATGCTCGGCTGCGTGCGAGCTGCTGCTGCTTGCTGCGCGAGGGGAGGGGAGGGGAGTAAAGAGGAAGCACACTTACGGTCAGGAGAGATCGTGAAATACCGGTGCAGGTCGTGCACCCACCTTATGCCAGTGGAGATCGTCTCATGGAAGTCTGCTGCTCTGCGGTCAATTGTTCTCACACACACACAAATATCGAACGATATTCGGTCGTGAATCGGTTCTGATGTTGCCTCGATGGCGTCCCGATGAGCTCTCTCGAGCTCGGGCTCGTTCGCAGCTTCGTTGCTCGGGCCCGACGTGCGCGCGCAGCTTCTCGCGTCGAGTCGCCGCTGTTTCATGTCCTGGTGCGAAGCCTCCTGGGAGTTGTATCGCCTCTCCTGACATGCTGCTTCCATGTGCTACGTGGAGGGAACTAAGAGAAGTATTGGGGATTTAGGGAGCTTCGGTTAGGTTAGGTAGGCTTAGAGATGTGAGGGTAGGTAGGCTAGTTTGTGTTGTGACTCGCTCGCTTACTATTTTGACAGGTATTACATACCTTGTCACAAAGAATTCATCGTGCATAATTTAAATAACGTCAATTTCTCGAGAAATATTGAGTTTTTCGTTGTGTAACTAATCCTAAAAAGAGCCGCGGTGGCTCATGGGTAGAGCTCCTGACTCTCACACCGAGGGTCGTGGGTTCGATCCCAGACGTGTACCTCTGAAAATTTTTTCATGTGCATTTTTCGAACACCGCGACTCAGTGGCTCGGCGTGTCACTATAATGTGACGCCAGTTCAGGTGCGCGTGCGTTTCGTGCACTTGTCAGTGCATGAGAGACACGGGCATCTGAACTATAGGGAACGTTAGGGACGCGAAGATGTAAAGAGGATCGCGGTGGTTCCATCAGGAGGACAGGAAACTGTAATTATTAGACTAATTACAGTGACCGATGATATCTTCCGATGGACACAAGCACCACTGTTTCAACTACATGTGCTTTGTTTATAGACACACCGTTCACCTCCGTCGCTGATTAGCCCTGGCAGCATAAATAGAGCGACGTTAAATAACAAAAACAAAAAAAAAAAAAACATCCTAAAAATTTGAATGTTTTCTATTTTTAAATGAACCACCTCTAAAATTCCTAAAAAATCATAGATTTAATTAAAAAATTAAAAAAAAAGATTTTTGATAAATAGTCTGTGCGGCACAGCCGTACGGCGCATGCGCAGATACTTTTGAAAGTCTTTTGTGTCACTTATTCGTGGCATAAGTAATCCATTATTTCACTATGCTTCGGCGCTAACCTCACGGTGGAAAATGCACGTACCGCTATTGCACGGATATGCGTGACAGTGGATTTATACCAGCATATGCTATAGAATAATGTACGATACTCGTGACATAACTGACCCATTACACGGCGTGTATTATTGCCCTTGCTGCGCTCGGGCACTAACTACACGCCGTTAAATAATGGGCCACTTATGCCATTTGTACCGTAATGTACTATTAGCAGTGGCTCAATTTAAAATAGAAAAGGTTCAATTTTTTAACGAAAAACTCAATATTTCTCGAGAATTAGACGATTTTAAGTTACTTGTGACGAATTCTTTTATTAATTTATTATTAAAAAACTATGAGGGTTCAATTAAAAATAGATGTTATTTTAAAAAGTGCAATTAAAAATACGACGATTAACATTTTTTTTATTGCATATAAATAATCTTTGCGGGCTAGGATAAAGGGTGTAAGATCTTATGTGAAAGTTTTTAATAGGGTTTACAAAAAGAGAAATGTTTGTCCTTAGAACAAGCTAATAATAACTACTAAGTTTTAAAACTTATTAAATACAATAATTAAGTATTCATAATTCTATAAATGATTGTTTTTAATAATTATATTATTAGCTTTTCAGTTTTCAAAAAGAAAAGAAGTTCTTGATCTAACAAAAACCAATAATTACTGTATTTAATTTAGTAACTGTTATTAATAGTATCTTAAATAATAATCTCTTTCTCTACTAATATAATAGATCCAAAAACATTAGAACTATTAATATAAATGAGCAATTATGCCGATCTATATTAATAGTCTAATAAAAATTAATTAGAGATTATAAACAATTATGAAATTTAAAAACAACTAAGCAAAATTTACAAATATTATTAAATATTATAAATTATCACAAGAATTTAGATTTCACACTTTATAAATTGTTATTACAGTCTAACAAAAGCTAATAAGTTTTATAATTTATTTATTAACTTTATAAGCAAGAGATTATTTCCATCAAGGAATGGAAAAATAATTTATTTAGCAGTGTAATTAAAATTACATTAATATAGAGCAAAAAGCTAACATTTTAATATATCTATTTTATCTAATAGTTTATACATACAAAAATATTCTAAGCGATATGTATTTAATATTTATAATTTTATTTATTATTACATTTTTTTATTATATAAAACTTTCTCTTATACATAATACATAAAACTGATTAAAATTGTTTACATTTATTGACTGTCACATTACTATCAATAGCTTAAATTAATTTAAATAAATTCAAAAATTGTAATATAAAAAAATAAAAATAATAAAATACCTTAAAAATGTTTTTAAATTACTAATATCAGTTGAACATTGATAAAACATGTGTAACTTTACAAATCAGCTTTAACAATAATGTTACAATAAACATAATTATTTTAACTAATTATTGAATATTTTAATTAGTTTTATACAGTTCCTACAATTAAATATTTTCAATTGGCATAGTAGAATATTTATTTGAATTGTATAATTAGTAATTCTTGACACTAAAAACAATTTTTCCAATAACCTGGTCTATACAGATAGTTTTATCAGCATTATTATAATTAAGTTTAAACATCACTCAAGGCTTGTATAAAGATATCTATGTTTACACAAACTCAAACACACACACACTTAAACATATTTATATTTAGTCTGTATAAATAATTGAATAATTAATTAATATTTCTCTTACCGGCCCCATCAAACATATAATTCTTTCTTTGAGTAAACGAGAATAAATATCATAAGCACGTTCTCCTCTTCCAGTTTGTTCAACTACTATTGGAACTAAACTGATACTTCGAATGCTTGATTTTTTAATTAAATTCTGTAAGTTAATGGAAATAATTATAAAAATCAAATTTCTATGCTTAAAACTATTTTATTAATTCCAATTTTCTTAACTTACACTTAATTGTTTGAAACTACAAATATTTCGCAACATATCACTTGCGCTTTATTGAGTAATTAAATACAAAAATTTTTGATAATTTGAGTCTTCTAAAAATTAAAAACAATTACAAGTTTCCGTAGCCGTACTTCCGTAGGTATATTATATATTTATATTTTGTACTATATTCAAAATATTAACTACAGATGTCATATGCTGCGGTGTATATACATAAAATATTAACCTACAATCTGTAAAGTTAAAGGATATATGTACGACGTCTGCAGAGATCAAAAATAAACGTAATACATTCTAACTTTCTTATTTTAATCTACAAAATATATTTTACTATTAAAGAAATCTTTATTTGATTACAAATCAACTACTATTACCGTAATTATAATTAGAAAGAATATCGTAATATTTTAAATATAAGATTAGTTTATATATATATATATATATATATATATATATATATATATATATATATATATATATATATATATATATATATATATATATATATGTGTGTGTGTGTGTGTCTAAATTACACAAATTAAAATCATTGAAATAGAAAATTAAACTGCATTTTAAGCCCTAGTTGAATAAAATGTGTGAGCAACGATAGTGCAAATTACACATGAAATAAAATATGAAAATAAACTTATCCTTATAGAAAATCTAGAGAATTAGTACAGATTGATATCTTAAAACACAATTGTACTATTTTTATAAGCATTTTTTAATTTTTTTAAACATTTTTACAGTGGTACCCAATTAAGTATTTGTTGAATTTCTAAAACTTATTAAAACTTTAAATAACCTTCACTTAATTTGAAAATTACTAACATCAATTCATTTGTAAAACAATACTAAACAAATCATAATAAAAGTAAAACGTAATTGTTGGAATAATAATATATAAGAACATAGAAAAATTTATGTACATCTTATTGAACTGTAATTGTTAATTTACAATTCATGATTTAGATTTAAAAAATAAAGACGCAGTTCTTATGATAATAAAATAGTAATAATAACTATCATGACAATGATAATAATGCATCATTTGTTATATAGTCTATTTGTTTGTCTATTTAAGTAAAAGTACATAATACATTATAATTTATATAATGTAGTATAATAGATACAGTAACATAGTAGTTTTATTTTTTCTTTTAGAAACATGAGTGCATCAATACTCAAAAACATACAAGGAGCAGTTAATTATGTAACCAGCAAAATTTTTTTATCTCATGTGTTGCAAAATAATGGCAAACGAAAAATTCATCAAATAATTACTAAATATTCTTTATTATCAAATAATATCAATGATCAAAAGATTATACAATCTTCATCGTTTCTTAAGCCATTGTTGCCACAATTAGTTCAAGTTTGTGGAATGAAGCAAAGAGGATGGTTACAACTTCGCTGCAAAGGCTGTTATTATGTTTCAAGAGTGGGAAGACTTTATGTAATGTGTAGGATACATCCAAGACATAAACAAATGCAAATGATGAAGTCATTTAGAAAAAGACAAATTCTTACATTTGCTTACCAAAAAAAAGTTTGTGATTGGTGAATGATAATTAACAAAGTATGTATAATATGAACATATTTAAGAACTTACACTTAAATAAATGAATAAATGAATTGTAATTAAATAAAATTTGTAAAAAATAAAATATCTTTGTAACATGAATTTTATTTAGTGTTATATATTAAAACACAATTCAAACAAATTTATGTAACATTAATTTTATGATAAATGTTAGTTCACATTAAAATACAATAGGAAACAATAATTCTCAATTTATTAATTTTAAATAAATATATGGGTATTTCTTAAAATAAATGCCATTTAGGAAGAGACAAAAATTTTTCTTTAATTTTAAATTTTTAATGTTTTATCCATACACTTACATTACTTGTAACATATAGATATAAAATATCAAGTTAGTTGAGCTTAAATAATATATTACTATGTTTTAACCGAACACTTTGTCGGTGGAGTGGACTTTCGTCCACTCCGTCTACTTAGTAATATACATCGGATGATTTTGTTTATCCAACGTTAAAAATACGTTTTAAATACGTTAAAAAATATTACTTTTCTAAAATTAAAGAGGACATTTAAACCAAATTTAAACGTAGTTCAAACGTTTTTCAAGTATTAAATTCTAACGTTTAAAGGTTTTAGCCGCAACGTAATTTAAACGTTTTTAAGACATTGTGTGCTGATAGGGTTGAAAAAGAAAAGAAATAAAAAATGAATTGTTATGTATAAGTCTATAAAAAAATTGTAAGTTTATTCGGCAAAACAGAAGGGAAAAACGGGTTAATTGTAAGCGCGAAAATTTGAAAATATGAAAAGTTTATCGTGTTCAGCGTGGCGTGGCTTTGGCTAGTCAAACAACCGAGGTCATCAGAGCAACCGAGGCAGAGATTCTCAACCCAACCAAAGTCAACAAGGTCAACGAGGTCACCAACGCGGCTTCAATCGAGGTGGAATCTACAGAAGTCGTGGTCGAGGACGAGGTTCATCAGGTTCACAACGAGGCGAATCATCAAGTGATCAACGCAACAACTGTCAATCCGAGTCGTGGTCAACGGAGGTGTGTAACTCCAATTATAAACACTTATCTTCTACTATGACTTTCGAGTCAAGTAGAGATAATAAATAGTAAGTATGGTAAATCATGCAACAGGGTATAGCGAAAATTGTAATGAAATTAATTGGTTATTAGATAATGGTTGCACAGATCATATTATTAAAAGTGATAAATTCCCTGTTGAAAAGACCTTATAAAATCCGATAAAATAATGGCACATTGAATCGGGGTGCCGATAAAAATTTTATAGTAATATATCGGGCGATTTCTTTTTTATCGGTACCTATAATGAAATCCTCACAGCTACGAATCACAAGTTCCGAAATTTAGTTTTTATAAGTTTTACCTGGTAAAAGATATATCAGTTTCTATGAGACTAATAAATTTATAGGCTTTTATAGAGATATGCTCATTTAATAATTTATAGAAATCTATTTACTTTACCAATATGAATTCAGAATCGGCATATATCGTAATAAATTGATTGAAAAATTATAAGCCTGTATAGATGTTTTACTACATGAATTACACAAGTGCATCCAAGAAAATATTGATCGGGTTCTATAATAAAAAAATGAATATAAAAAGATTATAGTTCATACACAATTCCCGATAAAAAATTTAATAAGCTCTTATCATGGAAATACTGTATATGTTTATATCTTTTTTTGCTTTCTAATAGTAGGTTTATAATTCGAGTCTATAAGGAATTCCGGGTGCAAAAACCAGCTCATACCATACTATACAATAAATGCTTATAGTATTTTATTAGATAAACCTCACAAAAGAAAAAAACATTTTATAGTACAATATGATGATCAACAAAATAAATGGGCGGTTCGTTTACCGGATCGTATGAGCTTTGACATCCATAAATACAATCTTAATCAAATCGCTAATCGCGTTCAACCAGGCAATTCCGTATTTATTATTTATACCAATAGGCATGTATGGGGTTTTTCGAGTATTTGACGTATTCGTGTGCATTGAATTAATAAGGTTCTATAAGGCTTTTCACTATATTGTGCACTAACAGCTATCGGTCTCTACCGTTAAATTCCATAATATTAAACCAACCAATACAGTTCTTTTATAAGGTTTTACGAGGATCGACGCATGTATTGGGCATACGACTTATCCGTTACTACCGCCTGCGCCAGTAATAACAAATATGTAAGGGACAGACGGCCTATCGGGTTGTATCGGCTGCGCCAACAATAATACGAATTACATAAGTATACTTAATTTATTAATGCTGCAGCGATACTCGTGTGACACTTTCATGTATTCTTAGTTTTGTAACCTTCAGTTATAAATGTTTTTCATTGTTATTCTTCATGCATATAAAGATAGAAGTTTCTATGATATACTACTAATAAACATGAAAGAAATATTAAATTTACTTTATATAAACTTATCCAATATAATAATTCTTTTCTTTTCAGGCATCAAATCGAACTCAATACATGTTAATTTTCAGTATATTTTCAAATACAAAGAATATTCTTCCTCCAAGGACAAACCAGATCTGGAAAACAAATAATTTTAATTCAATTTGAATGTGCTCTAAATTATAAAACTAATTAATAGCAATAATTAATAGCTCTGAGTGTGTAATATTTTACATATACTCATATATATATATATATATATATATATATATATCCCAGATGGCAAACTCAATTCTAAAAGAATTCTTTATGAATTCGTATTTACCAGCATGAATTCTTGAAAGTAATCCCATTTCATACCATTACAGTTCTTTAAAATTTCATAAAGAATATTAACAATGTCCGCTTTTTTGCGTATAAAGAGTTCAATAAGCACATCTAAAGAATACTTACATAAAATACCCATAGCAAGATAGCTAATAAAAGCACAAAATAGGTTTATAATGAGTTAATTTTCAGTACCTAAATAACTCGAAATGTGTTCATATTAAAGAGTTCTTTTTAAACTAGAAAAGAACACTTTTTTTAAATAACTGTAAATTGAAACCTACCATAAATAGCCGTTTCAAGGAACCAAAAAAAAAGGACAAAATAGATTCATAATGAATTAATTTTTAGTACCTAACTAACTCGAAACGTATTCATGTTAAAGAGTTCTTTATGAACTGCAAAAGAATACTTTTATTACGTACCTGGATATTGAAACCTACCATACAATGTACGCATTTGATTCTTGAACTTATTTCATTAAGTATTCTTAACGTACACCCAAAACACTCCTAGTACTGTTTTATAAAAGTATACTATATGTATATATATATATATATATTGGGTTCTTTTAGACTAACTATAAAGCGTAGTACAAATACTTGTATTAAGAATAACACAAAACATATTTATAATATTCTTAAAACATTTCTTGAAATGAGACAAAATGAATTTATCGTTCGTAAATATCTCTATCTGTATATAATTCGATCTTACTGAACGAAATACTTTACTTTAGAATAAAGCAGGCCTATTGTACTCTTTGTCCACTATGATTGGTGAAATTTCCCAGAGCACGGCCTTTTAAAAAAATTAAAGGCGTTTCGTCCTCAATATCCAGCTTGGACTCCTTAGTAACGAACTGAAGATCTTACCTTAGACGCCCTGTCGCAAGATGAACCGCGACGCCAGCAAGATGTTCTGCTGCTATATATATAGAAATAAGACGACGATCTGTCCAACGAGTGTAGAGAGATAGTCGTCTCCATCTGGTGGTGGGAAAAATATTATCCAGATGGCAAACTCAATT
Organism: Theocolax elegans; assembly: GCA_026168455.1. NCBI lineage: Eukaryota > Metazoa > Arthropoda > Insecta > Hymenoptera > Cerocephalidae > Theocolax > Theocolax elegans. The sequence goes on along the minus strand of CM047427.1, from coordinate 31,344,559 downwards.
CTAAAAGAATTCTTTACGAATTCGTATTTACCAGCATGAATTCTTGGAAGTAATCCCATTTCATACCATTAGAGTTCTTTAAAATTTCATAAAGAATATTAACAATATTCGCTCTTATGCGTATAAATAGTTCTATAAGTACATTGAAAGAATACTTACATAAAATAGCCATTGCAAAGATAGCTAATAAAAGCACAAAATAGGTTCATAATGAATTACTTTTCAGTACCTAAATAACTCGAAATGTGTTCATATTAAAGAGTTCTGTTTAAACTAGAAAAGAACACTTTTTCAAATTGTCGATAGTTGATGGTTAATAATAAATAAGTTGGATTTATTTATTATTGACCCTCAAAAATCGACAATTTATGAATTAATTATAAGCTAGTGTATTATTAATACTGACACAATAATCTTAATTGCGACACAATACATGTCTTTGGTAAATTGTTACAATTGCTACAGTATATTATATATTACTGTAATTTAAGTAGGTATATTTTGTTGAACAGTATAATTGGTTAATCCTTTTCTGAGCAAGTGAACACTTTCTTATAATGTATATTTGATCATTATGTATAATGATAAAAAACTAATTTAATAAATTAATCAACACACATTTCCGATGTATTTTTTTTCACCTCTTTCGAATGCCGTTAACACAATAGTGCTAAACCTTTTTTTTAAAGTTATAAACATTTTTTTGGAAAAAGATGTTTTTTTTGGTGTTCTTAAAGAATACTTTACAAGTATTTTTCGACTTCTTTTATACGAATACTATATCGAAAATATAATTAATCTTAAAAGTGTAAAAGTATTCTTTCGAGGTTCTTAATGAATTCTGTAATACGAACATTTCATGAGTACTTTAGACATAATAATAGATTGCATTTGGAATTCAATCTAAGAATAAAAACGAAACCATTTCGAACGTATTTTGCTTTTTTTATACACTTCAAATTATTAAGATATATTCACATGAAAACTCTTTTATATATTTAATTATGTGAGAATTGTAATATATAAGCTCTTTGAAACTTTGATTTATGAATTCAGAATGAAAATAAAAAAATCATTAATGTAAGTACTCATTCTGACCTGTAAATGAATTCTTTATGAATTTTGTTATACAACAAATCTAGGCCACAAAATTTTTTAAGCTAATTCTTCATGGAGTCTTTAAGAATACTTTAAAGCTTCGGAATGTATTCAATAAAAGCTTTTTAAGAACTCATTAGGGATTAAAATAGTTCATTATGAATTCTTTTCCTGTTCTATTCGGTCCAATAATCGGACATAACGAGAGTTCTTTAAAAACTCTTCAAGTTTTGTATACGATTACATTCTATATATAAAAGAAATACTTTAAGAGCTCTTTATGAAATCAATGAATTCATTAAAAAGTCTTGCTGAACTCTTATGTAAGAGTTCTAAAAAGATTCATTACACGAACAGTTTAAGAATTCATTCGGATTAGTTATGCCGTCTGGGTATATATATATATATATATATATATATATTTATTTATTTATATATATATATATATATATATATATTTATTTATTTATATATATATATATGATACAGTTGCATGTAATCTTAATCTTGAATTATTTAGTTATAAATATTTTTTATTGTTAATCTTCATGCAAGTAAAGGTAAAAGTTTTCTATTATAAAGCTACTAATGAAAATCAAAGAATTATTAAATTTATTTTATATAAACTTATCCAATATAATAATTCTTATACGATTCACTGATTCAAGTAAACTCTGTAAATAATTCAGAATGTGTAACGGCATTTATATGTATTCTTTCATTAGTATACTCTTGTATAAAAGTTTATTCTTCATTATTTTTTAAAAATAAAAAAATATTAACAGAACTTTTAGAACAAATATTTCAATATTCAATGTTCCTATATATTTAACTACTTTAGTAATGGTTATAGAAATAACTGTCAGACTCGAGTGACACTTGCAGGTATTCTTAATTTTGTGCGCTTTAATTATAAATATTTTTCAATGTTATTCTTCATGAAAGTAAAGATAGTGGTTTTCTACAGTGAGCTAGTAATAAACACCAACCCAGACGGAAATTTATTTTTCCAGAAAGAGCTAAGAAAAGCTAATAAATTTTATAATCAATTTATAATATGCAGATTTTGGACTCTGTTAATAGTTAGTTAGAATTTATAACTTTTATTAGCTCTTCTTAGCTTTTGCTAGATTTTATTAGCTTTTAGGTTTTTTTCAAAAGTAAAAGAAATGTGCGAGTTTAAAATCTAATAACTACTAATAACTTTTTTAAATTATTATATACAGTAAATAAGTATTTAGAATTTTTATGAATATTTACCAATAGCAATATTTTATTAATAGCTTTTGTTATTTTGCATACATCACTTAGAGACAGCTAAAAACAGTTAAATATAGAAAAATGCAACAGTTACTATTAGTGTCATTTTATCGTTCTTCACGATATTTTCGAAATACAAAAATCTAATGAAACCTAATAAAGCTTAGAAATATTTACGAAATTTTAAAAATAACTAATAAAATCTTACATACATTAGCAAATTTTTTAAACTATTACTACAATCCAAAATCCGCACTTTATAAAGTGTTATGAAAATCTAATAAAAGCTAATAACTTTTATTAAGTATTTATAAACATTATTCGCATATGATTATTTCCGCTAGGGAATGAAATATTAAATTTAATTTTCAATAAAGTAATCCAATTTTGTTAATCTTTTATATGATTCGATGATTCATGTTAACATTTAAAATAATTCAGAATTTGTTACGGAATTGGTATGTATTCTTTATTTAGCATTCTCTTGTAATAAAGTTTATACTTCATTATTTTTCTAATATGAAACATATTAACCTATTTTTAGAAAAAATATTTCAATTGTCCAATATTTCTATGTGTTCTTAGTAACACCAAAGCCACTTGAGAAATACAAATTTCGCGCCAAAAATGTAATCGACTATTCCGTGTTTATTGCAATACTAAACCGCTCATTTATGTGACAATACTGATTAAACCCTATAAACGAACCACATAGGTTGCTTGACAATATTAGAATATACCGGTAGATTTGGATAAATAATGCTCGACTTTATAGTGAAATGTCTTATTCAACCTGATAAATTGCAATCATGAAAAATCATTAATTATTTGAAATCCAGATACATGCCTATTCGTTGTAAATAGAAAATACAGCAGTACCTCATATAAAATACGATAAACGATTCAATAGCGCTTGCTTCTACGACAGGCGCCCACGTGAAAAAAATTTATAAAGTTTTTATAAAATTGTATAAAATGAATTGACGATAGAGAAAAAAGCCAACTTCAGTTTGACATCTAACCAACTTCAGTTTGATGTCTTATTCCCGTTTTAAACGTTTGCTGTCGTATTTTACTTAATCAAGCAGTTTACCACTAAATTCGTCGCGGAAGTCGTACTTTAACCTAGATATATGTGGTGCGTCAATTGACAGCATGGAATATTATCGATTTTGACAATTAAAAATTCAGTCTCGGTGTGGGGAGAGCCGGAATATTGAGACCTGAAGATTCAACTCCGTCTACACTTTTGATCAGATAAGTCCTCCTTTCTCTTGATTTTTAAAAAACTTAGCGATTGAGTACATTAGATACTTTGTGTTTTTGTAATATTTCTGTTGCAGGTTAGACGATTTTAAAGGTACGATCAACAGCTTCTCCGTGCATAGAAGCGTCGGTACGAGTCACCCATTGCCACCGCTGCTAGCTGATGAATTTTGCAGTCCTGTTTTAAGGTTTATATATGTTTATTCCCAAAACTTTAACATTTAAGTTTTGCAAAATTTTTCACAATTTTCACAAACTTTTCCCAAGTTGCGCAATACGTTTCCCAAAGTTCACAGATTTTTCCCATCCTATAAAATACCGTAAAAAATTTTAAAACTTATTTCGAACGTTTTTAATTACTTATTATTTATCTTTTTCTATTTTAAAATGTTTCAATTTATATTGAGCCTAAAGTGACCGCGTTTTTGTATGTAAATTCCTTTAAAATGTGCTTTAAAGTGTGGTATTTATTTAAAAATTTGATAAAAATATATTTTTTATGAAAGTCAATCTTTTTATAAAAATTTTATAAAGTTTTTATAAGACCAATTTTTTATACAAATTGTATACAATCCATTTTATACAATTTTTATAAAAACTTTATAAATTTTTTTACGTGGGCGAAACCGATAAGATCCTGTAATCAAACCGCTCATTTATGTGACAATACTGATTAAACCCTATAAACGAACCACATAGGTTGCTTGACAATATTAGAATATACCGGTAGATTCGGATAAATAATGCTCGACTTCATAGTGAAATTTCCTATTCAACCCGATAAATTGCAATCATGACAAATCATTAATTATTTAAAATCCAGATACATGCCTATTCGTTGTAAATAGAAAATACAGCAATACCTCATAAAATACGATAAACGATTCAATAGCGGTTGCTTCTACGACAAGCGTAACCGATAAGATCCTGTAATCAAACCGCTCATTTATGTGATAATACTGATTAAACCCTATAAACGAACCACATAGGTTGCTTGACAATATTAGAATATACCGGTAGATTTGGATAAATAATGCTCGACTTTATAGTGAAATGTCCTATTCAACCTGATAAATTGCAATCATGAAAAATCATTAATTATTTGAAATCCAGATACATGCCTATTCGTTGTAAATAGAAAATACAGCAATACCTCATAAAATGCAATAAGCGATTCAATAGCGGTTACTTTTTGACGGCAAAGCCAGGTACGATGCGTTAGGCAAGCCGCCCATTTCATGCGTCGATCGTCATAATCCCTATAAAGGTACCAGGTAAGTTGTTACATAATATTGAAATATGCTGGTAAGGTCATACAGCCGTTAATAACCACGCCATTAACTGTTAAAAATCCCGATAGAAATCCACTTGTAATATATCATTTTGTATTACCTGAAATAGAACTATAGATAATTCATTCATGTTCGGGTTTTCATTATAAAATACTATAAGCTTTAGAGTGAAAAAGCATTGATATATAAGTACGTAAAAGGTGGCAATTCCTTATAATGCCCGGTAAATATAAATACAAAATATTTAAATATAAATGTGTACCCGATATACTCCGATAAACTATTTTATGCTCTTTTATGTTACACGTTTATTCCTATAAAACCTTATGAACAAATTTATTTTTATCGCATTTTATGAGGTGTTCATTATGAAACCTATAGTTATAAGCTTATTCTTTCCGATTTGTATTAAATAATGTATAGCATTTTATCGCAAACTCCGGGTGCAAAAGCCACATGAAGTACGATAAAAAAATTTTTTTTATAGTTTTATATGAGGTTTTTTCAACAGGGTTCTTTGATAAAGTATGTAGATTTGAAAAATCCTGTCAATGTAAAATTACTAGATGGTAAAATGTTAAAAGCAACCAAAATAGGTTCTATTAAAATTTGCATTAAAAATTATTATAATGAAAAATATGTTGATTAAAAAAATGTTTATTATGTTGAAGGCATTAAACAAAATTTATTGAGTTTCTCAAAAATAACCGAAAACTGTACAATAGTAGCAAAAATTGACAAAGCTAAAATTTATAATAAATCGAAAGAATTAATAGTTGTTGCAAACAAAATAAATAATTTATATTTTATGAAAAGCTTTGTAACTAAAGTGAAAAATAAGCAAATGAATGTGAATAGTTTGAAAATAACTAACAAAGAAAAATGGCATAGGGCACTTTTGGTCATGTAAATTTTCAGTATTTAAATAAATTAGTAAATAATAAATTAGTTGAAAGATTGCCAGATAATATTGAGAGCACAGTAATGAAATGTGCAAATTGTATAGAGAGTAAAATGGCTAATGTTTCGTTTGAAAATAATAGAACAAAAACAATTGAAATTTTAGAATTAATTCACACTGATTTAAATGGCCACCCTGTTGAAAAAACCTCATATAAAACTATAAAAAAAATTTTTTTTATCGTACTTCATGTGGCTTTTGCACCCGGAGTTTGCGATAGAATGCTATACATTATTTAATACAAATCGGAAAGAATAAGCTTCCCAGACGGCATAACTAATCCGAATGAATTCTTAAACTGTTCGTGTAATGAATCTTTTTAGAACTCTTACATAAGAGTTCAGCAAGACTTTTTAATGAATTCATTGATTTCATAAAGAGCTCTTAAAGTATTTCTTTTATATATAGAATGTAATCGTATACAAAACTTGAAGAGTTTTTAAAGAACTCTCGTTATGTCCGATTATTGGACCGAATAGAACAGGAAAAGAATTCATAATGAACTATTTTAATCCCTAATGAGTTCTTAAAAAGCTTTTATTGAATACATTCCGAAGCTTTAAAGTATTCTTAAAGACTCCATGAAGAATTAGCTTAAAAAATTTTGTGGCCTAGATTTGTTGTATAACAAAATTCATAAAGAATTCATTTACAGGTCAGAATGAGTACTTACATTAATGATTTTTTTATTTTCATTCTGAATTCATAAATCAAAGTTTCAAAGAGCTTATATATTACAATTCTCACATAATTAAATATATAAAAGAGTTTTCATGTGAATATATCTTAATAATTTGAAGTGTATAAAAAAGCAAAATACGTTCGAAATGGTTTCGTTTTATTCTTAGATTGAATTCCAAATGCAATCTATTATTATGTCTAAAGTACTCATGAAATGTTCGTATTACAGAATTCATTAAGAACCTCGAAAGAATACTTTTACACTTTTAAGATTAATTATATTTTCGATATAGTATTCGTATAAAAGAAGTCGAAAAATACTTGTAAAGTATTCTTTAAGAACACCAAAAAAAAACATCTTTTTCCAAAAAAATGTTTATAACTTTAAAAAAAAGGTTTAGCACTATTGTGTTAACGGCATTCGAAAGAGGTGAAAAAAAATACATCGGAAATGTGTGTTGATTAATTTATTAAATTAGTTTTTTATCATTATACATAATGATCAAATATACATTATAAGAAAGTGTTCACTTGCTCAGAAAAGGATTAACCAATTATACTGTTCAACAAAATATACCTACTTAAATTACAGTAATATATAATATACTGTAGCAATTGTAACAATTTACCAAAGACATGTATTGTGTCGCAATTAAGATTATTGTGTCAGTATTAATAATACACTAGCTTATAATTAATTCATAAATTGTCGATTTTTGAGGGTCAATAATAAATAAATCCAACTTATTTATTATTAACCATCAACTATCGACAATTTGAAAAAGTGTTCTTTTCTAGTTTAAACAGAACTCTTTAATATGAACACATTCGAGTTATTTAGGTACTGAAAAGTAATTCATTATGAACCTATTTTGTGCTTTTATTAGCTATCTTTGCAATGGCTATTTTATGTAAGTATTCTTTCAATGTACTTATAGAACTATTTATACGCATAAGAGCGAATATTGTTAATATTCTTTATGAAATTTTAAAGAACTCTAATGGTATGAAATGGGATTACTTCCAAGAATTCATGCTGGTAAATACGAATTCGTAAAGAATTCTTTTAGAATTGAGTTTGCCATCTGGATAATATTTTTCCCACCACCAGATGGAGACGACTATCTCTCTACACTCGTTGGACAGATCGTCGTCTTATTTCTATATATATAGCAGCAGAACATCTTGCTGGCGTCGCGGTTCATCTTGCGACAGGCGTCTAAGGTAAGATCTTCAGTTCGTTACTAAGGAGTCCAAGCTGGATATTGAGGACGAAACGCCTTTAATTTTTTTAAAAGGCCGTGCTCTGGGAAATTTCACCAATCATAGTGGACAAAGAGTACAATAGGCCTGCTTTATTCTAAAGTAAAGTATTTCGTTCAGTAAGATCGAATTATATACAGATAGAGATATTTACGAACGATAAATTCATTTTGTCTCATTTCAAGAAATGTTTTAAGAATATTATAAATATGTTTTGTGTTATTCTTAATACAAGTATTTGTACTACGCTTTATAGTTAGTCTAAAAGAACCCAATATATATATATATATACATATAGTATACTTTTATAAAACAGTACTAGGAGTGTTTTGGGTGTACGTTAAGAATACTTAATGAAATAAGTTCAAGAATCAAATGCGTACATTGTATGGTAGGTTTCAATATCCAGGTACGTAATAAAAGTATTCTTTTGCAGTTCATAAAGAACTCTTTAACATGAATACGTTTCGAGTTAGTTAGGTACTAAAAATTAATTCATTATGAATCTATTTTGTCCTTTTTTTTGGTTCCTTGAAACGGCTATTTATGGTAGGTTTCAATTTACAGTTATTTAAAAAAAGTGTTCTTTTCTAGTTTAAAAAGAACTCTTTAATATGAACACATTTCGAGTTATTTAGGTACTGAAAATTAACTCATTATAAACCTATTTTGTGCTTTTATTAGCTATCTTGCTATGGGTATTTTATGTAAGTATTCTTTAGATGTGCTTATTGAACTCTTTATACGCAAAAAAGCGGACATTGTTAATATTCTTTATGAAATTTTAAAGAACTGTAATGGTATGAAATGGGATTACTTTCAAGAATTCATGCTGGTAAATACGAATTCATAAAGAATTCTTTTAGAATTGAGTTTGCCATCTGGGGCTTATAACTATAGGCTTCATAATGATGAACACCTCATAAAATGCGATAAAAATAAATTTGTTTATAAGGTTTTATAGGAATAAACGTGTAACATAAAAGAGCATAAAATAGTTTATCGGAGTATATCGGGTACACATTTATATTTAAATATTTTGTATTTATATTTACCGGGCATTATAAGGATTTGCCACCTTTCACGTACTTATATATCAATGCTTTTTCACTCTAAAGCTTATAGTATTTTATAATGAAAAACCCGAACATGAATGAATTATCTATAGTTCTATTTCAGGTAATACAAAATGATATATTCTTAACAAGTGGATTTCTATCGGGATTTTAACAGTTATTGTCTTAATAGAGCATACAAAAATATAAGGTTAAATAGGGCGTTTCACAATAACGCCAAGTAACGGCTATATGACCTTACCAGCATATTTCAATATTATATATAACAACCCGATAAGCGCACTTTTCAAAAAAAGAATTCTTTAAGAATTAACGAATGTCCGCGATAAATAATTCTATAAGTATTAAATAAGTATCTGTAAAGTATTCTTTATGATCCAAAATTTGAATAATATATATAAAATTATTGATTAAATGAAAATTACTCTATGTATACAATATAAGTAGTTAAAAAGTATTCTTTTTAAATTGTTATAAATATTTATAAAGCATTCTTTATAAATAGTTATAAGTATTTATAAAGTAGTCTTTTTGAATTAAAAAGAAAGTTAAAAACTAATATTCTTTTAATTAAAGTACGCCATATAAACGCCATAAAAATATTGAAAAAGAGTTCTTTTTCAATTCTTTTTTTTTGTCTTTATAGGTTATATATTATTGAATATATTTAAATATTCGTTTATTGATTGTTATGTAATAAATTCATTATGTCACTTTATAGTGAAATATTCTAATAAATTACTTATGCACACTTGCACCAATTATTAATATATGACTTTCAATAAATGGTTATAGCATTCTATCTAAAATTACTTTGCAGTATAGTAAACTTTATGGAATTTTTCTGATTCTCAATTATAGGTTAAGTTGCCTATTATTGTACTTTTATACAACTAATTAAAGTATTTGACAAATCTGAATCGACAGGAATGTGCTTACTTTACTTACAAACCGACTAAATCATTAGTTTATTGGTATTAATAACGGAATAATGCATTGAATATTAATAAAGTTCCGGAATTATTCAATCGGGGTGTAACAAATAAGGACGATTCGAAGTAAAATGTAAAAACGTGTTGATGGCGCAAGCGGTAAGGTTTCCGACTTTGACGCAGAGGGTCCCAGGTTCGAATCCCGACGTCCGGTGCAGATTTTTTTCGTTATTTAATGTATATTCTATTTAATTTCAGAAAATATATATTTAATAAATTCAAATGTTTAAAATGCTAAATAAAATAGAAAATTTGAAATTTCATTCTTCAAAATTTAGAGAGTGATTTATAAAAGAACTCAAAAAGAATTCTTTCTTAACGGTTTAAAACGACGTTACAATCCGCATAAAGAAATAACTCAAAAAAGAATTGAAAAAGAGTTCTTTGAGAATCTTTGGGTTGTTTTTATGAGGAATGACTTTTAGAAGTATAAAAGAATTCTTTTCAAATATTTAATTATTTTTTTGTAATAAATGATTTCTTTTTCACTTCTTTAATATTTCTTTAATGGGATATACCATTCGTAAAATTTCATTCGAATTTAAAGAATTCTTTATTAATACTTAAAGCATTACAATATACCGGACATTCGTTATATTTATAAGTTATTGTAAAGAATTCTTTTTAAATTCTTTGAAAAAATAGAATTTAAAAAGAATTCTTTAAAAAATATTATTTATTTCTTTGTCCTTATCGGGAACTTACCTGGTACCTTTATAGGGATTTATGACGATCGACGCATGAAATGGGCGGCTTGCCTAACGCATCGTACCTGTATTTTATGAGGTATTGCTGTATTTACTATTTACAACGAATAGGCATGTATCTGCATTACAAATAATTAATGATTTTTCATTATTGACATTTATTGGGTTGAAAAGGACATTTCACTATAAAGTCGATCGAGCATTATTTATCCGAATCTACCGGTATATTCTAATATTGTCAAGCAACCTATGTGGTTCGTTTATAGCGTTTAATCAGTATTGTCACATAAATCAGCGGTTTGATTACAGGATCTTATCGGTTGAGCCTGTCGTTGAAGCAACCGCTATTGAATCGTTTATCGTATTTTATATGAGGTATTGCTGTATTTTCTATTTACAACGAATAGGCATGTATCTGGATTTCAAATAATTAATGATTTTTCATGATTGCAATTTATCGGGTTGAATAGGACATTTCACTATAAAGTCGAGCATTATTTATCCAAATCTACCGGTATATTCTAATATTGTCAAGCAACCTATGTGATTCGTTTATAGGGTTTAATCAGTATTATCACATAAATGAGCGGTTTGATTACAGGATCTTATCGGCTACGCTTGACGTAGAAACAACCGCTATTGAATCGTTTATCGTATTTTATGTGGTATTGCTGTATTTTCTATTTACAACGAATAGGCATGTATCTGGATTTCAAATAATTAATGATTTTTCATGATTGCAATTTATCGGGTTGAATAGGACATTTCACTATAAAGTCGAGCATTATTTATCCGAATATACCGGTATATTCTAATATTGTCAAGCAACCTATGTGGTTCGTTTATAGGGTTTAATCAGTATTGTCACATAAATGAGCGGTTAGTATTACAATAAACACGGAATAGTCGATTACATTTTTGGCGCGAAATTTGTATTTCTCAAGTGGCTTTGGTGTTACTAAGAACACATAGAAATATTGGACAATTGAAATATTTTTTCTAAAAATAGGTTAACATGTTTTCATATTAGAAAAATAATGAAGTATAAACTTTATTACAAGAGAATTCTAAATAAACAATACATACCAATTCCGTAACAAATTCTGAATTATTTTAAATGTTAACATATATGAATCATCGAATCATATAAAAGATTAACAAAATTGGATTACTTTATTGAAAATTAAATTTAATATTTTCTTTCCCTAGCGGAAATAATCATATGCGAATAATGTTTATAAAATACTTAATAAAAGTTTATTAGCTTTTATTAGATTTTCATAACACTTTATAAAGTGCGGATTTTGGACTGTAATAATAGTTTAAAAAATTTGGTGATGTTTATAAGATTTTTTTAGTTGTTTTTAAAATTTCGTAAATATTTCTAAGCTTTATTAGGTTTTATTAGATTTTTGTATTTCGAAAATATCGTGAAAAACGATAAAATATGACACTAATAGTAACTGTTGCATTTTCCTATATTTAACTGTTTTTAGCTGTTTCTAAGTGATGTATGCAAAAAAACAAAAGCTATTAATAAAAGATTGCTATTGGTAAATATTCATAAAAATTCTAAATACTTATTTACTGTATATAATAATTTAAAAAAGTTATTAGTAGTTATTAGCTTTTTTAAACTAGCACATTTCTTTCACTTTTGAAAAAAACTTAAAAGCTAATAAAATCTAGCAAAAGCTAAGAATAGCTAATAAAAGTTATAAATTCTAACTAACTATTAACAGAGTCCAAAATCTGCATCTTATAAATTGATTATAAAATTTATTAGCTTTTCTTAGCTCTTTCTGGAAAAATAAATTTCCGTCTGGGTTGGTGTTTATTACTAGCTCACTGTAGAAAACCACTATCTTTACTTTCATGAAGAATAACATTGAAAAATATTTATAATTAAAGGGCTCAAAATTAAGAATACCTGCAAGTGTCACTCGAATCTGACAGTTATTTCTATAACCATTACTAAAGTAGTTAAACATATAGGAATATTGAATATTGAAATATTTGTTCTAAAAGTTCTGTTAATATTTTTTTTATTTTTAAAAAATAATGAAGAATAAACTTTTATACAAGAGTATACTAATGAAAGAATACATATAAATGCCGTTACACATTCTGAATTATTTTACAGAGTTTACTTGAATCAGTAAATCGTATAAGAATTATTATATTGGATAAGTTTATATAAAATAAATTTAATAATTATATTAATTTTAACGGTCTGTACGAGCCAGAATATTTAAATATTCTTAATCATTATAAATACTTAACGAAATACACTTTTAACTGCATGATTTAAGCCAGACTTTAAGCCATATTTTCACAAACACTTTCAGACATAAATACAGCCATACAATTAGCCATACTGAAAGATCAACTTTTCATTCCTTGTAAAATATTACACACTCAGAGCTATTAATTATTGCTATTAAGTAGTTTTATAATTTAGAGCACATTCAAATTGAATTAAAATTATTTGTTTTCCAGATCTGTTTTGTCCTTGGAGGATGAATATTCTTCGTATTTGAAAATATACTGAAAATTAACATGTAATTAAGTTCGATTTGATGCCTGAAAAGAAAAGAATTATTATATTGGATAAGTTTATTGTTGAGGTTTTAATCAATCTGTAGGAGAGAGGAGAGAGGGAATATTAAAAACACTACCTTCTTTATACTTAGATTTATTCAAATTACACTCCTACCAAATAGACAAAACCTCAAGCTGTACAAAACAAACTTATAGTTGAGCAAAATAAAGAAGCACGTCCGGCGTCCGCGATCGTTCAAGAACGATTGAGGCGAAGCGAGAGAGCTGCTCCCGCGCAACAGTGCCGCGCACGCTCGCTTCGCAGGCCCGAGAAGCCGAGAGCTCGAGAGCTCCGTGGTCGGGGAGGGGAGCCTCGCTACGAATAGCTACACTGATTGTGCTCGCTCCTTAACATCCAACATTTATATAAAGTAAATTTAATATTTCTTTCATGTTTATTAGTAGTATATCATAGAAACTTCTATCTTTATATGCATGAAGAATAACAATGAAAAACATTTATAACTAAAGGTTACGAAACTAAGAATACATGAAAGTGTCACACGAGTATCGCTGCAGTATTAATAAATTAAGTATACTTATGTAATTCGTATTATTGTTGGCGCAGCCGATACAACCCGATAGGCCGTATGTCCCTTACATGGGTCGAACCTCGTAAAACGTTATAAAAACGTCAAACTTTCGAAAACCGGATACATGCCTATTTGGTATAAATAATAAATACGGAATTGCCTGGTAGAATGGGATTAGCAATTTGATTAAGATTTGTTATACTGGCGCAGCCGGTAGTAACGGATAGGTCGCATGCCCAATACATGCGTCGATCCTCGTAAAACCTTATAAAAGAACTGTATTGGTTGGTTTAAAATTATGGAATGTAACGGTAGACACCGATAGCTGTTAGTGGACAATATAGTGAGAAGCCTTATAGAACCTTATTAATTCAATGCACACGAATACGTCAAATACTCGAAAACCCGATACATGCCTATTTGTTATAAATAATAAATATGGAATTGCCTGGTAGAATGCGATTAGCGATTTGATTAAGATTTGTTATTGCTGGCGCAGCCGTTAGTACCCAAAAGGTCGTATGCCTAATACATGCGTCGATCCTCGTAAAACCTTATAAAAGAACTGTATTGGTTGGTTTAAAATTATGGAATTTAACGGTAGACACCGATAGCTGTTAGTGGACAATATAGTGAAAAGCCTTATAGAACCTTATTAATTTAATATGCACACGAATACGTCAAATACTCGAAAACCCGATACATGCCTATTTGTTATAAATAATAAATACGGAATTGCCTGTTTGAACGCGATTAGCGAGTTGATTAAGATTGTATTTATGGATGTCTCAGCTCATACGATCCGGTAAACGAACCGCCCATTTATTTTGTTGATCATCATATTGTACTATAAAATGTTTTTTTCTTTTGTGAGGTTTATCTTATAAAATACTATAAGCATTTATTGTATAGTATGATATGAGGTTTTTGCACCCGGAATTCCTTATAGACTCGAATTATAAACCTACTATTGGAAAGCAAAAAAAGATATAAACAGATACAGTATTTCCATGATAAGAGCTTATTAAATTTTGTATTGGGAAATGTGTATGAACTATAATCTTTTCATAGTCATTTCTTTTATTATAGAACCCGATTAATATTTTCTTGGATGCACTTGTGTAATTCATGTAGTAAAACATCTATACAGGTTTATAATTCTTCAATCAATTTATTACGATATATGCCGATTCTGAATTCATATTGGTAAAGTGAATAGATTTCTATAAATAATTACATGAGCATATCTCTATAAAAGCCTATAAATTTATTAGTCTCATAGAAACTGATATATCTTTTACCAGGTAAAACTTATAAAAACTAAATTTCGGAACTTGTGATTCGTAGCTGTGAGGATTTCATTATAGGTACCGATAAAAAAGAAATCGCCCGACATATTACTATAAAATTTTTATCGGCATCCCGATTCAATGTGCCATTATTTTATCGGATTTTATAAGGTCTTTTCAACAGGGCACATAATACAACTGGTTATGGTGGAGAAAAATATTTTTTAACATTCATTGATGATTATAGTAAATGCACTAGAATTTTTTGTATTAAAAATAAATCAGAGACTACAAGTTGTTTGAAAGAATTCGTAAATTGAGTAGAAAATAAATTCAATAAGAGAGTAAAGAAATTAAGAAATATGTGCATGAGTTAAATGGCGTAGCGAAAAGATATAACAGATCTGCAATGGATATGGGCAGATGTTTAATGAGAGAAGCAAAAATTCATAGGCGATATTGGCCCGAAATTATGAAAACAGTTGCGTATTTAAAAAATCGTACAATTGCAAATACAGCTTAAAATAAAACGCCATACGAAATATTTACCGAAAAAAACCAAATGTCGATCATTTAAAAATTTAGGTCGAGTCTTTGTAAAAATTAAGTCGAGTCTTTGTAAGAACACCAGAAGCGTTGTGAACAAGCAAATGGGACGATAAAGCTAAATTAGGCGTATTAGTTGGTTATAATGAAAATAGCTACAGAGTTTTAATTAATAATAAAATAATGAATGCCAGACATGTTCAAGTTGTTGAAGAAAATATACAAATTATTTGTTTAGATAAAAATGATGTTGAAAAAGATAAAGATTTTGAGAATAATGAAGTAATAAATAAAGAAAATGATATACTGGAAAGCGAATCTAAAATTGATGAATGTAAGACAAATTCTAATAAAACTTATCTATTATCATCTACTCACACCTTCGGGAAAAGAAGAGATAATACTCAGAACGATATTGAAAGAGAAAATGAAAATGATAAAATTTTAACTGTCAAAAGAAAATCAGATAGAAAGAAAAGTTCGGTAAATAGATATGGCAATCCAGTATCACATTTTATTTTTATAAATTATATTGATGCAAATGTACCGAATACATTTGAGGAGGCGATAAATTCGAAAGATTATAAACAATGGCAAATTGCGATGGATTCTGAGATAAATAGTCTTAAGAACAATAATACTTGGCAAATTGTTGAAAAGCCAAAAGACAAAAAAAATAATTGATGTAAAATGGGTCTATAAAAAGAACAATAACCATATTTATAAAGCGAGATTAGTTGTAAGGGGATTCCAACAAAAAGAATATTTAGAAAATGTTTATTCTCCAGTAGGTAAAATGCAAACTTTGAAAATTACGACTTTATGAAAGTCAATGCACTAACGAAAGCAGACGCTTGTCCCCTCCCGTTTATGCAGGATATCTTGCGTAAGCTGATGAGATGTCGGTTCATTAGTACTTTGGACATGAACTCAGCGTACCATCAAATACCTCTCCAGAAGGAATCGCGCCCTTATATGGCTTTCACAGTCCCGGGGATGAGACTGTATCAGTTTAAGCGAATGCCATACGGATTGGCATACGCTGGCGCGACCTTCCAACGCATGATTGACCAAGTTATTGGCTCTGATCTCGAGCCCAATGCCTTTTCTTACCTCGATGACATTATTATAGTCACCGAGACAGTTGAAGGGCACAAGAAATATCTCGAATCGGTGCTGAAAAGACTGACCGAAGCTAACTTGACAGTAAATAAAGACAAGTGTGTCTTTTGTCAAGTTGAGGTTAGATATCTTGGCGTGCTGGTCAACAGGGATGGAATTCGTCCCGATCCAGCCAAGACGGAGCCTATAAGGATTTATCCGGCTCCCAAGAACCTCAAACAGCTTCGACGATTCCTCGGCATGGCGTAGTGGTATCGGCGTTTTATGCCGGTTTACGCCACGATTGCCGAACCGCTTACCCATCTCACGAAGAAGAACCAAGTGTACGAGTGGTTAGATGAACAGGAGCAAGCCTTTCAGCAGCTGAAGGCCCTGATCATGACTGCTCCAGTTCTTCAACGTTCCAGTGCAGATGGATTATTTAACCTGTACACGAACGCGAGCGATACCGGCATAGGAGTCGTGCTCGTCCAGGAGATAGACGAAGAGGAAAGAGTCATTGAGTTTGCCAGTCGCATTCTCACAGCACCCGAGAAGAATTATAGCGTTACGGAGAGAGAATGCTGGGCCGTGGTCTGGGCTATTAATAAGTTCAGACCGTACATCGAAGGGTACTACTTCAAAGTGATAACGGATCACAATAGTCTTCGCTAGTTTTAATGATTAGACGAGAAATCCAACCAGCCGACTTGCAAGATGGGCTCTAGAGCTTCAAGCTTATGACTTTGTCGTCGAGCACAGGAAAGGAGCTCTGAATCACATTCCCGATGTCCTATCTTGCATGTATGAAGACGAGGAGCCTACAGTAGCAGCAATGTCGTGGGCTCAAACTACTGAGGATCCTTGGCACCTAGACTGGATCAAGAACGTTTCCGACATACCTCGCGATTTTCCCGACTGGAAACTAGTCGGAGAAAATCTATACATCTATCGCCCCGACAAAGAATTAAAGGAAGTGATGGATGACCAGCAAGCATGGAAGCTGGTCGTACCCGTAGAGAATCGTCACTCTATTCTGAGAGAGTGTCACGATGACCCTTCAGCTGGCCACGGTTCTACGCAGAAATTGCGGATTACGTCAGGCGATGTCAAGTGTGCCAGCAATGTAAGGTCGAGCAACGTGCTCCTTCAGGGTTAATGGGTCACCGTCAATCGAACTGACCATGGCAGGTGGCAGCAGGAGATATAACCGGCCCGCTTCCACGCTCTAGCCGAGGATACAAATACATCCTAGTATTCCATGATTTATTCACGCGCTGGATTGAAGCAATCCCAATAAGAAAAGCTAATGCAAAGACGATAGTTCGCGAGCTTCACAAACGAGTGATTAACCGGTTCGGTACCCCGGAAGTATTTCATTCGGACAACGGGACCGAGTTTAAAAATAAACTCATAGACGAATACCTCGAAACTAAGGGAGTGTATCATTCGACGACACCCCCTTATCACGCACAGGCCAAACCTGTCGAGAGGGCTAATCGGACCCTTAAGACAATGGTGACGTCGTATATCCAGGATGAGCACAGCGACTGGAATGACAAGCTGCCAGAGTTAGTCTTTGCACTGAACACAGCGGTGCAAAGTTCTACTGTATGGAGCCCGGCTATGCTGAACTATAGTTGTCAACCCGAGGCGCCTACAGCTCGTCGAGAGCAAGACCGGCTTGCCCAGCAACAGTTTGAGTTCCGTAGACTGTAGGACTGGAACGATAAAATCAAACAGTTGCCAAGACTGCACGAGAACGCAAATCCAGGCCCCAGCTCCGTTGGCTTCATTCCAACGTGTCCCAACCCGGAACCTCTGCGGCACCCGAGGTTCCGCGACCCAGGACGGAAGAAGAGGAGTGGCAGAAGACGGAGGCTGACCTCAGGAACATGAAAGTCCTGAGAGTTCAGCTTCGGGCAGCCCAGCAGGAGGCCTTGGCAAAATTTGACGCGTTTGCTGAGGCTCACCCAACGGCTCCCATCATCCAGGGTGTCTGGGGTAAGCGCGTACAGGACCTCAAAAAGGAGCGTCAGGTCCTGGTGACATTCCGTACCCAGCAGCGTGAGGCCAAAGAGAGGGCTGCGGTGGAAAAGAGGAAGCGCGAGAAAGAGCGCCAGCAACGGCTGAGAGCTGAGGCAGCCTATAGGCAGGCTGCTGAAGAGCACCGGCGTCTCCAGCAGAAAGCGGATGACGCCAAACGAAGAGCCGCTGAGTTGGAGGCGCGGTTGTAGACTCAGCCCTCCACGAGTGGAGTGAGAAAGAGATAGATAGTGTCGAGGCTAAGCTCTCTCAGTTGCTCAGCCTTTTCCCCACGATACGAATTACTCAGATTCGCGGTAATTGGTGCACCACATATAGACCCGCGTGTCTTATTAATATTTCGTATCTCGATTTACCTAGTACGGTCCAAGAGAGGAAGCGTTCCTCTTTTTCTCCCCTCTCGTGACAAATTCCGCCCGGTAGACAGGTCGGTGGTTCGCGGGAGCCACTTCACGAGAGAAGGCACGCGTGACGTAGGCAGCTTCTACGTCAGAGCTCCCTACGTCAGAGATACATACGTATCTCTGATGTCTGATGGCTATACGTCACACGGTGTGACGTATAGTCATCAGGTTAAGCAGCCGATTATTCCCGGATCGGTTGCTTATTTCTCGTCCATTAATAATTGTTAACGACTTATTTTCGCGCTGACCTCGGGGGTAGTCATCGGTATGACTCTCCTTGAATACTTAATTGTTAATTTATTATTTCGTGATTGTTTATTTAATAAATTGACTCGGCGAGACGATCTTTCTCGCCGATTAACATTAATATATCGATTGTTGATAGCGTTTTACCGGTCACAGTCCTATCCCACGAATACCGCCCTCTCCGGCGTATATTTTAGTTTGCACTTTTTGGGCATAGGGCCCAACACATAATATTAAAGTCAAACGAGGTGTTTGACGTTGTTAACGGCATTGCACGGGAATCAAAGTGATTCCCGGCCGCATCGTGGGACTGTACAATTAGGTTGGTAAGTTGGGACTGATTGGGCCTAATCCGGGGCCTTACATTTCCCAGTACCGACGCCCTTACAATTCAAATAAACAACTAATAATTTTATTTAAAACAAATATTTAATTAAAATTGTACGCCTCTCGAGATGTAAAACACTATTTTACGCTCGAAAAACGGAGCGTTAAACTGCTATTTATGCCTACTGCATGAAAAATATAAAAAAAGCCGGAGTTTTAGGTTCCAATGCCAAAATGACGAAAAATCTCGATGAAAAAACCAATGACTTTGATTGCTTATAACTCAGAAACAATTAAAGATATACATACAAAATACATTTTGAAAGAAAACTGAGATTAAGTACATATGTTTCAAAAAAAGACGCTTAAATATCTTAATTTGGTCAAAAGTTATGGAAGAAATCAAAAAGAAATCGAAAAAAAATTTGTTTATTTGGATCGTGCCAGATAATAATGATACACATTTTAAAGCGAAAATGGAATTAAATTTATTTTATCGTAAACCAAATATATCGGTATTAAAAAACCCCAGTTGATGTCGGGAAAAAGCCTTGATATATGTATATACCTAAATATCTAATTTATCATGATATAATTACTAAAGAACTTACATTAAACTTATTACAATCGGAAACTGTTAATAAATTAGGAATAATAATAATAACAATAATAATAGTAATAATAACCGACTATGTATACATAAAATGCAATCGCTTGCGCAATTAGCGATCCTTCTGTTACGTGTTCGCTGGCGTCGCGATCCGGTATGTTCCAACACAATCTAGGATTCGAGACAATCATGATCGACCACCTGGATGTAACGGCGATGTCTAGTCGTTCTTCCAGACAAATCAACAATCGGCCGAGAAGCTAGACGCGTCAGTCCAGTTATAATATCAAGCGATCACGCTAATATCGAGATGTCCAAAGATTGGGCAGGCACTGCCCAGGTATTCACACACACACGCACAGAAATCGCGAACACCACCATCACACAATATACACCTCACACAATAGTTTATAATCAACCTCGCACAATGATCAACAACACACAATGTCGTGAAAGGGTACAAGTTGCCCGGTTGCTGGCTAGACTCAAAGTGTCTCTCGTCCGTCAAAGATCTGTCAATCAGGGTCTTGGTCAGGGTTAGGGTGGAGATGTGTTCCATGTGTAGATATCCCTTTAGCGTACCATTCTGTATATCGCTGTTTATTTCAACTCACTAGCAGTCGACAATCGACAACCATATGGTTAGAGCTATATGGTATATACGGGGACGCGTCGGCTGCCTACTCTACCACTAATAAAATTCCTTTGAAACCCCCGGGAAAAAATGAACTATGGTTCTATTTGGGAATTCCCTTGTCATTTGTCCTTCCAACGTGTTGGCCATGCCGCTCAAAATACGTATTTTCTTATGGTATACTTGTAAACGTTCATATATTAAGAAAAACGCGCGTAAATACGTGATAAAAGGGAGCGCAAAAAGATTTACTCTTAACCGTGCTTTTTTCAAATTTAAAGCGTATAAATACCCTAACAAAATTAGACGAAAGTTTATCAAAAATTCAGCATTACAATTTGATGATTTCTTCCATAGCGTTTGACCAAATTAAGTTGTTTCAGCTTTTTTTAAAACATATGTATTCAATCTCAGTTTCCTTTTAAATTTTGGTTTGAATGTATATCCTTACTTGTTTCCGAATTATAAGCAATCAAAGTCATTGGGTTCTTCATCGAGATTTTTCGTTATAGTTTTTATATCTATCATAAAAAAGGGCACTGAAATCTAAAACTCCGGCTTTCTTGATATTTTTATAGTAGAAATCATATCCTAGAGTTTTTCGACTCTCTTTGTAAATATATTATTTATTAAATTTTTAATAATATGCGAGCAAAACTACTTGGGCATACAAAATAATACGTAATTTTAAGAGCCGCGGTGGCTCATGGGTAGAGCTCCCGACTCTCACACCGAGGGTCGTGGGTTCGATCCCAGACGTGTACCTCTGAAAATTTTTTCATGTGCATTTTTCGAACACCGTGACTCAGTGGCTCGGCGTGTCACTATAATGTGACGCCAGTTCAGGTGCGCGTGCGTTTCGTGCATTTGTCAGTGCATGAGAGGCACGGGCATCTGAACTATAGGGAACGTTAGGGACGCGAAGATGTAAAGAGGATCGCGGTGGTTTCATCGGGAGGACAGGAAACTGTAATTATTAGACTAATTACAGTGACCGATGATATCTTCCGATGGACACAAGCACCACTGTTTCTACTACATGTGCTTTGTTTACAGACACACCGTTCACCTCCGTCGCTGATTAGCCCTGGCAGCATAAATAGAGCGACGTTAAATAACATAAAAAAAAAAAAAAAAACGTAATTTCCAATGTCCGAGTAATGGGTCCAAGAAGCGTCCGAGTACTGGTTCCACCTTCAGTTATGGCGTCCAAATACACTCGAATTTAACATACTTTTTCAACCTTACATATTTTTATTATTACGATAATTATTAAATGTATTATAGGCCGAATGATTAGGTACATTCAGTGTGGTCGAAAAATGGTTTTAGTACCAGCTGAAACACTAGATCGTATACAAACGGAAAGGTATCCTGTTTCCTCTTTGCCCGTAAGTAATGATGAGTTACCTAGTAAGATAAACCGTCTAACAGACAATGTACCACAAATCAATGATGGTTTGAAATCTTAAAATAAAAAAAATTTGACAATGAACGTGACAAATGTAAAAATTATCTATAGGTTTTGAGACGCTATTTATTTTTTAAGGAAAACCAACGTTTTAACCGTGCTGGCAACGAAGAGGATAGTGACTCGTTAAACGTAATAGATGAAGTCGTAGAAACTCTAACACCATTGTCTGAGGAAAATATTCTGTCAAACTTACCAGAAATTTATCGAAAAAGGGCACGATTATAACTGAAGTACTGGCGAAAAAATGCACCAGATAGGTTAAAGTGGAATGCCTCTGGAAACGTTCTGTTGGATGGAAAACTCGTACCACAACCCAACATATTACAACTATTAAACTATGTTGTGAGGGAGAGTAACAATAGAAAGAACAAAAGGGAAGACATGGAAAGTAATGAACCGACAGGTCGTTTAGAAATTGCAAAATTTATTGGTGAGTCTGAAACACCGATGCATTTTATTGGAAATACTGAAATTGTAAAGATCATCAAAAGATTGACTAAACCATTAAATACGGCAAAAAGTCGAGCAAGTTCGACAATATGTACTAGTAAACGACGTTCAATGGGGTCAGTATTTACACCACCTCAGACGAGAAACATGGTGAAGCGAAGGTGGTTAAAATTGGACATGTATAAAATGTCTGTAGATTACGATAAACAATATTACGACCCATCTAACGAAGCTGGTTATGCTGGTGCTCACCGCCTCGCACAAGTGAAAGCAAAAGGTGAACCGTTATCGAAAAAACAGCGGGAACGTTTACACGAATGGCTAAGCAATCAAGACGCTTACACGTTGCACAAACCTATACGTCGAAAATTTCCAAGATTACACTACAACGTTTCCAACTTTGATGATGTTTGGGAAGCTGATTTATGCCAAATAAGATCTATAAAAAAAGCGAACGATGGCTTTTGCTATTTACTAGTAGTTATCGACGTTTTAAGTAAGTTTGCATGGGTCGAACCATTACGCGACAAGTCTGCAGTCACTGTAACCAATGCTTTTGAGAAAATTTTAAAAAAGTCTGAGGGTAGGAAACCGGTGCAGCTTCAAACAGACAGACAAGGAATTTTTAGGTACAGCACTGCAAAATGTTTTAAAAAAACATAACATTCGTTTTCGGGTGGCTTGAAATCTCGAAGTGAAAGCCGCTGTAGTTGAACGACTTAATCGCACAATCAAACAGCGAGTTTGGAAATATTTTACACATCAAAATACCAATCGATATATTAAAGTAATACAAAAAATTGTGTACGCGTACAATAATTCTACACATTCTGGAATAAAGATGAAACCAGCAGAGCTTGATATGTACAATGTAGTGCAAGCCCGAGAGAATTTACAGAAGAGGGGAATAAAGCAAAATGGGAACCCTATTAAATATCCTAAATACAGCGTCGGGGATCACGTACGCATTAGCAGGTCAAAGGCAACGTTCGGGAAAGATTTTGAAAAAAACTTCAGCAAAGAAATATTTATTGTAAATTGAATTATACGACGATAAAATCTTTTACATCTAAGAGTTAGCGCGCGTGGGATCACACCGCATAGCCAGTGAGCAACAATTTAAAATCGAACGTGTGCTACAAAGTAAAGGTGGGGGGAAAAGAAAAAAACTGTTGGTAAAGTTGGTAGGATACCCAGACAAATTAAATTCTTGGATTAAATCATCTGACGTAAAATCGTTGTAAATATGGATCTGCTTGAAGCCTTTTATTTGGTACTACCGAGCAATAGTAGTATGTCGTACTTTCCAGACAGTACAACTATTTGTTTTACCACGTATTTAAGTCACGAAATCCGATTAAATGGAAATTGGGAAGTTGGCCTCGCTGAAATTCACGTTCTTTGTACTACCATGTATATGCAAAAGTCAGAAAATTTTTATCGCTTAAAATTACGTACTGCCAAAAAGCAATATTCTAATTTTGACGGCATCTGTAACTTTCCATACGGAAATTACGATAATATTGAACAGCTTACGAGTGAAGTAAACAACGTTCAAATCGTACGCGAACATCAAGCCCTCGTACCGAGTCAATTTCAGAAAAGTTTTTAAATGTTAAAGCAAACTTGTAATTGCAAGGTACGACATTATACGACATTTAATCAAAAAATGTTTCCTATTTTTGGTTTTCAAAATAATGGGCATAGAGCGACAGGTACTATTGTTACTGGAAAGGGTAGTTTATCGTCAAATATTGGTTAACTTTACGTCTAAACAGATATTTGTGAGCCTTACACAGTTGGCGACATTGAGGCTGCGCTCTTAAGCACAGTCGCTCTGGATACTTCGAAATATAAATTTGGAACAAATATGGTGAGGCAATATGCATCAATTCATTATATACCATTACTGCATCACACTTTTCGAAATATTATCATCGATATAAGGGATCAATACGGAAAATCAATCCCATTCGAGTTTGGTACATTGAGGATAAAACTTCATTTCAAACGCATGCGCTAAGTACATAATATGAGTCATTATATTCAGTACTACGGAGAGCAGGCTGGTGGCGGTTTTAGAGGTGTAAAAAACGTATTTTCGGGTTCAACGTATCAAAAGGGTTGTGGAATCGGAAGTTTTCTCGGTTCGATATTTAGAAAAATTGTTCCTTAGCTTACTAGCGTCGCCAAGGCTGTAGGAAAGGAGGCTGTTTGCGCGGGATCACACGTTCTCGATGACGTTACAAACAGTGGTGATAATTTGAAAGAATTTTTTAATGTACGAGTTCGAGAGTCTGGAAAAAATTTGAAAAGAAAAGCAGTGACTAAAATTTCGGAAATGATGCAAGGTGGTGGATATAAAGTGTACGGTGCCAAGCGTAGACGCCAGTCAAAAAGAAAACGCGAACCAATGCGGGTCAGTAAAACAAAAGAAAAACAGTTTCAAGAAAAAATAAAAATAAGTGTAGAAAATAAAACCAAGAGAATGAAAACAATTGGTAGAAATGTAGCAGATATTTTTGGACCTATGTAATTAGTAGTTATTTTAAACATGGCGTATTTACACGCCTGCAGCGGCGAAGGGATGAAGAGCGAACTCGATCTCTTTTCCGTACCTCTTGCACAGACATCGATCGAGAGTAGTGCATATCTTTACTTCAAACCTGTTTCGTCTCTTAGCGATGAAACCGATTCACCTTTAGAATTTTTAATCCCAACCTCTACGGAATATTACATTGATCTGGCTCACACCATGCTACACGTAAGTGTTCAAGTATCACCGGTAGTCGATGATACGGAAAATGCAAAAGTCGCACCAATCAATAATTTTATTCATTCGATGTTTGATCAGGTCAATATATTTTTCAATCAAAAATTAGTTTCTCCACCGAACAACGCTTATCCTTATCGGGCCTACTTATAAACATTATTAAATTATGCATCTCCCGCTATATAATCTCATCTGACCGCTGCGCTATTTTATCCAGATACAGCCGGTGACATGGATGCACCAGGGCCAAATATCGGTCTAATAAATCGTTAATACTTTACTTTAGGTGGAAAAACGATCGACATGATTGGCCATTTGCATTGCGACGTTTTCAATCAACCAAAATTTCTTCTCAACGGTGTAGAAATGAGAGTAAAACTTATACGTAGCAAAGATGCATTCTGTCTCATGGATTTTTCCTCAGATGGACAATTTTCAGTACGTATTAAAGAGGCAACGCTTATTGTACGACGAGCTAAAATAAGTCCTGCTATCTTAGTAGCTCACGCAGAGGCGTTAGCGAAAACAACAGCTAAATATCCCATTACCAGGGTCGAAATAAAGTCGTTTACTATGCATAGTAGGATTCTTGGAGATACCCTCGCTAACGTTATATTAGGTCAATTACCGAAAAGAATCATTCTTGGTTTTATTCTATATCGAGCATTTTAACGGTAACCGGCAACTCAATCCTTTCCATTTTAAACATTTTTCAATAAACTTTCTTTTATTGTACGTAGACGGTGTGCAAGTACCGAGAAAACCACTATAACCAAGGTTCACAGGTACACGCACTTTATCTATAGATGCATTATATACACTATTTTCTGGCACTGGTATACATTACTTAAACGAGTAACATTGGAGTCTTGTACGATCAGGTGCCTTGCGCATTGAAGTACGATTCGAGCAAGCTTTAACGGAAACCATTAATTGTATCGTTTACGCAGAGTTTAACAACATTCTAGAATTGATTCCAAACGTCAAATTATAACAGACTTTAACGCATAAATCATTGGTTCAAGTACACATCTGGCAATCTGCTCGTTACATAGTTAGAACATGAACGAGTGGAGGGGGACACCTGTATAAAATACCTATGTAGGTTTTTCGAATTTCAGTTTGCTTCTCAATCTCCGTTCTCGCGATAGTTCGTCTTGGAAAACATTATAGATATGCAAGGTCTAAGGACAAGTACAATAAATTTTTTCCAAAAGAAGTTGCTATAGTTTCTCTTCAAGGTCATGTTATCGGTCATTGGATAGCAATGTCACCTTGATATTATGAAGAATTGTCATGCAAATTGAGATCTGCTAACGATTTTGTTACGGCACAACTTCATGGGATACCATGGTTTGATGGTGATATTACATTACGTAAATTACATGTGTAATTTTTTGGTATCGCGAGAAACGCGAGAAACGATTGTAAACACAAATGCATTCTACGCACAAGTATGCAAGACAAGTCAAGTATAAAACGTCGCAGTGCGCTTTGCAGAGAGTATATTCATTAAAGTTATGGCTTTATTCACAACTGTCGGAGCAAGATCTAAAATTTTTTTCTGAAAATAGTTCTGAAACAATTTATGATAGTCTGCAAAAACGCTTATGGAGAGATACTAGATAGCGATACCCATTCAACAGCTCCAATCTCTGACGACGACGGCAGCACAAGTGTCGATAATTATATTCTTGATAGTGAGAAATCCCTTGAAGAAAATACAGAAAAAGAAGAAGACAATAATGAATACAATAAAGATTGCGAGAGCACTGGAGGGTATAGAAGCTACAATAATCGGAATCTACGCGGCGGATCGGATTCCACGTACAATGCCAACCCCAATAGCAATAACGTGTAACGTGGATGAACATACAAAACCAGGGTAGCACTGGATAGCAATTTACGTAAATAAAGACAAAATTGGGACGTATTTCGATAGTTATGATTTCCCACCGTTGTCTCATCATCATTTAGAACGTCTGCGACGTAACTGTAAAAGATTCAAATCTAATACTAAGAATCTTCAAAGCGCCGATTCAACGTGCTATGGTCAGGACTGCATAATGTTATTACATTATATGTGTCACGGTGGAGATCTCAACGCATTTTCTTAATTATTCACACAAAATACTATAAAAAATGATAATTTAACTATTAATTTTTATAAAAAAATTAGTAATAAACAGAAATATAAAAAATGTAAGAGAACGTTTGCGTTTGCTGATGAACTCTCATGTGGTTTAGGATATGGTAATCAATCATGTATTTTTAGAACGATTATTTAACATTAATGTAGTTTTAAAATAAATAAGTTGGGTGATGTGAAAACAGTTGTGTCTCTTTTTTAACATTCTAATCCTTTCTCCTTTTTTATTATTGTATATATTAATGACAAACGTTATTTATTTCTTATATGCAGCTGTGCATAATATTTATTTTTCCTGTTCCATCTGATTTTTACAATCAAACAATCAGTGCAACATCTGTTAATACGCATTCAATTTTATTTTTAGAAATCTATTTTATGTACTTCCCCCACTACGTTGATGTACTATGTTACATCTGGTTAAAGTAACTAACAATCGAAAATGGTGGGACAATCATAGATACATAAAGAGGTTGTTGTAGAACAGTCAGTTTTGCATAGACAGTCGATCTGTGAGTTTAGCGAACGAAACACTGTAGTATAACGTTTACAAATTTCTAATGTACAAATTAAGTAAAAAAATGGCTAGCTGTCAATTAGGAAAACGTGAAGTGTACCCTGAGTTGCCTAATCTTTTATTAGCTACAACATATGCTCTGAATAAATCAAATACAAAGAGGGTTTGCGTAGGACTTGAGCAGAGAGGGGGATATTATAACTATGTTATTAAGTTAACTACCGCAGAACCGTCATACAAGATCCTTACGCTGTAGAAAGTGGAAACACTTTGAAACTACACTTTGGTCTGATAACATTATATTTCGATAACAATTATTCTTTTTATCGAGAGTTTGGACGTTCCAGTATGATTTTTCTCGAAAAGCACGATTAAAGCTTCACATCGTCATACGCTCATAGAATAATTATCATCGACGAGAGACCAGAGCCTAATCACGATGTTATACAAGAAAGTGATATTGAAACGCTAATTGAAAATACGTCTTGTAAGAAGAGGAAGCTTCGTCATAATCCACCAGCTATAGTAATGCAACAATCAAAGTTTGATGGGCTTCGAAACCAGAGCGGGTTGATTTGCATCTTCAAGACTTTAAAGTGTTTAAACAGTACTATTCAACCCAGTATGCTGACATAGAACGGTTTGTCAACGAGAAAATGGTCGAAGATGATAACGATGGGTTTAAGTATATGTATTTACCAATTGTGTTGGGTGAAATTTACGCGTTCGACTTAGCCTTGATTTCAAAAGATCTACATGCTATCATGTTTGAAGAATAGTATAAATACAAATGAATCGAGCAAGTCTACTTATTCTATTTTAATACAAACATCAACATGGGTTCAAATACCAGCAATACGGAGCACAAACCTCTACTAGATAAACAAGAAAAAATAACGAAAAAAAATTCAAGTCTGAATGGAAAAATACAGTGAAAAAGTTTCTATAAATACTTGTAGTATACCAAAAAAAGATGGTTATAAAAAAATGTAATTTTTATAAAAACTTTATACCTTAATAAATAAGTTTTTAATATTTAATCAATAGAGAATATTCAATTATTTACCCTTCCACTATAACCACATTACTTTTTTCCTTCTTATATACCTTTAACTAATTAGTAAGAGAGAGTACAGGTGTACGATGCGTTGCCTAAAAAAAGAGCGCACAAACACCACGAAGATGTCGTGATAGGGATTTGTTTACGTCTCGCCATATCAGCCCCAAAACCGAGGAATTACGCTATACCAACCCATAGATGCACGCGAGAGTCGTAGACAGCGCGAGAGAGGAAGAGAGAAAGGTTTTTTTCTTGTGCATTTTTCGAACACCGCGACTCAGTGGCTCGGCGTGTCACTATAATGTGACGCCAGTTCAGGTGCACGTGTGTTTCGTGCATTTTTCAGTGCATAAGAGGCACGGGCATCTGAACTATAGGGAACGTTAGGGACGCGAAGATGTAAAGAGGATCGCGGTGGTTCCATCGGGAGGACAGGAAACTGTAATTATTAGACTAATTACAGTGACCGATGATATCTTCCGATGGACACAAGCACCACTGTTTCAACTACATGTGCTTTGTTTACAGACACACCGTTCACCTCCGTCGCTGATTAGCCCTGGCAGCATAAATAGAGCGACGTTAAATAACATAAAAAAAAAAAAAAAAAGAGAAAGGTTGCCGAGGAGTGGGAGTATCGGTGTTGCGTACATCGTGCTATACAAGTCCTTAGACGCTCGAGTGCTGAAACGTAGGTACGAGAGAGATTGATTGATAACATTATTTATTTGTGCCAAGGTTTAATCAAACTGTATGGCACTCAGATATACATAATAATTAACCTAATTATAAAACTTCTCTAATAAATAAATAAAATAGCAAATAACGCATAACATAAAAACTGATTTTTGAAATGCAGATAAAAATAATTAGATATAAAACTTAAAATAAAAATAACATATACTTAAGTCTAAAATGGCGGGGGATGGGTTGCCGCCTGAGGCAATCCCGCCTGATATTAATTTTAAATGTCATCCTAAACATATTAATTCTACGGTGTTTTGTGTGAAAATGTTTTTCATAAGAGTGACTTTAATAGAAAAAAAAACGTGAAATATGTATCGAAAATTATGGTAGTGTGCGATGAAACAACAAGCATATTCATACCTCCAGTCTGTGTCATAATTCTTCAAAATAAATATGAAAAATTAAAGGAAAGCAAAATTAATGATAATGACGATGCTATGGATATGGACAAAAATTTTTACTTAAATGAAAAACTTATGGAAGTAATAAAAAACGAAAATATTTTATTAAAGGAATTAAACAAAGAAATGAAAGAAAAAAATTCGTCATTGCAAGAGTTACTGGAGAAAGAAAAAAAGAAAGAAATTGAATACCCGAAACCGAATACCAAATCATTTGCGAGTGTATTAAATTCTAAAGGGATAGTAACTGAAACAAAAAAAATTCCAAAGATCATAGTAAAAAAGAAAAATAGTGATGATAAAATAAATTTAAAAGAAAGTGTAGTGAAATACTTAATAAAAAATAATAATATTCAAACAAAAAAAATTTATTTCAATAACAAGGATGAAGTATCCATTAATTGCATGAATATAGAAAGTGCCAAAGTTGCAGAAAAGGTATTGACGACGAAACTAACCAACACATGTAAAGTAGAAAGAGAGGACTTAAAAAAACCGATTGTAAAAATTGTTGGAATTTACAATATGTACAATCTAGACGATAAAGCTTTAGAAAACGACATAAACTGCAGAAATTTCTCAGCTATGAAAACTAAAGGAAAACTTTCAAAATCTATAATTAATAAGAGTAACAGGAAAACAAATGTCATTATGGAAGTATCTACAGATATACATAGATATCTAAAGGAAAATAATGATAAAGTCTTTATTGGATACCAAAACTGCAAAATATATGGTGTGATAAATATAAACCTTGTTATAATTGTGGTAGATTTGGTCACAGTGGACATAAGTGCAATAGTACACCTACGTGTTTTAAGTGTGCAGGTAATCACCTTACGAGAAAGTGTGATAGTGAGAATGTTTGCTGTGCAAACTGCAAATTTAGCAATAATAAGTTTAACAAGAAATATAATACGGTCCATACAGTTGACGATACAGAAAAATGTGAAATATTACAAGCCAAAATTAAAAACTTTATTAACATGACTGATTATCGCATAAAACCTACTTTATCGAGGTATATTGGTAATGAAGGGTATGGCAATGCTCGGCAGGAGTTAATGAAAAATAAAACATCATTAATTGAAAGTAGGAAGGAAACTGTATTATCTTTAAAGTCTTTGAGTGGAGGTAGTACTGAATCGGTGTTCTAAATGGAAGATGGTTTAGAAATAGAAGAAACAGTACGCTGTGATCTACTAGAACTTACTAGTAAAATTATTTCAAGCAACAATCTAATTTTATATGTAAACATTAGAAGTTTGAATGCTAACTTGTCCAAGCTCGAATGTCTGATTGATAGTTTGATATACAAACCAAATGTAATAGTATGTACTGAAACATGGAGCAGTTACACAATTTAACTGGTTATAAAATGTAATACAACAATAGCAAAATTAATAAATCAGACGGAGTAGTTATATACATATTAGACAAATTAATTGAATATACGGAAACTTTAGTTATTGGAAGACTGAGCGTATTAAATTCCTGTTTCAAAGTAGGCAGTGAAAATATTGTTATTTCAGCTATTTATAGATCTCATGATTATCCCAAGACTGAATTCATTCTTGATTTAAAAAATTTTATTAACTCTTACAATATGGGTAAACATCATATAATCATAGGGGACTATAATATTGATATGATAAACAATAATAATTATAGTCATGAACTTTTAGAAAACTTTTTGAGAAAATATACGTCTCAGGTTTTATGGGTATAACAAGACCATCAGACTTTTCTACTTCTGAAGGGACTTACATTGATAACTTTTTTATCAAAAGTGATACTTTAAAGTATACTACATATAAAATAGAGAGTACCTTCACTGATCATTATCCTCTTTTTATGACTGTTAATGAGAAGTTTAACGAAACAGAAGATAGAATCTGTAATAAAATAAACTACTTCGAATTAAAAAAATTAGCGGGCTTAATTAATTGGAATACTATTTTACAATTAAATGATCCTAATAATGCTACTGATTGATCGATATCCTGGGTTACAGACTGCGTTCAAAAATCAAAGAATACAGGGAATAATATCAAGAGTAAAAAAAAAGAATAATATACCAAGAAAAAACAGGGTAACTAAGGCTATTATGATTTCTTGTCAGAAAAAGGAAAAACTTTATAAAGCTTGGAAAAACAATCCTGAAATTTATTTACTAAGGCTCTTGATAAAATGAGTAAAGAAGCTAAGTGTAAATATGAACAAAAACTTTTTTTTTAAAAAATAGTAAAAATCCAAAAAGACTGTGGAGTATGATTAATAATAAACTAGGTAAAAATACAAAGAAAAGTATTGATTTTGAGTATATATTGCATGAAAGTGATAATAAAATAGTTGAAGAAAAAGAGATTGCGAACAATTTCAATGAATTTTTCTGTAAAATAAGATCTAAACTTAGCAATAAAATTGTAACACCACAGGGCCCTAACCCCACCGACATTCCATTTAATAATAGCTCTATATTTCTTACACCATCCTATGATGAGGAAATCAGGTTTATAATTGATAAAATGAAAGATAAATCAAGCGGAGCTGATTACATTAATACCAAAACCTTAAAAACAATATCCAATTTCATTATTGAACCACTAGTATATATTTTTAATTTGTGCATAGATAAATCTATATGGCCGACTGCATTAAAAATGGCAGAAGTAATACCAATTTTTAAATCGGGTAATAAACACTATGTAATGAATTATAGACTATATCGCTAATATCAAATATTGCTAAAATTTTTGAAAAAATTATTCACAAAAGAGTATATAATTTTATTGCTAAGCATGGCATATTAGCTGAAAATCAATTCGGTTTTATTAAGAATAAAGGTACTAATGATGCTCTAAATCATTTAACTAACTTAATTTATACAAACTTGGATAAAAGCAAACCTATAATTGCTACGTTTCTAGATTTGGCTAAAGCTTTTGATACTGTAGATCATAATACACTATTAAACAAGCTATTCAATTATGGGATAAGAGGAAATGTATTAGACTTACTCAAAAGTTACTTGTCAAATCGTAGTCAGCTTGTGAAGCTTAGTAAAACAAAGAGTAATTCACTCCCGATTTCAACAGGAGTCCCGCAATTGGGACCACTATTATTCCTTTTATATATAAATGATTTATTAAGAAGTTCGTATTCTGAAAAATTAATAGCTTATGCAGATGACACTGTAGTGTTATTTGTTGAAAATACTTGGGAATCAGCTAAATACAGAATGATTATATACCTAAAGTTTGTATCTAAATGGTTCGCTTTTAACAAATGATCACTGAATGCAGATAAAACGATTTATGTATCCTTTGGTAATTAATGCGATAGTGTACCTAAAAAATTAACAATTAAAATCAAGTACTATGTGCTGAAAAGAGTAGAAAACTGTAAATATTTAGGAATCTTTTTTTATTTCAACATGAAATGGGATAAACATATTGAATATTTAGTAAATAAAACTAAATATTTAACGTATGTTTTTGTTAAATTCTCTAAAATAATGACTGTGGAGGTACTGATTGTATTATATTATGCACTTTTTCACAGTATCACTACCTATGGTATAATTGCTTGAGGTGGTGCTTACAAAAGCAATCTAGAATTGTTAAGTAAAACTCAAAAGAGATTACTCAAGATCATTAGTAAAAATACTTTCTTAACAAGCAATTACCCAATAAGACTGGAACAATCGTTTGCTCATGAGGAATTAGTTTTCCATTATTATAAACTAAGTGATATGTTTAAAGAAAGAACTATTAATACTAGAAATAAAAGCATACCTTTACCTAAAAAAACTAAATCTATAAGTAATAAAAATAGTTACATTGTAGCTATAAGACTATTTAATCATTTACCTAATGAATTGAAAGTATTATCAACAAGTAGACCAAACATAAGATTTAGAATTAAAGATTGGATTAAAGCAAACACATGAAACTAAATAACATGGAAAAAATTAATTGTATTGAATTAAAAAGTATATTGTATAAGCTAGTTAATCAAGTAAACAATGGTTTAGATGCGTATACAAATCCTGCATTGGAAGTCCGGCAGGATACTGTTTTGCTTAGCAAATTGTTTCTTGATACTAGAACATATATATTTGTGCAAATAACTTATGTTTTTTAAATAACAATATATCACACCGGCGTATCTAAAAATATATTTGGAATAAAATGATTAATAAAATGGATGAAACCAATTTAAACAATATAATTGAATTAGCTAATGAAATAAAAAATACGTGTAAATTCGAAGTTGATAATAATTCAGGTACTACGGAGCGGATAGTAAGAAGTGTGGAGAGGCTTAAAACATCTATCATACATCTAAAAGTTAAAAAAGACACCGATTTTGTAAAAGACAACGAGTGCGATAGAATAAACTGTGCTTTAGATTTTAAATACATAATATTTGTGAAAGAATCAGTAACCTTGAAAAAAGAAATAAATGAAAAAGAAAAATATTTACCTATTGAAACAGTCTTTTCTAAAATAGACAATATAGCGAATGAAAATAGTAAAAGAATGAAAGTTGATAATCTTACAGAAAAAAAGGTTCTACAACATAATGCTATTCTTACGTCTTACGGTGACCTTAACTACATTGGATGTAATAAAGCAATTTTTTATTTTGATAGAGGAATAAGAGGAAAGCAAATTTTTACAAATTCTGTTTACCCTCTAAAACAACAGCCTTCTTATAAGGATCTTGCAGTTATTTATGACATAGTTTTTACACCTACTTGTAAATGTGATTCCTCTAATCAACATAAAGAAATGTTTCTCCACTTTAGAGTTACTTGTGCGGTAGGACTTACTTGTCCAGCTAGATTAAACAACGTAGAGAAAATTATATTTGCGAGAGACCGAAATGCATCAACTGAGAGTTTTACGACAGCTAGAGCCATGTTAATCAAATATTGGTAGTGGGGAATTCACACTGTTAAGTATACTAGTTATACGTCATGTGGTGATGGTTTCACTACTTTTATTTATTTTGAGTTTTATTTAAGTAAGCTTAAAGTTAGCTTAAACTTTAGTTATAAGTCTAGTATTATGTAATCTTAAGTAGTTGTAGACCTACGCACAGATAAACATGTTTTATGTCTGTAAGAGTTACGGCATTGCCAAATGTTTGTAATTTTTATTCTGGTTTAATAAATATCTTAAATAAATATCTTAAATATCTTAAAAATTTTATTTTATTTTTCTTTACCTATTGTATAAATATTATTTTATTTTAATTTAGTGTAATACACCGAAGTTTTTCAAATCTTTTATCGATAACTCTCGATCTGACTCTCACATACGTCAGTTTCAGGGTTTATTACACATTTTTAATTCTATTCTGCGCTATTTAATTTATATTAGATTAAATTTATTGTCACGGAAACATACGTATAGATGATTGTAGTTATTAGTTGCGTACTCTCATAGCATTTATGCTAGTATTTTTTGTCTTTACGCGATTTAGTATATCTCATGAATTTTTACTTTTTATTTTGTTTGTATGTTGTGTTAAACTTAAGAGTGAGTGTAAATTATCATCTCACACTATTAGTTATTAGTTACTAACTTTTGAGCGATCTTTAAATTCGTATAAAATTATTTTCATATTTATCACTCCAGTGCAGCCTTATGTTGTGTATTCGAGTTCAACTTGATTTGATACCACGCGTTAATTAATTATTTATTTAACATTTATTTTTTACGTTGAGAAACTAATTTATTAGACGGGTTGAGTATTGTATATATTCTTTATTGGATTTTATGTCTCTGTATTAATATTTTTGTTTAAGTGAATTAGTTGTTTCAAATGCCTAAATGTAATAGGTATAAAATGAGTATTGCAAAGGAAAGTCGCAAATGCCTAATTTGTAGTAATTCATATCATCCTGGTTGCGCGATTACATATATTTCGAAGAAACCAGCCGATAATTGCTGCGTGCGATCTTTTTGTGTCATCGATCGCAAGCACCAAATTTCTAGTCCGTGACGGACTGCCATCTTCAGTATCTGGGGAGACAACTCTTCATGCCATACAAACATCAGTGCTATCTGTACCAAGTGATTGGTCGAACATGTCTGATTCTGTTAAAATGGCAATGATTTTTTTTAAAATGACGCAAAATCATAGTAAAGTTACCAATCAACTTGATTCTCTCAAATCTCTATTAGGAGAAAATGCCTCTCGTATGGACAGGATTGAGGCCCAATTTGAGGAGATGAAAGCTATATGCGCTCTATGCCCCTCGGTTCTGAATTAAGAGTGTTTGGTAAATTCGACAATATCACCCAGAGAGTTGGTAGTTTCAATTTTGAAGTGCTTACAGTTGTCAAATTTTGAAATTGAAATTATTGAAGTGCGTCAATTCCAACAAAATATAGTGATATGACCTACCAAAGTCTTACGAAGTCTTACAAAGATTTACGAACGTAACAAGCTACTCCGCCTCCCTGCATGAAGTCTCTCTTTCCTCCCGCAGATTTAATATTTCTATCATTTCTAATTAGAATATAGTTATTGATACCATTATCATTATCAGACATCGTTGAGTTTGACACAAGACTTTGGTAGGTCATATCACTATATTTTGTTGGAATTGACGCACTTCAATAATTTCAATTTCAAAATTTGACAACTGTAAGCACTTCAAAATTGAAACTACCAACTCTCTGGGTGATATTGTCGAATTTACCAAACACTCTTAATTCAGAACCGAGGGGCATAGAGCGCATATAGCTTTCATCTCCTCAAATTGGGCCTCAATCCTGTCCATACGAGAGGCATTTTCTCCTAATAGAGATTTGAGAGAATCAAGTTGATTGGTAACTTTACTATGATTTTGCGTCATTTTAAAAAAAATCATTGCCATTTTAACAGAATCAGACATGTTCGACCAATCACTTGGTACAGATAGCACTGATGTTTGTATGGCATGAAGAGTTGTCTCCCCAGATACTGAAGATGGCAGTCCGTCACGGACTAGAAATTTGGTGCTTGCGATCGATGACACAAAAAGATCGCACGCAGCAATTATCGGCTGGTTTCTTCGAAATATATGTAATCGCGCAACCAGGATGATATGAATTACTACAAATTAGGCATTTGCGACTTTCCTTTGCAATACTCATTTTATACCTATTACATTTAGGCATTTGAAACAACTAATTCACTTAAACAAAAATATTAATACAGAGACATAAAATCCAATAAAGAATATATACAATACTCAACCCGTCTAATAAATTAGTTTCTCAACGTAAAAAATAAATGTTAAATAAATAATTAATTAACGCGTGGTATCAAATCAAGTTGAACTCGAATACACAACATAAGGCTGCACTGGAGTGATAAATATGAAAATAATTTTATACGAATTTAAAGATCGCTCAAAAGTTAGTAACTAATAACTAATAGTGTGAGATGATAATTTACACTCACTCTTAAGTTTAACACAACATACAAACAAAAAAAAAGTAAAAATTCATGAGATATACTAAATCGCGTAAAGACAAAAAATACTAGCATAAATGCTATGAGAGTACGCAACTAATAACTACAATCATCTATACGTATGTTTCCGTGACAATAAATTTAATCTAATATAAATTAAATAGCGCAGAATAGAATTAAAAATGTGTAATAAACCCTGAAACTGACGTATGTGAGAGTCAGATCGAGAGTTATCGATAAAAGATTTGAAAAACTTCGGTGTATTACACTAAATTAAAATAAAATAATATTTATACAATAGGTAAAGAAAAATAAAATAAAATTTTTAAGATATTTAAGATATTTATTTAAGATATTTATTAAACCAGAATAAAAATTACAAACATTTGGCAATGCCGTAACTCTTACAGACATAAAACATGTTTATCTGTGCGTAGGTCTACAACTACTTAAGATTACATAATACTAGACTTATAACTAAAGTTTAAGCTAACTTTAAGCTTACTTAAATAAAACTCAAAATAAATAAAAGTAGTGAAACCATCACCACATGACGTATAACTAGTATACTTAACAGTGTGAATTCCCCACTACCAATATTTGATTAACATGGCTCTAGCTGTCGTAAAACTCTCAGTTGATGCATTTCGGTCTCTCGCAAATATAATTTTCTCTACGTTGTTTAATCTAGCTGGACAAGTAAGTCCTACCGCACAAGTAACTCTAAAGTGGAGAAACATTTCTTTATGTTGATTAGAGGAATCACATTTACAAGTAGGTGTAAAAACTATGTCATAAATAACTGCAAGATCCTTATAAGAAGGCTGTTGTTTTAGAGGGTAAACAGAATTTGTAAAAATTTGCTTTCCTCTTATTCCTCTATCAAAATAAAAAATTGCTTTATTACATCCAATGTAGTTAAGGTCACCGTAAGACGTAAGAATAGCATTATGTTGTAGAACCTTTTTTTCTGTAAGATTATCAACTTTCATTCTTTTACTATTTTCATTCGCTATATTGTCTATTTTAGAAAAGACTGTTTCAATAGGTAAATATTTTTCTTTTTCATTTATTTCTTTTTTCAAGGTTACTGATTCTTTCACAAATATTATGTATTTAAAATCTAAAGCACAGTTTATTCTATCGCACTCGTTGTCTTTTACAAAATCGGTGTCTTTTTTAACTTTTAGATGTATGATAGATGTTTTAAGCCTCTCCACACTTCTTACTATCCGCTCCGTAGTACCTGAATTATTATCAACTTCGAATTTACACGTATTTTTTATTTCATTAGCTAATTCAATTATATTGTTTAAATTGGTTTCATCCATTTTATTAATCATTTTATTCCAAATATATTTTTAGATACGCCGGTGTGATATATTGTTATTTAAAAAACATAAGTTATTTGCACAAATATATATGTTCTAGTATCAAGAAACAATTTGCTAAGCAAAACAGTATCCTGCCGGACTTCCAATGCAGGATTTGTATACGCATCTAAACCATTGTTTACTTGATTAACTAGCTTATACAATATACTTTTTAATTCAATACAATTAATTTTTTCCATGTTATTTAGTTTCATGTGTTTGCTTTAATCCAATCTTTAATTCTAAATCTTATGTTTGGTCTACTTGTTGATAATACTTTCAATTCATTAGGTAAATGATTAAATAGTCTTATAGCTACAATGTAACTATTTTTATTACTTATAGATTTAGTTTTTTTAGGTAAAGGTATGCTTTTATTTCTAGTATTAATAGTTCTTTCTTTAAACATATCACTTAGTTTATAATAATGGAAAACTAATTCCTCATGAGCAAACGATTGTTCCAGTCTTATTGGGTAATTGCTTGTTAAGAAAGTATTTTTACTAATGATCTTGAGTAATCTCTTTTGAGTTTTACTTAACAATTCTAGATTGCTTTTGTAAGCACCACCTCAAGCAATTATACCATAGGTAGTGATACTGTGAAAAAGTGCATAATATAATACAATCAGTACCTCCACAGTCATTATTTTAGAGAATTTAACAAAAACATACGTTAAATATTTAGTTTTATTTACTAAATATTCAATATGTTTATCCCATTTCATGTTGAAATAAAAAAAGATTCCTAAATATTTACAGTTTTCTACTCTTTTCAGCACATAGTACTTGATTTTAATTGTTAATTTTTTAGGTACACTATCGCATTAATTACCAAAGGATACATAAATCGTTTTATCTGCATTCAGTGATCATTTGTTAAAAGCGAACCATTTAGATACAAACTTTAGGTAT
The DNA here is from genome assembly GCA_026168455.1 of Theocolax elegans. Lineage (NCBI taxonomy): Eukaryota > Metazoa > Arthropoda > Insecta > Hymenoptera > Cerocephalidae > Theocolax > Theocolax elegans. The sequence continues at coordinate 31,304,292 of CM047427.1, read as the reverse complement.
ATAATCATTCTGTATTTAGCTGATTCCCAAGTATTTTCAACAAATAACACTACAGTGTCATCTGCATAAGCTATTAATTTTTCAGAATACGAACTTCTTAATAAATCATTTATATATAAAAGGAATAATAGTGGTCCCAATTGCGGGACTCCTGTTGAAATCGGGAGTGAATTACTCTTTGTTTTACTAAGCTTCACAAGCTGACTACGATTTGACAAGTAACTTTTGAGTAAGTCTAATACATTTCCTCTTATCCCATAATTGAATAGCTTGTTTAATAGTGTATTATGATCTACAGTATCAAAAGCTTTAGCCAAATCTAGAAACGTAGCAATTATAGGTTTGCTTTTATCCAAGTTTGTATAAATTAAGTTAGTTAAATGATTTAGAGCATCATTAGTACCTTTATTCTTAATAAAACCGAATTGATTTTCAGCTAATATGCCATGCTTAGCAATAAAATTATATACTCTTTTGTGAATAATTTTTTCAAAAATTTTAGCAATATTTGATATTAGCGATATAGTCTATAATTCATTACATAGTGTTTATTACCCGATTTAAAAATTGGTATTACTTCTGCCATTTTTAATGCAGTCGGCCATATAGATTTATCTATGCACAAATTAAAAATATATACTAGTGGTTCAATAATGAAATTGGATATTGTTTTTAAGGTTTTGGTATTAATGTAATCAGCTCCGCTTGATTTATCTTTCATTTTATCAATTATAAACCTGATTTCCTCATCATAGGATGGTGTAAGAAATATAGAGCTATTATTAAATGGAATGTCGGTGGGGTTAGGGCCCTGTGGTGTTACAATTTTATTGCTAAGTTTAGATCTTATTTTACAGAAAAATTCATTGAAATTGTTCGCAATCTCTTTTTCTTCAACTATTTTATTATCACTTTCATGCAATATATACTCAAAATCAATACTTTTCTTTGTATTTTTACCTAGTTTATTATTAATCATACTCCACAGTCTTTTTGGATTTTTACTATTTTTTAAAAAAAAAGTTTTTGTTCATATTTACACTTAGCTTCTTTACTCATTTTATCAAGAGCCTTAGTAAATAAATTTCAGGATTGTTTTTCCAAGCTTTATAAAGTTTTTCCTTTTTCTGACAAGAAATCATAATAGCCTTAGTTACCCTGTTTTTTCTTGGTATATTATTCTTTTTTTTTACTCTTGATATTATTCCCTGTATTCTTTGATTTTTGAACGCAGTCTGTAACCCAGGATATCGATCAATCAGTAGCATTATTAGGATCATTTAATTGTAAAATAGTATTCCAATTAATTAAGCCCGCTAATTTTTTTAATTCGAAGTAGTTTATTTTATTACAGATTCTATCTTCTGTTTCGTTAAACTTCTCATTAACAGTCATAAAAAGAGGATAATGATCAGTGAAGGTACTCTCTATTTTATATGTAGTATACTTTAAAGTATCACTTTTGATAAAAAAGTTATCAATGTAAGTCCCTTCAGAAGTAGAAAAGTCTGATGGTCTTGTTATACCCATAAAACCTGAGACGTATATTTTCTCAAAAAGTTTTCTAAAAGTTCATGACTATAATTATTATTGTTTATCATATCAATATTATAGTCCCCTATGATTATATGATGTTTACCCATATTGTAAGAGTTAATAAAATTTTTTAAATCAAGAATGAATTCAGTCTTGGGATAATCATGAGATCTATAAATAGCTGAAATAACAATATTTTCACTGCCTACTTTGAAACAGGAATTTAATACGCTCAGTCTTCCAATAACTAAAGTTTCCGTATATTCAATTAATTTGTCTAATATGTATATAACTACTCCGTCTGATTTATTAATTTTGCTATTGTTGTATTACATTTTATAACCAGTTAAATTGTGTAACTGCTCCATGTTTCAGTACATACTATTACATTTGGTTTGTATATCAAACTATCAATCAGACATTCGAGCTTGGACAAGTTAGCATTCAAACTTCTAATGTTTACATATAAAATTAGATTGTTGCTTGAAATAATTTTACTAGTAAGTTCTAGTAGATCACAGCGTACTGTTTCTTCTATTTCTAAACCATCTTCCATTTAGAACACCGATTCAGTACTACCTCAACTCAAAGACTTTAAAGATAATACAGTTTCCTTCCTACTTTCAATTAATGATGTTTTATTTTTCATTAACTCCTGCCGAGCATTGCCATACCCTTCATTACCAATATACCTCGATAAATTAGGTTTTATGCGATAATCAGTCATGTTAATAAAGTTTTTAATTTAGGCTTGTAATATTTCACATTTTTCTGTATCGTCAACTGTATGGACCGTATTATATTTCTTGTTAAACTTATTATTGCTAAATTTGCAGTTTGCACAGCAAACATTCTCACTATCACACTTTCTCGTAAGGTGATTACCTGCACACTTAAAACACGTAGGTGTACTATTGCACTTATGTCCACTGTGACCAAATCTACCACAATTATAACAAGGTTTATGTTTATCACACCATATATTTTGCAGTTTTGGTATCCAATAAAGACTTTATCATTGTTTTCCTTTAGTTTCCATAGCTGAGAAATTTCTGCAGTTTATGTCGTTTTCTAAAGCTTTATCGTCTTGATTGTACATATTGTAAATTCCAACAATTTTTACAATCGGTTTTTTTAAGTCCTCTCTTTCTACTTTACATGTGTTGGTTAGTTTCGTCGTCAATACCTTTTCTGCAACTTTGGCACTTTCTATATTCATGCAATTAATGGATACTTCATCCTTGTTATTAAAATAAATTTTTTTTGTTTGAATACTATTATTTTTTATTAAGTATTTCACTACACTTTCTTTTAAATTTATTTTATCATCACTATTTTTCTTTTTTACTATGATCTTTGGAATTTTTTTTGTTTCAGTTACTATCCCTTTAGAATTTAATACACTCGCAAATAATTTGGTATTCGGTTTCGGGTATTCAATTTCTTTCTTTTTTTCTTTCTCCAGTAACTCTTGCAATAACGATTTTTTTTCTTTCATTTCTTTGTTTAATTCCTTTAATAAAATATTTTTGTTCTTTATTACTTCCATAAGTTTTTCATTTAAGTAAAAAGTTTTGTTCATATCCATAGCATCGTCATTATCATTAATTTTGCTTTCCTTTAATTTTTCATATTTATTTTGAAGAATTATGACACAGACTGGAGGTATGAATATGCTTGTTTAATTTTTGCTTATCTATCTTAGTGCTTTCAATTTCACTTTTTAACTTATACAGTATGACATGCGGATAATCACTAGTAGTAGAGGTTATGTCCAGGTCTTTATGTTCATCGCACACTACCATAATTTTCGATACATATTTCACGTTTTTTTTCCTATTAAAATCACTTTTATGGAAAACACTTTCACACAAAATACAAAACACCGTAGAATTAATATGTTTAGGATGACATTTAAAATTAATATCAGGCGGGATTGCCTAGGGTGGCAAGTTTTTCCCCGCCATTTTGTTGATTTTTGAATCAACATTGCGCATAACTACTGAATATAACAAGATAAAAGTGAAAGTAATCAAATAACAATCGAGTTTGAATCGAATTAGAATAATAAATCAACCATTATGATCATATTGCACTAGACAGAGTAAAGATAATGATATTGCATTATAATACTAGGAAGTTTACCATATTGATACATATGGTGTAGCGCGAAAATTAAATTACATAAATTACAATTTGCTTAACATCTGTAATAGAATTGATAAAATATCACTATAAATCATCGATATCGACCGTAAATAATTAGTTTGAGTATAAACATAAAGCCATTTAATAATAAATTAAAAACTGTCTTGTCATCATAATGTCTTGTCGGTAAAATATGCCACGTGTACATAACAGTAAAATATACCCGCGAAATAACCTTAAATTAAGCACTGCAATCAATGACTTATTCGATCTTTTGATTTATACACACTTACTCGACGATAACTGAAAAATCGAAATGTGTTCTTCGTTTCTCAATCCTTTGCAAATATAAACATCAGCATACTCGCATATGAGGGCACATGAAGAGTGAGAGAAAGAGATATGTATAGCCGTCACATAATTAGATAGTAGAAACTGATATGTCAGGTTGGCGCGCTGACTGCTTCAAGGCCAAGTCTAGTGGAATAATACTACCAACCCCCTAGCAGCGACAAAGGCACGCATGTGGCTCGGGAATCCCACCTCACTTTCCGCGAGAGATAACCTCAAACTTGTAGACAGCAACTTTGATCATAAATTAAATGCAAACCATACCTCAGAACATAAGACTTAATGTTGCAGAATGGCTTGCATAAGGTTGCATGCAAGATTCTGTAACAAAAACGCCCGTAGGCAGAAAGTGGCAGAAGAAATACTCCAACAAATGGAGACAGAGAGAGAGAGAGAGAGAGAGAGAGAGAGAGAGAGAGAGAGAGAGAGAGAGAGAGAGATTTGATTTGATTTGATTTAGGCTTTATTTGGCCGTTTGGGGTAGAAATCCCATAGGCACTAACAGATAATACAATGCATTTTTACAAGACTAATTAAAAACTTAAAACTAAATAACAAAGATATACGCTTATTAACAATATAAAAATATAAAAATCGTAGAAGAAAATATAAAATTTGAATATAATATAAAAATAAAAAATAAAGAATAAAAATATAAATATATAAATAGTTGATTATTGATAAACTTAACAACGTAGATAAAACGCAATTTGTTAGCAATTAACGTACTGCTACAATAACGTAATAAAATAATAAGATAATATAAGAATAAAAATCGCTCGAGTCGCTCGTAGATAAAAACAGAATAAATAAATAGATAAAAAGCACAGGTAAAACAGACTTGAAAACATTACATTAGCTACAATAACTAGAAAGCCTCGTCGAGATATGGGATGGGCCGTGGTGTGATGCCCTCAGATGCGATCCACATAGACCAGTCATTCATGTCGAGCCCAAACAAATGGTTAAATAGAATTACCTTGAAGTTATCTATGAGCATGGGGTTAAATGTGATGAACGGAAGCTGATTGATGATGCGGGTGGAGGTTATAATGAATGACTTGTTTAATGATTCAGTGCGTGGCGGAAGGTATGTGAGGGGTTTAGGTGGAGGAAGATCGAGGATTTTGGTCAGGGGTGTTTAGTTTAATGAAGTGAGTTGCTAAATATGTTGGTGTATTATGAGAGATGATGTTAAATGCTAGGGAGCCGATGAGAAAGGACCGTTTGGACTCGATCGAAAACCATTTTAAGCCTAGTCTATACGGAGTAACGTGATCACGTCTCGCTATATTACCCCATACAAATCTTACACACGCATTCAACAGTCTTTGGAGTTTAATATTTCTAGTCTGATCTACATCATGATAAACCGCGCACGCGTAATCGAAATGCGGGAAAATAAGTGTTTCTACCAGATTCTTACGGAGTTTAAGCGACATAGTTTTGCTATAATAACGCAGCGAGTGCAGTACTCCGTGGACGCGCTTTGAAATTCCCATGACTTGCCTTGACCAGTCTAGGGTAGGGGTTATCATAATACCGAGCGATTTTACCACATTTTCATACCTCAAGTAATCATTGCATAATCTGACCTTCGGAGCAGTGTCCAGGTTGATACGCGCAAGATAAGCCTGACTGCCCAGGATCATGACCTTCGTTTTTTCCACATTTAGCTTAAGACCGTTATTAATCGCCGAGCTCGCTATCGCATTCGGATCATAAGTAACACGTTGAACTGCATTATCGAAATCTGTTGGAAGAAACGAATGATAGACCTGGCCGTCATCGGCAAACAACATATGATTACAATATTTAAGGATCTTAGGCAGATCATTGATGAAAATGGAAGAAAGAACGGGACCTAGGACACTACCCTGCGGTACACCAGCATTCACCCCAAGCCAATCCGATGTTGTGCCAATTTCATCTACCACAGCCTGTGTGCGGTCTACAAGGTATCTATAAAACCAATTTAGCACAACATCGGAGCATCCGATATTACCTAACTTCTGAATGAGGAGATCATGCGGCACCGTGTGGAAGGCCTTGGAAAAGTCGAACAGGACCAAAATCGTTATCTTCCTAGAATCGATAGCCCTCCTCACATCATCAAGTACACCTAGAAGAGCTGACTGAGTACTATGTCCCTTTCGGAACCCCGCTTGCCTAGCTGTTAATAAACAATTACTTTCGAGATACTCAATCAGCTGATCATGCACTACTCTTTCCAAAATCTTCGAGAGCTCACAGAGCTTGGCTATCGGTCTTGTGTCCGAGCACGACTCCACCCTGCCCGACTTCGCCAATGGAAATAGTAAGACCCTCTTCCAACAGTCAGGAAAATAACCAACGGATAACATATTATTGAATAGGTCTGTTAGAGGTAATGTGAGTTGTGGCTCAAGTAGTTTAATCATACTAGTTGTAATTCCATCGACACCTGCGGACCTCGAGGAGGCTCTAGTGATGGCCCATTGAACCTTTTTGGTTGATGCGGTGCAGACTGAGAATGAGGGTGAAGAGGGTGATAGATGACATAAATTAGTTAAGATGGACGCGAATGAATCAATGGAAAGTGGTGATACATGATTAGAAATAGACGCATAATGAATATTTAGTTGATGAGTAGTTAAGTGTTGTAATGGCGAAGGGCTCGTCTTGGAGCAGAGACCCATGTTCTTGAGGTGCTTCCAGGACTTAGAGGGTTCTCTCTTGCTACAGAGTTTCGACTCTAAATAGCGAAATTTGCTGGAGTTGATTGAGTTCTTGATACGATTTCTTAATGATTTATATCTATCGTAGTCCGAAATAGAACCCGAATTTCGAAAAAGTCTGAAAGCCATATTTCTAGCTTTGATATCTGCTCTGATATTATGAGTAACCCATGGTCTATGCTTGGCTTTGATTGTAAAAAATTGGAGCGGGGCAACAGTGTTATATGTGGCTAAAATCGTGTCCGATAGTTTAGTTAGGGAGGACATAATAATGTTATTATGATTTGAGAAAGGCGTTAAAAATGAAAATGTGTGAGTGGGCTGGTCAGGCCAGAGAAGAGGAGGCTGGTTTGGAAACGATAGAGGGGAGGGGTGTAGGGTTTGCGATAATCCATTAATGAATGAGGCGAATGTAATGGCGAGAGAATGAAGGTCGATCCTCTCAAGGCTCTTACTCCAAAATCGTTTAACACCACCCTGAGTATTGGTAAACTTAAGGCTGATAGTGATGGCATCATGCCCTGAAGCAAAGGGAGCACTAGTTTTGTTGTATGCAAACTCAGGTACTGGTTCACGAACCATGAAAAGATCCAACCAAGTATGAGAAGATCCCCTGGACGTCACCGCGTGGTGTGTCGGTTCCGATGGTATAAGGAAGAATCCCAGAGCATCAAGACTCCCCTTCAACATATCAGCTGCAGCACCAGTAGACTTCATATCAATATTAAAGTCACCAGTGATAACAACATGATTATGCCCAGGGAGTATTAAGTAATGGAAACGTCAAGTACAAGGCTAGGTTAGTGGCAAGAGGTTTTAGCCAAATAAAGGGGCAGGATTATGATAGTACATTTTCCCCAGTAGTTCGTTTCACGTCATGACAGAGTTTCAAAAAATTTAAACGGATAAGCGGCTGAGGGCCTACGATAAACTACTGCCAATATGAATACCTCTGTCTTGTTCATCAAACGTAAGATGAGAAACTCCGGAACATTCGAGAAAACAGGGTCGGAATGAGCAATGACCTTGACGGCGAAATAATCGCGAATGTATGCCGCTACTCCACCTCCCTCCTTACCTACACGATCCAACCTATGTAAATTATATCCCGGTAGTTTAAAAATATCAGAGGAATCATTTTCAGTAAGGAAGGTTTCCTAAATGGCGATGACGTCAAAGGAATCAGGGTGTACTAATGCTTCGATAGATGAAAAATGAGTTTTGAGACGATTTATGTTGATATGAATAATGGAGAAGGAATTTTTGGAAAAGGAACTCTTGGCCCGACCAGTCCCGTCTCAATCAGTAGGAGATGAAAGGGGAGGGAGATTACTAAGATCGGCTTCCGAGGTTACGCAGTTCAAAGGGCCATCTTTCGACTTACGCACATAGATGTTAAGATTCGCAACTATAGGCCTCGCGTAGCCTAGTTCCCTGCTCTTACGGATCGCCGCCTGCCATAGATCGAAAACAGGCTTTGGCCATAATGGCCGGATAAATAGACTGGAATCGCCTCCCAGACCGAAGACAGCATGGGCTGTTTTGCCTTAAGAAGGAACGCTCTCTCAACCACCGCATCCCTGGCCGCAGTCGACGATAATCGAAATACCACTCCTCTAGAACGTGGAGCAACAGAAGCAGAAGCACTCCCGTGGAGACCACGACCGGACATCGATGATCTGCTTGGACAGCAGAGGCAAGTTTAAAACAGTCAGTAGTTTCTCGATGGCATTGACGTCCGGTAAAACCATCTCGGAAGGTAATCCCGTTATAGTATAGATATATATAGTATAGATGGGAGTTCGCGGGGTGCGGAGAAATCCCTACTATTTTTCCGGGACTCAAGGGTGACAACGCGAGATTCTAGAGTGTCGAACCGCTTGTCTTGATCCCCTAGTCGTCTATCCGTGGTAGTCTCGAGTTGATCGACTCGTGCATTGAGTGCTCGCAAGTCCGCCCTCATCTCATCTAATTTGCCCTCTATGCGATCCACCTTCTCGACCACCGTGTTGATATCCTTGTGGAAGGAGGACTGAAATTTACGCACGAATGTTTCCATCCACGGCGGCGGAGCACACGCCATCGAGTCGGTATCAAGAGCGGCGGTAGAGGGAGAAACACTATTGGGCGTTGTGGGCGCGGCGCCGCGAGGTTGCTTGGCAACCTGCGACAATGATGGCAACGGAGGCGAGGCATTACGCTTGGCGCCGGTGGGGAGCTGAATGGGCGTGTCGAGGAGCTCGATGGAGCAGGTCGCGCCTGTCTGTCGCGGCAACCCGGGCAGTGGCGCCCTCACATCTGAGGGAGTCGCGACTAACGTTTTAGTTTTTGCCAAGAGACAGCAGCGGCGCTCAGACGAACCCAGCGCTGCCTCGAAGCAGTGCGCATGCGTGATGCTATTACATAGCCCACAAACCCTTGAAGGCCTTGTAATGTGCAAAATACCGTGCGAAAGTTGGCGGGCCTGCAGACGCTGTACACTGCGAAGAGCCGCCTTTTTTTTCGATGCTCGCAGATAACCTCCAAAAAATCAGCAACAAAAACGTCCGAAAAGCGGGATAACCGTCTGCAGCAGGACTCGATTAAATATATTAATTGACGCTGCAGTCGGTAACCATCCCCTCAGAACTCGCTAGAAAATACTCGGGGCAGCTTGGTCTGCAAACGTGTAATAATAAAACAGAGCAAGGTAGTATGCGACTTTGTACTCACCAAGAGACAGAGAGAGAGAGAGAGAGAGAGAGAGAGAGAGAGAGAGAGAGAGAGAGAGAGAGAGAGAGAGACAGAGAGACTAAAAATAGACGCGCCGCGCCATACTGACCCTTCTGCAGGCCTCGTAAGGAGGCGTGGTGGGGTTTTCTTTACGTCTCGCTATACGACCTTTTAACTACTTTCGGCTCATCTTTTAAAATAAAAAATGTGCAATAAAGATAAATTTGAGGGATAGTTTCCAATTTTAAACAGCAAAAAAAAAGAAACCGTGGTAACAAAATTTTAGTTGTATAATACTATTGAATATATGAAAAGATACACCGGCAATTCCATGATACATGTATAATTATACGCTTAGAAAAATATTCCTCTATTATAAGTTAATTTTTTTGCATACTGGAACAGTATAATCAATAAAAGTTGATTCAATAAAAATGATTCCTTTATTATTTAAACTGTATAGTGAAACAATGTTTAACAGTTGTGTATAACGTTAAAACTAGGTAAATTATACGTTATTTCTGCGGTAGCTCTTCATGTTTCAAGACACTGATACACGCGACACAGAGGCGTCACTTTTAGATGATCCTCGCTTCTCTCGGCGGCAAATATAATTTGCGGATATCCAGAGTGAACAGTTGGCGCTTTTTTCCCTTTTTTCTCTAACGTATTTTCATGTTTATTATGCGAGAGCAACGGCAAAAAAAAAGAGCCACCTAGCCACTCTACGGGTATCACCTATTTCGCGTAGTTGTATCGTAATGTACTATTTCCACACTGTAACTTTCACATTAAACAAATGAAAATCTCCATAATTTTAATGTTTAAATTATTATTAAAAAAAGAATGTATTAAGTAATTAATTAAATTAAGTAATATTAATTAATTATAGGTGGTTAGCAATTAAGATGCATTCTAACTTTTCTAAATTATTAGATACATATCTATAATTGCATGAATAGTTTTTTATCATATAAAGGTCTCATTTTGCATGTAGATTATACAATAATAATTAATTGAAAAACGTATGTATATATTTTACTGAAAGTTAATTTTTTTTAACAATAATTGCTTAATGTAGTTATAGCTGCATTGATCGAGTTTATCATTATATAATTCATGAACAACCAGGAAATGGTTTTTTTGATTCTAGCCGTAGTATTACATCTTGAATCCACTCCATATGACTTGATACTCTTGTATATAATGAATAAGCATAACTATCACAAGTTCTTACTGCACCCAATTTCGTTGCTCCTATACCAACACTCACAATTCCTCTAAGATACCAATGATTATCAGTTTTAAAAACAAGACCTCCGCCACTATCACCATCACATACAGATGAACCTGCATATTAATAAAAATAGTATATATAATCAAAGTTTTTACAATACAGATTCTTTTTATAAGTATATAAGTATATCTCAAAAAAATACAGTAAATATCAATAGTTAAATAAGTATCGAGCATAATAGTTTTATTATTGAAAAATAATTTAAACAAGTTAGTTATTAAAATGCATCTTCTACTATAAGATCATAATCATTAGGTGTTCTTTCACTATGGTGAACTGGTCAAAGTAGATGCTTCTGAGTCATCGTTAACGGTAAGGCTCTATTAATACTGATAACAGCCTTGTATAATAATATATAACTAGCAATTTATACCTCAGTCGCTAACGCTCCTTCGGTTGAATTTGGCTTTCATGACTTACGTTAAATTATAACTGTAAATGATTATAATTAGATTCAATCTTTTCTGTGTGAGCAATTTCAGATAATTGAAAAATTTTAATCAATATTTTTAATATATAAAACATAAAATACGCTTTATTATATAAAATCAATCGAATCAAAAATCGATAAAATTAAACTTTTTCGCTGAAAAGAATATAAAAGTGCGGGATAGGAAAAGAAGCATAAAAATTCTGTTTAATTTCAATATTCTACATATATATTCAAGATCCAATTTGCAAGAATTCTCTTTTTATTTTTTATTACGGCTCATTAAGAAGTTTTCAAATATATAAACCTTGAAATTGATTAAATTAATTTTATGAAGTTCTATTGCTTCCTCATAAAGGAGAATTTAAATTTAAATTCTATAAATGGTTATTTATTTTCATAATTTAGGTTAAGTTAGTTTATAGTAAAGAGTTGGTTTTTGATTGTCTCATTGACCAACTCTAACTTAGTTTTAGTTACTTTAGTAATTCCGGATTAGCGTACAGAAAAACATTGTTTATCTGCTGGATAATTAACGACGACGTTGGCGACGACGACGACGACGACAACGTTAACGACGACGTTAACGACGACGACAACGACGACGACAACGACAACGCTAACGACGACGACGACGGCTGTAACGATGATGACGTTAACGACAACAACTTTGTGAAAGACGACGACGACGTTATCGACGACGACGTTATTGAGTCCTTACTTTAATATAATAGAGGATTATGAATTTTCTCGAAGGGCAGCGCATTACATTATCTTGGCGATCTTTAAGTGAACTATCAAATTATTTTTTAATTAAAATGTAAATTACAACTGAATCCGATTTAGATGAGACATAGAAATATAATGCTACTTCGATATTACTACTTATGTATATAATATATTTATTTCATTAGATACCCTAATGAAAAAAGTACTCAGGTAAAAAATCATCTGAGAAATCGGAAGATTTCTCATGCCAAAATCTCAGGTGTTGAAAATAGGAGAATAACTTACTAAGTTTTATTAAAAACAAATATATTTAAATAATGTGTTTTTTTTCTATTTAATCGTAGAGTAATTATAAAGTTGGAAGTAGTAGCGATTGGTGTGACGCTTCTATCCGCACAAGATGATTCGCGTTTCTTTACATTTATGTAGCCTATAAAAAGAAAAAATACAAAAACACAAAGAATCTATTTCTGTAGATTAATTTCATAATAACGTTAGACAATTATAGTATTAGGTTTATTAAATATGAAAAGAAAAGAACTTATTTATTCTTTCGTATAAATCTTGTATACAACTATGTTCAACATTGTCCCTTTTAACGGTGAACTGATTATTAAAGCTAATTATAAAGACCAACATCTTACGTTCCTCAAGATCTCACAAAAACGTGAGATGTCAAGCTAATGCTGTTTTTTTTTACAAAAGATAGCTTCAAGATTTCTGTTTAATATAATCTTTTCAAGAGCTCACGCGCAACAAGACACGTGCACCATCATAGTTTCTCAAAGTAAGCTGCAGCTACCGCTAATTTCGTCGTCGATATTGTCGATGAATACAGTGTATGAAAAGAGCAATGTTGACCATCATGGCATTGGACAGTTTGAACACGCTTTGAGACGAATGGAATCTTGTAACCTGGTAAAGGTTATTCAACCCCGGCGGCTCTGTTTTTCAGTTAAATTCTGTTTCTAGCATTTCATAAACCTAATATTATTAATGTCTAATGCTACTATTTCATTATAAATTAATTCATGAAAATAGACACTTTGTATTTTTGTATGTTTTATTTTATAGGCTAGATATATGTAAAGAGATGGGACTCATCTACTGCGAGTGGCAGCATCGCATCCGTTGCCATGCTACTTCCATCTTAAACGTTATTTTATATCATGTCCAATCGATTCGCTATGATAAAAAAGGAAAAATACGCATTTTTTAACAATACTTTATTTCAATAAAATTTCGGAAGTTTGTCTCCTATTTTCATCGCCTGAAATTTTAGTGAGAGAAATCATCTGATTCCTCAGGTGATTCCTCATCGAAGTTTTTTCAGTAGGGTAACTCCACTTACCCTTAATTTTCTTTCACCACTCGGTGGTATGCTAACAATGATTGAACTTATGGTTGAATTTATCAGAGGTACTTTAAAGGTAATAAGGATAAAAAAATAAGAAAAAATATAATATAAGAAATTGTAGAAAAACTACCTTCCAATATAGCAATACATTTACAATAAGAGAGCGTTCAAGAAAGAGTCGCCACCGGGCGCGCGTGGAGCCTTTTTCGCGCAAAAAGCGATATTTCAACTCGTTTACGTATTGACCCCTGACCATAAAAAATATACCCAATACATAGATCGACAGATTTTTTTCTCAGCTTCCGAATGGTATTGTTACTTTTGTTTCAAAACCCATTTTAAAGGTCGAAAAAGTAAATGGAAAGTTCGAATCGAATTTATTTAATGTGTGATAGGTCATTTTTTAAATAAATTATACCAATTGAAAGAGAAAGCTTTAAGCTTCAAATCCTTAAAAATTCAAGTTAGAGAAATGAAAAGCACGAAAGCAATTAAATACTAAAGACCGCACGGGACTGCGCGGATCACCCGATTCACGCGTTTTCTCGCTGCATCCGGTCACCTCCGTAATCTAACCGTTTATATCTTAACCGTCGTCCTTGAAAAAATAAACTCAAAACATAAATTAAAAGATTTTTTCTCAGCTTGCGAATGGTGTCATTATTTTAAAACGCGACCCGCATAAAGTAAAAATTGTTTTAATTTTTCAAATCAGTCATCCATAAGAAATTTTTCTATACCTAATAAACATATTGGGTACGTGCTTTCTTATGAAGTAATGAAATACGACGTTTCGTCTGCCAGGTTTTGCAGACCTCTTCAAGTACAAATAAATGTCAAACAGTTAGCACTGATCTTCCATTACTCGTAGATGAGTAGAGTCAAGTTGACTTTTTGTGGATTTTATCGAAACCATGAAGGGTGTACATTTTAAAATAATTTAGGATAATAATTAAAATATTTTACAAATCACGTTTTTCATAATAAAATTAAATCAAGCAATTATGAACTTTTGGAATGACAATGAATATTTGGATAAAAAGTATCATAGAAATGCGTTAACCCGAACAGATACTTGTCTACCTAAGATATATAGTCTTCCAAAAATACATAAAATGAATATAAGTTCCGTAACATATAATTTATCTAAGAGGATTAATTATGTATTGTAACGGTAAACGGTCCACGCGAGACGAAAATCATACCGATCGCGTGAGTTTACCGTCGAAGACGCGTAAGGCGCATGCGTGAGCGCGTCGGAGAGCCGGCAGTATCGTCTCGTCGATGAGAGAGGCAGGAAGACGCGACCGTAAGAATCCCGTGACGTGTCAGCTCCCGAACGAGAAGTCGAAGGCAAAAAAGAGATAGACGGAGGACGAAGCAGAGAGTCCACGAGGTAGAGAGAGGACGAAGGACGCAGTTCGCTAGGTCCCCGATCGTATGCAAGTAAGTCCTGGCCAGGCAGCGCCGTACTTGTCCATATCGGTACGCGAGCGACGTTCGGCGACGGGATACGCGCGGTGTCCCGACGCATAAACCATACGAGAGGTTAGCCGCTCTCGTCGCAACACTCTCTCTCGCTCAATAAATCACGCATATGGCGAACCGGAGTGCTCCATACTCCGGCGCGATTACGATTGGCGTAATTTACTGCGAAGCCAGGTAACTCGTACCTGGCAAACCTAACCGCGTTCCCCGAGTAGATCGAGACCGCGTGTCTCGACACGTATATTGCGGCGGGCGCACACTCACATACGCAACCGTGTATTTTATATTTTCGTAGATTGCCCGAACGGCTTTATTTGCTTTGAGCCATGGTTTGACCTTGCCTTGGCTCATCCTATTGTAATATCTTTCACCTTTATTTTCTATTTAATAAATTAACTCATTATCTTTAATTTCGAGTAATAATTAGTTAACCAGTGATCACTCCCTATCCCCGACACATATCTGACGAGCCGAGCACGAGTATCGATGGAGAATAAGTGTGTACTAGGTAAGTGCATACATTGTACACAGGGCCAACAACGTCACTCGGAGCTTGAGGCTAGCTCCGGTCGTCCCGAAAGGTGATTTTTACCGCTTTACCAGCTGTATGGTGAGACAGCTGATCGCAGCGGTGTGGAGATTTCCTGTGCATTAAGTACATGCACAGGACGAGTATAACCCTCCTGACGTATAAACCGACCCTGTTACAGTATTAAAAATAGCCTAAAAAATCCTAAGTCCCATATTTTAAATAGTATCCCTGTTAAAAAAATTCACGCTGATTCAGTACTGATTTCATATTGAAATCAATATGAAATCATCACTGTATCAATATAAAATCATCACCCAATCAGAGTAAAATCAGTACTGAATCAGCAGTAACTTTTTCCCAAAACGCAGAATTGAATTGATACAGAATTAGTACAAAATTAAGATTCAATCAGTACAAAATCAGGATTGAATCAGTACAAAATTGGTATTGAATGTTTATTTAATCTTCGATGAATCAGAGTTACACGCAGAGTAATAAAACAATAAAAGTTAATTTATATGTGCTTAATAAAAGTGATTAATCAATTAATTTCTCCATATGTATTAAAACGTATATATCTCTTTTTTATTGGTTTAAAATTATTTTTTGTTTTTTTTTAAACCAATAAAATAGAGATATAATTAATATCGTGCAAATGAATGAATGTTACTTCCATACTGATTTTAGTATTTTCTATTGCATGATTTACTATCTTCTATCTGCTACATTCACAAACAGTTACAAAAATATAATGAAAACATATTTGTAGACGTTTCAAAAAGCCTAGTTACAATTAATATGAAATTGCTGCAATATATTACTGTATATATATTGTTCTTCTAATATGGTACCGATATGTACATTAAAATTTTAACTTGTATGAAATTGTCCATATTTTTTAAAATATGTTTATTCCATTAAAATTAATACCATTAAAATAAATTCTAATTGGGCTTTTTGAAACGTCTACAAATATATATGTTTTTATTATCTTTCTAAATGTTTGTGAATGTAGCATTGAGAATAGACTGAGAAATGATTTATCATGAAAGTTAAGCAGAATTGACCACGGTTAATAAGGGGATGGGTGAATAACTAACATTAACAGAAAAATATGTAATACTTTTTTTTATTTATTTTATGTTTTTCTGACAATTTTATTTGTTTTTACCTAATTTTTTTTAGAGAATTATACTACATACCTTTCTCTTGGAAATTTACAATGAATACCTATAAAAATCTAGCTGGGCGTTTTGTAATAATCATGTTATTTAACATCTAAAAAATCATGTGATTAAACACGTGATTAATCACTTTTATTAATCACACATAAATTAACTTTTATTGTTTTATTATTCTGCGTGTAACTCTGATTCATCGAAGATTCAGTAAACATTCAATACCGATTTTGTACTGATTCAATCCTGATTTTGTACTGATTCAATCTTGATTTTGTACTGATTCTGTACCAATTCAATTCTGCGTTTTGGGAAAAAGTTACTGCTGATTCAGTACTGATTTTACTCTGATTCGGTGATGATTTTGTATTGATGCAGTGATGCAGTACTGAATCAGCGTAAATTAGTTTAGATGTAGTTTTACTAACACTCAGTATGAATTCATAATAAATAGTATTGACAAGAGACGACTTGATTTTTAAAAAATTCAGTATTACATTACACGATCTTTTGGAAGCTACAGATTTTTTTTAAAAATAATGCCTTTTTTAATTTAATTATAAACACTTTCAAAAAGTTCATGGTACTTCTGTATGAGTAGTCCTTGTTCTTCCATTTTTTCTGACATGGTAGATTTGGAGGAAGAGTGCATTAATAGACTAAATTTTAAACCTTTCATGTACTATAGGTATGGAGACGACATATTAAAAAGAATTCCTAAAAATAAATTGGATGAAATGACTCAAGTTTTTAATTCTTACCATGAGAAAGAACAATTTGCAAGTGAATGTAAACAAGATAATACAATTAATTTTCTTGAAATTGAATTAATTAAAGAAAGGAATATAATATTGCAGTAGATTATTATATAATTTGTAGTAGATTTATATAATAAACCAGTTTTTTTTGGTAGAGTGTTAAGTATTCAAATTAAATATAGCAGTCATAAAAAATGTACAAATAATGTTAATAATAACAAAAAAGGGGAGTGATTTTTCCTTTGCCTTATATACCAAAAGTTTTTGAAGATGTTTCTAAAAAAGTAAAAAATTTCAATATTACTACAATACCGAAAATTGTTAACTCACTTCATATTTATATAAAAAGAGGACAAGACAGAACTAAAAAAATTGAAAAACTGGTGCAGTTTACAAAATCAATAGTTATAATTGCAAGGTTTCTTATGTTGGAGAAACGAAAAGAAAATTAGTAACTATAATTAACGAGCACTACAATAATAGTTTAAAAGATGATAATTGGAGAAAAAGAATTGTTTCTGGAATCTGTATATTAATTTAAAAAATAAACCTATTAATAAAAAAAAGATATTCGTATAAGCTACAAGGAACCATATACAATTCTTATAAATAAGTTCAAGAATAGGAAATAGAATATAACAATTGTTAAAGTCATATTTTTTGTTTATTTTTTGTTTGTTTAGACAAGTAGTAAGGGTACCTTATAGCGCGCCGGAATGGGCGTGGCCTAACAACAATGGTGTCTGGCGCGAACAATGGGATTGTCTAGCGCGAACAATGGTATTGTCTATCGCGGACAATGGGGTTGTCTAGCACGGACAATGGGGTGTCTACCCCGGCGGTGACGTCACGGCGGGGGGCCCGCGCGTGCCAGAGAGGGAGAGAGAGAGAGATTGATTGATTGAATCTTTATTTGGGTATTCTGGGGAATACTCCGTATACACATCAGTTTGACGAGATAAAAATCTTTACAAACAATATAAAATATAAACGTTAGTACAATCGCAATTTATAAAAACAAAATTTTAAAATGAATGACAAGTTTTAAAACAATAACAATAAATAAAATCAAAATAAAAACAACAATAATTTAAAACTTAACAACTAGATGAACAATATAAAATGAATAAAATTTGCCCAAATAGTTAAGCAATAAAATAAATAAATAAATAATAAAAGTACATAAAATACATAAAATAAAACAATGAAGTAAAAGCGGTAAAAGCTATAAAAATAGAATTAAAATTTCCAATAAGAGAATATAAAACAAAATATAAAACAAAATTCGCAGTAAAAGAATATAAAATAAAATATAAAACAAAATAAATAAATAACATGACAGACTATTACAAAGAATGACACTCCAATCCTTCGTTAACAACCCTCAACTCCCAAGCTTGCCGATCGAGCTCAGAAAGGTGCAGTGCCAATGAGGACTTAAAGGAAGGGAAAAGGAGCGGGTCAAAGTTAGTATAAGGTAGAGAGTTAATGAGGCGAGAGGCTGTGATCTGGTAGGAATTGTTGAGGGCATCTGTTCTAGGAGGGAGATAGAAACGGGACGAAGGAGGGTGACGGGATGGAAAGGAGGTATCACGTGGGACAAAATGACTAGCCATGTAGGATGGGGACCTATAGGAGATGATGTTGTAGGCACTGCAGCCGATGAATAGAGATCTCCTGAGCTCGACCGACAGCCAACCCAGCTTAAGGCGGTAGGGCGTTACGTGCTCTCTCCATACGATGCTTCCCCGCACAAAACGAACACATGCGTTTAATAGTCGTTGTAATTTTAAGTTCATAGTAACGTCAAGGTCATGGAAGACTGCGCATGCATAGTCAAAGTGTGGGAAAACAAGCGCTTCCACAAGATGTTTTCTGTTTTAGCGCGAGAGAGCACATTTGAAAAATCTTAAGGAGTGTAGGACTCCATGGACCCGCTGCGATACCGACGCGACTTGGCGAGACCAATCCAGGGTAGGGGTAATCCAAACACCCAACGATTTGACTTCTGTAGAGTAATCAAGAAAGCAGTCACCTATTTTTAATTTTAGGGGCCGAATCCAAGTTAATGCGCGAGATAAATGCCTGACTCCCCAAGATCATCACTTTTGTTTTGTTTACATTTAAACTTAAGCCATTTGATCTCGCCCAGCTGTCTACCGCGTTTGCATCTTCTGTAATTCTCTGAACACCCTGGGCGAGATTAGCAGGGAGAAAAGAGTGATAGATCTGGGTGTCATCCGCAAACACCATGTGGTTTGAGTGCTTTAAGACCCCCGGCAAGTCGTTGATAAAGATGGAAAACAAAAGTGGGCCCAGAACACTTCCCTGAGGAACCCCCCTAGATGTGTCAAGCCGAGCCGAACAAGTACCTAGATCGTCCACCACCTGGGAACGGCCCACTAGGTAGTGGAAAAACCAGGTCATGACCGCGTCGGAGCAGCCCAGAGAACGCAATTTACATAATAAGGTGTCGTGCGGAACCGAATCGAACGCCTTGGAAAAGTCGAACAGGACGAGGACTGTGATCATGCGCTTATCAATAGCACGCCTAACATCATCAAGCACACCAATTAGGTCCGTCTGCGTACTGTGCCCCCGGCGAAAGCCCGCTTGTCTCTCCATGATTAGGTTATTTTTATTCAAGTAGTCCATAAGCTGGTCATGTACAATTTTCTCAAGAATCTTGGAGATTTCGCAGAGCTTAGCGATGGGCCTAGTATCAGACGGCAAGATCATCCTGCTCGACTTGGCCAATGGAAAGAGGAGAGATCTAGTCCAAGGTTTCGGAAAGGCTCCGGTTGAAAGAGATTAATTGAATAGCTCCGCAAGGAGAGGTGCGATCTGGGGTGCCAAGCATTTCAATATGGGTACGGAAACTCCATCAAAGCCTATGGCTTTAGATGAATTCCTGGAGATGGTAGAGAGGATTTTATAAGGAGAAATAGGAACGAAGTGGAAGGAAGTTTCGGGATAAGAGCAGGGTAAAACACTCGAGGATGAGATGAGAGACTGAAGATGGTTAAGAGTGAAGCGAGAGGGTGAATACGAAATGGCTGCATAATGAGTGTTAAGTTGATCCAATGAAAACATGGTAAGAGGTGACCGAGTTGGTTTAGTCACTAGACCCATGTTCCTGAGCTCCTTCCACAGACCAGCTGAATTTGATGATGAATTTATCCTGTTGTTAAGATGTAAATATTTGCTAGAATCAATGGAATTTTTAACTAGTCTACGGAGATCTTTAAAGATCTGGTAGTCTGAGCTCAGGCCCGTGGCCACGTATCTCTTATAAGCCATGTTACGAGCTTCAATGTTAAGTCTTATGCATGGAGTGATCCAGGGTTTGATGGAGTTTCTAATGGTAGTGAGTCTAGCTGATGCAAGAGAATCGAAAGTGTGCAAAATAGATGAGACGAGGGTGGAAAGGAGGTTGTTGATAGGGATAGATGACGGAGAGGGCGACGTTAAGGTAGAAGGAGAGGAAGAGAAAGAGAGAGAGAGCGGCCAGGCTGAATAGGTGACAGATGAGATGCAGATGAAGAAGACGAGATGGTGGAAGTGGAGAAATGCAATGAAGCACGATCGTAAGCAACCGAGAAGATTGAAGCAGCCTCCGACAGGTCGATCTGGGCAATATTGCGTGACCAGATCTTTCTAGTAACAGGTAATGGTTTAGCAAAGTCGAGCTGAAGAACAATGTGGTCGTGCCCCGCTGCGAAGGGCACAGCTGATTTAAAATAATTAAAACCTGGCGGAGGGTTGCGTACGATGAACAGGTCAAGTCATGTATGTGAAGAGGTGGTAGAAGTATGAGTATGATGAGTAGGTTCGGATTTGATCAGGAAAAGGTTTAATGAGTCGAGGTACGACTTCAACATGGCGGACGACCTATCCTTCTTGCACATATTAATATTAAAATCTCCGGTGATGACAACTTGATCACAAGTGTGTAAGAAATTCGCCACTGAATCAAAGAGTTTGATGGGTAAGTCGCTGAGGGCCTCCTATAAACCACACAAAAGAGAAGCGAGCTAGTTGGACTATGGATTTGAAATATCATGTACTCCGGGGAATTTGAAAAAACAGGGTCAGAGTGAGCTACAAGCCTAACATTGAGATTACTCTTGATGTAGGCCGCAACACCCCCCCCCCCTTCTTTTCAAACCCGGTCCAATCTATATAACGTGTAGTTCGGAAGGCCCAACATGTCTGAGAAGTCGTACTCAGTGTGGAATGTTTCAGAGAGAGCAATGATGTCATGATTATGAGGAAGAACAAGTGATTCGATGGATGAGAAATGAGTTTTCAATCTGTTAATGTTTGCATGGAAAATGGAGAATGTAGAATTAGTGCTAGATGAGGCCTGGCCGGACAAACCCTATCTCGAGGAGGAAGGATTTAGAGACGAAAAGTTGGAGATATCCTCCTCCGAGCGGATTGGAAAGAGTTGCCCTCCCTTAGTCAAACGCATATGGACGGTAGAGTTTTTTACAATTGGCCTCGCAAAGCCCAACTCGGTGGATCGGCGCATCGCTTTAGAAAGAAGCTTGTGCAGTTGCTTGGGCCATAACGCACGTAAGAATATCGGCATAACTCCACCCGTACCGAAAAGAGAATCCGCCGAGACTCCCTTGAGAAGGTGCACTCTCTCTAAAATGAGATCCCTGAAAGAGGGCGAAGAAAATCGGACAACAATGCTGTTTTTAAAGTTATGATTTTTACTAGAGGCTGCGGATGTTGTCGCCAAATCCAAATTTCGGTCGTCCTGATTATTTTTAATAAGCCAGGGCCGAGTATCGATAATTTGGGAAGCAATCCTGGGGAGATTAATTGTTTTGAAAATTTTCTCCAGAGCATCCCCTTTAGGAATGGCCAGGCTTGTCGAAATACCGCGAACAAGAATTTTGCAAGCGTCACCAACGGGAGTCGCGTTAGACCTTGGAACTGCATCCTTTAATTCTTTTAATTGACCGCGAATCTCCTCATTTGCGCTCTCGAGGGCTCCCAGACGATTCGACACGCCGGCGAAACACTCCTCAGTTGCCGCTTCCATCAACGAAACCCGCGAATTTAATTCCCGAATCTCGAGCGAAGCTCTCTTTCTCTCTCTCTCTCGCACGTATGTATAGGTAGGGTGAAACGGACGCTGTGACGTCACAGTGGGCCCGGCGGAGTACATGGGTGCGAGAGAGAGAGAGAGAGAGTGGTAGAGGGAGTGCGCGCGTAGTGCGTCTCTCTCGTGCTGAGGTTGCTCCGGCGTCATAGTCGCCCCGATGCAGTGCGTGGGTGTCAGAGAGAGAGGTAGAAGGAGTGCGCGCGCAGTGCGTCTCTCTCTCGTACTAAGAGTGTTCTGACGTTACAGCGGGCCCGGAGGGCCGCGCGTATGTGTGTGTGAGAGAGAGAGAGAGAGAGCAAAAGGGGTTGCCCGCGCAGTGCGTCTCTTGCAGTAAGAAGAGTGGTGCATGTGAGAGAGGGAGAGAGAGGACTACTGCGCGAACCCAGGGTCTCTACCTCTGTCTCTCACACTCACGCAGAGATACTGATGATGCGCTAGGGTATTTGGACGCCGTGTTATAATAGCTGACCCAGAGCGTCTATGTTGTTGTGTGTGTGTGTGAGAGAGAAAGTGTATGTAATATACGTATAGACTTATATTTAACATGGTATGAATGGGAGTTGGAGGTGAGAGGGTTAAATAATTAAATGTACGTAATTTGTAGATAAATTTCCAGATGTTTATTCAAGTATTATAATATAAAAGGAGAGAATGAGACATAGAATGAATAATTACGCACGCAGAGATATACATATAGATGATTATACAATACATAAAATTAAAACTAGATTTGACACTCGGTTAATATTAAGTATAAGAGTAGCTTAAGAATAGACGCAAAGACACTCACACACATATTATTATACGAAACTTATAAATAGACAGTGATTCCGGTTGACCTGATAAAACTTATAATAAATTCACATACTTACATATAGAGTAAATAAGAGTAAAATTATACATATTCTGCACTCGGTTAAATATTACGTTAATAATAGAAACTTACAACTAATGTACCTGTTTATATATTATAATTAAAATTATTATTATTATTATTATGTATTCTTTTACATGTTTGCAAATGAGTTATACAATGAACATTCTTCTTACAATTATTATTATAATGAAAATTATTGTTGATATTCTTATAAAATAATTTTAAATTTAATTTATCGTTCTATGCAGTATTGTCGGTGAACAGTCTCCAAAAACTGTCCATGCAATGACCGTGAGACATGTGATGAATGAAATTAACGCAATACTGACCACACAGGATAGAAGCGAAATCTGGTAGCTGCTTAGGACTCCAGGTGTAAACCTTACAATTTCTTCGGAGACTTTGAATATGTTGTGGTACGGTGGGTGGCCGACCGAAACTGTCGAAGAAGTATCCAATTCCGCGTTTATCGATGTAGATGGCCAGCCAATGCTCACCGGGTTTTCGGTGATCCTCATTGTTAACAACAATTGCAGTCGGCTTCGTCAGAATCTGAGGAATCTTGTCCGCATGGTACACTCCCACTGTCTGCAGAGGCAAAATTTTTATTGCGTTGAGTGTTTGCAACGTGTTCATGTTTTGCAGCGGCTTCCTCCTCCTCGCGTACTATGTCGTATAAATGATCGGCATCGATCGTATCTTGGGAGATGGTGGAAATATCTGTATTCGTAGCATCTACAGGAGTTGAGTATGCAGTACAAGTTACGGTTATCGGAGTGCTCTGTCTTGATTTGGTTGGTGTTGGCGTTTTTTGTCGTGGTTTCTCAGACGGAGTTCCTTGTCTGTTGGATTCACCGTCAAACCATTCTATGCTATAGTGATAGCACGTTAAGTAACTGTTTGTGGCTACGATACCCTTGGAGAGTTCTGTGTAGTCGTATGGAGGCTTGATCAGGCAAAACGCTATGAAATTGCAATCTACGCCGAGAACAGCAATTTCTTTCCGTAGAAAGAGACCTTCCTTGTCGTGAAACGCTTGAATATCGATTATATAATCGAGCTTCTCCATGCCGTTTGAGTTGCGGAGAGCCACTTGTACTACACCACTCAAGATAACAAGCTGAACTGACAAAATGTTTTTCCTCGCCTCAGCAGAATACCTTTAAGACCTCCTTCTTCTCACTGAATTGAAAAGAAAAGTTTTCAAAGAAAATCTCTACCATTTTTTTTTACTCCTCCTACTTTGAGTTTAAGAATGAAAATCTGTTACGACCCGTCTATCAGAGTCGATTTCAAGAACGTTGTCAAACTCGGCATAAACGATACAATTAATCGTTTAATTCAATGCACTTTGAAATTTAACTTCCAGATTTTACTAAATTCCAATCAGAAAGACTATTTGCCGAAAATCTGGTGTAAAATCGAAAGCGAATAGACAATAACCATTAGGGTCTCTACTGATAGAATTTCCTTCGTTAAGAAAATGTATACCAGTACCCGAGAAAAAGGTGTGATATGCGTCAACGTACATTGGTCTTGTATTCGAAAACGAAGGTTGTAAAGGTTTCGAAGGTACTTGTACACCATCTACGTAGAGACAAGTAATTTATACCGTAATTTTGAAAATTGAAAGGATTCAAAGTTTTGTTCCCCAGTATCACTCGTTTCGGAAGTTGTCCTAAAATCACGTTGTCGAGTGTTTCGCCCAAAACACCGCTATGTATCGTGAATGTTTTGATTTCCACTCTGGTTATGGGATATTTAGCGGTTGTAGTTGCGAGAGTTTTTGCATGAGCCAATAGAATTCCAGGACTTATTTTCACGCGTCTTTCGAGTAAATTTGCCTAGGTGATGTTTACGGTGTAAGAGCCTGCGGCTGACGAATCCATTAAACAAAATGTGTCCTTTGAACGTACAAGGCGTATTTTCATTTCAACGCCACTGATGAGTAATTTATCCTGATTAAAAATATCGCAATGCAAATGTCCAATGAGATCGACGGTTTTGCCATCGGATGTAATATTTTGTCTGTTTACAAGTCTTGCGTTTGTACCCTCGTCAGAGGTGCTGTCCATCTGTCTTGGTGTATCTGCATACCACAAAGTCGTCGAGAGATGCGATTCTTTAGCTGCTGGGCCGTAATTCAAGAGTGTTTCTATGTACGCTCTGTACGGATAAGCGTTATTCGGAGGAGTGATTGTTTTCTGATTAAAATAAAAATCGATTTGATTAAATAACGAGTGTAAGAAATTATTTACAAGGTCCTACGTGTTTATCATCGTCTTTCGAATAAGGCTTGATTTTTACACAAACTTTGAGAAGTGTATGCGCAAGATCCAGGTAATCTTCTCCTTGATTTTGAACGCAAAATTCGATGGGCGAATCGTCGTTTAACGACGAAATTGGATTATAAGTAGTCCAGCAACTCGATTCGATACTGGTTGGCGTTTGAGGGAGTGAAAATATAAAACGCCATTTTTAATTGAAAACGTCTAAATTATTCTTTGTCTTCTTTTTCGTTTTCGATATTTTCCTCGATTTCTTCTTTTTACTCTATTTCTTACGCTTGACTTTTGGCTGTAACCGTTTTAAAGACTTGGTTTTTTTGTACGTTTTCTTTTCTTTATACTTTGACGACATTTGTACTTTTTACGAGGTTTAAGCTGTTTGACACGTACACTCTCACCGTTCCACGGAAACTGTAGAGCTCTCCTTTTGTCGAGTGTTTTATATCCAGACCCCTTCATCATTTTATTAATTTTGTCTACGGCTTTACGTTTCAAATTTTTACCAGATTCGTTCATACGATTATTAAACGATTCTTTGAACGACAGATTTCCATCCGACACGTCATCTAATATGTTGACGCCTGCTCGGACTGCTTCTTTACCAAGGGCGCGAGCACCTTTAGCAATAAAGGCACTACTCTTCTAAATAAACCTGCGAGCCAACTACCCACACCGTGTCCTCGTTGCAATGTTGAACTTGCATAAACGTGATGTACGCCCCGTCCGCTTCCAATTTGACTATCGTAATAAATGGAGTAATAAGCCATACCAAACGAACGACACTTAATCAATCCGTTTAAAATGTAACGCTGCGGTCAACGTACCAAACTCGAATGGTATTGGATGACCATATTGATCTCTTATATCAAAATCGATAACTTGAAAACAATTGTAAAGTATGGGTGTATAACTGACGGGTGCAAAACGTTTAACTACAGTGTTTCCATAATTGAAGTGTTTCGATTGAATATTCACTATGCGAAGCAGCGGTGCATGAGAATCTCCTACTATACAAGGTTCACACAGATTTGAATAAACAAAAAGTTGATCGGGTATGGCTCTCGAGAGGCTGGCGGGAAAATTTGCTACTTGAGTCGTCGATCCATCGTAACTTTCAAATTCTAACGTTTCGTTCAAATCGAAACCTAAAATACGATTAACCGTCGTTGAAAATGTAGCAAACGGTTTCGTACGATTTTCATTTTCTTTGAATTTTATCATTTGTACGAAACCTCCGTTTTCGTTATAGACTAATTTTTCAATTTCAGAGTTGCCGTGATATTTGAATAAACTGTCGTTTATACAATCGACAATCTGATTAATATCGTCGTATATACCGTGTTGAAAATAATAGTTTTCCGTTGCCGATAATTTTGATTCCTCTCTGGTCAAGTGTAGGGTAGTGCAGGGAACGTGTATCTCGGCTAGTCCAACCGTCCACCGTCCTTGTAAAGCTATCTGCTTTGGTAATTTAGTTGAAAAGCACGTCGTTGTATTGTCTGGAAAATATTTCATACTACTGTTGCTCGGCAAAACAATGGTAAAATCGTTGGAATCCATTTTACAATTAAATACCCAAGAGACCCACGAATTAAATTTTTCAGGATATCCAACCCAACTGACGAAATACTGTTTACGTTTACCTTTGCCTTTACTACGTAATATTTTATCTATTTTGTGTTCACGATTTTCTACGCGACAACTATCAACGGCCGTGAGTTCTTCGGGATAAAAAATCCTTCAATGCTTTTATCGTCCAAATCGGTTAAAGTATAAACGTAAATGTTTTGTTTTTTCGCAACACTTTTAATTAAAAAAATTTCCTCTTGCCATCCTCTGACGTAACCTTTTTCAAAAGCGTTCTTGTCTCTACTGATTCGACCGTAACTACCTTTTTAATGCTGGAATGTCTTGTGTTATTGTAAGCCTTGACGATGTGTTGTAATACGTCAACATACCTACGAGTATTTTTATGTGTGAAATAATGCCATATACGTTTTTTCAGAGTATTATTTACTCGTTCAACCACCGCAGCCTTCACGTCCGAATTACGCACAACTCGAAATCGAATGTCGTTACGTTTTAAAAAATTTTGCATAAATTTACCGAGAAACTCCTTTCCTCGATCGCTTTGAACCATGTACGGAAAACGTTCTCCGCTTCGTTTTAAAATTTTTTTAAATGCCTCGGTTACTTGGTCACTCGATTTGTCTTTCAAAGGTTCCACCCAGACACATTTACTTAAAACGTCGATCGCCACCAAAACGTAAGACACTCCGTCGTTGTAATTTTTGATTGAGCGCAACTCCTATAAATCGACCTCCCAAACTTGATCTAAATACGATACGTTGTAACACAATCTCTTAAACTTTCTTCGTACAGGACGATGTAAAGCTTAACTTTTCAGTCACATCGTCAAATATTCTTTATTACCGATATACTCTTGAGGTGTCAAGACATCCTTTAAAAACTTGGTAAATTCTCTTTTTCCCTCTGGATTGGTCGTTTTTCTGTGTCGTGCAGCAAAATTGATTAAATCAATGATATTTGAATTTTTGATTGTCTTACCGTCAATGGTCACCAGTCCCTTTCTGTTCCAAACAATTCTAGTCTTAAAATTATTCAAGTGGTTCAACAAAAGTTCTGATTTTCTTTTGTAAACGGATGGAACACGGTTTATTATTTTATCGTAAGTAATTTCGTTTCCAATCTCTTCAAATGCATCGTTTGTCAATGGGTTTGGATATTTTTTTTCAGATTTAAAAAATAAGTAACGTTATAACAACTGTATATACTGTTTTAAATGATCTCTGTTATCTAAAATGTTTGTAGAATCTGAGACTCTTTTTATTTCATCGTCGAGTCTGGAGAGATTATCGCCTACAGTTTGCGTTGTTTACAAGTTTGAAACATTTTCGTTGGGTTTACCGTCCGTAGAGTTTGACGAAACTGATTGCTTTTGAATTCTTTCCATCTGTTCTGCGGGAACAAGAATTATTTTCTTTGTTCTTTCCATTATTACTGTAAAAGCGTGGAAAAGAGTGTCAATATTATAGGCTGTAGTAGAAACGGTAAGAAACTACCACCCTTTTGCACGATTATACGCTTCTTTTTTTCCAGCAGCCGTTAGTCTTGTTGCATAATTTTCTGAGAATATTTTTGTGACGTTTTAATTTTTTAAATTGACAATCTTTCAAAGGTACTACACCTTGTAAAGTATTTAAAGCGCAATCGCAAATATATTTAATTAATTTTTTATCGGCGGTTTTTAATATTGCTAAACGTTGCTCTTGTTTGCTCGTGCTAAAGCGTGTAACAGAACAACGTACCTTTGTTCAAATACTTTTGATTTATTTTTTACTCGGAAAGAAGATTTCGATGTAGTCTTTGCCATTATCGTTCTTTACCTGAAGTATCATCTGTTTGATACTTTTATTTATTGTATTTTTAAAAATATTTTATAAATGTACTACTACGATTTTTAGGCACGTAGACGTAATGAATCTCGTCGTCTGGAAATATACAGCGTCAAATCTAATAAAAGATAGCCATATGCCTGTTTTACAGCATCTAGATATGCTTCCTACAAAAATTTAGCGTCTTCGGGGTACACTTGTCGCGCGAGGTATCGGATTTGGGCTTAGTCTCGAGGATTTTTAAACAACACTATGTAATTTGAGTTTAAGCTGACGTCGCGTTGACCTTGTCCTTGATAAAAAATATTTTGAGTTATAAAAAGATACTTATATTTTTATGATGACATCCTTTGGTAAATTAATCGACTATAACACTGTTTGACGATTCACGCATCAAGTCGTCGATTATAATTAATTTTTTCAAATGAGGATCGTTTGAATAATCTTCGGGTCTCGGTAGACCCTCGCGAAATTCAAAACATGAAAACTTTAGGCTTTTGTAGTCATCTTGTAACTCTCCGTAATAAAAAATAATCCTATCGAAAACAACGTTGGTTATTTGAGTACGAATCTTTATGAATTTTCAAACCCACACCGATTTACCACAACTCGTAGGACCGGAAATCGTACTAGTCCACGGATGACGCCAACATATGAGTTATTGCTGTATTTTCTATTTACAACGAATAGGCATGTATCTGGATTTCAAATAATTAATGATTTTTCATGATTGCAATTTATCGGGTTGGATAGGACATTTCACTATAAAGTCGAGCATTATTTATCCGAATCTACCGGTATATTTTAATATTGTCAAGCAACCTATGTGGTTCGTTTATAGGGTTTAATCAGTATTGTCACATAAATGAGCGGTTTAGTATTACAATAAACACGGAATAGTCGATTACATTTTTGGAGCGAAATTTGTATTTCTCAAGTGGCTTTGGTGTTACTAAGAACACATAGAATTATTGGACAATTGAAATATCTTTTCTAAAAATAGGTTAATATGTTTTCATATTAGAAAAATAATGAAGTATAAACTTCATTACAAGAGAATGCTAAATAAAGAATACATACCAATTCCGTAAAAATTCTGAATTATTTTAAATGTTAACATGAATCATCGATTCATATAAAAGATTAACAAAATTGGATTACTTTATTGAAAATTAAATTTAATATTTCTTTCCCTAGCGGAAATAATCATATGCGAATAATGTTTATAAATACTTAATAAAAGTTATTAGCTTTTATTAGATTTTCATAACACTTTATAAAGTGCGGATTTTGGACTGTAGTAATAGTTTAAAAAATTTGGTGATGTTTATATGATTTTTTTAGTTGTTTTTAAAATTTCGTAAATATTTCTAAGCTTTATTAGGTTTTATTAGATTTTTGTATTTCGAAAATATCGTGAAAAACGATAAAATGACACTAATAGTAACTGTTGCATTTTCCTATATTTAACTGTTTTTAGCTGTTTCTAAGTGATGTATGCAAAAAAACATAAGCTATTAATAAAAGATTGCTATTGGTAAATATTCTTAAAAATTCTAAATACTTATTTATTGTATATAATAATTCAAAAAATTTATTAGTAGTTATTAGCGTTTTTAAACTCGCACATTTCTTTTACTTTTGAAAAAAACCTAAAAGCTAATAAAATCTAGCAAAAGCTAAGAAGAGCTAATAAAAGTTATAAATTCTAACTAACTATTAACAGAGTTCAAAATGTGCATATTATAAATTATTTATAAAATTTATTAGCTTTTCTTAGCTCCTTCTGAAGAAAACCACTATCTTTACTTTCATGAAGAATAACATTGAAAAATATTTATAATTAAAGTGCACAAAATTAAGAATACCTGCAAGTGTCACTCGAGTCTGACAGTTATTTCTATAACCATTACTAAAGTAGTTAAATATATAGGAATATTGAAAATTGAAACATTTGTTCTAAAAGTTCTGTTAATATTTTTTTTATTTTTAAAAAATAATGAATAATAAACTTTTATACAAGAATGTACTAATGAAAGAATACATATAAATGCCGTTACACATTCTGAATTATTTTACAGAGTTTACTTGAATCAGTGAATCGTATAAGAATTATTATATTGGATAAGTTTATATAAAATAAATTTAATAATTCTTTGATTTTTATTAGTAGCTTTATAATAGAAAACTTTTACCTTTACTTGCATGAAGATTAACAATAAAAAATATTTATAACTAAATAATTCAAAATTAATATTACATGCAACTGTATCATATATATATGGGTGGTTCTCCGTGACATCGAAGATGAAAAAAATAAATATTGCTATAACTGTGGGAATATGTTTTAGAGGTATCCAGTAGTTCTCCTGAATTTTTTCAGATTTTTTCTGGGCCATTATTTTAAGTTACAGAGAGTCAAAGTTGACATTTTAGCACTTTTTTGCATTATATGCCCATTTTCATGAATTTTTAGCTCCCAGGGGATGCATTTTTCACTAAAAACATAAGTATGACTTTTTTTGTAAAATTTTCCGAACTTTTCATTAAAAATACTTTTAAAGACATAAATGTATGCTGTCACACTCTTGTAAGCCATTTAAGCCTTAAATAGTGAAAATCAGCAATTCTGCTCCGGACTCTGGTAACCTAATACTGTCTAAAAGATGTCTTTTTATAGTCTGAAACTGCCTAAAAATTTCCAGAGTGGGTCTAAATCATTAAGATTACTTATGGTCAAAATATCCGGGAAAAGTGCCCGAAATATTAATAGAAATGTATATTTGTTGCCTTATAACGATGAATCTATTAGCATGATCATTGCAAAAAAATTTATGCACTTACCTTGGAGTGGTAGAAAAGTATCTCCACTTGTTTCAGTATCCATCTAATCCCCTGTAAGCTGCTAAAAATACAAATATTATTATACAAATGTAAAAAATTAATTTTTAAACATTTATAATGCTGAATTTTTAGTTTTACATCCCTTACAAGAATTATAATACTAATTTGAAGGATTACTATAAATATATAAACATCATTATTACAATAACAGAATATACGTATTTAATACAAAAGATATATAAATAAATCGGATATATAATTATAATGAATAATATGATAACGTGACAGTGACAAGTTTGTGAAATCTAAACAATGTATTGCTGAATAATAATAATAATAATGTTGATACTTTTACACTTGTTGACCACTCCAAGGTAAGTGCACAAATTTTTTTGCAATGATCATGCTAATAGATTCATCGTTATAAGGCAACAAATATACATTTCTATTAATATTTCGGGCACTTTTCCCGGATATTACCATAAGTAATCTTAATGATTTAGACCCACTCTGGAAATTTTTAGGCAGTTTCAGACTATAAAAAGACATCTTTTAGACAGTATTAGGTTACCAGAGTCCGGAGCAGAATTGCTGATTTTCACTATTTAAGGCTTAAATGGCTTACAAGAGTGTGACAGCATACATTTATGTCTTTAAAAGTATTTTTAATGAAAAGTTCGGAAAATTTTACAAAAAAAGTCATACTTATGTTTTTAGTGAAAAATGCATCCCCTGGGAGCTAAAAATTCATGAAAATGGGCATATAATGCAAAAAAGTGCTAAAATGTCAACTTTGACTCTCTGTAACTTAAAATAATGGCCCAGAAAAAATCTGAAAAAATTCAGGAGAACTACTGGATACCTCTAAAACATATTCCCACAGTTATAGCAATATTTATTTTTTTCATCTTCGATGTCACAGAGAACCACCCATATATATATTATATATATGAGTATATGTAAAATATTACACACTCAGAGCTATTAATTATTGCTATTAATTAGTTATATAATTTAGAACACATTCAAATTGAATTAAAATTATTTGTTTTCCAGAGCTGTTTTGTCCTTGGAGGAAGAATATTCTTTGTATTTGAAAATATACTGAAAATTAACATGTAATTGAGTTCGATTTGATGCCTGAAAAGAAAAGAATTATTATATTGGATAAGTTTATATAAAGTAAATTTAATATTTCTTTCATGTTTATTAGTAATATATCATAGAAACTTCTATCTTTATATGCATGAAGAATAACAATGAAAAACATTTATAACTTAAGTTTACAAAACTAAGAATACATGAAAGTGTCACACGAGTATCGCTGCAGCATTAATAAATTAAGTATACTTATGTAATTCATATTATTGTTGGCGCAGCCGATACAACCCGATAGGCCGTCTGTCCCTTACATGCGTCGAACCTCGTAAAACCTTATAAAGACGTCAAACTTTCGAAAACCGGATACATGCCTATTTGGTATAAATAATAAATACGGAATTGCCTGGTAGAATGGGATTAGCAATTTGATTAAGATTTGTTATTACTGGCGCAGCCGGTAGTAACGGATAGGTCGTATGCCCAATACATGCGTCGATCCTCGTAAAACCTTATAAAAGAACTGTATTGGTTGGTTTAAAATTATGGAATTTAACGGTAGACACCGATAGCTGTTAGTGGACAATATAGTGAAAAGCCTTATAGAACCTTATTAATTCAATGCACACGAATACGTCAAATACTCGAAAACCCGATACATGCCTATTTGTTATAAATAATAAATATGGAATTGCCTGGTAGAATGCGATTAGCGATTTGATTCAGATTTGTTATTGCTGGCGCAGCCGTAGTACCCGATAGATCGTATGCCTAATACATGCGTCGATCCTCGTAAAACCTTATAAAAGAACTGTATTGGTTGGTTTAAAATTATGGAATTTAACGGTAGACACCGATAGCTGTTAGTGGACAATATAGTGAAAAGCCTTATAGAACCTTATTAATTCAATGCACACGAATACGTCAAATACTCGAAAACCCGATACATGCCTATTTGTTATAAATAATAAATACGGAATTGCCTGGTTGAACGCGATTAGCGATTTGATTAAGATTGTATTTATGGATGTCTCAGCTCATACGATCCGGTAAACGAACCACCCATTTATTTTGTTGATCATCATATTGTACTATAAAATGTTTTTTTCTTTTGTGAGGTTTACTCTCTAAAAATAAATTAGTGAAAATTTCACTAATTTGCTTAGTGAAAAATATTTCACTAAATAATTAGTAGTTTTTTCACTAATTAATTAGTGAATGTTTATTGTCACTAATGAATTAGTGAGTAATCACTAATTAATTAGTGAAAATTATCGATTAAATTTTTTACAAAATAATAAGTCAATTTTTCACTAATGAATTAGTGAATATTCACTAATTCATTAGTATATATTCACTAATTAATTAGTAAATATTCATTAATGAATTAGTGAATATTCACTAATTCATTAGTTATAGTGTACTAAAAGATTTAGTAGATTGCGCGGCGCGGGTCAGTACTCGCTTGCTTTCCTTGCTATGCAGACGTCTCCTAATAGCTTCGTACTTCTCTTCGCATTACAACAGTTTGACTATATTTAATTCAACAAAAATGAAGGTATGTTCATTTAAGTTTATAAATTAATCGATGTAGTCGTAAAACAAGTTGTAAAACTTGTAATATCGACGTATCCGCGTTTTGTATCTACCGCGCGCGTGATCTGCGCTTAGCGCATGCGTGTAGCGATACCTCGCTCACACGACATAATGTACAGCGCCGCCGCTATTCGCGTAGGTCTCGTGCGATACATTGTTTTACACGGAGAGCTGGTTGCCGTTCGCGCGCTGCTTCAAGTGAGACACAACATGGCTGCTGGACGAGCCTTTGACTGTTGACGGTCGTACAGTCCGCTGGTGCCAAAATACAGGAAGAAGACTTATTATTTTGACTTCAACCGTCTCCTCTTTGCCACGTCAACGCTTAAAGATGACTGGAGTTTATGTCAGGTATAGTTTTGCGATGTAAGGTCGATTGATGGTGTTCTAACGTTTGTATCAGGCGACAAGATTTGATGCAAACTTCCACTGCGAAGAAAGGAGTTCTGAGTGTACCTAAGTAAGTCTTGAGCCCTTCAATTATTGTTATTAATAAATATCCAACTATGCGTATAGATATAGTGTTGACATGTGCCGATGTAAATAGCTTCAATTTTTCTAACCTTTATTCTTAATAATGCACAAAAATTTTTGATAATTACTACTCTTCAAGTCATTAATATAAATTTAAAACTTTTTATAAATGTTGCTTAAAGTTAAAATATTTAAAACTGTAATTAATCTTCTGTAATTTCTTTGTCTTAAAAAGCTGATGGCAGGTTGGAGTATTCAGTCTAATCTATGAAGCAATCGAGGCTTCTTTATCGTTGTTGAACTCCCTGGAGCTAAATACTCTCTTGAGCATGTTGTGTAACTCAGATTTGTGCTCGAGCTAATTTGTGTCTAGGATACGGATGCAGCTGCCACTATTCTCCATAAAAGCATCATAGAATTTTCTTCGGCACTGGACATAAACTTCTAATACTTAACTTATACACTGCTGTGATTATCTCGTTACAATGCATCGTTCTTCTACTTACTCCTAAGGTAAATATTAAATTTATTTAAACGCTATTTAAAAATTTTTTAATTAACAACTATCATTTAATTTGAAATAGACGAAGCATCAATATCACAAATTTAAATTCAAATTACAAAGATCTATCTAACATTCAAATTAAAAGAAAATATGAACTTGATTTTATATTAAAAACAAACAATAAATATATTTCTTACGCTAAATATTTAAATTATTTGCTACAAAAATCAATTAACAAATAAATCTAGTCTAATATTTTGATTTTAATCATCAAGTTCAGGCGTGGCAACTAGCAACCGGATGCTGTGGCATCCACACCTATCCAAGTTTAGCATCGAGTCTCAATATCAAGAATTGGAAAGTGTAAGCTCAATGGCACCGATAGAGCAATCCGACCTTCCAACAATCCAGTATGCAAAGTTTAAATAACGAAGATCTTGATGATCTTTACAGTCAACCTACCAGCCACATCTACAATCAACCAGACCAAGTTACAGTCATAAGTACCAAGTCATACTGACGTTTTAGGCAGATCCAGAGAATTTGTATTGAGCGGACCTTCCGCTTGTCAAGATACTGTGATTCGAACCTACAAACTTGTTAGGTAAACGTCGTTGTAGGTACCGATGAAAGTACTGACATTTTTTTAATGTCCTTTCCCTTTTTTAATGCAAAGTTTCCTTTTACTCTAAAGTAGACTTTTGTACAATGAAACTAACGCGTTTATATTATATGTTACATCAAACATTACAGCGATTGTCTAACCGACTGATTTCAAGCATTTAATAGTTCATTTTCAACGATTTTTACAAATTTGAAAAACAACGGATTATCTTGTAGAAAAAACGATATAATACAAATTTCAAAGTCAGAGTGTATATATAATTATATACACAGATAGATATATTATGATTATAAATTAAAAACACAAAACATAAATATATAAAATAATTATAATCTAGTAAAAATTTATAAAAATTAACTACTGTAAAGATAATGACTTTGCAACTTTTATATATACCTTATTGACTGATATACTGTAATTCACGAAGTTAATTATTTGCGTATATTGAAATTGTTATATATTGTGACATTCCATATCATTATAATATTGAGATTCATTATTAAGATGCAGAATTAATAATTGC
Source organism: Theocolax elegans (assembly GCA_026168455.1). Classification (NCBI taxonomy): domain Eukaryota; kingdom Metazoa; phylum Arthropoda; class Insecta; order Hymenoptera; family Cerocephalidae; genus Theocolax; species Theocolax elegans. The sequence goes on along the minus strand of CM047427.1, from coordinate 31,267,694 downwards.
AAAGCCATTTTAGTAAGTGCATAGCAATTTTGAACTATCGTTGAAATGAAGCAAGCACGTACCACTCATTTGAATCGGCATAGAAACTTTTTTTTTCAAATCGTTTAATCGTTGAGCAATTGTAATTAATAAGTTACATTCACTTTATTAATTGTTTTCGAATTATTTAATACTTTGTGTGATAAATCATTACTATAAAATTCGTAATAGCCAAATGTATCACGATGAATGATGATCAAATAGGATACGAAGATACAACCGTGATAAATTTTAGTTTAGTTTAGTTTTTAGTTTAGATAGGTTCCAAAACAGGGGTTCACAAACTGGGAGTATTTTATTATCAAATTGATAACTTACCCTCGCACATTAACTCTAAAGTAAGTAGTATACATGTACTTCTCGTTTCGTATTATGAAGACATTCGCAAGTATGGTTTTGAAAAAATACTTTCTCCATTCATTGAGGAGTTACAACAATTAGAAAGCGATGAGGGCGTTTCCCTTAATTTTGACAGCGAGGATTATGTTCTTCGGGGAAGTTTATTTTGTTTTTGTGGAGATGGTTTGGCGGTTCATGAGGTTTTTAATTTTCTAGGCCCCTCAGCTAATAAATTCTGTCGACTGTGTTTAATTTCTAGGGATGACCTACACAGAGGTAATTTTGGTATAGCTACAAAAAGAACCAAAGAAGTTTTTATGGAACATTTAGAATTGCTAAGAGAAACTAATTTTGCTTCTGCTTCTAAAACTATGACAGGATTGAAGGGTGATTGTGCATTAAATAAATCTTCATATTTCCATATTTCAAAAAATAAAATTTTTGACATTATGCATGACTTGTTATGCGGTATTTGTCCTATGTTATTAAAATTGATATTACATGAGTATATTATAAATCAAAAGCTTTTTGACATTTCTTTTCTAAATGGAGCAATTGCTTTATTTAATTATGGTTGTTTAGAACGAGTTAATAAACCGTCATCTAACTTTACTGAATCAATGCTTCTCAAAAGGGAACATACCTTGAGCCAAAAGGCAATACAGGTATGGTGTTTAATGAGAAGTTTGCCATTTATGTTGTGTGGTAAAGTTTCCAACAACGATCAGCACATGGAACTTATTTTACATTTATTAAGGATAATGGAAATAGTATTTGCTACAAAATTAGTAACATCAATTTTAGATTATCTTGATTCTCTGATACACGATTTCATTATACTCTTTATTCGAATATTTCCTAATGTCAATTTAATTAACAAGTTCCACCACATGAAACACTATAGAGAATGTATAGAATCATTTGGACCTTTAGTGCGGTACCACTGTATGCACTTTGAAAGGAAGCATATTGATCTAAAATTACGAGCTCACAATGTTCACAATTTTAAGAATCCTCCAAAAACACTTATACGAGTATGCCAATGTATACAAAGCGTAAAGTGGAATGTAAAAAATCTACCAATTAATAGATTTGAAGTAGCATCAGCTAAATTGAGTATTGTTGACAGCTTGCAAAGCAGAAACCATCTTCAAAATTTTAATTTATCTCATACGGAGTTAGTTCTTTGTGCTCAATCGATTTTTGTAAATGGAATAGAGTATCGACCAAATTTGTTCGTTGTGATCGAATTAGCATCTGAAACATCAAATGATTTATTAGTATTTGGACGGATAAGAGAAATTATAATTTTACAAAATAATTCTCCTTATTTGCTTGTATCTCCATCCAAAAGTCTATTTTTTGATACAACTGTACATGCTTATTGCATACAACTGGTCGACTATAGCAATGCCTACAAGTTTATTGAAATATCCACTCTTCCATTTTATAAAACATTTTGCTGTTGGAACAAAGCAACATCAGATAGACTATACATCAGTCTTCCGCACATAATACTATGACGTTATTTATTTGGTAAGCATTAGTTTGCAAATTGGAATAAATTCAATATAGTTGTGTTGTCTATTTGCTTTAGCCATAAATACATACAATAATTACACATTAACTTTTCAATACTAACTCAAAAATCTTGCACGCTGATAGTATAGTATCTGTTAATAATTTAGTGTTAAACGTAAAAGATACTTGTACTAATTATACACTTTCAAACTATAATTGTTCTTTTTCAGACGAATGCATCAGTGGCGAGTGTTTCATGGAATTATCACAAGATGATTTATTAAAAATGAAAATAAAAATGGGTGCAACTAAAGCATTAGTAAGATTACAAAACAAGATTAAAAAAGATGTAAGTTTATTTAATGCGGAGATACTTATCTTAATATTGAAATTTCACAAAACATTTGTATAGTTAAATATTTATTTAAATATAATTCTAGATACCATTGGGCATTTATACTGTTCAACCAGATGGAGGGTTGCAATTCGATACAAATGAAGATCAGAATATTTTGAACAAGGCAATTTTACCGCCTGTACAGAGAACAATTACATTCATTAATGAACAACCTAACATGGAGGCAACGAGCTCTTCTAGCTTTGAAAGTGTAAGTAAAAAATTCGGCTGCAACTTGGAAAATATAATAGAACAAGAAGTATTCAGATATGACGATATTAACTTATTACATGGCCCAAGCCACTGGACTGAACCTCCGAACCAACCGAATAAAAATGTTTCTTTCGAAGAAAAATCTATTTCGCCCAGAGATCAGTCCCAACCACCTTATAAAAAGAGTAACATAAATGAAGTTTCTACTTGCAAGCAAAATGTTGCAAAACTTTCATGCCGTTATGACAATTCTGACCAAATCTTTTCGACTAGACCTACCGACAAACCAGCAAATGAAAATGTTTCTACGGAACTAGAATCTACTTCAACCAGTGAAGAAGAGCCCGAGCCACCTTGCAAGAAGAGTAAAAATCAAGATTCTTTCAAGCAAGACGTTGCAGGACCTTCGTCATGTCGAAAAGACAATTCAATAGCGCTTAAATTTTCAGTAATTTATTTTTATTATACGATTGCCTTCAATATTATATAAACTGATTCTTAATTTACTAATTAACTGATAATAAATAAATATCTTTTTCAGCGGTACAAGACAGTAAAAGAGACTCTACTCCAACATAAACAAGGCAAACGTTTGTTTACAGTAATGGGAGGCATACTTTCGGAGTCAGATAGACGTGCCTTAGTGAGGATTCTAGTTTCTGAATTAGTTCAAGTTCATGGTAATTGGTAAGCTACTTACAATATTTATTTGAAAACATCAAATTTTTATTTAAATTATTTTAATTAGTTTAAAACTTTCATAGCTATCCTCCTAATGAATCCAAAATTGCTCTTGCTAAAGCAATAGTCTCAGAATTTCCACAATTAAAGAATTGTGAAGGGAAATCTGTAGGTTATGTGAGTATTAAAATTAATTACAAAATACCTAAATTAATTATTAAAATTAATTTGGTTTTAATATATTTTTTAATTTACAGGAATACTTTTTTGATCCTCGAAGTAAACAAGGTTTTCTGCAATGGCGTCTTGTTACTTTACGTACTAAACTTCCCATTTCTGACAAAAAGTACAATAAAACTGCAAGTAAAGCAGTTGATGAAAGTATGGACCAATCTAATGAATCTATGTTATCTTCCGAAGATTACGAAGAAAAAGTAAATTATATAATATCATAGTGTAATAAAATAACAAACTAATTTGTTTTATTTATATAGGTATCTTGGATGAAGTATAAGGTTGGGAATTCAACGAATAAAAAAAACATTGCAACGAATCTTCGTAAGACTTTCTTAAACAGACGAAATTGGATACTAAATAAACATCCGACAGTCACTGAAATCATCGAGCTATTTCCACGTCTTATCGACTATGGCGGTCAAATGGTAAAGTTATTACTTATTGGGTAATTCGTTTGTTATATTTATAACACAAGTTTTTTAAAGTGAACTTCCCCTTTTTAATATTACAGATAGATAATGAATTCGAAGAAATATTTCCTAGTTGCGGGGATAATTTTATATCAAAATTTACTACTTTTTATATTCCACGTATTTTGAAATACGTCAATTCGTTCAAGTCGCACCTCTGCGCTAAGCACGAAGATATTAACAATAGTACCTTCAATCTATAAAAAAATTAATTTACAAATTGATTAATAACTAATATTTAATATTTATTTTATTTTAGTAGAAATCAGGGCTTTGTTGTTTTTAATCGATCTTCTACCAACCATCAATGTTGGGAAAGGTAAAGCCAAAAAAAAGAGGTCAAACCAACCGCTCATCGACATAGTACCTGTGAGTATAGTTACAGTAGTATGCAATTTTTTTCTTAAGAGGTATCCGTATATGGTTATTAAATATATTCACTTTTACAGGATGGTACAGAGTTAGAAGCTTATGTACAAAAGAACAGAGAACTGTACAATAGCAACATCCAACCTTACCTAATTTGTTCATCGAATGCAGAAAATCTACATTTTTTTATTGTAATTGTTGGTATCTTAATTCACAGACAAGATCATTCGACAGTTATCACAGCCTGTGATTTGCTCTTCAAATTGTACTTTGTTTTTAATTTGGAGTACCCTCTGCATTTGAAAAATTTCTTCATGTTTTTGGAATCATTTATATATAAAATTTCTGATAAGGCAGGAGGTTTTGTTACATTATTGCACATCAATCTTTCAAATATTTCTTTATAATTTAGTTTAGCATAATTATATAGTGTATTATATATGTATAAATATTATAACAAATAATAAATAATAAATATATCCATATTTTTGAGATTTTTAAAGTTTTTAAACTTTTTTTAAACCAATTACTTTAGTGAATTTTTTCACTAATTGGATTAGTGGATTAATGCAGGGAATAAGGCATTAGGATCCGCTATTTGAAATAGTGATTATTCACTAATTGCTGTAGTGCATTTTCTACTAATTGAATTAGTGCATATTCCACTATTTGAATTAGTGGCTATTCACTAAACATTAGTGACCTAGTTATAACTATTTGAATTAGTAATTATTCACTAATTAGTTAGTGAATATTCACTAATTCATTTTTAGAGAGTATCTTATAAAATACTATAAGCATTTATTGTATAGTATGGTATGAGGTTTTTGCACCCGGAATTCCTTATAGAATCGAATTATAAACCTACTATTAGAAAGCAAAAAAAGATATAAACATATACAGTATTTCCATGATAAGAGCTTATTAAATTTTTTATCGGGAAATGTGTATGAACTATAATCTTTTCATAGTCATTTCTTTTATTATAGAACCCGATTAATATTTTCTTGGATGCACTTGTGTAATTCATGTAGTAAAACATCTATACAGGCTTATAATTTTTCAATCATTTTATTACGATATATGCCGATTCTGAATTCATATTGGTAAAGTGAATAGATTTCTATAAATAATTAAATGAGCATATCTCTATAAAAGCCTATAAATTTATTAGTCTCATAGAAACTGATATATCTTTTACCAGGTAAAACTTATAAAAACTAAATTTCGGAACTTGTGTTTCGTAGCTGTGAGGATTTCATTATAGGTACCGATAAAAAAGAAATCGCCCGATATATTACTATAAAATTTTTATCGGCACCCCGATTCAATATACCATTACTTTATCGGATTTTATAAGGTCTTTTCAACAGGGGTAATATATATTTTATTTGATGATTCGTTCGGTTTTGTTTATCGTATTTAAATATACGTTTTTAGACATTTTTCATCATACTCTATTACAATGGTGTAAAATGAGTGAGAAAGGTGGATAAAAAAATTAAAATTTTATTTTTGATTTATCATCTATATATATCAAAATTCATTCATTCTCCGGTGTCCGGTATCCCAAATGTTACAAGAATTAAACGTATGTGTGAAGTGGAAGGGTTAACGCTGAATACGACAACCACACATCATTTATCTCACATCTAATGATAGGTGCAGGAGGAGTCATGAGGGGAGGGGGGGTAAAATTAGAAAATTTTTTAAATATTTTATAGGGGTTATCGGTATATATGAATTAGAATATGACGACCATTCTTCTTTATTCTAAAAAAACTAAGATGAGGTTTTTGGTTACGGTGAATAGCAATATGATAATCACTCTTCATTTATCCTTCGTTTATTGCTAGATGGAGGAGTGGCAAGAGGGGGAGGGGGAAATAAAATTAGAAAAATTCCAAAAATAATTTAGGGGTTTCGGTACAGGTAAATAACAATATGACAACCACTCTTTTTTATCCCCTATTTTAAAGATGAAGGAAGGTGGGAGGAAGGGTCAACATTGAATATGACAACCAGTCTTAATTTATCCCCCATGTAATGATTGAGTGGTAGGGGGTAAGAGGGGGGTTTAGTAGAAAAATTCTAAAAATATTTTATAGGGGTTTTCGGTAAAAAAAAGTGGTCACAGTAATACGAACATTGACAAAAACAGTACTATTACTCTAATAAATTTTTATAACATATATAATATAATATATATAATTTATTGCAATATATATTTTATTTGACGATACGTTTTATTTTTTTTTTATTACATTTATATAGATTTTTTTTACAAACATTTTTCATCATCTCCTATTTCTAAGATGTAAAATGCGTGAGGAAGTTGGTTAAAAAATTTAAAATATTATTTTTCTTTCATTTTTTAATTGTAATACCAAATGTAATATTAAAATAACTTTTATAATTAATATTCAATTTTTATTGTTGTAACTGTATAATATAATTTATATTTTTTGGTTGCAATTACTAATATTCTTTTTTATAAAAGATTTTTGAAAATAAAACAAAATTAATAAAAATGTGAAAATAAATCTTTTAGCCAGAATTTTATTCTGAAAAAAATTTTTATAAATTCAATTATTACGTAGAATTATTTGTTTGAATGAATAATTGAATACATACGATGCATTAGCTGAGTTTAGTAATTTTGTATGAAATTTTAAATTCTTCATCTCCTTTCCGTGAAACATCATGAAAAAGCATGAAATATATGTATAATGGTCAAAGAATAATTTTATATTCTAATTTTTGTTGTTGAAAATATTATTCTCGTAGAAAAATAACACATTTGTTACTAGATTGATGTAGCTTCTTACAGGAATAGTGTGGAAATATTGTAAGTAATGATATATGTGTTACTACGTATTAAAAATTAAAATTAAAATTCCTTACTGTCAGTCGTCAGCAGTCAAAGTGTGCGGACGTGCCTCGAGCTCGTTCGCTCAGTTCATTGAACTGCTGAGTTTGCATATCTTACATGCAACTTTAATTTAAGTGCACAACATATAAATAATTAATTGTAAACTCTTTTAATAATAAAAATGAAATAATAATACATAGCCAGTATGACGACAACCTAGAAACCACCACCGGACAAATTGGATCGTAAATATTATAAATGTCACCCTAAACAACTGGTGACAACTGTGATATGTGTCGTATGTGACAATGGATACCATAGAAGTGATTACGATAAACTAAAAAACCCGAAATATGTGAGTAACAACTTAGTAATATGTCCAGAACATACAATAAGTGATATAACAGCAATAACTGAAAAACATATGTTAAGTGATGTGGCAAAAAAAGTGATCGCAATGATAAAAATGAAACAAACAGAGGAAATAAGAAAAGAATTATTACAAGACCTACATAATAAAACTACAGAAAAACTAAATAAATCCATAAGATTCGAGGACAATGACATGGACAACATAATAACAGAAAACATGTTACTAAAAGAACTAGTTACCGAATTGCAAGATAAGAACAAAGTGCAAAAAGAACTAATTGAATTACAAAGACAAAAATGCTCAGAACCACAACCCGTTAAAAAATCTTATGCTGAAATAATAAGTGATCTAAAATCAAAACCGAAAAGAATACCTAAAATCACGGTTAAATGCACAGATATCGAACAAAAAAATACCATAGAGCTGCTTACGAACTGCATAGTTTCACAAAAAGAAATACAAACTAAATACATTAGACAAAAAAACAAAACTGAAATTGAAATAAGCTGTATGAACGATCAAAGTGTAGAAGCTGCTGAGCTAGCACTAAAAAATAATCTGAAACAGTGTGATATAGTAATAGAAAAACAGTCTAATCCAAAAATAAAAATAGTTGGTATTAACAATACAACTCAGATGAAAGAAAGTGAAATCGAAAATGACATTAACATAAGAAATTTTACTACCTTTAACACTAGTGGAAAAATACTAAATATGTATACCAACAAAAGAAATAAAACAGATACAATATTAATGGAAGTCACACCAGAAATTTATAAGTATGTACGAGAGAATGGAAATAAGGTTTTTGTGGGTCATCAGTACTGTAGAGCATATGACCTTATTAATATTACACCTTGTTTAAATTGTGCAAGATATGGTCATAGTACAACGAAGTGCAGAAATAATACAGTCTGCATTAAGTGCTCTGAAAACCATAATGTAAATGAGTGCAAAAATACTAAAATAGAATGCGCTAACTGTATATATAATAATGAGAAATACAGAACTAATCTACCAACTGATCACTTGCCAACAGATAGACTTAAATGTAGTATTTTAAAGAAAAAAATAAAGAAGTATATCGAATCTATAGACTACCCAATCGCACCTGTATTACCAACCTGGGATGAAACAAGTGCTTTAAGAGACATATGCAAAATACAAACAAATACACTTATATATCAAAGAAAGACAAAACCAACTCTAACAGCACGAAGAACAAATAGTCAAATCATCTCAATAAAAACAATGAAAAAAACAGCTACTTAACAATGGATACGCAATTAAATTTACTTGAAGAAATACAAAAGAATCTACAAAACTGTGAGTGTGAATATTTTGATCTTGATACCTTTAATAAAGAAAGGAGAAATAATAGTAATTTAATTTTATCAATGAACATTAGAAGCCTAAAAGCAAATTTTGAAAAACTTCAAATCTTTATTAAGGGTCTTAGGATTAAACCGTATGTTATTGTATGTACAGAGTTATAAATGTTATTGTATGTATCAGTTTTATAAAATAAATGATTATAAAATCTATTATAACTATGGAGATGTAAATAAAAATGATGGAGTAGTTGTATACGTAAGAGAGGATGTAATGCATACGTGTGAAACAATAACCATAAATAGACTTAAAATAATAAATACTATTATTACATTAAGTAATAATAAACAGTTACAAATATCTTCGTTATATAGATCGCATGATCTTACTTGCGCAGAATTCATACATAATCTAAAAATTTACTTAGACATTAAATGTAAAGTACAAAATCATATGATTATTGGGGATTTTAATATAAATATAATGGAATGTAATAACATAAGTTTAAACTTTTTGAATAACCTACTTGAAAAAGGTTTTCTACCAAGTTTCACTAATATCACGAGGCCAAAAAACTTAATGTCGGAAACAGGAACTTGTATAGATAATATATTTATTAAAACAGACTTCATGACTACTAAAGCTTTAACATTAAAAATACATATAACAGACCACTACCCGATTTTTGTAGAATTAAAAAATGGGAAAATCACAACAAAAAGTAATGGAAAACAAGGAAGATCGTACTTGTACAACTACGACAAGTTATTGTATGAAGCGAACAAGGTAGACTGGTCTAAATATTTTAATATGAATGATCCTAATGAAATCATAAAAACCATAATAAAGGATATACAAATATGTACTGATAAAGCTAAGTATATAAAAAAAATGTGAAAAAAAATAATATAAATCCTAGAAAAGACTGGATTACTAAAGCCATTATAACTTCTTGTAATAAGAAAGAAAATCTGTATAATAGACTAAAATTGTATCCTAACAATGAAGAACTCAAAACACAATATAAAACATATGTTAAAACACTTAATAAAATAATTATAGATGCAAAATTAAAATTCAATAAAAAATTGATTGAAGAAAATAAAAATAATCCTAAAAAACTGTGGTCATGTATAAATAATAAAATTGGTAGAACTAAAAGCAAAAATAATACTTCAATAAAGCAAATTAAAATGGATGATAAGTTAATAATAAAAAACGAAAAAGAAATTGCAAACAGTTTAAATGATTTTTACTGCAAATTAGGGGAGACACTAAGTAAAAAAATAAAAACCCCTAATCAAATATTCCTAGAAATGCCTACTAACAACCCAAAAACAATCTTCATTAAACCTACAAACAAATTGGAAATCTTAAAAACTATAAATGAACTAAAGCTCAAAAACGGAGGAGTTGATGGGATTAAAGCAAAAACTCTTAAGACTATTGCAATAAATATTGCAGACATTTTGACCTATGTTTTTAACTTAAGTATAGAAAAATCAATATGGCCAGATCAATTAAAAATAGCAGAAGTAATTCCAATTTACAAGGCAGGAAAGAAAGATGAAATGGGTAACTACAGACCCATATCCTTGATATCCAACATTGCCAAAATTTTTGAAAAAATAATACATGTGAGGATTACTGATTTTATACACAAAAGCAATATACTGAGTAAAAAACAATTTGGATTTATTAAAAATATAGGAACAAAGGATGCATTAAGCATTATAACGAACTCAATATACGAGAAACTTGATCAAAGTAAACCAATTGCCATTACCTTCCTAGATCTAGCTAAAGCTTTTGATACCGTAGATCATAAAATATTATTAAAGAAACTATATGCATACGGAGTGAGAGGAAAGGCTCATGATTTGATTAACAGCTACTTAAGCAACAGGAAACAAAAATTGAGAAATGGCACGCAAGAAAGTGACTATCAAATAATTAAAACAGGTGTTCCTCAGGGTACTATCCTTGGGCCTCTACTTTTATATTGTATGTAAATGATTTACTAACCAAGATGCCAGATAACTCCATACTATCATATGCTGATGATACAACTATCACTGCCACAGGAGCAACATGGAAAGAGGTAGAAGTAAAGATGAATAAATATCTAGAAGAGGTCTCCATTTGGCTAAGATTAAACAAACTAACTCTAAACATACAGAAAACTGTTTATATCACCTTTGGGAATTATTATGATAGTGTTCCAGACAAGATAGATATCAAGATAAACAATGAGTTAATTAAGTGAGTAACGGAGGTCAATATCTAGGTATACATTTTGACATGAACATGAAATGGAATAACATATTGAATACTTGAGGAGTTGATGGGATTAAAGCAAAAACTCTTAAGACTATTGCAATAAATATTGCAGACATTTTGACCTATGTTTTTAACTTAAGTATAGAAAAATCAATATGGCCAGATCAATTAAAATAGCAGAAGTAATTCCAATTTACAAGGCAGGAAAGAAAGATGAAATGGGTAACTACAGACCCATATCCTTGATATCCAACATTGCCAAAATTTTTGAAAAAATAATACATGTGAGGATTACTGATTTTATACACAAAAGCAATATACTGAGTAAAAAACAATTTGGATTTATTAAAAATATAGGAACAAAGGATGCATTAAGCATTATAACGAACTCAATATACGAGAAACTTGATCAAAGTAAACCAATTGCCATTACCTTCCTAGATCTAGCTAAAGCTTTTGATACCGTAGATCATAAAATATTATTAAAGAAACTATATGCATACGGAGTGAGAGGAAAGGCTCATGATTTGATTAACAGCTACTTAAGCAACAGGAAACAAAAATTGAGAAATGGCACGCAAGAAAGTGACTATCAAATAATTAAAACAGGTGTTCCTCAGGGTACTATCCTTGGGCCTCTACTTTTTATATTGTATGTAAATGATTTACTAACCAAGATGCCAGATAACTCCATACTATCATATGCTGATGATACAACTATCACTGCCACAGGAGCAACATGGAAAGAGGTAGAAGTAAAGATGAATAAATATCTAGAAGAGGTCTCCATTTGGCTAAGATTAAACAAACTAACTCTAAACATACAGAAAACTGTTTATATCACCTTTGGGAATTATTATGATAGTGTTCCAGACAAGATAGATATCAAGATAAACAATGAGTTAATTAAGTGAGTAACGGAGGTCAAATATCTAGGTATACATTTTGACATGAACATGAAATGGAATAAACATATTGAATACTTGATAAATAAAACTAAGTATCTAATTTTTGTATTCAGCAAAATAACTAAATTCATGGATAGTAACACATTGAAAATTATATACTATGCTCTATTTAACAGTGTGATTAACTATGGAATCATAGCATGGGGTGGAGTATATCAAAATAACTTACAACTATTACAATCTATACAAACAAAGATCCTAAAAATTATAAACAAAAATACTTTTCAAATAATAAGCCCTTTAAACATACAAAAATCTTTCGCATATCAATGTCTTCTTTATTACTATAACGATCTTAAAAGACAAATTTTAAATTCAGAAAGTAAAACAAGACGAAAACTTATAATTAAGCCTAAATTCGTTAAAACAGTGAGCACAAAAAATAGTTATATAAAAGCAATAGACACGTTTAATAACCTGACAAGAGATTTAAAGGTATTAGATATTAACAAGAAAAGTAACAAAAAAAAAAATAAAAGACTGGATAAGAATCAATGAATAATAAAATGAAAGCATCAAATATTGATTGTCAGCAGTTCAAGATTTGGCTTTTAAAAATACATGCACAAGAGATCTTGCAACTTACTAGTGATACTATGAAAGTACAAGAATTATTACATGCTGTTAAACTAGATATAAACAAATATACAAATCTCAGAACTGAAATTAAACAAAGTCTGTCGTCATCTCACAGTATAATTCTAGATATAAGAACTTATATTTGTGCGAATGGTAAATGCAATCATAATGTAGATCGCAAACATCGTCGAATTTCAAATTATAACTACAATAAAATGAGTGACTTTTTTTCAAAAACAAATATAAAACTGAATAATATCACTGAAGAAATACTGTATATATGGATGAAAGAAACAGAAAATGAAAAAAATAATATAATGACTAAAAAATTTATAAAAGAATGTGAAACAAATATAGAATATAAGAGAGACACTACTATTCAAAGATATAAGCCCATTGAAACCGTTTTTGATATGATAGATAATATGGCTAAAATAAATAGTAACAATATAATGAATAATAATGCACCTGCTGCACCTGGAAACAAGATAGAACAAATAAACGCGCACAGAATGACGTATGGAGACATTAATTATCTAGGAGGAAATAAAGCACTACTTTATTTTTATAGAGGCATAAGAGGAACTCAGACTTTCACTAATTCTATGTATTCACTAAAAAGCCAACCATCATACAAAGATACAATAATAGTAGATGATATAGTATTCACATCATCGTGCAAATGTGATTCTGCACTCCAACACAAAGAAATGTTTCCGCATTATAGAGTCACCTGTGCAGTAGGACTAACGTGCCCTGCCAGACTCAATAGTTATGAAAAAATAGCATATGCAAGAAGCAGAAACGCGTCAACAGAAACTTTTACGATTGCTAGAGCCATGCTAGTAAGATATTGGTAAGCTAGTAGCTAAAATAATAATAATAAAAACAATAAAGTAATAAATAAAGAGAACATAAATAAATTATTTATATAAAAGACAACCAATAAATACAAATAATTGAATCTGATATGATATAATATAATAAAATATATTCTTATCTAATAATAAAACTTATTTTAAAAATATATAAATATATAATAAATGTTACACCATACAAACTTTAGAAATTTATCAGTTTTGGTGTATAAGTAAGAAAAAACCCTTATACCCAGATGTATGAATGAGTAGGCAGAGATGGGCAACTCGTGTCAGGAAGTCCGACTGGGAAGTACTATCGATGTCGATTGTGTGCATGTATAGTATGTGTGTTAATGATGGATGGCATGGTGGTTTGCTGTACTAAGTACTGCATAACTAACCAGCGTTTTTGTTAAGTTTTAATAGTTTTAAACCAGACCTGCGAACAGGAAATCTTCTTTTCCTCTGCAGGTTTCACGGCATTGTAGTGGGGTTATTGTAAAATAATTGCGTATCACTGTAACTGCGAGTGAAATGTTTTGTAGGAATTGTGTATGTATACAATACTTTTGTGCCATATATGTTTTCTATGTAACTCTGGTTAATAATAATAAATAATAATAAATAATTACTCCAGTGTAAGTTTTATCAAGTCGATTATTTTTAATTGTTTTTAATTGTTTCAGTATTATGTAGAAATATGTTCAGTATCTATATATAAGTATATAATTAAAAATTAATTATTAACTAAATTCATCAGTAATCCACATCCACATCCACATTATATTAAAATTTTATACTGTCAAAATGACGATTTAAGTATAAATTATGTTATATTTCTTTAAATAGTTTGTAAAAATTAATTTTGTTTAATTCAATATGATCGCGGCACCCAAAGGAATAATTAGACATAGTGTTTAACTTTTTTAAAGGTATTTAATTAATTTTTTAATGTTTTTAAAGTTTCAGTCTGAGCGTACGTCCGTACGTCCGTACGACCGTACGTCCGTACAGGCAGACTTTTTATTTTTTAACTCTTCTTATATCTCTCTTGGATTTTCAAAAAAATGAATTTTATTTAATGAAAGTGATCGCGGAACCACTCGGATTAATTAGTAATAGTGTTTAACTTTTTTATAGGTGTTTAATTACTTTCTTAAATGGTTTAACCTCGATTATTTAAAACGATTATTTATTTGTTTATCTCGATCAGTTATAACTGAAGGTAAAATTAAGGACTGGACATCATCAACAGGAAGGGAATATTTTTTTTTAATTTCGTAATATGCGTTCCAGTAGATGATGCCCCGTCGACCTGGAGGTAACAGTAGAGACCTGGACATCTTCTACAGGAAGAAATTTTTTTTTTTGATATCGTAATAAGTCTTTCAGTAGGAGTTACCCCGATGACCTGGAGGTAACAGTAGAGACCTGGACATCTTCTACAGGAAGAAATTTTTTTTTTTGATATCGTAATAAGTCTTTCAGTAGGAGTTACCCCGATGACCTGGAGGTAACATTACCGACCTGGACATCTTCTACAGGAAGAAAATTTTTTTTTTTTGATTTCGCAATATGCCTTCCAGTAGATGTTGCCCAAATGACCTGGAGGTAACATTAGTGACATGCAAATCATCTACACAAAGAAAATTTTTTTTTTGATTTCGTAATATGCCTTCCAGTAGATGATGCCCCGTCAACCTGGAGGTAACAGTAGGGACCTGGACATCTTCTACAGAAAGAAAATTTTTTTTTAATTTCGTAATAGGTCTATCAGTAGATATTGCCCCGATGACCTGGAAGTAACATTACCGACCTGGACATTTTCTACAGGTAGAATAATTTTTTTTTTGATTTCGTAATATGCCTTCCAGTAGATGATGCCCCGTCGACCTGGAGGTAACAGTAGGAACCTGGACATCTTCTACAGTAAGAAAATTTTTTTTTTTGGATTTCGTAATAGGTATTTCAGTAGATATTGCCCCAATGACCTGGAGGTAACATTACCGACCTGTACATCTTCTGCAGGAAGAAAAATTTTTTTTTTGATTTCCTAATATGCCTTCCAGTAGATGATGCCCCATCGACCTGGAGATAACAGTAGGGACCTAGACATCTTCTACAGGCAGAAATTTTTTTTTTTGATTTCGTAATAGACCTTTCAGTAGATGTATCCCCGTTATCCTGGTGGTAACATTAGAGACCTGGACATCACCTACAGAAAGAAAATTTTTTTTTGATTTTTATAATGAACGTTCCAGTAGATGATGCTCCGATGACCTGGAGGTAAAATTACTGACCTGGACATCTTCTACAGGAAGAAAAATTTTTTTTTGATTTCGCAATATGCCTTCCAGTAGATGTAGCCCAGATGACCTGGAGGTAACTTTAGTGACCTGCACATCATCTACAGGAATAAAATGTTTTTGGAGGTAAAATTACTGACCTGGACATCTTCTACAGGAAGAAAAATTTTTTTTTGATTTCGCAATATGCCTTCCAGTAGATGTAGCCCAGATGACCTGGAGGTAACTTTAGTGACCTGCACATCATCTACAGGAATAAAATGTTTTTTTTTGGTTTCGTAATAGGCCTTCCAGTAGATGATGCCCCGTCGACCTGGAGGTAACAGTAGAGACCTGGACATCTTCTACACGAAGAAATTTTTTTTTTTGATATCGTAATAAGTCTTTCAGTAGGAGTTACCCCGATGACCTGGAGCTAACATTACCGACTTGGACATCTTCTACAGGAAGAAAAATGTTTTTTTTTATTTCGCAATATGCCTTCCAGTAGATGATGCCCCGTCGACCTGGAGGTAACAGTAGAGACCTGGACATCTTCTACAGGAAGAAATTTTTTTTTTTGATATCGTAATATGTCTTTCAGTAGGAGTTACCTCGATGACCTGGAGGTAACATTACCGACTTGGACATCTTCTACAGGAAGAAAAATGTTTTTTTTTTATTTCGCAATATGCCTTCCAGTAGATGTTGCCCAGATGACCTGAAAGTAACATTAGTGACCTGCACATCATTTACAGGAAGACAATTTTTTTTTTTGATTTCGTAATATGCCTGCCAGTAGATAATGCCCCGTCGACATGGAGGTAACAGTAGGAACCTGGACATCTTCTACAGGAAGAAAATTTTTTTTTTGGTTTTGTAATAGGTATTTCAGTAGATATTGCCCCAATGACCTGGAGGTAACATTACCGACCTGGACAGCTTCTACATGAAGGAAATTTTTTTTTTGATTTCGAAATAGCCTTTCAGTAGATGTTGCCCCGATGTCCGGGAGGTAATATTAGTGACCTGCACATCATTTACAGGAAAAATTTTTTTTTTGGTTTCGTAATAGGCCTTTTAGTAGATGTTGCCCCGTTAAACTGGTAGTAACATTAGGGACCTGGAAATCATCTCCAGAAAGAAATGATTTTTTTTAATTTCGTAATGGACCTTCCTAGATATCTAGTAATTATTATACATTTATGATAATTTTGTTAATAAACTCAGAGATATTAACAACATTACTAGAATGTAGGATGTAAGTAGTAGATCAATTCTCAGATATTCAGGAAAATTCAGTTCATTAAGTACATATTAAATGATATTATCCACATCAACATCCATCCACATTATATTAAAATTTTATTCTGCCTAAATGACGATTTAAGTATAAATTATGTTATATTTTTTTAAATAGTTTATAAAAATTAATTTTTTTTAATTCAATATGATCGCGGCACCCAAAGGAATAATTAGACATAGTGTTTGAATTTTTTATAGGTAGTTAATTAATTTTTAATGGTTTAAAAGTTTAAGTCTGAGCGTACGTTCGTACGTCCGTACAGGCAGACTTTTTATTTTTTAACTCTTCTTATCTCTCTTGCATTTTCGAAAAAATGAATTTTTTTTAATGAGAGTGATCGCGGAACCACACGGATTAATTAGAAATAATGCTTAACTTTTTTATAACAAAACCTCGATTATTTAACTCGATTATTTATTTGTTTATCTCGATCAGTTATAACTGAAGGACTGGACATCATCAACTGGAAGGGAATATTTTTTTTTAAATGTCGTAATGTGCGTTCCAGTAGATGATGCCGCGATTATCTGGAGGTAACATAAGGGACCTGGACATCATCTACAGGAAGAAGTTAATTTTTTTTTAATTTCGTAATGTGCGTTCCAGTAGATAATAATAAAAATAATAATAAATAGTAATAATATAATATAAATAACATAAATACCATAAATACTATAAATACCATAATACATAATAACATAAACTACCTAATATATAAATAAATTATAATTATATATGTATGATCAATATTTAATTATTTGGTTGAGTTTTTATATAAATTAGTTATATATATATAGACAAAAATAATTAAAATATTTATACTATATTTTTTTATTTTATAAAATTTATAAAATAAAGTTTTACAATATTTAATATGTAATGTTATAATCAATCTTACGTAAATAGCAAATTTTAATATCAAAATAACAAAAGTTCTTACATCATATATAGTGAAATGTATATACTACATATATTAAAATTTGTATAATAACTATTGTAGAAATATTTTATATACGCGTATACGATCATTTCTTTTTGAGTATTCAATTGTTTTGAGACGACTTTTTGAGGAGCTGGATGCAAGAACACGCCGAGCGCGGCGAATGGATAGAGGAGGCGGAGAGAAATTAAGAAATTGACGTCACCGTGACCAAATTTTTTAATTTGCCGAATTTAATTTAAAAAAATACTGTCGTATGCAGAATTAAAAGACGCAACTTTATTCTATTTAATGTTTTTCTGTATGATGTGCAGATCAGATGAAAAAAATTAAGAACTGGAAATTTAGAGAACGGATTTTTAATCCATTTTTCAAAATTGAATCGCTGTAACTTTGACAAATCTTAATGAAATTCCCTGATTTTTCGTACAGATTCTTAATATAGTCTAGCGATAAATATAAACCTGTAACAAATTCTACTTTAAACAAATTTTATACAACAATTGAACTTAACGTAAATAACAAGCTTTTAATACGGTTTCAGTATTTAGTACCCGAAAGTGTGTTGTAAAGTCTTAGACTTCGCAAACTTCCAGCGAGAGATTTGTTCGTTTATATTTGAAAATAATTTCTTAAAAATTTCAGCTTATTTGGATAAAAAATTTCGCAGATAGAGCAGGCGCCAAAATCAGAGAAATAAATTTTGTGTACACTCATCAATATAAACAACGAAATTGTAAACAAATGAACATCGACTTCGTCGCCGTAATGGTCATCTGCTTCGCGGCATAAATCAGTGGCCGTCTTTGTTATTTATTGAAAATCGCATTGTAATATTGTATCCAACTACAGCATAAAAATGGTTTAAATAATAACTGCTTTTTGATGCTATAAAATATCTTTATTTATCTTTATATTCTTAATTTTTTTCATCTGATCTGCACATCGTACAGAAAAGCATTAAATAGAAAAAAGTTGCGTCTTTTAATTCTGCATACGACAGTATTTTTTAAAATTAAATTCGGCAAATTAAAAAATTTGGTCACGGTGACGTCAATTTCTTAATTTCTCTCCGCCTCCTCTATCCATTCGCCGCGCTCGGCGTGTTCTTGCATCCAGCTCCTCAATTTAAGGCTATTCTAATTACTCCATTCGTCCAATAGGTGTATAAAATTTTCTATTTTTCCAGTTCTTCTCGCAAATGCTCAAATATGTGTCAATTATATATAAGAAACAACAAGATATTTAGTTATTATGCGAAAATGTATCTTCCGTTCAGCGTATTGCAATGATAGTGATTGAAATAATATATTTAAGTTTGTGACTAATAAGTGTAATGAATAAATATATGCGAGTGAATAAAAATTGCGATCAACTGCGTAAGAATAGTATATAATTAAATCTCCAAATACCATTAAATAAATGTATTAAATGTTTAAATAAAGGTATTAAATGTTTCTGTAGTATTTAATTGACAAAAGGAATTCCCCCTATATATACATTCTATTTCGAATTAATTAAAAACAAAATATAATTCATTTTTACTTAAAAGTTACTATATTGAATATCAAAAATTACGATATTGGATATTAAAAGATATTATATCTAAATTTTACTATATAACATAGCAAAAATTATTATATTGCTGAGATGTAAGATGCTAATGTAGATTATTTTAATATTTATTATAATATTTTTCTCAGTGTATAAAAAGTGCTATTACCAAATTACCAATAACACACAAATTAATAAGTACTGCTAAATAAATAAAACAATTATTTGCAAAGGATGTATACATATCACATGACAATAAAAAATCAATAATATTTCCTTTATGAAAAGTGCTATTGCAATAATAATTAAACTCTATTTCATACAAAAATAATTATTTTTATAGATAATTTCTATTTTTTTAATATTATTATTTTAATTCATCGTATAATAATAATAAATTCATTAATTATTATACATATAATAATAAATCTATATAGGTACAATTTAATAAATAATATTTGAATGTAGTTAAATAATAAAATATTTTTTAGTTTAATTTAATATTATCTATTATATAATGATTTTTCAGCGAGCGAGCGTGAGCGAGTGAGGATTTTAGCTAGTTAATAATTAAAAATTAATTATTACATTAATGCATCAGTAATCAATAATTGAATGTTAATTTGCTAATAAAATTTTTGATTAATTAATAATTTAACATTTAATTATTAATTATTAATGGATAATTAAAATTTTTTTCAACCCTGATCTGGAGGATCCACTATTTCTGCAAAAGGCTTACTGGGATCTATCGCTAGACCATAAGGTGTAGATTTTGCAAATATATTTTCCCGGAAGATAAATTTCACTACATCTACGTGTCACGTAATAAAAAGATAAAGGGTGGAGGCACATCAAATTTGACGCACTTATTTTAAAGGCGTCTCTCCATTTAAATAGTAAGCAACGAAAACCGCTGTTGCAAATCATTCACGATTAGTGCGTCACATTTGATAGTGTGCTTTGAATATACTGATTGATAACGTGTCAATAGAGCGGTTTTACAAGTCATGTTTATGCAAAAACACGCAAAAACTCTGCGGAAATCAGCCAAACCTTGAGTGAGTCTGACAAAGAACAAAAAGTCATAGGTTAATGCGGCAGTCTTTTACCAGCTCCATTAATTTCTACAAAAAAAAAAAAAAAAAAAAAAAAAAAAAAAAAAAAAAAAAAAAAAAAAACCGAGCTAGATCGATGCCTAACGCATCGATCATTGCCGCCGTACCTCGCCTCTGGCTTCGCTTTAGCCTTTCTCTGCTCTTGCGATTATGCTTTACTCGTTTGTTCTTATTTATTGCTTCGGTTTTATTTTTTATTTTCATTTTGTTTCTTTGTTTCTTTGTTTCTTTGTTTCTTACTTTTGCGCTTTTTCAGGGGAGCAAGACCAACTGTTTATGAGGTTCACCTCTTGCCTTTCCTTTCTCTTCTTTCTTCCCTTCTCTCTTCTTTCTTCTCTTCTCTCTTCTTTCTTCTCTCTTCTTTGGCTTTTGCCTAACCTACAAGAAGGAGTTCCTATTCACCTATCTATTCTCTCACTCACCCTTTCTTTCATTCTGAGCTTTTACATTCATCCTTTCCTTTCGCTCAACTTTCATTCTACGAAAACCCTTTTCCCTATACGGAATGTTAGTCATTATGTTAATTAGTACAAAATCTCTATCTACCTTGATTACCTCTGTTCTACTACCTTTGTTAGTGCGACATGTATTAGTGCGACTTTCGATTTTTGCCTATTTACTATCTTCCGTCTTTCACTCATTTCACTTTCTCCCTCTGCTCACTTATGCTTTTCCTTTCTCTCTACCCTATTTCTATTTCAGGAAGATTAACTGTACCTACTTCTATCTCTCACACTTCGTCTTCCTCTGTTCCTACTACTTCTGCTATTGTCGCGGTTAAAGCCAAGTCTTTTTCTAGGTCTTCGGTAGCAATCTTTACAAGCATAATGTCTTTCACCATCATGGTCAATTTGTCTACGCCTTCTTTGGTCGTCATCATCCTTTTCGTATTTCTAGCTGCTTCTTCCATATCCTGTACGTGTTTATGCCGTATTGTTTCGTACTTCACACATGTCCATAGAGCGTGTTCGGGGGTGTCTGCCTCTCCACAGCTGCATAGGTCGGACTCTACAAAGTTAAATCTTTTCCTGAAAGATTGGAAGTTTCCATGTCCACTGAGTATTTGGATCAGCCATTTACTCGGTCTAAACCAAAACTTCGCTAGCCTTTCTTCTATGCTAGGTAAAACCTCATATGTGCGTCTTCCTTTTATCGTGTTATCCCATCTCAACTGCCATTCTTTTCTTATCTCCTGGTCTAGCCTTTCTATTATCAATTTTCTTTCTCTTCGCGTGCCTAGTCCTTCCTCCGATTGTACTGTAAAGTTGTTATATCGGTATTCTTTTCCTTTTCTCATCCAATATAGTCCGATTCTTCTTTCGCACTCTAAGTCAATCGGTAGGTGACCTGTAATCATTGTAATAGATTCGGCCGAGATGGTTCTGTACGCTCCTGTGGTTTTCATCAGGGCATATCTTTGCGAAATTATGAGTTTCTTTTCTGGACATTATTTGTGAGCCCGTACCATCCTGCTGCTGCATATGTTATTATGGGTATGAACACTCCCTTATATATTATATCTAGAGATCGATAGCCTAGGCCCCATTCCTCTCTTGCCAGGAAGGCCAGCCTTTCGAAAATTCCTCTGGTTTTCTTTGAGATCTCCGTAACATGCGTTTGTACGCTAAGGCCTTTGCCAAAAGAGACGCCCAGATATTTAAACGGTTCTTGCCTTTTAATTCTTTGCCCGTTTATTCTGATTAGTGGGTAACATTTAGGATGAAATGTTCCCTTTGCTAGTAACATTGCACATTTATCTGGGGCATGTTTCATTTTGACACTTTTACTCCATTCTTCTATTATATTTATGGCCATTTGTCCTTTCCGTTCCAGTTCTTTACGGGAGTCTCCTTCGATTATAATTGCTTGATCGTCTGCATAGGCTATCGTCTCATGTCCTTCTCTGTCTAACTTGTGAAGCACTTCATCAAATACGACATTCCATAGGATTGGACCTAGTAGGGATCCCTGTGGGCATCCCTTTGTCACATTTTTGCTTGCAAAATTGCCACCTCTACAAAAAAAAAAAAAAAAAAAAAAAAAAAAAAAAAAAAAAAAAAAAAAAAACCGAGCTAGATCGATGCCTAACGCATCGATCATTGCCGCCGTACCTCGCCTCTGGCATACCGGCGGTCGTCCATGTCACATCGTTTATTCTTATCTTTCTTGTACTTCTTATCCTCGACTGTGACGGTTATTTGGACTACAGAACATAAAGAGTTCGCTTTAGCCTTTCTCTGCTCTTGCGATTATGCTTTACTCGTTTGTTCTTATTTATTGCTTCGGTTTTATTTTTTATTTTCATTTTTGTTTCTTTGTTTCTTTGTTTCTTTGTTTCTTACTTTTGCGCTTTTTCAGGGGAGCAAGACCAACTGTTTATGAGGTTCACCTCTTGCCTTTCCTTTCTCTTCTTTCTTCCCTTCTCTCTTCTTTCTTCTCTTCTCTCTTCTTTCTTCTCTCTTCTTTGGCTTTTGCCTAACCTACAAGAAGGAGTTCCTATTCACCTATCTATTCTCTCACTCACCCTTTCTTTCATTCTGAGCTTTTACATTCATCCTTTCCTTTCGCTCAACTTTCATTCTACGAAAACCCTTTTCCCTATACGGAATGTTAGTCATTATGTTAATTAGTACAAATCTCTATCTACCTTGATTACCTCTGTTCTACTACCTTTGTTAGTGCGACATGTATTAGTGCGACTTTCGATTTTTGCCTATTTACTATCTTCCGTCTTTCACTCATTTCACTTTCTCCCTCTGCTCACTTATGCTTTTCCTTTCTCTCTACCCTATTTCTATTTCAGGAAGATTAACTGTACCTACTTCTATCTCTCACACTTCGTCTTCCTCTGTTCCTACTACTTCTGCTATTGTCGCGGTTAAAGCCAAGTCTTTTTCTAGGTCTTCGGTAGCAATCTTTACAAGCATAATGTCTTTCACCATCATGGTCAATTTGTCTACGCCTTCTTTGGTCGTCATCATCCTTTTCGTATTTCTAGCTGCTTCTTCCATATCCTGTACGTGTTTATGCCGTATTGTTTCGTACTTCACACATGTCCATAGAGCGTGTTCGGGGGTGTCTGCCTCTCCACAGCTGCATAGGTCGGACTCTACAAAGTTAAATCTTTTCCTGAAAGATTGGAAGTTTCCATGTCCACTGAGTATTTGGATCAGCCATTTACTCGGTCTAAACCAAAACTTCGCTAGCCTTTCTTCTATGCTAGGTAAAACCTCATATGTGCGTCTTCCTTTTATCGTGTTATCCCATCTCAACTGCCATTCTTTTCTTATCTCCTGGTCTAGCCTTTCTATTATCAATTTTCTTTCTCTTCGCGTGCCTAGTCCTTCCTCCGATTGTACTGTAAAGTTGTTATATCGGTATTCTTTTCCTTTTCTCATCCAATATAGTCCGATTCTTCTTTCGCACTCTAAGTCAATCGGTAGGTGACCTGTAATCATTGTAATAGATTCGGCCGAGATGGTTCTGTACGCTCCTGTGGTTTTCATCAGGGCATATCTTTGCGAAATTATGAGTTTCTTTTTCTGGACATTATTTGTGAGCCCGTACCATCCTGCTGCTGCATATGTTATTATGGGTATGAACACTCCCTTATATATTATATCTAGAGATCGATAGCCTAGGCCCCATTCCTCTCTTGCCAGGAAGGCCAGCCTTTCGAAAATTCCTCTGGTTTTCTTTGAGATCTCCGTAACATGCGTTTGTACGCTAAGGCCTTTGCCAAAAGAGACGCCCAGATATTTAAACGGTTCTTGCCTTTTAATTCTTTGCCCGTTTATTCTGATTAGTGGGTAACATTTAGGATGAAATGTTCCCTTTGCTAGTAACATTGCACATTTATCTGGGGCATGTTTCATTTTGACACTTTTACTCCATTCTTCTATTATATTTATGGCCATTTGTCCTTTCCGTTCCAGTTCTTTACGGGAGTCTCCTTCGATTATAATTGCTTGATCGTCTGCATAGGCTATCGTCTCATGTCCTTCTCTGTCTAACTTGTGAAGCACTTCATCAAATACGACATTCCATAGGATTGGACCTAGTAGGGATCCCTGTGGGCATCCCTTTGTCACATTTTTGCTTGCAAAATTGCCACCTTCGGTTATTATTACTTTCCTATTACAGAGGTAATCCCTAACGATATTGTACAGTCTCCAGGGGCAGTTCATGCCTCTCAGGTTCTTTAGTACTCCCGGCCACCATACATTGTCGAATGCACCCTTAATGTCCAAAAACATTATGAGTACATATCTACAGCTTGAGTTGTGCACCTTGGTCTTTAAGTACACTATCGCATCTTCGGTTGATCTGCCTTTTCTAAAACCGTATTGTTTGTCAGACAGACGTGGTTCCACGATTTGATCTAATTTTTTGATTATCAGACCTTCCAGAATTTTTCCTAAAACTGGTAGCAGGCATATTGGTCTATATGAGCTAATTAGACCAGGATCTTTGTCTCTTCCCTTTTTGATTGTAATTACTTTGCCTGTTTTCCAAGTATTCGGAAATATACCGAGTTTTAGACAGTTATTATATAACTTTAGCAGTTCTTCACCCACTACTGTAAGAGCAACTCTTATTATCTTCAGATCGAAACAGTCGATTCCTGGCGCTTTTCCTAATTTCATTTTCTTTACGACTTGCACCATCTCCTGCCTTGTAAAATTTTCGGTTTCGCTGTATTCGTCTGTATATCTTTGATTTTGTTGCCTTACTTTTGTCTGTTCTCTCGTTTCTGTTTCCAGGTTATCGTCTGGAAAGAGCTGATGAAGAATTTGCTCTGCTGTGTCATTCGAGGTCATATCCATCGTCTGTCTTCACGTTACTTGCGATTTCTTTAACTCTAGCTTTTTTGGCTGCCAGTTTGTATGGTAAGCTCCATGGATTGTCGTTACCTTGTTTGGTCACAAATTCTTCCCATTTTTGGGTTTTGGTTGTGTCTATTAGTCTTGTATATTGTCGCTTGGCCAGTCTATAGGTCATTTTTGCACGTTCTCTTGTGTCCGGATCTCTTTCCCTTTGGAATTGTCTGCGTAACCTGTTTGTGTGTTTTTTGGCCTTTGTCAAGTCCTCGTTCCACCATGGAACTTTCCTACTAGTCTTGTTCTTAGTGGGTATAGCTTTGTCACATGCTATTTTTATCCCATTTATAATGTCTTTAATGCCAGCGATTGTTGAACCAATATCCTGTCGGTACGGTTGGGCTTTCCAATTTTCTCTCAGTGTGTTAATAAACAATCCCCAGTCCGCTTTGCTTGTTATATAGCTTTTGATGTACTCTTGCTTCCTATATCTACCTCCCTGAGCTTGTTCCACTAATTCAAATGTTATCGCTCTATGGTCACTTGATGTCCAGTTTTCTTGGACTTTCCAGTTTCGTATTCTTTGTGCCATATCTGGTGAGGTTAGAGTTACATCGACATAGCCTTCTCCGACTTCGTTTGCGACTGTTGCAATGCTATTGGGATCGTTTATTACTCTGAGGTTATTCTGGAGTATAAATTCTTCTAGTTTCTCTCCTTTTGCATCCGTTTCCAAAGGGCCCCATAGTGGCGATCTTGCATTCGAGTCAATACCAATTATAAAGCTCTTTCCTCGTAGAGTCGTTACTATCTCCTGAAGCGATCTTAGATGTATCTCAATATCATCTTTTAGTTGGAAATATCCACTAATTAGGTAGACTTTATATGGTACTGATAGTTCTGCTATTGCGAAGTGCGGTGTACATAAGTTAGTTATTTGCATCGCTATCACATTCGGGTCTGTTATTGCTATGGCTGCCCACGGATTTTCTTTAGAAGAGACTATTCTTACACCCATACCGTATCCCGTCACTTTATTATTTCTTGTGTATGGTTCTTGTAGCATAATTACGTGAACTCCCTTTTCATACGCTTTTTGCTTTATTTCGGGTACCACCCGCTGTGCTCGTCTGGCATTAAGTTGTGTTATCAGAATACAGGGTTTATTGCTCCCCGTAATCTGTGTTATTTACTAGACGTTCTAGTGCTTTTGTATAGCACGGACATTTAGTGTCGAGAACATTATGGTCCGACTTCTTTTTGGCCTTGACGCAGTTTATGCACTTTTTATTTTCCTGTTTTTTCGGACATTTGTCAAAAGAGTGACCTTTTTCGGCGCAATGCGAGCAATGTACGTCGTTATTGCAGACTTTGCTGATGTGACCGAATCCCTGGCACTTAAAGCACCTGGAGACTAGTACAAAGTCCTGTACCTTACACGATTGGTAATCTACAAAGATCCTCCTTCTTTGCAACAACCTAGTTCTAATTTTTGGGGTTACCTCGATAACCCAGTTGGTCCTGCTCGTATCCCTCTTTCCTGTTTTGAATTTCGGCGTGATTTCTCTTTCCGCCTCGTCAGCCGAGCAAACGTTTTGCTCGACTATTATCTCTCTTATTTCTTTCTCGTTTAGATTTTTAGGAAGATCATAAATGATCATCCTCGGCTTCTGTTTCGTTGGTCTATGCATTTCAAAGGTCTCCTTCAGGGACGGTTTGTTTAGAATCTTTTGTAAAGACTCCTCATTTTCCGTCTCGATAATTAGACCTTTGTTAATTGTCCTGAGGCTTCTGATCTGGGCCTTTTCTGCTCGTGGTCGGAATTCGGCTTGAAACTTGGATTTTATTTCCTCTTCGTTTCTAAACTTGTCTGCTCTTTTCGGCTTTATGATGAACTTGTGCATAGCCGGATTCTTTATTACAACAGCCCTAGTCGTCTCTTTCGGCGCAACTAGTTTCTTGGTAACGTCTGCGTACGAGACGTTACCCTGGTTTACTGCCTTTTGCCTTTGTTCAGATAGGACTTTAACTTGTCCTTCCAAAAATGCTGCTTTTGCCAAAAGTGTAGAGACTAGGCTGTGCATATTGTCTAAGGCCTCATGTGCGTTTTCGCTATCTTTCTTCGTTAAGTGTCTCTTAACGATTTTTATCTGGTCCAACATATACATTGGTACCTCTATCAAGCTTTTGACCTCAATTTTCCTGCTTTGTTTGCCAGTTTCTACTTCCGTGCCTTCCGACTCCGACGAGCTTGAAGACTCAGATACTGATTTCGTTATTACTTTTTTTGCCATTGCGGGCTTTGCCCTTTTTGGCTCTTTCGACTCCTCATCCGAGGACGACGACAGGCCGCGCTTGTTACTTTTCTGATCTTTTTCTGCTTCTTTATCTTTTGGTTTCCGCTTGGGTAAACCAGCTCCTGTTGTTGCTTTGGGGTTGGGTTCCCCTTCTAATTCATTTCTGTGCACCATTAGTTTATGTTTACTAGTGGACATTTCTCATGTTTGTTATTAGTGTGTTCATTGTGCATCCTCTTGATTACACGACGCTATAAGACTCTAGCAAGTTATTCGGTGATCACCCATTAGCAGTTGTTGTTTGACAGGTTTGACCGTGAGCCTTGAAAGTATCGTGGCCTCGTCAAATACAATTTAAACCTCCGAGTGCCGCCTCCCTTCCAGGTGCCACCTGGAGCAACCTCAGCAAGTTTAATTTTTACACACGCTGCTACAGGGCAGCCCGACTGACTGGCGAAGAAAGCCCGGGCCCTGGTACTATCGTGCGGTCCGGGCGTGCACGATCGGTGATCCGAACGCCGACCTCCCGGTTTATATGATGTACCCTCTTTACATCCAGGTATTCATAGTACTTCCCGTCGAGCTATAGGTTTTCACTGCCTCCCTTGCTTGGCGCACTGCCTTCTCGTGTCGCAGATACGTTTATCCTGAGTTTGCGTCTTAACACCGGCCGGCCACCTCTCCAACCGACCGATGCCCATTGCTGCGATTTAGCCTACCGAGACGCTGATGCCTACGCAGTCAGCCTTCGGCGTTTCCCCCTCTGGCGGCGTGGACGCACGCAGTTGGTTTTCCAGAGGCATTAATTTCTACAGTTGGTACTTTGTTGTAAGTAAACATGCAGCATGCACGAAAACTGGTGCGATAATTCGATATTAAAAACGGTTCAAATGCCCGGCACCCCCAAGACCATGTTACATAACAATATACTAAACTCATCTGGTCGATAAACTGGACAGAAAAGTGGGCTTGTTACAGCTCTGTATTGCAACGTTACTTCTATTTTATAGATGCTCAAAGATCAGTGCATTTTTTGTAAGATAATGACGGTTACTTTTACGCAGAGAATTTTTACAGAAAATTTTACGCAGTAGAGATATAAGTCATTTAAAAGAGTATTTCAGAGAAATAAAAGATCAATTTTGCATTACTCTACCTTGCAATAGTTGTATGAATTATTTCTCGAAAAACACTGCGTCACATGAAATTACTCAATTACCGCAACAGATTAAGGTTATAAGGTTTCTGGACAGTTACACTCACGGAAATTTACATTATGCTGACGTTTCAGTATGTGTCATCAGAAATTAAGGATAGAACGATTTCTCTGAAATGGATTCCTTTAACGAGAATCAATTAAAATCAGTGATGAGTGGAAAATTTGACGGTTGCAGAATTACCGATTCGATCGGGAAATTATAAGGATATTTCTTCGCTGATTAAGGAGATAAATAATCTGGAATATCTTGATAATCATTTGCAATAAAATTGAAACGTAGTGTCCAGTGAGTCATAAATTTTGTTTATCGGAGAAATTGCATAAAATTCTTAGATTTGAAAAAGGTAGACAAATTGTGTTTGTGGGTAATTAATACTCATTCGAGAGCGACAGACCAGCTCATCTGTCTAACAGTTCACCATTCACGTTCATGATTTACAACAACATCTGTGAACTATATGAAACGAGTAATGTCCAACAGCGAGTATTAAAAGCTGTTTCCATGAATAGTGATAATTACAAATACGGTACTACCACAATAAAAAGTTTTTCACCACCATTGTACATACTCTTGTTATTCAGCTCATTTCAGACAATCGACATAACTATAAGAAATCAATGCGGTCAATTGATTCCATATGATTACGGAACTGTTACGGCAATACTTCAATACAAGAATCGACTAGAAATGCATCGTTACGTGGAATACTTCAACAATCATATCGGCAATGGATATGGTGGGATATTGGCTTCTTCCTAGCTGGTGCATTTCATCGTGTACTTTCGCTCCAAAGTCAAGGAGCATAAGCTGTGGGTAAAGAAGCTGGTTGCACAGGTTTCAATATTGTGTCAGATGTTTCGACGCATAACACATCATCAAGGAATCTTTTAGTAATCGTGTGAAGGAATATGGCCAGGTTTTGAATACAAAACCTGAAAAAAATTGGACTAATTGATGGAAGGATCGGGATATATAATGTCCTGCTGTGGAAATCATACTCAATTACAATTGCTTGGTATCTATTGTAACATATAGAGGCAGAAAAAAAGCAAATGTGAATAAGGGAAGACATAAGATTAAAAGTCCTATAAGGATGCGAGGTGTAACAAAGGGAGGGAAACAAACAACTTCTAAAAGTAGAAAGAAGAGAGGTATAATAGAAAAAAAGATTAATTAGAGATATTTTTATACTTAAAGATGGCCTTCTAGCAACTTATTTGTGTTAATATTTAAAGTCAGAGTTATTTTTAATTTGTAATTTTCACCCTTCATTGTTGAATTAGTAAATAGTCGATTGTTGAGGGTCAAATAAATAAATAATAATAAATAAATCTAATTTATTTATGTAAGTGCACAAATAAAAGTTATTTTTATTTGACATTTGGCCAGCACAGACGACGAATGAGGAGTCACATTGGGTTGAAAATAAACTAATATCATCCTTGACCGATGTTTTGCCGATTGAATTTGTGATACCAGGAAATAGTGATCAATATATTGCTTAAGCCCATACTATGCTCAGACTTTGTATGAGCATTAAGTCTCATATGACAGAAAATGATGTAGCGGAAGAAAATCGAACAGATTTTAGACATTTATTGGCTAGAGTAGGATCAGTCAACAATTAAATGCATTCACTTTTTAATCAAGTGAGTGTTTTTCTTAATCAAAAACTTGTGACACCACCTACCAACGCCTATCAAAAAACCTATGTACCTAATTGAACACCTCCATACAGATGTGTTTACTCAAGAGAAGCTTCTAATTAAGAGCGTGGAAGTTCAAATACTTTTGGTAAAATCTCGCGATAATTTTTCTAATGGATCCGACTGTTTACTTTTCACAGCACATTAAGGCAACTCTTCTAGTACTGTGAGTAATAATTAGTATATTCATATATCACTTTTGAAAACAACGGCTAAATATCCCTATAGATTTAGATAAGTAGAAGTTAAAGCTGTTATTGTGCTTACTGGTATACACGGTGTAACATTCGATAATATCACATAGGGTCAGCTATCAAAGAGAATAATTATCGGTTTATTAAATCAAGATATTAAGAAATTTAATTTCTGCAATTTTAAACATTTTAATGTAAACTTCTTGTAATGGGGAACAATTATCTGAAAAACCACTGCATTCTTCTTGCCTTATTTCAAGAATAGAAATCTATACGTAGAAATGTATCATACTTCATTCTCCGGTACGGGTGTCATTTTCTCAATGAAGATAATCATATAATACGTGCGTCCTATACACACGGGTATTACTTGGTCGCATTTGATTTGACTCTCGATTCATCGGCAAATGAATGCAGTAATTGCAAATGCAGTAATAGTCAACTAAACGTGGAATTCTGAGTAAACCGTTTTCATATTTGAGGAAATGCGTATGCATAAACGAGAAATAGCTATTGTGGTCGTTTTCACACTTCTTTTCGTTGTGTATACGATGATACATATTTGAAAGTACATGGATGTAGTCAAAACAATATTTGTCATCTCCTACTGTCTTGATTAAATATTAAATGAGCTTCAGTATTCGTACATCTGCTCGCGAGTTGAGTTAAGATTACTTCCATAGCTAACTCTTTATCTCCCAACAGCTCCCATCATATGATCATCGGTTAATTAACGGATTATCTCAATATGTACTGGATTAGCCTGCAAATAACATCATAGAATCTCAATCTTCCAGTTTTCCCTCCTCCCTTCTCGCGCTATTATATCATTGTCTACTCTCTCTTCAACCATCGTCTCCCACCCTCCTTCATTGCTGCCGCCCCTATTACTTTCCTTCCTTACTTGTTCTCACCGCCAATACCCTTTCCTTAATTATTCCCACTACCATTACCCCCATCCCTCGCTATGGAGAGACTCACAGGGCCCAGGAGTGGGGGTTTGTTGTGTCTTTCCATAGCGAGGGGTTACACTAATATATAAAAATAAAATTTTTCGCCAGTTGTTTTTATTTAAAATTTACAAATAATATTTAAGCTTGTGATGTGTTAAGTAGACTTCTTCTCCAAACTAAATTTGAATTGACTCCTATTACAAGCGGATTTTGAATTGACTCCTTTCCAAATGATTTTTGAGCCTGTACCTTTCTATTCGGAGGCGATTATATACTTGGTATTTATAGCAATAGTTTTTCAGTTAAATATTTGTTAAATAATTTTATAAAATAACTAATAGTTGAACTTACCGTTGGTATACCCTGCGCAGAATTTATCAATCGTTATATATCTTTCACTTTCAGATGCTGCACTGCTAGATTTGCAGGTGTTTAATGGAATATATGGAACAGTAAGTGATTGTAAAATAAAACTAGATTCTCCTTTTCCAGTTCTGCCAAAACCGGCCACTTTACCGAAATTACCAGCTTCAAGAGCAGTTTGATCACTAACCGAGTTCGTATCGAGACAAATCGGCATTATAACTGAACTAAAAATAAACGCTTTTTCGATTTGCAATATGGCTATATCACTTGCATAATTACCTTCAAGGCCCAAATAATTGCAAACAGTAAAAATGTTTTTAACCTGAAACATTTTTATTTAAGTTAATTTGTTATAAAATATTGACATACATAAAAGTAATTATTTATAATCTAACTATTTTGAAAATGAAACATAAGCAAACTTATTTGTTATTATTAAAATTTATTATAGCTGAATCCAAAAGAATTGAAAGTGAAAAATTAGTAAGTCATAACTACAGCAAGTTTTTGTAATGTATATCAATTATCTTCCTTCATTTTTATTATACTTACAATTACTAGTTTAATTCAAATTCATTTTTCACTTGGGTAACAAAAATAGTAAAAGAGGGTAAATATATAAAGTCAGTGAAAAAACTGCTTTATGGGTTTTTGGAACATGTTTGCTCATACTTTGGCATTAGTACTTGCAGCTATCTCGCTTCATGAATGGAAGTTACTTTATTTGGAAGTATACGTAAAATCGTTGAAATTAGATTAACGTATACCTGTCCGTCAGACCTGAAATTTCTCTTTCGGTATATGCCTCCTTCGTATGTGTAAGGAAGAAATATGGAAAAATGTAAAGAAATTTCATGCCAAAATATGATATATATGTATCTTGATAAGTTTTTAATGTATTTACGATATTTACCTTACATGAAATATATAGACATAAAACACCAAATTCGTTAGTTAATTATCATATAATAAAACACAATATATTGTATATATATATGATCAAATATTTTGATTAAATAAAAATTGTTTATTTTTTTCTTTTGCTAATAAATTATGATTTAGTATTAAAATTTTATTTTTAATGTAATGTAGATAATGAAAAACATCTTGTGCATTAATTAGAAATTAATCATTTTTAATTTAACGTTCTTTATTTTTAATCTTTGAGTTCTTTTGACTATATTTTGTTTACTTTTATTAGCATTTTTTATTTTCAACTTTTTATTTGGATCTTGCATACGTTTTAGAGAAACTCAATTATCTTAAGATAATTAATGAAAATTAGCATTTATGAATATTAGAATTAATTTGTTGATAAAGTACATGTCGTAAAATACAGAGTGGATATATATTACACTTATACTTTTACATATACTTACACTTTTCATCAAATTATCTCCGTGCAATTAATAGTTTATTATTACATTTTTTTTGGAGTCTGTGGTAATGACATTTTACACACAACCAATAAACTGTCCACCCTCTCGCAAGAGCAGACAATCCACCTAGTGTGGGCCTCAGTAGGAGCAACCAACTAACACTAATAACTGTTATTCACATTACTTCAGACTGGGCGGCTGTCTTTGCGTGTCCAAACACACATTCATTCTTTTACTCCTTCATTCTCGAATTACATTCGCTCAATCTCTGAAACATCCATCTGCTTTTTTGCTCTGCAGAACATTCACGACGTATGAAGCGATCGATCGCCAGTTGTCCGCGTTCGTCGTCATAAGTCTCGTCACGTTTTCCGGCGTGATCGCTTCTATGTCCGTTTCAAGTCGTTGAAGCTGATCTGCCCATCACCCGCAGACGAAGAACGTAGGATCAGTGTCATCATAGACCCACCCGCAGTACTTGCATTTAGGTGAAGCACGTCTGCCCATCTTGTGTAGATAACCGCGGAAGTATCCGTGTCCAGAGAGAAATTGGGTGAGATAGAAGTATACCTCACCGTGTTTTCTCCCCTTCCACGAATCCACCGCAGGGATAAGTCTACGCGTCCATCGCGCCTGTTGGGTATTCGTCCACCAGGTTTGCCAAAGTTCCATGGTTTTCGTACGTTCGTCTGCCGCAGCGTCGATCCGTGCCGTATATGCGCTTCGGTCGTATATGCGCTTTCGTTCCATCGTGAGTAAGTCGATCAGAATTACGCCCGCGATAACAAGAACGGCGTTTTAGGACACCGGACTGTATGCGCTCGCGATTCTTAACGCGCCCACCTGCTGTACGCCAGTCATTGCTTTCGCCCGCCTCTTAACGTGTAACGCGTCCGCACAGATTACCGCCCCGTAAAGCATGATCGAGTGGGTAACGCTCATAAGTAGTCGTCAAATGCTCGGTCTCGGTCCGTTCGTATTAGCCATGAGTCTGCTCAAGGCTTTTGTCTTTTCTTGTGCTTTTTAGTCACCGTACGTATGTGAGGCCAAAAACTCAGTTTGGTATCGAGAGTCACCCCTAGATACTTGACCTCGTCTCGGATCATCACACGTTCTCGCCCCACTGTCAACGGTATACCCGTGTCGATTCTTTTTCTAGTTAGAAGCACAAGTTCCGTCTTTTGTAACGCGAGTTGCAGTAAATGATCTTTTATCCATCCAGTCACCCGCCGCATAACCTGGTTCAGCTTTAGCTGAATCAGGTGTGTGTCACGTGCCATGATAATGGCCGTAACATCGTCAGCATATGCGACCAGGGATGTATCCGTCGGTATCTCCAATCAGAGAAGAGTCATACAGTATATTCCAGAAGTCTGGTCCCAGTACATAACCCTGGGCGACTCCTGCAGTTATTCGTCAGTCTTTCCGCCCAACAGTGGTCTCGTAAGTGAAACGTCGGCCCCTCAGGTAATCCCTCACAACTCGGAGAAGGTAGTCACATTACCCCTATTTACCACCCGCCAGTGTTCTCGGTATCCACGCGTTATCCTTCACCAGCCTCTGCAGTACCTCCCTCCCATTCACTGATAGGGCAGGACTCCGCCAGGATTTTAATCCAGGCACGATCCTACTCAAGCAATCCGCGGGCCGTTGTTATTTCGCAATAATCACAAAGCACCCCTTTGCAGAAAGACGCACCAAAGTTTGGCAGTTGCTCAGGAGGAAGCGCATCAGTCTCCTCCTCATGGATGTCCCTGAAGTTTTCGAACTATGCTGTGGTAAGAAGTACTTCAGGATACCTGCCGCCGCTACAACCCTCGTCAGAGGAATCGATCTTTGCGCCGCTATGAGCCCCACACTTCATTTCGGCTTTTCAGCGTCTTCTTCAAAGCCGTTTTTGTATCTGCAAGATCTCGGGCGGAGATTTCTTCCTCCTTTTCCCACTCAGAGGAGTCGGAGGACCTCTTTCTACGTCTAGGGCCTCCTTATTTTGCTCCCTGTTCAATTGAACCGAAATATGCGACTGAACGAGCGTTAGTAAATGAGGTGTTAGTTACTAGATATTGTAAATTAATTTTTTGCAATATGTCTGTATTACAGATTTTTATTTATTCTTGTGAAACATGGAAATATTTTATTTTGCTACAAAGGTTGATGTGAATTATAAATTTTTGATGATTAACAAGCAATTAAGAATTGTATTTTTATTATACGTCCACTCCGTTAACATGCGTTTTATAATTAATGCACTAACATTTAATAGTTGGAATATATGGAATAACCTAAACCCATTGGAGGGTTGAGCACTTTTCCATGCTACCGGACGCGTTCACAGGTTGCGGATAGTGCAACGACCAGAGAGAGTAGTGGTCATAGGAGACTATAACCAGTCTCTCTGGCCAGTCGCTTATATACTAAATACGCGACCGCGGACAGTGGGATAAAAACGCAGCTGATAGTGGTAAGTTGATGTTTTAATAAGTACTCACACACCAAACACACCTTCACTTCCGCTCGAGCTAGCTGAGTGTATGTGCAGTAGGAAGCCCTAAAAACGGGTATTTTGTACGCGGGATATAACTGAAAGGCGGCTCTATAAACGAGACCGACCTGTGCGCATGGGGAGACCCCTATAAACGGGTGTGCTCCGAGTGTGGCATGACTGCACTGGGTTCTATGCTAGGGAGAGCGGAGACACAGCAGGTGTTATCAACTGGGTGGTGGAGCTATCAGCAGGGAGCTCTCTTGCGATTGCAGGCTCGTTCACTCTGGAGGGTGATGCCGTTAACACCAGTATCGCACTTCTGGGCCGCCACTAGTTCTTTAGCCCGAACCCGGCTTAGCTAGCATGGGAGGCTACCCTTTGCAGTATAGAACGTCGGACACGGCGCAAATCTCGCTTCTCGTAGTAATGCCGAATGGCGATCGGATGGGACCTTGGCGCCATTGGGCACTATTGGTGACTATCTGACCACTTTACACAAACATACACATTCAGGGGGGACAGGGATTAATTAAACACATTAATTAAAAATGACAAGTTCTATTAAAATTGCAGGTACTAGAGTGCTGCCTGCGCCATCCGACTCAGGAGAGTCACGGGGGCTTCTCAGCTCCCCCATCACGCCGGTA
The DNA here is from genome assembly GCA_026168455.1 of Theocolax elegans. Lineage (NCBI taxonomy): Eukaryota > Metazoa > Arthropoda > Insecta > Hymenoptera > Cerocephalidae > Theocolax > Theocolax elegans. The sequence goes on along the minus strand of CM047427.1, from coordinate 31,230,894 downwards.
GGTAACCTGGCTGGCGTGGCGGTAACTGCGTCAGGAAAACTCGTACTCCACATCGGAAGGTCGCCAACTAGTTGGGAGGCCGCAGAAAGCAAGCTGTATGAACAATTGTTCAACATACACAGCAGCCTAACTAGGATGACCGAGAGAACAAACGTCCATAAGAATGTCAGCCGCGTCATAACATGTGGAATGAGCGAGATAAATGAATCGGTTGTCGGTTGAAAGACGTATGTATGGATGAGTCTATACCTCAGCAACAACAAAAACGGAACCGGGACAAACAAACCCCTACACCCGAAAAGACTGTCACGGAAACGCAAGACGTATCTCAGACAGAAAGTTGGTCGACGGTCGTCCAAAAAAAGAAAAAAAAGAGGACGGCAGCGGCCAACACACGAACGGACAAACTGCCACCTGGGCAATCCACCGCACACCGAAACCTACAGTCAAAAGGCAGAAGCACGATTCTGATCAAACCGGCAGAGGGTCAGATGTATGTGGATGTTTTACAGACCATACGTCTGAAGGTGGATCCTACAAAGACAAAGACAAACGTGCGACAGATCCGTAAAACCAAGGAGGGTGGTGTTTTGCTGCGACTCGGTAAACAAGAGACGCGGCAAGATTTCCAACAGAACTTTCAGGTCGCCCTCGGAGAAGAAGCCCAGGTAATCGACTTGTCAGCTACGACAACGCTGGAGTTTCTCGACCTAGACAGTGTCACGACTGAAAAAGACGTTAAGGACGCTATTAACCGCGAACTCGAGGACAGCGCAGAATGAAGGGTACACGTCTTTGGGTTTAACGCCCGAGGCTTAGACCTTGCGGTATGCGATTTCGACGCGAGGGACGCGCATCACCAGTACATCACCTACGATCTTATGGACGAATCGCGAACGAGCAGTACTCGGGTAACTCGTCCCCCTCGTTATGACGTGAAACGTCTAGACTTAGACAAACTCGACAGACAAATGACATGCGGGAAACCACTGTCACAAGTGGAACCTCGTGAAACGACTAACTGCGACAGGGCTGAAGCGCTTGTCAGGGAAATAACCCAGTTTCTTCAACAATTGTGTGAAGCCTATATGTCGCGGAAACGTTACGCACGCAATAAACGAGAGACATACTGGTGGACAGCCGAGACCGGGGACATCCAACGTAGTTGCCTAGCACTCAGACAGAAGATCCAACGGGCTCGCGACCGACAAACCGCACTAATTATCTCCGAAGAATACAGATAGAGTAGCAGTTCGCGGTACGCTATAAATAACAGCAAAAAAGAGTCCTGGTAAAGACTGACGGACGAGGTGGACTCGGATCCCTGGGGCGCGGGTTACAAGATCGTGACTCACCAACTGGGGAGACGGGTTCCGCCGATAACTAAGGACGCAGAGGCGATGGACAAGATCGTCGATGGTCTCGCTCCAACTCATCCCGTGAGGAGGGAGGAAATCGTTGAACGTGCAAACGGAAAATACCCTTTATTCACGAGTGCGGAGCTCGTCAGAGCTGCAAACTCGTTGAAACCTAACAAAGCACAGGGCCCTGACAGTGTGCCGTCGGAGATCTTACGTTTCGTCGTCTTGCGACGACCGTCGGCGCTCCTTGTTACATTCAACGGGCGCCTGGTAGAAGGCCTTTTCAGCAGACATTGGAAGACGGCTCAATTGGTTCTCATTAGCAAGAATAAGGGGGACCCTGAGAATCCTTCATCCTACAGGCCCCTAAGCCTACTTAACACGACCGGAAAACTGTACGAGTTATTGCTTAGACCTACGTAAAAACCATTTTCGACAAACATAACACCAGGTGCCACGCGATCAGGCCTCTGGTCTTACTGGCTACGTTGGACGTTAGGAACGCCTTCAAATCGGAAAGGTGGGTGTATATTCTGGAAGCGCTGGAAACAGCATTTCGGGTGCCCGACTACCTTCTCCAAGTTGTGAGGGATTACCTGAGGGGCCGACGTTTCACTTACGAGACCACCGACGGACGGAAAGACAGACGAATAACTGCAGGAGTCGCCCAGGGTTATATACTGAGACCAGACTTCTGGAACATACTGTATGACTCTTCTCTGATTGGAGATACCGACGGATACATCCCTGGTCGCATATGCTGACGATGTTACGGCCATTATCATGGTACGTGATACACACCTGATTCAGCTAAAGCTGAACCAGGTTATGCGGCGGGTGACTGGATGGATAAAAGATCATTTACTGCAACTCGCGTTACAAAAGACGGAACTTGTGCTTCTAACTAGAAAAAGAATCGACACGGGTATACCGTTGACAGTGGGGCGAGAACGTGTGATGATCCGAGACGAGGTCAAGTATCTAGGGGTGACTCTCGATACCAAACTGAGTTTTTGGCCTCACATACGTACGGTGACTAAAAAGCACAAGAAAAGACAAAAGCCTTGAGCAGACTCATGGCTAATACGAACGGACCGAGACCGAGCATTCGACGACTACTTATGAGCGTTACCCACTCGATTATGCTTTACGGGGCGGAAATCTGGGCCGATGCGTTACACGTTAAGAGGCGGGCGAAAGCGATGACTGCGTACAGCAGGTGGGCGCGTTAAGAATCGCGTGCGCATACAGACTCCACCACCCAGCTGATAACACCTGCTGTGTCTCTGCTCTCCCTAGCATAGAACCCAGTGCAGTCATGCCGCACTCGGAGCACACCCGTTTATAGGGGTCTCCCCATGCCCACAGGTCGGTCTCGTTTATAGAGCCGCCTTTCAGTTATATCCCGCTTGCAAAATACCCGTTTTTAGGGCTTCCTACTGCACATACACTCAGCTAGCTCGAGCGGAAGTGTATGTGTGTTTGGTGTGTGAGTACTTATTAAAACATCAACTTACCACTATCAGCTGCGTTTTTATCCCACTGTCCGCGGTCGCGTATTTAGTATATAAGCGACTGGCCAGAGAGACTGGTTATAGTCTCCTATGACCACTACTCTCTCTGGTCGTTGCACTATCCGCAACCTGTGAACGCGTCCGGTAGCATGGAAAAGTGCTCAACCCTCCAATGGGTTTAGGTTATTCCATATATTCCAACTATTAAATGTTAGTGCATTAATTATAAAACGCATGTTAACGGAGTGGACGTATAATAAAAATACAATTCTTAAATGCTTGTTAATCATCAAAAATTTATAATTCACATCAACCTTAGTAGCAAAATAAAATATTTCCATGTTTCACAAGAATAAATAAAAATCTGTAATACAGACATATTGCAAAAAATTAATTTACAATATCTAGTAACTAACACCTCATTTACTAACGTTCGTTCAGTCGCATAGTTCGGTTTAATTGAACAGGGAGCAAAATAAGGAGGCCCTAGACGTAGAAAGAGGTCCTCCGACTCCTCTGAGTGGGAAAAAGAGGAAGAAATCTCCGCCCGAGATCTTGCAGATACAAAAACGGCTTTGAAGAAGACGCTGAAAAGCCGAAATGAAGTGTGGGGCTCATAGCGGCGCAAAGATCGATTCCTCTAACGAGGGTTGTAGCGGCGGCAGGATATCCTGAAGTACTTCTTACCACAGCATAGCTCGAAAACTTCAGGGACATCCATGAGGAGGAGACTGATGCGCTTCCTCCTGAGCAACTGCCAAACTTTGGTGCGTCTTTCTGCAAAGGGGGGCTTTGTGATTATAGCGAAATAACAACGGTCCGCGGATTGCTTGAGTAGGATCGTGACTGGATTAAAATCCTGGCGGAGTCCTGCCCTATCAGTGAATGGGACGGAGGTACTGCAGAGGCTGGTGAAGGACAGCGCGTGAATACCGAGAACACTGGCAGGTGGTAAATAGGGGTAATGTGACTACCTTCTCCGAGTTGTGAGGGATTACCTGAGGGGCCGACGTTTCACTTACGAGACCACTGTTGGGCGGAAAGACTGACGAATAACTGCAGGAGTCGCCCAGGGTTATGTACTGGGACCAGACTTCTGGAACATACTGTATGACTCTTCTCTGATTGGAGATACCGACGGATACATCCCTGGTCGCATATGCTGACGATGTTACGGCCATTATCATGGCACGTGACACACACCTGATTCAGCTAAAGCTGAACCAGGTTATGCGGCGGGTGACTGGATGGATAAAAGATCATTTACTGCAACTCGCGTTACAAAAGACGGAACTTGTGCTTCTAACTAGAAAAAGAATCGACACGGGTATACCGTTGACAGTGGGGCGAGAACGTGTGATGATCCGAGACGAGGTCAAGTATCTAGGGGTGACTCTCGATACCAAACTGAGTTTTTGGCCTCACATACGTACGGTGACTAAAAAGCACAAGAAAAGACAAAAGCCTTGAGCAGACTCATGGCTAATACGAACGGACCGAGACCGAGCATTCGACGACTACTTATGAGCGTTACCCACTCGATTATGCTTTACGGGGCGGAAATCTGGGCCGATGCGTTACACGTTAAGAGGCGGGCGAAAGCGATGACTGCGTACAGCAGGTGGGCGCGTTAAGAATCGCGTGCGCATACAGACTCCACCACCCAGCTGATAACACCTGCTGTGTCTCTGCTCTCCCTAGCATAGAACCCAGTGCAGTCATGCCGCACTCGGAGCACACCCGTTTATAGGGGTCTCCCCATGCCCACAGGTCGGTCTCGTTTATAGAGCCGCCTTTCAGTTATATCCCGCTTGCAAAATACCCGTTTTTAGGGCTTCCTACTGCACATACACTCAGCTAGCTCGAGCGGAAGTGTATGTGTGTTTGGTGTGTGAGTACTTATTAAAACATCAACTTACCACTATCAGCTGCGTTTTTATCCCACTGTCCGCGGTCGCGTATTTAGTATATAAGCGACTGGCCAGAGAGACTGCTTATAGTCTCCTATGACCACTACTCTCTCTGGTCGTTGCACTATCCTCAACCTGTGAACGCGTCCGGTAGCATGGAAAAGTGCTCAACCCTCCAATGGGTTTAGGTTATTCCATATATTCCAACTATTAAATGTTAGTGCATTAATTATAAAACGCATGTTAACGGAGTGGACGTATAATAAAAATACAATTCTTAATTGCTTTTTAATAAGTACTCACACACAAACACACATACACTTCCGCTCGAGCTAGCTGAGTGTATGTGCAGTAGGAAGCCCTAAAAACGGGTATTTTGCAAGCGGGATATAACTGAAAGGCGGCTCTATAAACGAGACCGACCTGTGGGCATGGGGAGACCCCTATAAACGGGTGTGCTCCGAGTGCGGCATGACTGCACTGGGTTCTATGCTAGGGAGAGCAGAGACACAGCAGGTGTTATCAGCTGGGTGGTGGAGTCTGTATGCGCACGCGATTCTTAACGCGCCCACCTGCTGTACGCAGTCATCGCTTTCGCCCGCCTCTTAACGTGTAACGCATCGGCCCAGATTTCCGCCCCGTAAAGCATAATCGAGTGGGTAACGCTCATAAGTAGTCGTCGAATGCTCGGTCTCGGTCCGTTCGTATTAGCCATGAGTCTGCTCAAGGCTTTTGTCTTTTCTTGTGTTTTAGTCACCGTACGTATGTGAGGCCAAAAACTCAGTTTGGTATCGAGAGTCACCCCTAGATACTTGACCTCGTCTCGGATCATCACACGTTCTCGCCCCACTGTCAACGGTATACCCGTGTCGATTCTTTTTCTAGTTAGAAGCACAAGTTCCGTCTTTTGTAACGCGAGTTGCAGTAAATGATCTTTTATCCATCCAGTCACCCGCCGCATAACCTGGTTCAGCTTTAGCTGAATCAGGTGTGTGTCACGTGCCATGATAATGGCCGTAACATCGTCAGCATATGCGACCAGGGATGTATCCGTCGGTATCTCCAATCAGAGAAGAGTCATACAGTATGTTCCAGAAGTCTGGTCCCAGTACATAACCCTGGGCGACTCCTGCAGTTATTCGTCAGTCTTTCCGCCCAACAGTGGTCTCGTAAGTGAAACGTCGGCCCCTCAGGTAATCCCTCACAACTCGGAGAAGGTAGTCACATTACCCCTATTTACCACCTGCCAGTGTTCTCGGTATTCACGCGCTGTCCTTCACCAGCCTCTGCAGTACCTCCGTCCCATTCACTGATAGGGCAGGACTCCGCCAGGATTTTAATCCAGTCACGATCCTACTCAAGCAATCCGCGGACCGTTGTTATTTCGCTATAATCACAAAGCCCCCCTTTGCAGAAAGACGCACCAAAGTTTGGCAGTTGCTCAGGAGGAAGCGCATCAGTCTCCTCCTCATGGATGTCCCTGAAGTTTTCGAGCTATGCTGTGGTAAGAAGTACTTCAGGATATCCTGCCGCCGCTACAACCCTCGTTAGAGGAATCGATCTTTGCGCCGCTATGAGCCCCACACTTCATTTCGGCTTTTCAGCGTCTTCTTCAAAGCCGTTTTTGTATCTGCAAGATCTCGGGCGGAGATTTCTTCCTCTTTTTCCCACTCAGAGGAGTCGGAGGACCTCTTTCTACGTCTAGGGCCTCCTTATTTTGCTCCCTGTTCAATTAAACCGAACTATGCGACTGAACGAACGTTAGTAAATGAGGTGTTAGTTACTAGATATTGTAAATTAATTTTTTGCAATATGTCTGTATTACAGATTTTATTTATTCTTGTGAAACATGGAAATATTTTATTTTGCTACAAGGTTGATGTGAATTATAAATTTTTGATGATTAACAAGCATTAAGAATTGTATTTTTATTATACGTCCACTCCGTTAACATGCGTTTTATAATTAATGCACTAACATTTAATAGTTGGAATATATGGAATAACCTAAACCCATTGGAGGGTTGAGCACTTTTCCATGCTACCGGACGCGTTCACAGGTTGCGGATAGTGCAACGACCAGAGAGAGTAGTGGTCATAGGAGACTATAACCAGTCTCTCTGGCCAGTCGCTTATATACTAAATACGCGACCGCGGACAGTGGGATAAAAACGCAGCTGATAGTGGTAAGTTGATGTTTTAATAAGTACTCACACACCAAACACACATACACTTCCGCTCGAGCTAGCTGAGTGTATGTGCAGTAGGAAGCCCTAAAAACGGGTATTTTGCAAGCGGGATATAACTGAAAGGCGGCTCTATAAACGAGACCGACCTGTGGGCATGGGGAGACCCCTATAAACGGGTGTGCTCCGAGTGCGGCATGACTGCACTGGGTTCTATGCTAGGGAGAGCAGAGACACGCAGGTGTTATCAGCTGGGTGGTGGAGTCTGTATGCGCACGCGATTCTTAACGCGCCCACCTGCTGTACGCAGTCATCGCTTTCGCCCGCCTCTTAACGTGTAACGCATCGGCCCAGATTTCCGCCCCGTAAAGCATAATCGAGTGGGTAACGCTCATAAGTAGTCGTCGAATGCTCGGTCTCGGTCCGTTCGTATTAGCCATGAGTCTGCTCAAGGCTTTTGTCTTTTCTTGTGCTTTTTAGTCACCGTACGTATGTGAGGCCAAAAACTCAGTTTGGTATCGAGAGTCACCCCTAGATACTTGACCTCGTCTCGGATCATCACACGTTCTCGCCCCACTGTCAACGGTATACCCGTGTCGATTCTTTTTCTAGTTAGAAGCACAAGTTCCGTCTTTTGTAACGCGAGTTGCAGTAAATGATCTTTTATCCATCCAGTCACCCGCCGCATAACCTGGTTCAGCTTTAGCTGAATCAGGTGTGTATCACGTACCATGATAATGGCCGTAACATCGTCAGCATATGCGACCAGGGATGTATCCGTCGGTATCTCCAATCAGAGAAGAGTCATACAGTATGTTCCAGAAGTCTGGTCTCAGTATATAACCCTGGGCGACTCCTGCAGTTATTCGTCTGTCTTTCCGTCCGTCGGTGGTCTCGTAAGTGAAACGTCGGCCCCTCAGGTAATCCCTCACAACTTGGAGAAGGTAGTCGGGCACCCGAAATGCTGTTTCCAGCGCTTCCAGAATATACACCCACCTTTCCGATTTGAAGGCGTTCCTAACGTCCAACGTAGCCAGTAAGACCAGAGGCCTGATCGCGTGGCACCTGGTGTTATGTTTGTCGAAAATGGTTTTTACGTAGGTCTAAGCAATAACTCGTACAGTTTTCCGGTCGTGTTAAGTAGGCTTAGGGGCCTGTAGGATGAAGGATTCTCAGGGTCCCCCTTATTCTTGCTAATGAGAACCAATTGAGCCGTCTTCCAATGTCTGCTGAAAAGGCCTTCTACCAGGCGCCCGTTGAATGTAACAAGGAGCGCCGACGGTCGTCGCAAGACGACGAAACGTAAGATCTCCGACGGCACACTGTCAGGGCCCTGTGCTTTGTTAGGTTTCAACGAGTTTGCAGCTCTGACGAGCTCCGCACTCGTGAATAAAGGGTATTTTCCGTTTGCACGTTCAACGATTTCCTCCCTCCTCACGGGATGAGTTGGAGCGAGACCATCGACGATCTTGTCCATCGCCTCTGCGTCCTTAGTTATCGGCGGAACCCGTCTCCCCAGTTGGTGAGTCACGATCTTGTAACCCGCGCCCCAGGGATCCGAGTCCACCTCGTCCGTCAGTCTTTACCAGGACTCTTTTTGCTGTTATTTATAGCGTACCGCGAACTGCTACTCTATCTGTATTCTTCGGAGATAATTAGTGCGGTTTGTCGGTCGCGAGCCCGTTGGATCTTCTGTCTGAGTGCTAGGCAACTACGTTGGATGTCCCCGGTCTCGGCTGTCCACCAGTATGTCTCTCGTTTATTGCGTGCGTAACGTTTCCGCGACATATAGGCTTCACACAATTGTTGAAGAAACTGGGTTATTTCCCTGACAAGCGCTTCAGCCCTGTCGCAGTTAGTCGTTTCACGAGGTTCCACTTGTGACAGTGGTTTCCCGCATGTCATTTGTCTGTCGAGTTTGTCTAAGTCTAGACGTTTCACGTCATAACGAGGGGGACGAGTTACCCGAGTACTGCTCGTTCGCGATTCGTCCATAAGATCGTAGGTGATGTACTGGTGATGCGCGTCCCTCGCGTCGAAATCGCATACCGCAAGGTCTAAGCCTCGGGCGTTAAACCCAAAGACGTGTACCCTTCATTCTGCGCTGTCCTCGAGTTCGCGGTTAATAGCGTCCTTAACGTCTTTTTCAGTCGTGACACTGTCTAGGTCGAGAAACTCCAGCGTTGTCGTAGCTGACAAGTCGATTACCTGGGCTTCTTCTCCGAGGGCGACCTGAAAGTTCTGTTGGAAATCTTGCCGCGTCTCTTGTTTACCGAGTCGCAGCAAAAACCACCCTCCTTGGTTTTACGGATCTGTCGCACGTTTGTCTTTGTCTTTGTAGGATCCACCTTCAGACGTATGGTCTGTAAAACATCCACATATCTGACCCTCTGCCGGTTTGATCAGAATCGTGCTTCTGCCTTTTGACTGTAGGTTTCGGTGTGCGGTGGATTGCCCAGGTGGCAGTTTGTCCGTTCGTGTGTTGGCCGCTGCCGTCCTCTTTTTTTTCTTTTTTTGGACGACCGTCGACCAACTTTCTGTCTGAGATACGTCTTGCGTTTCCGTGACAGTCTTTTCGGGTGTAGGGGTTTGTTTGTCCCGGTTCCGTTTTTGTTGTTGCTGAGGTATAGACTCATCCATACATACGTCTTTCAACCGACAACCGATTCATTTATCTCGCTCATTCCACATGTTATGACGCGGCTGACATTCTTATGGACGTTTGTTCTCTCGGTCATCCTAGTTAGGCTGCTGTGTATGTTGAACAATTGTTCATACAGCTTGCTTTCTGCGGCCTCCCAACTAGTTGGCGACCTTCCGATGTGGAGTACGAGTTTTCCTGACGCAGTTACCGCCACGCCAGCCAGGTTACCTACCGGCGTGATGGGGGAGCTGAGAAGCCCCCGTGACTCTCCTGAGTCGGATGGCGCAGGCAGCACTCTAGTACCTGCAATTTTAATAGAACTTGTCATTTTTAATTAATGTGTTTAATTAATCCCTGTCCCCCCTGAATGTGTATGTTTGTGTAAAGTGGTCAGATAGTCACCAATAGTGCCCAATGGCGCCAAGGTCCCATCCGATCGCCATTCGGCATTACTACGAGAAGCGAGATTTGCGCCGTGTCCGACGTTCTATACTGCAAAGGGTAGCCTCCCATGCTAGCTAAGCCGGGTTCGGGCTAAAGAACTAGTGGCGGCCCAGAAGTGCGATACTGGTGTTAACGGCATCACCCTCCAGAGTGAACGAGCCTGCAATCGCAAGAGAGCTCCCTGCTGATAGCTCCACCACCCAGTTGATAACACCTGCTGTGTCTCTGCTCTCCCTAGCATAGAACCCAGTGCAGTCATGCCACACTCGGAGCACACCCGTTTATAGGGGTCTCCCCATGCGCACAGGTCGGTCTCGTTTATAGAGCCGCCTTTCAGTTATATCCCGCGTACAAAATACCCGTTTTTAGGGCTTCCTACTGCACATACACTCAGCTAGCTCGAGCGGAAGTGAAGGTGTGTTGGTGTGTGAGTACTTATTAAAACATCAACTTACCACTATCAGCTGCGTTTTTATCCCACTGTCCGCGGTCGCGTATTTAGTATATAAGCGACTGGCCAGAGAGACTGGTTATAGTCTCCTATGACCACTACTCTCTCTGGTCGTTGCACTATCCGCAACCTGTGAACGCGTCCGGTAGCATGGAAAAGTGCTCAACCCTCCAATGGGTTTAGGTTATTCCATATATTCCAACTATTAAATGTTAGTGCATTAATTATAAAACGCATGTTAACGGAGTGGACGTATAATAAAAATACAATTCTTAATTGCTTGTTAATCATCAAAAATTTATAATTCACATCAACCTTTGTAGCAAAATAAAATATTTCCATGTTTCACAAGAATAAATAAAAATCTGTAATACAGACATATTGCAAAAAATTAATTTACAATATCTAGTAACTAACACCTCATTTACTAACGCTCGTTCAGTCGCATATTTCGGTTCAATTGAACAGGGAGCAAAATAAGGAGGCCCTAGACGTAGAAAGAGGTCCTCCGACTCCTCTGAGTGGGAAAAGGAGGAAGAAATCTCCGCCCGAGATCTTGCAGATACAAAAACGGCTTTGAAGAAGACGCTGAAAAGCCGAAATGAAGTGTGGGGCTCATAGCGGCGCAAAGATCGATTCCTCTGACGAGGGTTGTAGCGGCGGCAGGTATCCTGAAGTACTTCTTACCACAGCATAGTTCGAAAACTTCAGGGACATCCATGAGGAGGAGACTGATGCGCTTCCTCCTGAGCAACTGCCAAACTTTGGTGCGTCTTTCTGCAAAGGGGTGCTTTGTGATTATTGCGAAATAACAACGGCCCGCGGATTGCTTGAGTAGGATCGTGCCTGGATTAAAATCCTGGCGGAGTCCTGCCCTATCAGTGAATGGGAGGGAGGTACTGCAGAGGCTGGTGAAGGATAACGCGTGGATACCGAGAACACTGGCGGGTGGTAAATAGGGGTAATGTGACTACCTTCTCCGAGTTGTGAGGGATTACCTGAGGGGCCGACGTTTCACTTACGAGACCACTGTTGGGCGGAAAGACTGACGAATAACTGCAGGAGTCGCCCAGGGTTATGTACTGGGACCAGACTTCTGGAATATACTGTATGACTCTTCTCTGATTGGAGATACCGACGGATACATCCCTGGTCGCATATGCTGACGATGTTACGGCCATTATCATGGCACGTGACACACACCTGATTCAGCTAAAGCTGAACCAGGTTATGCGGCGGGTGACTGGATGGAAAAGATCATTTACTGCAACTCGCGTTACAAAAGACGGAACTTGTGCTTCTAACTAGAAAAAGAATCGACACGGGTATACCGTTGACAGTGGGGCGAGAACGTGTGATGATCCGAGACGAGGTCAAGTATCTAGGGGTGACTCTCGATACCAAACTGAGTTTTTGGCCTCACATACGTACGGTGACTAAAAAGCACAAGAAAAGACAAAAGCCTTGAGCAGACTCATGGCTAATACGAACGGACCGAGACCGAGCATTTGACGACTACTTATGAGCGTTACCCACTCGATCATGCTTTACGGGGCGGTAATCTGTGCGGACGCGTTACACGTTAAGAGGCGGGCGAAAGCAATGACTGGCGTACAGCAGGTGGGCGCGTTAAGAATCGCGAGCGCATACAGTCCGGTGTCCTAAAACGCCGTTCTTGTTATCGCGGGCGTAATTCTGATCGACTTACTCACGATGGAACGAAAGCGCATATACGACCGAAGCGCATATACGGCACGGATCGACGCTGCGGCAGACGAACGTAGGATCAGTGTTCATCATAGACCCACCCGCAGTACTTGCATTTAGGTGAAGCACGTCTGCCCATCTTGTGTAGATAACCGCGGAAGTATCCGTGTCCAGAGAGAAATTGGGTGAGATAGAAGTATACCTCACCGTGTTTTCTCCCCTTCCACGAATCCACCGCAGGGATAAGTCTACGCGTCCATCGCGCCTGTTGGGTATTCGTCCACCAGGTTTGCCAAAGTTCCATGGTTTTCGTACGTTCGTCTGCCGCAGCGTCGATCCGTGCCGTATATGCGCTTCGGTCGTATATGCGCTTTCGTTCCATCGTGAGTAAGTCGATCAGAATTACGCCCGCGATAACAAGAACGGCGTTTTAGGACACCGGACTGTATGCGCTCGCGATTCTTAACGCGCCCACCTGCTGTACGCCAGTCATTGCTTTCGCCCGCCTCTTAACGTGTAACGCGTCCGCACAGATTACCGCCCCGTAAAGCATGATCGAGTGGGTAACGCTCATAAGTAGTCGTCAAATGCTCGGTCTCGGTCCGTTCGTATTAGCCATGAGTCTGCTCAAGGCTTTTGTCTTTTCTTGTGCTTTTTAGTCACCGTACGTATGTGAGGCCAAAAACTCAGTTTGGTATCGAGAGTCACCCCTAGATACTTGACCTCGTCTCGGATCATCACACGTTCTCGCCCCACTGTCAACGGTATACCCGTGTCGATTCTTTTTCTAGTTAGAAGCACAAGTTCCGTCTTTTGTAACGCGAGTTGCAGTAAATGATCTTTTATCCATCCAGTCACCCGCCGCATAACCTGGTTCAGCTTTAGCTGAATCAGGTGTGTGTCACGTGCCATGATAATGGCCGTAACATCGTCAGCATATGCGACCAGGGATGTATCCGTCGGTATCTCCAATCAGAGAAGAGTCATACAGTATATTCCAGAAGTCTGGTCCCAGTACATAACCCTGGGCGACTCCTGCAGTTATTCGTCAGTCTTTCCGCCCAACAGTGGTCTCGTAAGTGAAACGTCGGCCCCTCAGGTAATCCCTCACAACTCGGAGAAGGTAGTCACATTACCCTATTTACCACCCGCCAGTGTTCTCGGTATCCACGCGTTATCCTTCACCAGCCTCTGCAGTACCTCCCTCCCATTCACTGATAGGGCAGGACTCCGCCAGGATTTTAATCCAGGCACGATCCTACTCAAGCAATCCGCGGGCCGTTGTTATTTCGCAATAATCACAAAGCACCCCTTTGCAGAAAGACGCACCAAAGTTTGGCAGTTGCTCAGGAGGAAGCGCATCAGTCTCCTCCTCATGGATGTCCCTGAAGTTTTCGAACTATGCTGTGGTAAGAAGTACTTCAGGATACCTGCCGCCGCTACAACCCTCGTCAGAGGAATCGATCTTTGCGCCGCTATGAGCCCCACACTTCATTTCGGCTTTTCAGCGTCTTCTTCAAAGCCGTTTTTGTATCTGCAAGATCTCGGGCGGAGATTTCTTCCTCCTTTTCCCACTCAGAGGAGTCGGAGGACCTCTTTCTACGTCTAGGGCCTCCTTATTTTGCTCCCTGTTCAATTGAACCGAAATATGCGACTGAACGAGCGTTAGTAAATGAGGTGTTAGTTACTAGATATTGTAAATTAATTTTTTGCAATATGTCTGTATTACAGATTTTTATTTATTCTTGTGAAACATGGAAATATTTTATTTTGCTACAAGGTTGATGTGAATTATAAATTTTTGATGATTAACAAGCAATTAAGAATTGTATTTTTATTATACGTCCACTCCGTTAACATGCGTTTTATAATTAATGCACTAACATTTAATAGTTGGAATATATGGAATAACCTAAACCCATTGGAGGGTTGAGCACTTTTCCATGCTACCGGACGCGTTCACAGGTTGCGGATAGTGCAACGACCAGAGAGAGTAGTGGTCATAGGAGACTATAACCAGTCTCTCTGGCCAGTCGCTTATATACTAAATACGCGACCGCGGACAGTGGGATAAAAACGCAGCTGATAGTGGTAAGTTGATGTTTTAATAAGTACTCACACACCAAACACACCTTCACTTCCGCTCGAGCTAGCTGAGTGTATGTGCAGTAGGAAGCCCTAAAAACGGGTATTTTGTACGCGGGATATAACTGAAAGGCGGCTCTATAAACGAGACCGACCTGTGCGCATGGGGAGACCCCTATAAACGGGTGTGCTCCGAGTGTGGCATGACTGCACTGGGTTCTATGCTAGGGAGAGCGGAGACACAGCAGGTGTTATCAACTGGGTGGTGGAGCTATCAGCAGGGAGCTCTCTTGCGATTGCAGGCTCGTTCACTCTGGAGGGTGATGCCGTTAACACCAGTATCGCACTTCTGGGCCGCCACTAGTTCTTTAGCCCGAACCCGGCTTAGCTAGCATGGGAGGCTACCCTTTGCAGTATAGAACGTCGGACACGGCGCAAATCTCGCTTCTCGTAGTAATGCCGAATGGCGATCGGATGGGACCTTGGCGCCATTGGGCACTATTGGTGACTATCTGACCACTTTACACAAACATACACATTCAGGGGGGACAGGGATTAATTAAACACATTAATTAAAAATGACAAGTTCTATTAAAATTGCAGGTACTAGAGTGCTGCCTGCGCCATCCGACTCAGGAGAGTCACGGGGGCTTCTCAGCTCCCCCATCACGCCGGTAGGTAACCTGGCTGGCGTGGCGGTAACTGCGTCAGGAAAACTCGTACTCCACATCGGAAGGTCGCCAACTAGTTGGGAGGCCGCAGAAAGCAAGCTGTATGAACAATTGTTCAACATACACAGCAGCCTAACTAGGATGACCGAGAGAACAAACGTCCATAAGAATGTCAGCCGCGTCATAACATGTGGAATGAGCGAGATAAATGAATCGGTTGTCGGTTGAAAGACGTATGTATGGATGAGTCTATACCTCAGCAACAACAAAAACGGAACCGGGACAAACAAACCCCTACACCCGAAAAGACTGTCACGGAAACGCAAGACGTATCTCAGACAGAAAGTTGGTCGACGGTCGTCCAAAAAAAGAAAAAAAAGAGGACGGCAGCGGCCAACACACGAACGGACAAACTGCCACCTGGGCAATCCACCGCACACCGAAACCTACAGTCAAAAGGCAGAAGCACGATTCTGATCAAACCGGCAGAGGGTCAGATGTATGTGGATGTTTTACAGACCATACGTCTGAAGGTGGATCCTACAAAGACAAAGACAAACGTGCGACAGATCCGTAAAACCAAGGAGGGTGGTGTTTTGCTGCGACTCGGTAAACAAGAGACGCGGCAAGATTTCCAACAGAACTTTCAGGTCGCCCTCGGAGAAGAAGCCCAGGTAATCGACTTGTCAGCTACGACAACGCTGGAGTTTCTCGACCTAGACAGTGTCACGACTGAAAAAGACGTTAAGGACGCTATTAACCGCGAACTCGAGGACAGCGCAGAATGAAGGGTACACGTCTTTGGGTTTAACGCCCGAGGCTTAGACCTTGCGGTATGCGATTTCGACGCGAGGGACGCGCATCACCAGTACATCACCTACGATCTTATGGACGAATCGCGAACGAGCAGTACTCGGGTAACTCGTCCCCCTCGTTATGACGTGAAACGTCTAGACTTAGACAAACTCGACAGACAAATGACATGCGGGAAACCACTGTCACAAGTGGAACCTCGTGAAACGACTAACTGCGACAGGGCTGAAGCGCTTGTCAGGGAAATAACCCAGTTTCTTCAACAATTGTGTGAAGCCTATATGTCGCGGAAACGTTACGCACGCAATAAACGAGAGACATACTGGTGGACAGCCGAGACCGGGGACATCC
The DNA here is from genome assembly GCA_026168455.1 of Theocolax elegans. Classification (NCBI taxonomy): domain Eukaryota; kingdom Metazoa; phylum Arthropoda; class Insecta; order Hymenoptera; family Cerocephalidae; genus Theocolax; species Theocolax elegans. Next base: position 31,214,758 of record CM047427.1, on the reverse strand, counting down.
AACGTAGTTGCCTAGCACTCAGACAGAAGATCCAACGGGCTCGCGACCGACAAACCGCACTAATTATCTCCGAAGAATACAGATAGAGTAGCAGTTCGCGGTACGCTATAAATAACAGCAAAAAAGAGTCCTGGTAAAGACTGACGGACGAGGTGGACTCGGATCCCTGGGGCGCGGGTTACAAGATCGTGACTCACCAACTGGGGAGACGGGTTCCGCCGATAACTAAGGACGCAGAGGCGATGGACAAGATCGTCGATGGTCTCGCTCCAACTCATCCCGTGAGGAGGGAGGAAATCGTTGAACGTGCAAACGGAAAATACCCTTTATTCACGAGTGCGGAGCTCGTCAGAGCTGCAAACTCGTTGAAACCTAACAAAGCACAGGGCCCTGACAGTGTGCCGTCGGAGATCTTACGTTTCGTCGTCTTGCGACGACCGTCGGCGCTCCTTGTTACATTCAACGGGCGCCTGGTAGAAGGCCTTTTCAGCAGACATTGGAAGACGGCTCAATTGGTTCTCATTAGCAAGAATAAGGGGGACCCTGAGAATCCTTCATCCTACAGGCCCCTAAGCCTACTTAACACGACCGGAAAACTGTACGAGTTATTGCTTAGACCTACGTAAAAACCATTTTCGACAAACATAACACCAGGTGCCACGCGATCAGGCCTCTGGTCTTACTGGCTACGTTGGACGTTAGGAACGCCTTCAAATCGGAAAGGTGGGTGTATATTCTGGAAGCGCTGGAAACAGCATTTCGGGTGCCCGACTACCTTCTCCAAGTTGTGAGGGATTACCTGAGGGGCCGACGTTTCACTTACGAGACCACCGACGGACGGAAAGACAGACGAATAACTGCAGGAGTCGCCCAGGGTTATATACTGAGACCAGACTTCTGGAACATACTGTATGACTCTTCTCTGATTGGAGATACCGACGGATACATCCCTGGTCGCATATGCTGACGATGTTACGGCCATTATCATGGTACGTGATACACACCTGATTCAGCTAAAGCTGAACCAGGTTATGCGGCGGGTGACTGGATGGATAAAAGATCATTTACTGCAACTCGCGTTACAAAAGACGGAACTTGTGCTTCTAACTAGAAAAAGAATCGACACGGGTATACCGTTGACAGTGGGGCGAGAACGTGTGATGATCCGAGACGAGGTCAAGTATCTAGGGGTGACTCTCGATACCAAACTGAGTTTTTGGCCTCACATACGTACGGTGACTAAAAAGCACAAGAAAAGACAAAAGCCTTGAGCAGACTCATGGCTAATACGAACGGACCGAGACCGAGCATTCGACGACTACTTATGAGCGTTACCCACTCGATTATGCTTTACGGGGCGGAAATCTGGGCCGATGCGTTACACGTTAAGAGGCGGGCGAAAGCGATGACTGCGTACAGCAGGTGGGCGCGTTAAGAATCGCGTGCGCATACAGACTCCACCACCCAGCTGATAACACCTGCTGTGTCTCTGCTCTCCCTAGCATAGAACCCAGTGCAGTCATGCCGCACTCGGAGCACACCCGTTTATAGGGGTCTCCCCATGCCCACAGGTCGGTCTCGTTTATAGAGCCGCCTTTCAGTTATATCCCGCTTGCAAAATACCCGTTTTTAGGGCTTCCTACTGCACATACACTCAGCTAGCTCGAGCGGAAGTGTATGTGTGTTTGGTGTGTGAGTACTTATTAAAACATCAACTTACCACTATCAGCTGCGTTTTTATCCCACTGTCCGCGGTCGCGTATTTAGTATATAAGCGACTGGCCAGAGAGACTGGTTATAGTCTCCTATGACCACTACTCTCTCTGGTCGTTGCACTATCCGCAACCTGTGAACGCGTCCGGTAGCATGGAAAAGTGCTCAACCCTCCAATGGGTTTAGGTTATTCCATATATTCCAACTATTAAATGTTAGTGCATTAATTATAAAACGCATGTTAACGGAGTGGACGTATAATAAAAATACAATTCTTAAATGCTTGTTAATCATCAAAAATTTATAATTCACATCAACCTTAGTAGCAAAATAAAATATTTCCATGTTTCACAAGAATAAATAAAAATCTGTAATACAGACATATTGCAAAAAATTAATTTACAATATCTAGTAACTAACACCTCATTTACTAACGTTCGTTCAGTCGCATAGTTCGGTTTAATTGAACAGGGAGCAAAATAAGGAGGCCCTAGACGTAGAAAGAGGTCCTCCGACTCCTCTGAGTGGGAAAAAGAGGAAGAAATCTCCGCCCGAGATCTTGCAGATACAAAAACGGCTTTGAAGAAGACGCTGAAAAGCCGAAATGAAGTGTGGGGCTCATAGCGGCGCAAAGATCGATTCCTCTAACGAGGGTTGTAGCGGCGGCAGGATATCCTGAAGTACTTCTTACCACAGCATAGCTCGAAAACTTCAGGGACATCCATGAGGAGGAGACTGATGCGCTTCCTCCTGAGCAACTGCCAAACTTTGGTGCGTCTTTCTGCAAAGGGGGGCTTTGTGATTATAGCGAAATAACAACGGTCCGCGGATTGCTTGAGTAGGATCGTGACTGGATTAAAATCCTGGCGGAGTCCTGCCCTATCAGTGAATGGGACGGAGGTACTGCAGAGGCTGGTGAAGGACAGCGCGTGAATACCGAGAACACTGGCAGGTGGTAAATAGGGGTAATGTGACTACCTTCTCCGAGTTGTGAGGGATTACCTGAGGGGCCGACGTTTCACTTACGAGACCACTGTTGGGCGGAAAGACTGACGAATAACTGCAGGAGTCGCCCAGGGTTATGTACTGGGACCAGACTTCTGGAACATACTGTATGACTCTTCTCTGATTGGAGATACCGACGGATACATCCCTGGTCGCATATGCTGACGATGTTACGGCCATTATCATGGCACGTGACACACACCTGATTCAGCTAAAGCTGAACCAGGTTATGCGGCGGGTGACTGGATGGATAAAAGATCATTTACTGCAACTCGCGTTACAAAAGACGGAACTTGTGCTTCTAACTAGAAAAAGAATCGACACGGGTATACCGTTGACAGTGGGGCGAGAACGTGTGATGATCCGAGACGAGGTCAAGTATCTAGGGGTGACTCTCGATACCAAACTGAGTTTTTGGCCTCACATACGTACGGTGACTAAAAAGCACAAGAAAAGACAAAAGCCTTGAGCAGACTCATGGCTAATACGAACGGACCGAGACCGAGCATTCGACGACTACTTATGAGCGTTACCCACTCGATTATGCTTTACGGGGCGGAAATCTGGGCCGATGCGTTACACGTTAAGAGGCGGGCGAAAGCGATGACTGCGTACAGCAGGTGGGCGCGTTAAGAATCGCGTGCGCATACAGACTCCACCACCCAGCTGATAACACCTGCTGTGTCTCTGCTCTCCCTAGCATAGAACCCAGTGCAGTCATGCCGCACTCGGAGCACACCCGTTTATAGGGGTCTCCCCATGCCCACAGGTCGGTCTCGTTTATAGAGCCGCCTTTCAGTTATATCCCGCTTGCAAAATACCCGTTTTTAGGGCTTCCTACTGCACATACACTCAGCTAGCTCGAGCGGAAGTGTATGTGTGTTTGGTGTGTGAGTACTTATTAAAACATCAACTTACCACTATCAGCTGCGTTTTTATCCCACTGTCCGCGGTCGCGTATTTAGTATATAAGCGACTGGCCAGAGAGACTGCTTATAGTCTCCTATGACCACTACTCTCTCTGGTCGTTGCACTATCCTCAACCTGTGAACGCGTCCGGTAGCATGGAAAAGTGCTCAACCCTCCAATGGGTTTAGGTTATTCCATATATTCCAACTATTAAATGTTAGTGCATTAATTATAAAACGCATGTTAACGGAGTGGACGTATAATAAAAATACAATTCTTAATTGCTTGTTAATCATCAAAAATTTATAATTCACATCAACCTTAGTAGCAAAATAAAATATTTCCATGTTTCACAAGAATAAATAAAAATCTGTAATACAGACATATTGCAAAAAATTAATTTACAATATCTAGTAACTAACACCTCATTTACTAACGTTCGTTCAGTCGCATAGTTCGGTTTAATTGAACAGGGAGCAAAATAAGGAGGCCCTAGACGTAGAAAGAGGTCCTCCGACTCCTCTGAGTGGGAAAAAGAGGAAGAAATCTCCGCCCGAGATCTTGCAGATACAAAAACGGCTTTGAAGAAGACGCTGAAAAGCCGAAATGAAGTATGGGGCTCATAGCGGCGCAAAGATCGATTCCTCTAACGAGGGTTGTAGCGGCGGCAGGATATCCTGAAGTACTTCTTACCACAGCATAGCTCGAAAACTTCAGGGACATCCATGAGGAGGAGACTGATGCGCTTCCTCCTGAGCAACTGCCAAACTTTGGTGCGTCTTTCTGCAAAGGGGGGCTTTGTGATTATAGCGAAATAACATCGGTCCGCGGATTGCTTGAGTAGGATCGTGACTGGATTAAAATCCTGGCGGAGTCCTGCCCTATCAGTGAATGGGACGGAGGTACTGCAGAGGCTGGTGAAGGACAGCGCGTGAATACCGAGAACACTGGCAGGTGGTAAATAGGGGTAATGTGACTACCTTCTCCGAGTTGTGAGGGATTACCTGAGGGGCCGACGTTTCACTTACGAGACCACTGTTGGGCGGAAAGACTGACGAATAACTGCAGGAGTCGCCCAGGGTTATGTACTGGGACCAGACTTCTGGAACATACTGTATGACTCTTCTCTGATTGGAGATACCGACGGATACATCCCTGGTCGCATATGCTGACGATGTTACGGCCATTATCATGGCACGTGACACACACCTGATTCAGCTAAAGCTGAACCAGGTTATGCGGCGGGTGACTGGATGGATAAAAGATCATTTACTGCAACTCGCGTTACAAAAGACGGAACTTGTGCTTCTAACTAGAAAAAGAATCGACACGGGTATACCGTTGACAGTGGGGCGAGAACGTGTGATGATCCGAGACGAGGTCAAGTATCTAGGGGTGACTCTCGATACCAAACTGAGTTTTTGGCCTCACATACGTACGGTGACTAAAAAGCACAAGAAAAGACAAAAGCCTTGAGCAGACTCATGGCTAATACGAACGGACCGAGACTGATCATTTGACGACAGACGACTACTTATGAGCGTTACCCACTCGATCATTCTTTACGGGGCGGAAATCTGGGCGGACGCGTTACACGTTAAGAGGCGGACGAAAGCGATGACTGGCGTACAGCAGGTGGGCGCGTTAAGAATCGCGTGCGCATACAGACTGGTGTCCTAAAACGCCGTTCTTGTTATCGCGGGCGTAATTCTGATCGACTTACTCGCGATGGAACGAAAGCGCATATACGACCGAAGCGCATATACGGCACGGATCGACGCTGCGGCAGACGAACGTACGAAAACCATGGAACTCTGGCAAACCCGGTGGACGAATACCCAACAGGCGCGATGGACGCGTAGACTTATCCCTGCGGTGGATTCGTGGAAGGGGAGAAAACACGGTGAGGTATACTTCTATCTCACCCAATTTCTCTCTGGACACAGAAACGGACATAGAAGCGATCACGCCGGAAAACGTGATGAGACTTATGACGACGAACGCGGACAACTGGTGATCGATCGCTTCATACGTCGTGAATGTTCTGCGGAGCAAAACAGCAGATGGATGTTTCAGAGATTGAGCGAATGTGATTCGAGAATGAACGAGTAAAAGAATGAATGTGTGTTTGGACACGCAAAGACAGCCGCCCAGTCTGAAGTAATGTGAATAACAGGTCCGTGCTGCTGTTGATGCGAACAGAGATATGTTGGTTTAATGGGTATTAGTAGTTTGCTCCTACTTAGTTCCACACTTGGTGGACTGTCTGCTTTTGCGAGGGGGTGGATAGTTTATCGGTTGTGCGTAAAATTTCATTTCCACAGACTCCAAAAAATAATAATGATAATAATAATAGTAATAATAATAAGTACATTTTGTTCACACGATTATTGAAATTTGAGTTCTATGTAAATTATAATGGAAAATTGTAAATATTTCGGCTCGTCGCTTTATTATTATGCGTTTTTATTATAATTTATTCATATGAATACCAATTAAATATATATATTAAGAGGACGCCGAACGAACATGCTTAACGACATTTACGAATTCAAACTTTAATAAGAGAATGTATAAATTTTAATAATTTTATGAGTTATCCCCGCTAGATTTTATCAAAACCTAGTGGGGTTAACTCATACATTACGAAAAAAGTGATTATTGGTTTTGTAAAGTTAGAATTTGTAAACGTCAGTAAGCATGTCGATACGATGTCCTCTTAACCCTTTAAGTCCCAAATTAGCGTGAACGGTACACCAAACTTTGAGGTCTTGTAACTTACGCTATCGGTGACTAAAAAAATTGAGAGAGGTATATTTTAAAAGCATAAGACTTGCCCTTTCCGATGGTAAACATGAAGTTGCTCTAAAAAATTTATAATTATTAAAAAATTTAGTTTGTTTGAAAAAAATCCATGATTTTTTCAGTCTCTTTTTTTTTAAATCGAGTTTTGAAAGGTTTACCAGTATACCATCGATCTGGAACCTTTTTAATCGGTGGAGTAAATCTCTATACTTTGAGAATCCATAGTTCAAAGATTGATTTTTCACTTCCGTTTTCCCAAAATGGCGCCCGAACTGCAAATTTTTATGAATACGTTTATGATTTTTTTCTTCAGCAAATATGACCAAACCGGAAAAATTACCATGGATAAAAAGTTCTTAGAATCACTTGAAGAATACGATCAAAAATTATCAAAAAGTTTCGAGCAAATTTTTAATTTTGCAAATGGCAAAATTATTGTAAAATAAAAAATTTGCCCTAAACACTCCGAAACTTTTTTTGTGTATTCTTTGACTTCATTATTTCACAATAATTTTGCCTTTTGCATAATTAAAAATTTGCTCGAAACTTTTTGATAATTTTTTATCGTATTCTTCAAGTGATTCTAAGAACTTTTTATTCATGGTAATTTTTCCGGTTTGGTCATATTTGCTAAGGAAAAAAATCATAAAAGTATTCATAAAAAATTAGCAGTTCGGGCGCCATTTTGGGAAAACGGAAGTGAAAAATCAATCTTTGAACTATGGATTCTCAAAGTATAGACATTTACTCCACCGGTTAAAAAGGTTCCAGAACGATGGCATACTGGTAAACGCCTTTAATTTTTTTAAAAATGCCGTCCTCTGGGAAATTCCACCAACCATAGTGGACAAAGAGTACAATAGACCTGCTATATTCTAAAGTAAAGTATTTAGTTCAGTAAGACCGATATTATATACATATACATATTTACGAACGATAAATTCATTTTGTTTCAAATTTTAAAAATAATTGAAAAAGTTATCATTGTTATCTTCAGTAACATCTCGGTTATTTCAATTTTCCTTTATACAGTCATGAAGATTATTGCTATTATTTATAATTTCTTGTCCTACTCTGTTGATTTTCTTCTAGATCATCTTTAGACTTTGTTAATTTCTTTTATGTTTACTTCCTCGTACTTCCTTTCTTCCTTCAATGCAGTTTGCGTTTTCACGTTTTCAGTAAATGGATTTTTGAGTTACGTATGCCGTCTATTAGTTATTACTGGCAATTCGCTTTAAATCCACTTATTTTGAGGATATAAAATTCGTATGCATTTTCGGTTATATTGATACCATTGTGTTCCTTTATCTTCTTCGCAACAAAATGCAGTTTGCGTTTGAGCGTCAACGGTGTTAAGATGTTTAACTTATTGGCCGAAATCCGGCAAGTTCAACTTTGATGGAGAAGTTTGGATGGTGTTTCTATCGCAACAAGTTACAGAGAACAAATGATTCGTACTTACGCTTTTCAGGAATCAGAAGCTAAGATTTTATGACCTTTGTGTCCTTATAGTCGCAAATTATTTGATTTTATATGTATTAGTGTATACATTGTATAAAATAAGAGAAAAATAAAATTTTATTTCTTGAATCCATATGAATATATGACTTGTACATATATTTTGCACCTATATACTTTAAATATTGTTTTTCTTAAGTTTCTTTATCGAAGAAATATTGTTTTAAATTCGAGACGTGAAAATGATACGTTTAAAGGAAACCTGCTTCTTTCTTTTTCATTTTCTTTAATGTGTAATAGATATATATCTATACCGACTTTTTCAATTATTTTAAACGCTCCCTCGTAAGGTACATGTTTTTTAAAAAAAGAATAAAATTATATTGGAGTGTATTTTACAGTTATTTCCCCAATTATTAATCATTCTACTTTCTTATTAATAACATACAAATGATATAACCATTTTATTGTTTAGTATTGGAAAAACAAGTAACCAATATTTCTAATGAGATCCACATGAATCATAGAGAAAATTTTTTACCGGTTGGTCGTGAAAGAAATGGAAAAGTAAGTTATATAAGCAGTATACTGTATTCTATCTATATATACTCTATATTATGCATGTACTCTTATTATATACTATGAAAACAAATATGTACATTATAATAAAAATCTGAACAAGACAAATATTTATATTGAATAAATTTCAAATATTTTTGTCTCGATTAATCATATTATGAAATCACATATTTATAAATTATATTTTTGATAAAGTAACTTATTAATAATTAAATCAACTTATTTGTAAAAAATGTTTTGTATTCGCTATTAAAATACATTGTTTATTAAAATAAATATATTTGATAAAATTCATATTAACATATAATAACATATATAGTAAAGATAATAGTATTAATTACATATAGATAGTAATATATTCTATACAATTATTTATGTTCTGCCTATTAATATTCAATATATATTATTAGGTTCACATAGGTTGAGATATTTGGATCGACCGTAATGCGTACAATCACATTATGAGTAAGTCAAAAAGTCCCAGCAACTGCGTCTCACAAATTACTGTTGCTATTTTTGATGAAAAAACCATTCTTAAAAGTACAGTAACAGGACGAACATCAAATAAAAGCTTAAAAAACAAGAAAATTTTAGGAATAAAAGAAGAAATGCTCACATTAGATCCAGTTAGACTAAGCGCTGGAAAGGGTTGAATATATTATTAAATAAAATATTGACATTAAAGAAATAAAAGCATTTTATATTTATAATTTAATATATTTCAGACTTATATAACCACTGGCTTAAAAATGAATATGAGATTGTTATGAAGGGTGATCCATCTTATTCTTATGCAATCGAATATGCTAATTACAACGAATATGTCTCAAAGAAAATCTCTTACGAGAAAAGACAAATTAAAAAAGCAGGTAATTTTGACCGTAGATTATAAATGATTAAAGCGTATAATGTTTTATTATATAAAATTACATTTTATAGACAAAGAACAAAGTAGTAGTTGCTCTAATGCTTATATTAAAAAAAAGAAAGAACTAATTAATAAAAACGAAAATGAAGTTGCAGAATTGAATTCAAGTAAGTTTAAAATAACATATTCATAAAATGATTATCTTTTAGTAAAATTCAATCGTTTCTTTTCAGTCAAGACCATCGCAAATGAAGACGGTACTCAGAATGCAGCTCAAGATGAATCTGACACATCTACCCTGGTTATTGAGACAGAAGATTCCGGTGCATTGGATAATATGAATAGCGAAAAAAATGTAACGGAAAAACTTTTAGATGATGAAGACAATGAAAATTCAAATTCTTTTGACAGTTTTTCTTCCGTCGACGCCAGTGAATTAATTTAATTTTTCATATAGAAAATTAACCTTTCTTGATTAAGAATTTAAAGTAATAAATGACTTTTAGTTAACATAATTGCGACAAATTTGTGTCTATGTTTATTTGAAATTTATAATGAAACCTTTTAAGTGGATGATAAAAAATGTTATTTATTTTATGATTATAAATCATTCTTGTCATTTCTAATATTCGAATTGATATATAAAAATAATCGATTGAAATATTTCCATGTCTATCGATTTCAATCTATTATTTTTAGCAGAAACACCTAAATGTATAACAGCAGTTCAATACAATCATTGTTTTACTTAAAAATGATAATAGAAATCGATTAAAACCCTGCTAAAAATAATCGATTGAAATCGATAGACATGGGAAGATTTTGCATATAAATCGATTCAAATTGATTAATTTTAATCGATTTGTATGCAAAATCTTTCCATGTCTATCGATTTCAATCGATTATTTTTAGCAGGGAAATTATTATAATGAAAGCAATTTTTATCGACTTCTATTGATTTTATCCAATCGATTTGAATACACTTTTCTGTATCTTATTTTTTTAATCGATTTCAAAAGGTAAAATTAGTGGAAAGATTTAAACTCAAAATCGATTAAATTTTTTTAATCGATTTCTATCGATTATTTCTAGCAGGGACGTAACACGAATTTACCTGTTTTCTTCTCATTTTCTTTTATAACGTTAAGCGCTTTAATTAATACGTAACCGTTAATACTAAAGATAAAATGATTATTTTAAATTAGCTTTTTTAGCTCGCCCTTTTAAATAATTGCCCTTTTAAATAATCTTGCTTCTTCTATTTTTTGTGGGTGTGATAATTTATTTTCACAAATTAAAATCTATATACTTTTCCCATATTTGTTTGCAATTTTTATCAATATAAGAGTTTAATATGAGGAAAATTTGTTATTTCACGGTGAACGCAATTAATTATATTTTCTACATTATATAATTAATTTGCCCATCCTGTATGGCATTTAGTATAGACTTGAAAATTCGCGCTATTACGCGATGTACGCGCTCGAAAATATTATTCTGAGGATGGCGTATTGAAGAGAATAACATTCTAATTTGTCGTGTATCTAAATAACGTTTCCATTTTTCAGATGTAAATTGCGTTCCATGATCTGTGATTATTGCTTGTATTTTATTAACGGTAGCAATACAATCGTTTATTCTATTTATTAATAAAATATTACTTATGTCGACTGTAGTATAACTAAATTAATTAATATTTTTATCGGTCTTACAGTCAATTATATGGGCAATAATTTATTCTATTTATTACTGAGATAGTATTGGTTTTCTTTATAGCATATAATTTTATAAACTTGCTAAATACAACAGCTAATAATAAAATTTATTTAACATTATTACCTGTCGATGTTGTTAAGGGTCCAAGAAAGTCAATACTCAATGATTAATGAGGTCCTTCAACAATAATTGGTTCTAAAATTGGATAGTATTTTTCCGGCAATTATCGTACGTTTTTAGATAAAGTTTTTTTTGCAATATGGTACAAAAAAATATTCAATAATCATTTTATATATTTTACGGGGTCCTACGTGGCCGTAATATATATGTATTTGTTTTATAAATATTTTTAACATGGATTGGCGTAGTATGATTCGACATAAATCGTTTAATTTTTTACACACGTATCCGTTAATAATCTCATATCTTAAGTAGTTTTCATTATTATCAATTTCATTTTTTATTTTAACGATAAATTCGTCGCTTTCTTGTAAAGTTTTTAAGTTTTTAAAATCCTTTAATAATTGACTATTTTAATCGATTTTTTAATTATTGTTGCAATTACGATGTCACAATTATTTATATTATTATTCTCATAATCGTCAGTGCGAATACAAACTCCATCGGCGGAGTCTGGAATTGCTGAATTTACAGTTTTGTAAATTGTTTAATGATTCATGGTCTGATTTTATAATGATTGATTTCGCGCCCTATAGGTATGTATCTAACTTATTTAGAGACCAGCTAGCATCTTTTTTACGGTCGAGAAATAGTTTGTTGTATGCAAGCGAATATTAGCCGTGAACCGCACGGTCCGACTAGATAGTATAGTTCCGAGAACGACCGCTTATCTATTCGCCTTTTCTCTCTTTCGGGAGATACTTACCCTAGGTGATACCGTCTGTACCTCTATGCAGAACAAATAAAAGACTATTTTTGAATCAAGAGCAAACCTATTGATCGCAATTTTTTCTTCTCCCCGACAACCTCATCCATGTCCTACCAGTTGACAGAGAGCGACTACATCGGGCTCTCCCTCGCTCTGGACAACGCATCTCGAGTTACTCTGAAGTACAAAAAGCAACAGACTCGAGCCGTTGGCACCCAGGCCGAACCTTCAACCAAGCAGGACATCAGTGACAATTATTGGTCATGTTTAATGATGATAATTTAAAAGTTTGTCAAATTCTTGGTTTTGAACTACAGTTTTCACAGGTATGCGGTATAATAATTATTCAAATTTTTTATTTTTACCACATTTTTAAGCATCAAAATTTATATAAAAATAGTAAAAAAAAATTTAAGAAATGTTTATTAATTATTTGAATAAATTATTTTAGAGATGTTAAAAATATAAGTATTTGTTAATAAAATTATTTATTTAACAATTTAGATTCTAAGCCCAGTCGTCAAAGGTATTAAACAATTACTGATAAATGTTTGCAAATATATGTTATAATTGAAAGATTTATTTTTCTTTGTAAACTTTAATTACAAGGAGTGTACAATGAAGCGTACAATTTCAATAATGGGATGGAAATACATAACTTCTTGGTATTATTTTAATAATCTTTATTTTATCAAATGATTTTGCATAGTTTATGTAAGATGTAATGTATACAATATTTTTATAGGTATTCTTATAGTTATATAAACTCAATGCAATACCATTCTCTTATTTATATATAAAAAAGTTGATTTATTAAAATGATGGCTTGCTGTTTAGAGACGTTGATTACAACTAGCCAGTAATTAGATCTCTTTTAGTTCAATTTTATATTACCCAACTAAATGGAATAAATAAAAATGTTGATGATAGTACATTTGATAACAATGTATTAAATATTGTAACGGGGTCTGCCTCTAATTAAGGCCGAAATTAGAAGCATGGCCATAAGGACCACGGTATGGGGTCTCTACCTCTCTCGATGCGGTCAATGCGGCCCGCGCGTACCGATGTGCTTACCTCGGCCGCGCTGTGCAATACCGGTACCTCCGTTAAATCGGGCGGCTTTTCCTTGCCGTCCGGGTATGATGACACGGGGAGCATCGCGCTCTCCGTCTTTGTCTCTCGGCCTTACCTTTACCTTAGCCTCCGAGTACGCGGACTCGAGAGGCTAATTACTCGGCGTGAGTCTCGCCTCTACAAGGTGATTTTAAAATATTCCGAATTCAATTGACAACACGACACCCACATGCAAAAGTAAATGAACTCCAGTCGAAGAATTAATCATGTCTGATTTATTAAATGAAATCAAGGAATAAACGGTTACAACTAAAAAAAGTTACAAAGGAATACAATAAGGTGTGCGGTTGTGTCGTATAGACGTTACACGAAGTGGCGATTAGTGTCTTACATGAAGTCGCGTCGATCCCTCGGCAGGATCGTCCTGAGCTATCTCGCGAGGAAAGCCTAACGAGGTTTATCTCTAAGTATTAGAGTGAGAGAGACAGGGGTCGCCGGCCGAGTCGTTCCTTGTCCCTCGCTCTCGATTTACGAATGCGTTGCCCGCTGGCAACGATGATCCGCTCGCGATCGCGCTATATTGAAAAGTGCGATCTCATCCCTACTTATGTTTGATGTGGCGTCCTTACAATGCCCCGGACGCCAACTATGCCTTAGGCCTCCTAGCCGCCTGTCGGGCAGGTAGCCTTCTCGTTGAGGCAAGGGCCGAGAAGGTTCACAGAAGGAGAGACGGCGAAGCACGTCGCACGCCGTCTCTTCCGTGGTACAATATCCCCACGAACCACGAAATCGAACCCCGCTTCCTTGGGCTCGCTGTGTTTCCTCGCGTTTACGGCAATAGCACGCGTACCCCGGGGAACGTACCGATTCTCAATCGCTCGTTCGCGTCGCGGTGGAGTTCCCTCGCACATGTCACCTATTCGCTCGTAGCTCGGCCCAGCTAAACCGTAGCGTTGACCGTCCCTCGCCGTACTGCCTTTTCTGTGGTCCATCTAGAGGTCTTCTCTCCCTCCCTTACGCACGGATCGTTGTTCGTTCGCCGCGCCGTTTCCGCGAAAGGTTATTATACAAATACTCGCGTTTACTAAACGATATTAATTTAATTCAAAACGTCTTTTAATAATTAATACCGTTACAATATATATAAACCCAACATATGTGTTTAATGGATTGGCAATTGGGAAAGTCATTAATAATTATTTTGGAACATTTGATAACTTTTATAGTGGTAACTCTATAATTCTCCATCCATATTAAAGTTACTGAATAACCATATTTATTTTCTATAAAGGCAACACATGTGTTTGATTCTTTGGCAACTGTATAATGTTTAATAATTATATGAACTAATGGGTAAAGGATATTTTTATTTCAAGGTTAGGTGAAACAAGTATCGCGTATAATTTTTTCAGATTTTTATTTCTGTATTTACAGAAAATTTTTGGATTTTTAAAAGTAGATCCCTGTAATTTAGCTATCACATCTCCTTAAAATAAAAAATATTAACGTAAAAACAAAAATTATGTGACTTAAAATCGTTCCAAGCACTAACTAAAGTGAATGAATGTAATAACTCGGCCAAATTTTCATCGATTTTACTGAAATTTATGGGGTTATTCTTTTCAGCGGAACTTCCAGACGTTTCAAACACCATGTGTAAATAAATTAGAAGCATTAATTTATGGCTTCATAAGCTGTAAATTCAATAAATCAATGAATTATATAACCACCTGAGCTACAAATTCAATAAAATCAAAGACGTATCTTACACCGGAAGCTAAAAATGCAATAAAATCTATGGCGCATCTTAACCTGCATGCGAGATATGCAATTAAATCAATGTTTCACATTATCACGGAAGCTATAGAAATGCAATAAAATCGATGACTTCCCTTACTAGCATACAACGTTGTAGCAACATTGTGGTAACGTTGTTTTGACAACGTTACAACGTTGTTATAAAAGTTATTGAAACGTTGGAGCAACGTTGCTACAACGTGGGATATGTCTGCTAGGATTGTATTTTCTATTGCATGATTTACTATGTTTTATCTGCTACATTCACAGAAAGTTATAAAGATAATGAAAACATATTTGTAGACGTTTCAAAAAGCCTAGTTACAATTAATATGAAATTGCTGCAATATATTACTAAATATATATTGTTTTTCTAATATGGTACGGATAAGTACATTAAAATTTTAACTTGTATGAAATTGCCCATATTTTTAAAAATATGTTTATTCCATTAAAATTATACCATTAAAATAAATTCTAACTGGGCTTTTTAAAACGTCTACAAATATGTTTTTATTATCTTTGTAACTGTTTGTGAATGTAGCATTGAGAATAGACTGAGAAATGATTGATCATGAAAGTTAAGCAGCATTGACCGTGATGAATAAGTGGATGGGTGAATAACTAACATAAACAAAAAAATGTGTAATACTTTTTTTATTTATTTTATGTTTTTTTGACAAGTTTATGTGTTTTTACCTAATTTTTTTTACAAAATTATATTACATACCTTTCTCTTGGAAATTTACAATGAAATAATCACGTTATTTAACATGTAAAAAATCATATGATTAATCACTTTTATTAATAACATATATATAAGTTAACTTTTATTGTTTTATTACTCTGCGTGTATCTCTGATTCATCGCAGATTCAGTAAACATTTAATACCGATTTTGTACTGATTCAATCCTGATTTTGTACTGATTCTGTACCAATTCATTCTGCGTTGTGGGAAAAAGTTACTGCAGATTCAGTACTGATTTTACTCAGATTCGGTGATGGTTTTATATTGATGCAGTGCCCACACAGCATGTAATATTACAAAAAAATATTACATGAAATATTATAAAAAAATATTGCGGAATTGTTTAGAAAAATGTATCAAAAATATTACAAAATATTCTTCTGAAATAATTCATAGTAATATTTTTTAAATATTATTGAAATATTTGGTGTAATAATTCCACTAATAGAAAGTGGAACATTTCACAACATATTACGATTATTCGTATAATATAAATATTGTATGCAATATTGCATGAAATATTGTTATAATATCAAAACATGTTAAAACAAAAATAATCATTTGGAATATTACTAAAATATTGCACAGACTTTCATCACAATATTTCATGTAACATTGTCGAAACATTACAGTGTAATATTACGTGAAATATTTCAACAATGTTTGAGGAATATTCCTGGAGACTCGATTATATAATTTTTTCTTGTGTAGTAGAATTTCGAAACGAAACGTATTTGACATCCGGCATTGCACTCCACACAATATGAAATCTTACAAAAATATATAACCTAAAATAATGTGAACAATTTAAGCTTCTTTTTTTTAACCATATCTACTTGAACTCAACTACCTTTCAGTTTTTGGATTGATTTCCTATCAATATTCGTTTTCGAGTCATAATAGCAATTAAAGTGAAAGTAACTTTCATTGGAAATATTATTGTCAGATATCGAATCACTTTCGTAAAAGTGGCAATTGGCAAGTAATAACTTGGCTATCTTCATATTATTATATTCCAAAAGATATGCCAAGATAAGATATATCCGTTTCCAAAGCTCAAGTGCGTCCCTTGTGAGAGAATACCAATACTGTTACAAAGGTAATAATAGTGTAACAATAGTGTAATTAATAAAATATGTAATGTTAATATATGCGAATATGATGGCTATTAACAGTGTTACGTGGGTTTGGCTTATTCCCCTCTTCCTAGGCAAGGAAAGGTGAGAGACTTAGTAACAAGATTAATATGTATAGTGATCTATTTATTGCTTGATAATTATACATAAACGAATAAACTGAACTGAGTGAACTGAGCGAATAAACCGAATGGAACTGACAGAGCCGAAAGAGCCTCGCCCTTCGCAAGGATCGGGATTATATACCCCGTTGATGCGTCAACGTTATCCCTCATTTAAGATAGCTGCGGATCATCTAGTGCGTTGCGTACACTCATATGTGTACGTGACAACAGTTAACATATTAAATTTAATCTGACAGCATGTATATAATAACAGACTTAAAACATTTTATTTTTAAGCAGAATCTACTTATTAAGATACGTAAAAATATAAACTATTGCCACTGTATTGCAAAGTAATAGGCAAAAATTATTGCAAACATATTGCCAATAGTTACTATCTTACAATTTTTAAACTGTTTCCAATATGTTGGCCATAGCTAATAAATTAAAAGAAAAAATTAAAAAAAAATATTTGCTGTCTGTGGGACTCGAACCTTCAATTCTAAGATTCAAACGCTGACTCTTTACCACTATGAGCTATTTTGCTATTTTGTTATTAAGAGTTATTACCAGGCTATAAAGATCTGTTGAATTTATAAAATTTGGACTTAGTAATTTTTTAAGCATATATTCGTAGATTTTTTTCTCCCGCGAAAGGAGCTACGCTTGGATGCGATTGTCCGAATTTAGATACGCGTGCTCTATTTTTGAACTTAATTATTTTAAATAAAAATATATTATGCACAATTAAGTAGTACTATTTCCGAAATAGTGTTTCAAACGAAATCTTTTTCTGCAGTTTGCTCTTTACACTTAAAAAAAATGTATCTAACTACGAATTATGTTATTTTGTCCCGCGAAAAGGTACTTATTATCTTATAGTAAATAATTATTTCTAAACAAGAATAAAGAATCACATTAAATGAAGTATTAAATACAATTTTTTAGGATAATTAATCCAATTTCTAAATGTATAAATATACAAATTTTTGAAATGTAAAATTGTTTTCTAATTAATAATATAATATCAGAATTGAAAAGGATAGTGCATATACAGTTTGCAGTTCTTTATTTAGAAAAAATCATTCTGTAATATTCTTCTATTTGTTTAAATGTAAGCTCGAATTTTTTGCCATCCTCCTCAGGCTATACTAACCATTGACGAGTAGAATAATCAAAGAAGGATGGCAAAAGTCATCGAAACGTCGCCATTAATTAACATCTTGGTTTATTCATCGAAATCGATTGTTGCAATGTAATATTTCGAGAAATATTGATAAAAGAATTCAAATACCTACTTCAATAGGACTAGTGAAATATTTCATTAATATTACCGTAATGTGCCAGTGTAATATTGTGTGAAATATTATGGAAATATTTCACATTAAGATTCACAATTATTTCACATCTATTGCTTTAATCGCCAAAATCGAAAAATCGTCGTCTTATATCTTATTTTTATTTTGTACAAGGTTTAAGAAAACTTACATATCAATACGCCAAAATCGAAAAATCGTCGTCTTATATCTTATTTTTATTTTGTACAAGGTTTAAGAAAACTTACATATCAATAATGCAGAAAGATTTTGCTTTCTATCGTAGAGAAATTATTATAGAAATATACAATAAAATATAATATTTTAACGATATTTTTATGATAACAAAGAAGTAAGATTTTTAATTAACAAGATTTTTTTTCCAAATCATAGTAAAATCTTGTCAATTTCATTAAAATTGTATAACTATTAAAAACAGATTAGATAGCAAATCAAATAGCAGATCATCATGTGCAAGTTTTAAACGTAATCGATAAGCGTTGCGAATAGCGTAGTGGATAAAGCGTTTGTATTTGATGCGTGCATACGGGGTTCGAACCCAGGTTAGGAAATATGTACAAATTTTTTCTGCGATAAATATGTGAAAAAAAATAATGTGTATTAATACTTAATAAATATAAATCAATAGCACGGCTCTTGGGATTGCAAATAATTAAGTTAAAAAATTCAATTAATTGAAATATTTTAACAATATTTTGTAAATATTTTATGTAATATTTCTGTTATATTTTTCAAAAATATTACTGTAATATTTCACTACACCTATTGAAGTAAGTATTTTAAATATTTCATCAATATTTCAGAAATATTTCTTAAAAATTTCATTAAAATATTCTAGAAACATTAAGGTAATATTTCAGTGGACCTATGCAAGTGTGTGTTTGAAACATTTCATCAATTTTACATAAATATTTCTTAAAATATTACACTGAAATATTATAATAATATTAATGTAATATTTCATGGAATATTACAAAATAAGAAATTCGCGGACATAACAATATTTTAGTAATCTTTCATTCTAATATTATTGTAATATTCCGAATCTTAATATGAAATATTTCCGTAATATTGACGTAATATTCTGTGCTGTGTGGGTGATGATTTCATATTGATTACAATATGAAATCAGTACTGAATCAGCGTGAATTTTTTTAACAGGATATAAAATTCTTACAAATTTAGTACAAATTATGTGCTAATTTTGTACGAATTTCGTACGAATTTTATTCTAATTTGTACTAATGTTGTACAAATTCTGTATATTATTTGCATGAATTTTGTACTTATTTAGAACTGTAAATTCGGACTTTCAGGGTACGAATTTTGTACAAATTTCGGACGAATTTCGTATCAATTTTGTACTGATTTAGCGCTAAATTTAGTGCTGATTTTGTACTAAATTCGTACTAATTTTTTTAATAGGGTTGATACACTTTGATACATTTGATACGTTTTGGCACACTTTGATACATTTTGACACATTCTGGCACACATTGGCATACTTTGGCACATTTTGGCACATTTTGGCATATTTGGGTACATTTTGATACATTTTGACATGTTTAAAATTTCCACTAAGGTTGTTATCACATGTACTATTACCAACATTTTTATTTATTCCGTTTAGTTTGGTAATATAAAGTTGAACTAAAACAGATCTAATTACTGGCTAGTTGTAATCAACGTCTCTAAACAGCAAGCCATCATTTTAATAAATGAACTGTTTTATGTATAAATAAGAGAATGGTATTGCATTGAGTTTATATAACTATAAGAATACCTATAAAAATATTGTATACATTACATCTTACATAAACTATGCAAAATCATTTGATAAAATAAAGATTATTAAAATAATACCAAGAAGTTATGTATTTCCATCCCATTATTGAAATTGTACGCTTCATTGTACACTCCTTGCAATTAAAGTTTACAAAGAAAAATAAATCTATCAATTATAACATATATTTGAAAACATTTATCAGTAATTGCTTGATACCTTTGACGACTGGGCTTAGAATCTAAATTGTTAAATAAATAATTTTATTAACAAATACTTATATTTTTAACATCTCTAAAATAATTTATTCAAATAATTAATAAACATTTCTTAAATTTTTTTTCACTATTTTTAATTAAATCTTGATACTTACAAATGTAGAAAAAATATATAATTTAAATAATTATTATACCGCATATCTGTGAAAACTGTAGTCCAAAACCAAGAATTTGACAAACTTTTAAATTATCAACATTAAACATGACCAATAATTGTCACTGACACGTTCCGTTACGCGCACGCTTCTCGGCAAATTAGATGATTGACGACCGTGCGACCGTTTAAGATAATGAAAACGATAACAAGATCATGCGTGTCTCACTCACTCTTTCTTTTCCCCTATAGCTCTGTCTCAACTTTTTCGACTACACACACAGATATATATATATATATAGGAGACGAAAAAGATATCCAAAAATACATAGCCGAGTAAAAGAAAATTTGACATCTCAGATATTTACATGAAGTTTTATTTAAAGTATTACTAAATAATTTATCGAAAACTTAATAAACTGAAAAAAATATTAAAAAAGAAATAATATATGATATAAAATTTACGTAAACAACATATTATATATTAATATTAAAAAATAAAAAAACCGCAGGTGCAGTTAGATATCTAATATAAGTGCTAGTGCGCACTATACTTGCGTTGGTTGCGCTACCGCGCACCTTGATATTCCTAGGTTTTTTAAATTTATGGATTGAATTTCGATTCCTTTTCTTGT
This sequence comes from Theocolax elegans, assembly GCA_026168455.1. Classification (NCBI taxonomy): domain Eukaryota; kingdom Metazoa; phylum Arthropoda; class Insecta; order Hymenoptera; family Cerocephalidae; genus Theocolax; species Theocolax elegans. The sequence continues at coordinate 31,193,823 of CM047427.1, read as the reverse complement.
AATAATGCTACCGAAAAATTTTATCTCTTGCTTAACAAAGTTTGATTTGTTGAAATTTTAAAAAATTTAAAAAATTTTTTAAAATTGTTAGTTTGTTAAATTTTTCTAAGTGATTTACATGGTTAGTAAAATTGTCAGATAAGACAAATAAATCATCAACAAATGTTACTAGAAAGTTGTCAAGTCCTGCAATTGCCTTGTCCAATCCCCTTAATAAAACAAAGCTGCGTATTTTTATACCAAAAGGCACAACATTTTTACTATCTTCTGTTAAGGGGGTGCCATAGCGAAAAATTATCGATGAAGTGTAGGTAATATAGTAAGCTGTAATGTACTAGCAGCGCCATCATTCGTTGTAACATTATATTACGCTATAAGCTTACAGTAGATGGCGCTAATTGTACATTCCAGCTTTCATATTCATTTACCAATAACTTTTTGTGCATTGCATTATTTTACAAAAACCAATGGGTTGCAAACTAAACAATTATCGATAATAGTATCGGTAATATAATATAACCTCAAAATAGATGATAATACTTGTATATTTTATTTATTTGACGGGATGTCAGACCCAAATCATAGGAATCTGCATCTTTCAAAATAAAAATGATATTTATAATATTAAATTAATAATCTGAAAAATTTTAAGCTGATTGCTTAAAACACTAGAAATGTCTTAACTTCTCGATTTTTCTAAGAAAAATTCATATTTTAAATATTAATTGATGAAACAATTTGTAGTCAGTAGGTATTAGTAAAAAAGGCATACATTTTCAACCCAAAAGAAAACGAAAAAAGTAAAAAGTGACCTTTTCTGAGTCCGACGTACCCATAGAACGGTCTGCAGTTCGCGCAAAAAATTGCGTTACATTTAAACTATTACTTTTGTATTATGCAATGTAATGAATTGTACCGTTTACTACATTTATTTACTACACTGCAGTGAATAATACTGTAAATACACTTATTTCTGCATTTCTCTATGCAGCGGACTATACCATCTAGAACGCAACTAGAGCCTTTTACCTTTACTGAATACATTCCTTACATTTCGCTATGTAAGTACTCGACGTATTCATTTTGCTTCAACCTTTTTTACCTTTACTGAATACTTTCCTTGCATTTCCTTATGCAAGTACTCGTCGTATTCGTTTTGTTTCAACCTTCTTTACCTTTACTGAATACATTCCTTGCATTTCCTTATGCACGTACTCTTGGTATTCGTTTTGCTTCAACCTTCTTTACCTTTACTGAATACATTCCTTGCATTTCCTTATGCACGTACTCTTGGTATTCGTTTTGCTTCAACCTTTGAACACGTGATGTGAATAGTACCAATTAGTACGCATAACTTCGGCATTTGACTGTGCAGTGGATTCGACCATTTGATACTCTTAATTTTTACTTTCCACTATGCACCTGTTTAGACCCTCTGGGGCCCGATATTTCTAAATTTTTCTATGTAATATATAGGTCCAATTAAGTAAATATGCATATAATATATGGTAAATCCTCTTCACATTAATTTTGACATTATGGAATATTTTATCTGTGGTTGAACAATAAATATACATCTACGCCTATCTCTGGACATAGAAAAATATCTGCAAAACAAGAAAAATGAATATACGACAACAGTCTTTCAAAATCTAGCATAAATCATACTTTCAACTTTACTGACCTGGTGTGTATATAAGGTGATAACATATAGTATAGAAGGTGTAAACATAGATGGATCATCAAGCAGTAGATGAAATAAGTAATTTTCAAGAGTGTCTAGACAGGTTGCATGTTCCAACCTTGAAGTAAGTTCATATGCACATAATATATGGAAGGTTCTCTTGATATTAATTTTAAAATTGAGGAAAATATCTATGTTTGAACACAGATATACGTTTATGCAGATCTCTTGAAACATAAGTATCTTTACAACAGAAAATATAAATATATGTCAACCGAATTTAAAATCTAGTATAAATCACTCTTTGTTATGTGATGTAGTCACCTCACTAGGCGATACCTGAAAATAAAAAAATATGTATTAATCAATAAGTATTCAATATTAAGGGGATGTCGGAGCCATAGCCTCCGTTGATAGTCGCTCGATCTCGCGGCTTTTGATGGAGGCTATAGCTCCGACATCCCCTTAAGAGATAATATCATGTAAATATACATATCTGTATTTACAAGGTAATGACGTGAACATCCAGAACGTTGTACGGTGTCACCGTGTCCGTGGGGTTTGTCGTTCTCAGCTATTCCTTGTTAATTATTTATTGTTAGTAGGGACATATGTGTAATAAGTAGGAAGTAAATAAAATATATAATATAGAATATAAAAGGAAAATAATGTATAAGTGAACAGGCGTTTTGGAAGAAGTAGTTGTTCATCCTATATGTAATATATTACTCAAATTGCGACGAGACGTCGTTGCAATGAAATAAATAATACTTAATGTATTATATTATTTCGTAGTATGTATTAAATATGATATCTTAAAATCTCGCACATTGTTATTGTTTCGTGCGTTGCCTCTTCAAGGCCACGAAACACGCGTGTTTATGTCGACGACCGAGGATGTGTGCGAGCATCCGTATATACAATTGTTATTGTGTGTGTGTTAGATACTTTTCGGGAATGCGACAATTCCCGAAAAGCTCAGTACGCTGCCGGTCTTGACCGCGACAGCATCATCTTTTACACATCGTCACGTTTAGTTTCGCGCGCCACGGGAAGTACCGGACCGGTTCGTCCGTGCTCCGGGAAGCCGTACGCGAGTGCTCGTGAGTTCGTGTGAGTGCAGTGCGAAGGACCAAATACCTCGGGTTGAGTGTTCCCCGAGGTAGGTGAATCGCCGCGGCATTAGGCCGCACCTGCAGGCTACCGTCGAGGACGACGGAAAACCGGGCCGACTCCACCGGCCAGCAGACGTCAGGGCGCCGACGGACACCAGGGCCTATGGACAACCCAGCCCGGTAAGTACCCGACATTGGTCGGTATACTATTAGCGTGTGTTGACTGTGTGCACGTATGTTTGTTCGGTAGCATACCGGTGCTACCGAAACCGTTTGGGTATTGCGCGGGGCGAGCACGGGGGCAGCCCCTGCTTGCCGCGTATATACCACGCGACCGGGAGAACGCCCCGTTAATTATTGTCGGGCACCTCCGTGTAAATTCTGAATAAATACTTATTTATTTGTTTTAGTATAATGGTCGCGTTATCATTTTAGTTATAAATTAACCCGCAATTAATCATTCCGATTCCCGATTTTCCCGCCACGTGTGTCGGTACGTAGGAGATCGTCCTATCTCCGCTACCGTGTCCCGACGGGTTAATTTATTAACCCACGGCGACGACAAAGATGCGTTCTTCGGGGCCGTCATCCCTGTATTAATACATAAATAACTTGTAACTGGTATTAGGACGAAATACCACGTTACAAAATATAGTATTATTTAATTATATAAAACAAAATTTTATAATATTTCTAAAAATATTTCCTTTTCTTATAGATAAATAATATTTTGCGATATATCTAAAATTATTTATATTTGTTTAAAAAGTATATTTAAAATGTTAAACGAATGCCTCTGTATTATGTACCAATAGTGAAACATTGTTTCTTGATGTTCCGATCTTTAGGGACAAGTAAAAATGGTGTACGTATTCCGGAACAGTATAAGTTATAAATAAATTAGATAGAAATTTGGATTTTTAATGTAAATCATATATAAAAATGTAGCATTTATACCTATTATATGTTTATAAAGCATAATGAAATATGTTTAAATAGCTTGAAACAAGGGTTTGGAAATTTGTACTATTTGTTACCACGGCTTTAAAAGTAGTTACCTGTTGATCTTTTATTATTTCTTTTGCTGATTAAATATTTTTTACCTGCTTATATATATATATATAAATCTACATTTTTTAACTTATTTGAAATTTGATTTATGTTTATCAATTAAGAAATACTTAAAGGTTTGTTGGATTATAATAATTTAACTGTATTTTCCACAATAGGGCACGTTCCGCTATAGTTACTTTTACCTAAGCAAGTTTTTTAAAAAACATTACATCTTTTCACAAACATAAAGAATATTCCTATAATTTTTTTCAATATTCAAATGTGATTTACATAAAAACAAATTATTCATATTTACATATGTATAAGTTATTGACTAAATAAAAACTGACATAGAAAGTTTTAGATGGAGGCAATTAAAAATAAAAAAAATAATCTTTTTTATTTTCTTTAAAATTTTTACAAACATTTTCTACCAAAAATGCTGTAAGTTATATTGAAGACATAATTATCAATTAATTGGCAGCGGTTTTAGTTTATAATAAGAAAATTTTGTACTCTTAGATTGAATTTTTCGCAACCGACATCAAAAACTTTTCATGGTATCATTTAAAAATATAAAAAATTATCTATTCTTGCTTTTCTTTAGAATTTCTATAAATATTTTCTTCCAAAAATATGGTTAGTTCCAGATTAGACTACTTTTAAACTGAACAAATTTAAATAAAAATTACATTTTAGACTATAATTTTTTCTGAAAAACTAATCCATAGAAGATTTTGAAATTTTTACAGCACAATGCTATTAATATATTCTATTTTCACGAAAACCTTTGACATAAAAACCTAAATTTATTCACATTTTAATTTTTTAAATCAAAACTAATCAATATAATTACTTGAAATTTTTATACTTTATGACTTTTATAAGGCTCCTTCATCATAAATGTTGTTAGCTCATTTATCTGATTAATTTCCAAAAAAAAAAATCATTAAAAAAAATCTTTTTTTTTTAAGTAACAAAAAAAATAATAGATATAATTAGTCTACCCAAAACTTAATAATACAAAAATCGAAAATTGTCTTTAAAAAAAACTATTTTGGGGATAAATAATATAAAAAATATAAATAAACATATTTATAACATGTTTCTAGCGAGTCGAAAAATTATCCTATTGCAAAACTTTCTCTATAAGGAAGTAAAAGGGATTAAATTGGGATTAAAATTTAATAGCAGGAAGATGGATTAATTGATATAATGAATATAAATTAATACATAAACAGTGTAAGAAGTATGGTAATTATTAAGAGAGATTATAATATAAAGGAAAAGGGATATTCAGGAGTACAAATGGTTAAATAAGTAAATAAGAAAAATATTAAAGTGTACTTACAAGTGCACTAACAAGGAGAGTACTAGACCCTTGGGAAACGGATCTTATCCTAACATTGGTATGTCTTTTATAATATAAAAATATGAAGAAAGCCAAAGTATCTCTTGCCAATGGCCAATTTTACGAGAGTTATTTGACATCTAATAATAATATTAGTAAAAATTACTTCTAATTTTATCGCTTACAACTCGGAAACAAATAAAGATAGGCGCTCAAACCAAAAACCAGAAGAAAGTTGAGTTCAAGTAGATATCGTTTGAAAAAAAGAAGCTTAAATTGCTTAATTTGCAGCAAATTTATAAAGAAAATAAGAAATTAAAGATTATTAGGCCAAAAGAAACAATACATTTTTCATATTAAATTTTGGTTAAAATTTCTTCAATTTCTTATTTTCTTTATAACTTTGCTCCAAATTAAGCAACTTCAGCTTCCTTTTTTTAAACCATATCTACTTGAACTCAACTTTCTTCTGGTTTTTTGTTTGAGTGCCTATCTCTATTTGTTTCCGAGTTGTAAGCGATCTAATTACAAGTAATTTTTACTGATATTATTATTAGATATCGAATAACTCCGGTATAAGTGGTAATTGGCAAGAGATAACTTGGCTTTCTTCACATTTTTATATTATAAAAGACATACCAAAATTAGGATAAGATTCGTTTCCCAGAGGTCAATTACTCCCCTTGTAAGATAGTGTATACTTTATAAAATTATGAACGTTTAAAATTTTACCGGGACCGGCTGCGTTGTTGACCGCGTCGAGGTCCAGTGCACGTAGTGGACTGCGTTACCTGGGGGGCCGTCTACTTGCGTATACGAACACATTCGTAAACACACCATTCCGCGCCAGTGCCCGGCTGATGTCCCCGCCGGTAAGGATCGCGCGAACGTGGTGAAACTTACTCGAAGCACATTGTTTACGTGCTGGCCCGCGCTCAGTTGCCGCCATCTTGAATCTAACTAGATTCAAGCACGTGCACACAGAATACACGCGGTCCGTGCACGGATCGGCACGCTACGTATATCGAGTATAGGGAATCCGGAATGCGTTTAGTGGGGGAACACGTGAGTATTGCAAATATAATATACATATTATTGCATAGGCAGTTTAATTTACATTCGAATTTTCTATGGTATAATTAAAATGCATTTTAAAAATAAAATGAGCAAATAAACATATGTGTAATATATATTCAATAAAATACATTTAAAAAATAAAATGGGCAAATAAACTTATGTATATGATGGCATTACACTCATATCGCTTCCAAGCCAAAGAAAAAATTTATAAATTTTTTATAATTCTGATACAGCTGAAATCAACGGCCAGCACACTACGAGGCACGCTCCCGCATTTGCTCATTCGCGGGAGCGTGCCGCGCAGTGTCGTATATATTTTCTACAGTAAAAATAAAATACATTTAATAAATAAATTGGGCAAATTCACACATGCATACGATGGCATTAGTCGCATGTTACATCAAAGCCTTGGAAAATATTTATAAATCTTTTATAATTCTGATTCAGCTGAAATTGACGACAAGAACACTACGAGGCACGCTCCCGCGTTCGCTCATTTGCGGGAGCGTGCTGCGCGGTGTCGATTATATTTTGTACGGTAAAAAGTAAATATTTTAAATAAATAAAACGAGCCAATAAGCACATGCGTTTGATGGTACTGATTATAATTCTGATTATAATTTATACTTGGTTACACGCGTATATTCGAAATAAGATACATATGCAGTTGGTAGTTATATTCACGACGTTATATTAGTATTTGTATAATAATTTAAACAAACCCCCATATTTATAATAAAGATAAAATGAACATGTAAGTGTGATGTATTTTGAAATTAAAACTAATTAGATAGCAAGTAGTTATTTGAGGCAATATTTACAAGTCTCTTTTTACTGAGACATTGGTAAACCTGTAACGGTGCACGACAGAGTGACCAGTTGGCAAATTTTTTTCCTTTTCTCTCTTACGTATATTGATCTTTATTAAGCAAGAGCAACAAAGAGAAAAAATCGCCATCTGGCAACCCTGGTGCACGATCCACGTGAGCTTCATCAGTGATGACGCAAACGGTGCGAATGCGCAAGCGCGTATTTTCTCTTCTTGAGATTGATTGATAACATTGTTTATTTGTGCCAAGGTTTAGCAAAACCGTATGGCACCAGAATTAGCATGCAACATGCTAGTATATACAAACAAAATTTTACATAAAACTTATCACATAAAATTCATAAAACTCTCGACTTAAAAATATAGTATTACATAAAGTATTCTACACTGACAATAATGGTAAAAATAATACAAAACTAAAACTAAAAGGCCTATAAAGCACTTTAGCAACGCTATAAGTTTTAACAAATGTACAAACAAATTCAATACGCATATAAAAGCATAAGAATAACTATATATATATATACACAATAAATATAAAAATGGGTAGAAATAATTAGTGACAAATTTTGAATTAGCTAGATGAAATATAAGCTCGCAAGGGACGTAACAGTCTGAGTGAAAGATAATGATAAATGTAAATTGAGGGATAAACTTTGAGACTAACAATTAGTGAATTAAATTCTTAGAGAAGCCAATAATACTAGTGTAAAAAGATAGAAATCCAAATAAATTTATATCACAGAATCGTACATATTTCTAAGATACCTGAGCACACTCATTCTAAAGCTATATGCACTAAGACTATCTCTGACAGCCCCCGGTAGCTCATTCTAAAGTTCCATAGCAGATATTGTAAAGGAAGCTTTATATGAATCCCTGCAAGCAACTGGTATACCAAATACATTATCCAAGCGTTTAGATCTACGACCCTCTTCACCTAAAAACGTCAATCCATCAAATAAGTAACTAGGCCTTTGGGATAAGACCAATTTGTACATAAAACAAGCAAGAAAATATTTGCGACGGACCCTTAGAGGCAACCAACCGAAACGATCGTAATAGGGTTGAAGAGCTACATCACGTTTAAGATGGTAAGTAAATCGTACAGCGGTGTTTCAGAGTCTTTGAAGTTTAGTTTCCAAATATGATGGAAGATCGTTATAAACAAGACAAGCATAGTTAAAATATGGAACGACCAAGGATCTCACCAGCGACTTACGAGTCTCCTGAGGCAAACAATATCCTTTGTATCGCAAACGATACAAAACTCCATGAACATTTAATGAGATACGAGCAATTTGCAAGTTCCAGGTGAGATCACTAGCCAAAACCACGCCAAGACTTCACAGAATCCGATAATGCAATATGATTGCCCTAAAGTAATATTGGTGCAGTAACAAGATCTTTCAGGCGCAGTGACATTTGATTTGAGGCAAATAGAATAGCTTTTGTTTTGCTGATATTAAGCCTCAAACCATTTTCAGACACCCATCCCACTATCGATTCTATATCAGCATTTAGCTTACAAATAGTCCCATTTATTTGTGCAGGTCTACATTGAATGTAGATCTTCAAATCGTCCGCAAATAACATGTATTTAGAGAACCTAATAGCCTTAACAATGGAGTTAATGTAGTTCAAAAAGATTATAGGGCCCGGAGTATATCCCTGTGGTACACCCAATGTTACTGGTAGAAACGAAGAGAGTGAGTTGTCTCAGAAATACACTTTACGTTTACAGAGTAACGATAGATTTGAATATACAAAACTAGTATGACGCTAATTTAAAAATATCTGAGTTATTATATTGAGAATACGCAAATAGTCAGAGTAAAAATAAACAATTATCGATCAAATAGATCACGTGGCGTCATCTTGAGTTGAAGATGTAACTACGATAATGTCAATACGATATAGCCTTATTTATCAATTGACGGTAACAATAGCCACGTGTTCGCAACTTATTAAAATAGTACTGAGGCATAACCTTAAAAATTAAGCACTGCACAACTCGATGTGTATTTGGTACAAACTTGCTTAAAAATGCAGATTTCTGTATTGCTATAGTGTCCAACCGTGTATGGCAGCATTAAGATTGGCTCATTCCTCATCTATGCACGTACGTTTAATCGATAGACTCGTACATATACACAGGAACACGATGACTCAGCAATCCATCGAGCTTTTCCAGTAGAGTCGCTTACGGCTTAATTAGTGCAGGAGTAAACCCCGTACTTAGGCACAAGCTTAAAGCCGTATTCAGGACCCTTATCTGTAATACTGGCACTCTTGACTAATACTCTTGAGAGAGAGACAGAGAGAGAGAGAGAGAAAGAGAGAGAGAGAGAGAGAGAGAGAGAGAGAGAGAGAGAGAGAGAGAGAGAGAGAGAGAGAGAGAGAGAGAGAGGGAGAAAGGGAGAGGGAGAAAGGGAGAGGGAGAAAGGGAGAGGGAGAGAGGGAGAGAGCAAGCATGCGTACCAGTCGTTATAGCCTCTGAATCAAAATATGTTGCTTTTTCAATTATCTTTGGATTTTATTGTTTCCCCATCCCATGTCCCATGTCTATGTTTCCCCGAATAAATATTTTAATTATCTTTTATTTTATTATATTTGATATATATATGTTCTTTACTTAATCGGTATTAGTTGCATAGAGAATTCTCCACTCATGTAGTGTGTCTTTATAGTGACGTCACAATGACGTGCCAAGGCACACGTAGCAGTACATGATGATATCAAGCATTAATCTTGATACATAAATGTACAATAACGAATGCACTGGCAAAACAAATTAGTCTTTCTACAATACATAAACACGATATTTATTATAATTCTGTTTATTGACATAAGCCCGGTATATTAATTATGGTATTTAGTGCCATCTTGCAACAACTATTTGTGCAAGTGCTTCTACTCTAAGTATAATATCACAGTCTAAGCGCGTCGCGTACTCTATCGACGAAATTGGGACTAAGAAAACTTTATCAGTAATATAAACTATTTATTTTTTGTTAATATTATGTAAAACGCAAATACAGAAGCACTAGATAATGGTATAATATGTCTTTCTACAAAGTTTTAGGTCAATACAACAAGGACACCCTAAAAAATTTCTGCACGAAAAAATGAGTATTTTTTCCGTGCAAACTTTTTTTAGGGTGTCCTTTACATATTGACTTCAAACTTTGTATAAATACGTTTTATGTTATTATCAAGTGCTTCTGTATTTGCGTTTTGCAAATAAAACTAAAATATGTCCGTTAAATGCAATAATGCATCTATCTTATTTAGTCGGTAATAATCCAGTATGGCACCCACTTAAAGCAATTTGTCAAAAACTATTTCAAAGATTAAAATTAGGCATATAATTTCTATTTTTACATTGCATAAAGATTTCTTCGACACCTTAGCCGAGCATCTAAACAAATACTAAATAGATCTGTCTTTTTTAGGGACAATTACGCATGTGTTAATGAAGTCATTTGTTGATCGGTGAATTAACCCAAAATCTAACATCTTTGTTTCGCTTCAATGCTAACCTTCTCACAATAATTTATCGGGTTTGGGTACGTTTATTGAAAAAAGCTATTTTATCGTTCAATGCCAGCTGATAGTTAAAGTTTAATAATAACCCCAGCGTACGTTTAAAAATGAACTTATATTTGTAAATTAAATCTTTTAATAAAGTTTCTTGTGTATCGCTTAACGAATTACAATCGTTTACTAAAGACTCGATTTCTTCGTTACTGATTTGATAGGTTATTTTTTCGTTCTCAGTATTGATTAAGATTTTAATTGCTTTTTGTGTATTATCTCCAATAATACAATTTCCTACTGGTTTTGGTATGACTAACAAGGGAAGTATATGACCTCCGGGAAACGGATCTTTTCCTAACTTTGGTATATCTTTTGTAATGTAGAAATATAAAGAAAGCCAAGTTATTGCTTGCCAATGGCCACATTGACGAAAGTTATTCGACATCTAATAATAATTTCAATGAAAATTACTTCCAATTTAATCGCTTGTAACTCCAAAACAAATAAAGATAAACATTCAAACCAAAAACCAGAAGCAAGTTGCGTTCAAGTAGATATAATTTAAAAAAAAGAGAAGCTAAAATTACTGCGTTTGGAGTAAAGTTATGAAGAAAATAAGAAATTAAAGAATTTTGGGCTAAAAGATACAATAAACTTTTGAAATTAAATTTTGGTTAAAATATCTTCATTTTCTTCATAACTTTACTCCAAATAGAGCGATTTTAGCTTTTTTTTAAATTATATCTACTTGAACTCAACTTGCTTCTGGTTTTTGGTTTGAATGTTTATCTTTATTTGTTTTGGAGTTACAAGCGATTAAATTGGAAGTAATTTTCATTGAAATTATTATTAGATGTCGAATAACTTTCGTCAATGTGGCCATTGGCAAGCAATAACTTGGCTTTCTTTATATTTCTACATTACTTGTAAGTAATTTTAAACCGTTAAAATACGTGTTTAACAGAACTCGTTTTGAAATATGTGTTGATTTTATTCCAGTGATGCTTTTAATAACTTTGCCTAAAATTGGTAAAGTCGGACTTTTGATAAATGAATCTTTAAATTTATTATAAAATTCCTCCGATATACATGAAATTTCGCTTTCGATATCGATTAAGACATTAAAGTTAAGATTTTCGAGGATTACCTTTATTTCCGGACAGGTATAGGAATTAACTTTTATATTTTGATTATCATCTTTTTTTAGGATCGATATCAAAAATGAGATCGTTTCTATTACTCGGTTTCGTCTTCTTAATTACTTTTTGTGAATATTAGATTTTGCTTGATCCCATTTAGTTGCTTTTTTATTAATTTATTTATATGTATTAGCGAATTCAAGCGAGGAAATGCAACTAATTCGCGTTCCCTAATGATTTGCGTGAACTAATGCTTCAATATTTTCGAAAGTTGCATCGATTCCGTTAATATTTCCGACATTTTCAGAATTATTGTTTTAAATGCCCTTATAAGAAAATATTGGTTTTATTACTTTTTTATTTTGCTTTTAAACTAATTGAAAAGAATTTACTTTAGGAGTACTGTTGCGATTCCAATGTGGATTTTGAGTAGACACGATTGTCTGTTAAAACTTTTGTTAGGGGATGTCGTACCCGGCAATATATTGTTGTGCAGGCTGTGGCGTCCTCTGTATTATATACTAACACATATTTAGTTGCATGCTCACAGATGACGCTAACAAGCGATAACGTAATATAAGATATAGCACACAACGCTAGTAAAATAGTAATTACAAAATTGATTCTAAAAAAATATAAAATTACTGTAAAAGTAAATGAATGGTTTACTGCAAAACTTATAAACGTATCTAATTGGTTTATCCGATTATTTGGAGAAATGGCAAATTATATTTGCAAATTATTCTTAGATTATACATGTATCCTATTGTAAAATTGAGTGAGCGCTAGAATCGAAGATCTCGAATCTCGATCTCGAACATTAAAAACTCGAAAATCAAGTGAAAACAAAACATCGGCGCGCATAGCGCGCCCAAATCTACTAGTGATACAATAAATTAAAGTAATAGCATGTATGTAATAACTCTGCCCTTTGCGTAGACCTTATTTGTACTGTATTACTGTATTTGTATTTTATGGTAACGTGTACTGTACGTACTTTTTATGAATTGTGTACTGTAAGTACACTTTATATGGTACCGTGTACTGTACGTACACTTCATGATAACGTGTATTGTACGTATACTTTATACATGTATGGTACCGTGTACTGTACGTACACTTTATGATAACGTGTACTGTATGTACACTTTATGGTAACGTGTACTGTACGTACACCTTATGATAACGTGTACTGCACGTACATTTTATGGTAACCAAATGTCAGTCGGTATTGTACTTTTCAATTTTGACTTTGATTTGTATTGTAATTTAATTGTAAATTTTGATTTATAATTAACTATAACAAAAGTAACGCATATTCATCTACTGAAATTACAATTTTCTTATCAGTGTTACGTACATTATAAATTTTAATGAATTTAAAACATTATCTATTATTGTATAGTTAAATTTTTAATTCAGTTTAGAGTTAATTCAGAGGCGAGACACTCTCATAAATTCAACTTTTGTACTTGTAATTTTCTTTAAATCTATATTAAAAATGTACCTCTACCCCGTTTTGTAGCTCTCATTATGTTAAGTAATTGGAATTAAACAAATAATGCACCCAACATTCAGTGTCGGTATAGTACAATGTATTTGAAAGTGCAATGTGCGTGCGGCAAACGGCCCGATCGTGCACGCACCTCCTATAGAAACCGTCGCCTATTCCACTACGAATGAAATAAAACATATTTTAATAAGCTGGAAACGTTTATCATCGCCACCTATTGATGCTTTTTCAAACTACGTAGCTAAACTTTTTCTTACTCTTCCGTCTGCTAATAATTACACATTTTTAGAAGGAATAAATATCGTTTTTATTTTTCATTTAATTTTTCAATCGACTATGTATTTGATAGATGGTAGGTGGCAGCATAGAAAACTACACCTCACAAACACTTCACTTCTTTTTAATATAAAATAATAATGCAAAAGAAATACAAATGTGATCACGCTATAATAAAGATCGACTCGGATCGGTAGCCGCGGAGAGAGTGAGCCCTCCGTCTAACACCGTGTATCGCAACGGTACGATGTGTGATGAGGGAAACTGGTAGCAGGGCCGATCGCAACTCCATCACTCCCTCCTGTTTGGACCTGCAGTCACTTACTATTTCGTAATAGAAATACAAATCACACATATCAAACACAATATATACGCATCTACTTATCCATTCATTATCTTGAAGGTTAGTTTATTATGTAAATCAAAAGCCAACGGCTTCGTACATATATCAGCAAGCTGTTCTTTTGACTTAACCCACATCACTTTAACAAAACCCATTTTAACACACTCTCTCACATAATGTTCTTTAATTTCAATCATATGTCGCAGCTTATTGCTACCTGCCATTTGGGTGGCTGCACCAGCCGCCTTATTGTCGCACTACAAAATCATAGGTTTAAAATCATCAATTAGAATCAATTTGAGAGAATTCAACAACGAAATTTTATATTGACACGCCTCGCTCATTGCTACATACTCAGCTTGACAGGTAGATAATGCGACATATGATTGCTTGTGTGTCCTCCAAGACACCGCATCTCCAAATAATTTTGTTACAAAACCACTAGTTGTCAAATTATTTTTACAATCAGCAAAACTTGCATCAGAATAGGTCTGAATATCATCAGTAGCACCAGTATATATTTTAGACCCAAGGACGCACTTACCTTTAAATACCTAAAAATCCTTTTTATCATTTCCCAATCGTCCTCATTTGGATTTATTTGATACCTACAGACAACATTCACTGCATAAGTGATATCCGGACGCGTCACATTCGCTAAATACAATAATGAACCCACGGCTTCTCTATTGGGAATATTTAGTTTGGATTCGTCACTTTTGCATTCTAATTCCATCTCATTCTCTTCGCGTTCGCGTCTCTTACGATTTGCTACCTGGTTTGTAATTATCGAAGTTCTCTGCCGATGCATCTCACCAAAACCGAATCTCTGCAACATCTTTAATATATAACTTTCTTGTGACAGTGTCAAAGTTTTATTTACTCTATCCCTTAAAATCTTAATTCCCAGGAAGCACTTCGGTTATCCCAGATCAGTCATTTCAAATTCTGATTTCAATTTAATTTTCACCTTAGTCGGACTTTATCGTTGCTAGCAATTAACATGTCATCAACATACAGAACTAAAAACAAAAATCTTTTTGCCTCTCGCCAAGTAAATAAACATGGTTCGTTATCATGATTACACATTTCGGACTGATTTTCAACCCACACAGCGCTTTCTTTAGTTTACAAACCTTTTCTCGCTTCTCTTTGCTCGTCACATTTATGCCTGCTGGCAATTCCATGTATATCTCTTCGCTTATAGTTCCGTTCAAGAAGGCGGTTTTCACGTCCATTTGATATACATCCAAATCATATTTGTTAATGATAGCTAGAACCGATCTTATCATAGTTAATCTCGAAACAGGTGCATATGGTTCAATCAAATCATGTTCATTTCTATCCTTGAAGCCTCGTATCACAAGTCTCGCTTTATATTTGCACATCCCTTCTTTTTCCATCTTTTTCTTCAAGATCCACCTAGAATCTATTATATTCGGTTTATTTTCGCCTCTCATAATTTCAGATCGTTCTACTAGTTCCCATACTTCATTTTTGTTCATTGAGTACAATTCATACTGAATTGCAGACAACCCATTATCTTTGTCATTTGAACTCATCTTATTATTTCCCCGGATTCTTTCGACGCGCCTTTCTCATAGTTCAAGAACCACTTCTCGTGTTTACTTTTTCAAAATCATTATCCCAGTCTTGTATTTGATTCCTTGTGAATCTATCACCAAATACAATTTTTTCATTAAATCTCACATCTCGACTTTCATAAAATCTATTCTCACCTGGTTTGAACAAGAAATAATCGGTGGTTTTGTATCCAACAAGAAAACTTGGGTTTGCAATCTGTCTAAACTTGGGACCTATTTTTCTCTGAATCTTTACGTAAGCCATGCAACCGAAACGCCTAAATTGTTTTAAATTTACGGTATAATTTGGGTTGAATTTTTCCAAAGGAGAGACCATCTCATTTGACTTGTGCGGAGTTCTATTGTAAGCACAAACAGCAGCGCCCAAAGCCAAGTCCCACATATTTTCAGGAAATTTAGAATCATACATTAGCGCTCTTACCTTCTTCTGAATAGTTTGATTAAATCTCTTAGCCACTCCATTGTGCTGAGGAGTATCTGGACATGCCAGCTGCAGTTCAGCTCCGAGTTTTTCGAGTACTTTAATTGTATCGACTCCCGTAAATTCTGTGCCTTGTTCTGATCTTAAATAACAGACTTTTGCATCTCGTCCAAGTAAATTTCTCGAAGTTTTAACAAAATGATCAAAACACGATCCTGTATCATTTTTAAATTTAATGGGATATGCCTGAGCTAATCAGGAATAATCATCTACAAACTTTAGGTGTGATTTCGGACTTATCGGGCCCACTATGTCTGAATGAATTATTTGCAATTGCATCCTCGTCTCATTGAAACGCAATCTGTTTATTTTAGTCATTCTGCACACTTCGCATTCAAGCACGAAATTATCAAATTTCACATAACTTAATTCCTTAAAATCAGGAAATTTCTTTTGTAAGTTTCTCAGATAATTTAAAGAAGCATGACTCATTCTCACATGCCATAACATTGACTTATTCGATTGTACGGGAAAATCTGTGTCATTATTAATTACCTTTTTACATCTCAATTTTTCATCACGGTTCGGAGTTATTTCATTAGGGTTATGCAGTTTTCTATCTGTCAAAGCTCAAATCGACTTTCAACACGTCACTTTTATTCTTAATTTCTGACTGGGATTCGATTTCTTTGATTTCATTTAATTTCACATCAGAAGTCTGTTTAATTTTGCTTCTAGTCAGTAGGTACGCAATTGGTGTACAATTGAACTTTTCCGAACTTGATTTTAAACTATTGCTTCGCTTTTCTATTTCGACTTCAATCAACCAGTATGGTTTCTCGTATATTCCACTCATCAAATATATCTATTCTCTTATTATCCAAATAAATGCCTAGTCCCTCGTCTACAAATTTTCTTGACGATACCAAATTTTCTGACACTGATTCCGCGCAAATCACGTTATTTAAAGTTAAGATTCTATTATTTCCCCTTTTTATTATCTACGCATTACGCTCCCTCCGATTTTAAGCTTGCCTCTGGATTTCTGTTTGCGCATCTTATAAGGTTTTCTTCATTATCAAATCTTCTAAAAATTAGCTTAGAGTTGGTGAGATGCTCCCTTGCTCCCAACTATTAGGTTCATATCTCACATTCGTAATATTTGTTTCATCAATTAAGGTATTCAAAATTTTACCTGCTTTCGGTTCCTTGCACCTGGACGGGTTTTGCAAATTGCTTGCCCCTCTACCTTTAGGTTTATACAAACTGAATTTTCCCCGATTTGTTATAATCTTTTGTTTTTTCGCATCTCTCACATTTTTCTCATCACTTCCAAATTGTCTTTTGTAACCAAAAGTTCGATTCTCTTTGTTAAATCTCGCATACCTTATAATACCGCGTCCTCTTCCACGTCTCTCGTTGCTCGCATCTCTTGCACTGGGATTTAGGCAATTTTCGGCCTTATGGTCCCTTGTAAATTGCCTACAATTGTAGCACAATTTTTCTCCAGAGTTTTTCTTGAGACAATCGCGACTAGTATGCCCATTTGCGTGGCACTCGTAGCAATGCATCATATTATTATCAATATTATTTCATACTATGCGTGAAGGAACTAGACGTTCGTGAAGTGTAATTACTTCACGCACGACAATTAATTTCGACGCGGAAATCGATTCGCGATAAGTTTATTACTATTTACTTAAAACATTAAAAAAAATTAATTTATTTATAAATTATATGTTTATATATATGTACATAAATGAAAATTAATTTGTGTTTAAATAAAAGATTTAGTTATATATGTTAACCTTTAAATAGTACTTTTTTTTAGGAACGTAAAAATTGAATTTTTCAGGGGGGGACCCGCTTCCTCCCCCCAATCAATCCTTTTCATTCCCTATCCATACATACAATTATATCTGTATATGTATATGTATAGGTCAGTAAATATCGACTACACGCACAGTCTATCAAAAAATATCGTATGTAACTCGTGTGTGATTTTTTTCTCACTCGAACGATATCGCGGCACTCGTCGCCGGCTACGTCGGCGACTCGTTAACTTCTATCCTTTCTCGTGAAAAAAAACCACTTCACACACTTGTTGCATAATATACTATTAATTGATTATAGTTTAGATCCTTACCCGTCACGTTTTTGTTCACAAAATTAAGTTCGTGAATCTGCGGCACTTCTCGTACTATTGCATTATAAAAGGCATCACGAATCTCAATTCAACAAACGACTGAGTATGCGGAATATTATTATGAGTTCTTATTATCTCATCAAATTTGTCAATGAAAATTGACACTCTCTCTTTACGATTGAACACCAAATAATACAACTGTTTTCTCAAGTTAACGGACGATAAACTACATTCACATCTCTCAATTTCTTTAATTTTTTCCAGCATCTCTTTCGGATCTTTAATGTCAATTGGCATGATAATTTTGATCGATATGATTTATCAAAATGTCTCTGACTTTAAACTGATCTCGAGTTAACATTTCTTTTTCCGTCGCGTCTCGTTTTTCAGAGTCTTCATCAATAATGTACATTAAATCCAAAGCAATTAATTCCGAAGTAAAGTAATCAATAAATAGTTCGTATTTTATTTGTACTGATAATTTATAATCTCTCTTTGTACTCGAATCTTTCACATTCAGTAATTTAATCGCGTCTTTAAAATCACTCATTGCATTCGATTTGTCAATTTTTGTAGTTTCAGAATTATTTTCTTTCGCTACTTCTGATCTAATTAAATTTATTATATCTGCTTTCGATATAGTGTCATGTACCGAATTTTCCGTTGAATCATGTGCATTTTCTTCAAAATCATTTTTATTATTATCATAAAACTCATCTCTTACCTCTTTCATTCCCTTCAACACCTCTCGTCCTTCGCGAATGTATCCTCTCATCTCTGAGCACATTCGTCTCATCTCTTCTTTGAGGTTGCGCATCTCATCAATATTCTCTCTCAAGTTATTTTGTTGTGATATGTCGCGTCCCGCCATCGAATTGAAAAAGTTGTTTATATCCGTGACCGCCATGTCTACACGGACAATCAAATTCGTAACGGGCTATATCTTCTCCTCAATAACCTGAGTAACCCTTTCCATCACATTTCTCGTCTCATCCATCTCATCTGAAAAATCATTTCTTTTAATATTAGGCAATTTAGTTTTGTTTTCAAATCGCATGCTTATGTTGCACTTTTCATCAGCAATAATTAACGGCGCACTTTTATTTAACACATTCGCTTCTCTGAAGTTTCGCTTCTCGTTTATTATCAAATCTCGTTTATCGCCCATCTCATTTTCCAAAAATTCAGAGTTCGTTTCGCATTCAATATCAATGCCCATCTCTTCACCCTTCACGTCCACGTCTCTCAGGTCGACCTCAAACGCATCATCGTTCAACTCATCGCTTGTGATACCCATCTCTATCGCATCATTCCAATCTCATTTAATCGTTTCAGATATTTCTAAATTACCTAATTCGGTAGAGGGATAAATAACTAGCTAATTTTTGACCGAAATGGCCAGTACATCCCCTTTATCGCGCTTAGCCTTGATTGCTTCAGATACTACTCGAATCTGATCTCCTGATAGGTGATCCATACCTGAAAAACATGTATCGCAATCAGCTGATGGTTCAACCTCTCGAACACAAAGCTGTTAAGCCATCAGCGAATGTAGCCAACTAACACTTGAACACAAAGTGTAGCCAACCACATCCCCACTAATGCATTGCGAGAACGTACGACGCCTACAGCACATCAGCAGACCAGCTGTGCCGATGAATACAACTTTTAAAGCAATTTAATAATTATTATTTATTACGTACCCAAGGTACATGTGAATCCGGATTCTGCTGTAAAAATTATTTTGTTTTCCATAAGGTCTAGACCAACCTTCTGCCCGGGGAAACTCTTTTCAAAATTTAGCAACTCATACTGTGTTCACAAAAATAGCAGCAGAGTTAGCTCATCTACAAGAAATTACGCATGTCAATTCTCATTTTAAAAACGCATCACATTGTTAACGTTAACTTTTACTTAATATCCTTTTAAAGTTGCTTAGTTATTTGCTAGACCAGTATTGTATCGCATGCGGTACGAGAAAAAGGAAAAAGAAAAAGTATATATGTATATATATATATATCTATGTATACATTTGCCAAGCAATCTTACAATTCCTTAGAAGATTCAGTGGCTTTATTTCAATGGTAGAGATAATCAACTTCTTAGCTGCTTTCATCGTTTTTTTAAATTTGGCTACAGCGGCCTATACTCTATCCGCTGTTGAGTTGTTGCTTCTGTTGTGAGTACTTCAGACATACCCGAGCCTTTTCCACAAACTTCCAACATATCATCATCATGCTTAAGATACATTCACAGTACAAAAAGCCACCGGTTCTAATTCATCTTGTCTCATAAAAGAGGAGTACTTGACCTCTGGGAGACGGATTTTATTCTAACTTTGGTATGTCTTTTGTAATATAGAAATATAAAGAAAGCCAAGTTTTTACTTGCTAATGACCACTTTTATGAAAAGTATTCGACATCTAGTAATAACTTCAATGAAAATTACTTTCACTTTGATCGTTTATAACTTATAAATTAATAAATGTAAACACTTAAATTAGGAACCAGAAGAAAGTTGAGTTTGAATAGATATGGTTTAAAACAAAAGAAGTTTAAATTGCTAAATTTCGAACAAAGTTATGAATAAAATAAGAAATTAAAGAAATTATAACCAAAATTTAATATAAAACTAGCCGTTCTACCTCGGTCGCTACCGCTTCCACGGTTAGTATAATATTTACCGTACCATTTATAATTACTATAATATTTAGAGAAGTTACCAAAATATTTTGTACAATTTTTTCCATTCTAGAAATTATACAATTACTATTTTACAGTTTTTTTAATTTTGTTCATTACGATATATATGTTATAAATGTTGATTAATTTTATTTTCTCAATATTTTCAACGAAAATGCTTCAAAATACGTTAAAAGTAGACCGATATTTATACTAAAAAACTAAATAAAACTATAATTTTTCCATAATTTTTTCAATGTTAGCAAGGTGTTTGGTTCACTTCTCGCAACTTTAGAAACATTTCGGAAACTTTACTAACATTTATTACTCAAAAATAATTGTCTTAAACTTGTCCTAAAATGAGTTAAAGTATACCACTCTATGTACAACAATAGGCCAAACTTTGTTAAAGTTGGCAAAATGTTTCAAATATTACAGATTTGATAAACACCGGCCCACTTTACTGCACACTTTCAAAAAATACAGAAATAATTCCACTAGGGTTACGTTTAATTGTAACTATTAATGTTTACAATCTAATTGTATAAACTTATTTAAACTCGTCTTATTTGACACCCCCGCTTCGCTCAGGCTACGAACTTCTATTCAATAAATGTACAATAGTATAAATTCTATTGATTACAATATTATTATAAAAGTTTATTAGTTCTATTTTTTTTCTGCATTACAGGCTTGAGACTGTCATATTATGAACGTGATTTTCATATACACATCAAAATCTGAACTATTATGCTTGAATATATTTTTATCAAACAAAAGTTCAATTGCTGAAAAAATGACAAAAAAATATTATATATTTAAAAACTATGTAATCATTATAAATATTATACATTTAAAATTAACTTATTTTAAATTATATAAATGTTTCTAAATTTATAAAATAGTAAGTTCAAAATATGGCTGCATTAAAAATAAAAAAAAATAATTAATAGGTTTATCTTATGTTATACAACAGAATAATGTAAAATACAAAAATATTTTTACAAGAAACGGAAGAAGAAGAAGGATTTTTAAGTCAATAGAAGAGCTTTTTAATAAGATTGAACTTGCGCTGTAGGATTCGAATTGTTATAGTGGGTTATGGTATATACATAATTTTGTATATTTTATGTATTTTATATAATATATACATACATATTATATACATATTTTAAGATTATATAACAATTGTCGCTTGATGCAGACAATTCATTAGTTTTTAAACTGGTTTGTTTCTTTATTTAATGTTATATAACAAATGTCGCTTGACGCAGACAGATTATTTGTTTTAAAATTTGTTTAGTTCGTAAATAATGTTATATATCAAATGTTGCTGAATTCAGACAATTTATAAATTTTAAAATTTGTTTTTTTTGGTTAATAATTTTATATAAAAAAATGTCGTTTGATGCAGACAATTCATTATTTTTTAAATTGTTTTTTTTCGTACTTTAATGTTATATAATAAATGCCGCTTCATGCAGACAATTAATTATTTTAAAAAATTATTTTTTTAAATTTTTGTTGTATTAAAAATGTTGTTTAATTGCAGAAAACTTATTGTTTTCAAAAGTTTTGAATAATTATATAATGTTAGTATTTTTGGTAAATTAATATTAATATTAAAAATTAATTTCTTTTTATTTATCAAACACTTCAGAAAACACTATATATTTGTCGTTTATACTATTGCATTCTCATATAAATTTTTTTTTTATATTAAGTGCTTCTTCTTCTGCATTTGTAAGTATCATTGACTGATTTAAAAAATGTATTTTCAAATTTTTCTCACCACTAACTCTCGATAATGCAGCAGACTATTGACCATGACTAAATACAGATCTTGGTAAATATTGACCCACTTTTTTAAATGATTCACCTTGAGATTTATTAATAGTTATAGCAAAACTTGGTCTAATCAAAAGGCGCGGTAGCGCCTTGACGCAAGTATTATAAGCGCGAGAGCCATTTATACAGCTAACTAGAGCCCTGATTTTATATTGTCATAGCATTTTTGATTAATTACATTAATTTATATGCGCTTCTATGAGGATTACTTTCTTTATTTATTTATCTTTGCTAAAATTCAATTTCGTCCAACTTTATTTGCGCATATTGAAGATAATGCTTAAAAAAGAAATTGCTTGCTGATTTCCTTTTCTCGATTTTGCTTCTTCCCTTTTTTCGTCTCCCTATGTAAATATATGTCTATAGAAAGTAAGGTGAGATAGAAAGAGAGCGTTGCGTGCAAACCGGTCAAAGAACATGTACAGAGATCCGAACGATTGGCAGACGTAGAACTTCAGACGTGGCAGCGAGAAGGAGCTACTGTATATTCAGCTGTGACTGCCACGCAATATTATTTTTTGGTTATATAACTTTTTAAATATTTTATTTTATTATTTCTCAATAGACCTCCCAGTGACTCCAGTATAGTGAATATATATTAATAACACAGGCACACAAAAAAAAATGGCAAGATCCAGAGAGTAAAGGTATTATTTCTTATGTATATTGACGCGTTAAAACCGAATCCGGGCGTAGAATTGCTCTAGAACCCTTCATTTTTTTTAAAATGAAAAAAAAACCACCTGGAAAATCGGAACGCTGAAACTGAATCTGGAGTTTATTTTACACGTAAGCTCTTTGAATTTGGAAAATATGCTAGAAAACTGTGAAAATTGCTGAAAATTGTGAAAATTTGCATTGAAGAGTCCGCATTTATTAGGCAATACATTTTTTTGAACTTATATTATGCATGATTTTTATATATTTTGACGCTCTGAAACTAAATTTGGGGTCTATTTTACTCGTAGGTTTTTAAAATTTTGAAAAAATTGTAAAAAACCATGAGAAATCTGAAAAAAATCCTAAAATGTGTCTGTAAGAGATTAAAATACATTTTTTGTGATTTCATGATTCATGTATTTGTGTATTTTGATATGTTTAATCTGACTGCAATATATCACCAGCGAATTTATTTTTTTACTCTGAAAAAAAAGAAACTGACGTTGGAGAATTACTGTGTTTTAAAATATAAAATCTCAACATTGCAGCAATTCTGTCACACTTTTGTTCGCTTGTACCGAACTCTGCTATCTTCAAACGTCTTATGCAGCGGATTTCTTTTCCTTTTTTCCCCCTTTGCCTTGGTTTCTCTTTTCAGCATCCAACAAAAATCTGCCATCATATTAACATCCCACTTTCCTTGGTAGCGACGTTCCATTTCCTTTATATCCTGGTGAAATCGATCACCATGTTCTTTGCTATAGTCTCCAAGGTTCGCTGGAAAGTAAACCAGGTGCGAGTGCAGGAAATGCAATTTCAAGTTCATCAAGCAGCCTAACTGCTCGTAACTTTCTAATATTTGAGGACCATCAAAAATGCCTTCTTTTAGTTTGACATTGCTTATTTCCGGAAACTTTTCTCCTAAGTATTCAAAGCAGTCACTATCTTTATCCAAAGCTTTAACAAATTGTTTCATGAGACCTAATGTAATGTGAAGTGGTGGAAGCAGAATACCTAATGAATCAACTAAAGGTATGCGAATGATGTTCTTCGATCCGGGTTCAAAGTCTGTTCTTTCCGGCCATATCTTCTGTACGTAATGACTATGTCTTGCCCTACTATCCCATAGACATAAGAAACATGGAAATTTCGTAAAACCTGACTGCTGTCCAAGAAGGATGGTTATAATCTTAAGATCACCGCAAACTTTCCACTTATGTTCTATGTATTTAATTTTGTTCAAGACTATTTGTAAGTTCTCATATGTCTCTTTTAGCTTAGTTGAATGAGCAATTGGAATGGGCGCAAACGTATTGCCATTATGGAGAAGAACAGCTTTTAAGCTACGTTTGGAAGAGTCAATAAACAGTCTCTACTCTTCAACTTTATAAAAGTTAGGCTTTAACTTTTAGAGGGCCGGAAAACGCCTAGAGGCGTAAACATTTTTTTTCGTAAGTACTCAATTTTTTTCATTTTAATAACTCAATTCAGGTGTGAGGGTTATCGAAGTCTCCAAACGTGATTCTGCAACCAAAAAAAATTAAATTCAAAATGGGGGATGCAATATGGCTAAGTTTCCAAGACATTTCTAGTTTCGATGCCAATCCTACTTGAAAATTATGTGTAGGAGTTTCAGAAGTCACTAGTTACAATTTTTCATTCAGAATGCTCATGTTTTTGGGGTCGCTGAATCCGAATCTGAAGTCGGATTGACCTCGTGACCTCAGGGTCAAGGTCATTTGAAGATCAAATTTGCAAAATGTCTATTTCGTTTGAAAATTATGTTTAGCAATAACCCAAAAGATCTAAATATTTAATGTTTTCACATGTTTTCACTTTTTAGAAAACTATTTTTATTTTACAATTGGTAACTATTCAATTATTTATGGCAAATTAGTTGTGGTGTGATAGGTATAAAAGCAAAGACTAATACATAATGGAATGGAGCATTTACTACATTGGAATTTTAATTCTGCTCTTTTCTTTGTCATGAGGCACAGCGCACACCTTTTTTCTTGTCTGAGAAAACAGGTAAATGTTTTCCCACGAGACGTGCAGAAGTGGCCTTATTGCTTTTATTCAGCTCATCATTCAATTGGAGTATATCTTCAACTATTTTCGTTCTAAATTCAGGAAAAGATAATCTATTATTATTCATGTTGTACATTGCATGTGCATTTATAAGGATCATATCGACTAAGTGAAAAAACAATTTTTTGTACCACTTCATTGACTTTCTTACGGTCTCAGTCAACGATAGTTGTTTGTCAATATGGTCTATTCGTCCCATATTTTTATTATAATCAATTACACACGTTGGTTTAATTTTTTTTCTCCAGTTTTCCAGTCACTTTTCCCTGTTTCTGAATATTCCAATTCGTGTACTGAAGTTATCATGTACACTTCTTTTTATCTTGCCATTTTATAGCCATCCAGACCATGTTATGGGCAAGTTGAACTTCTCCCTTTTGAAGTTTCATATTCAAGCATGGTCAACATTTTCTGTTCTTTCTTATCGTACCGCATAATCCTGTGTCTCATGCAAAAATTCAGCCAATTTCGAAGAAGAATACCAATTATCAACGTAAAGAATATACCTTTGTTGAAGTAAGGTTTCATCATATGAGCAACAACATCTCCTGAAACACCCAAATCGAACTTCTCGAAATCAGTATTCGCCCCTGTGTAAATAATGAAGTCCAAGATTATTCCGGTCTCACATTCTTCAAGAACTAATAATTTTATACCAAATCGGTGGCGTTTCAAAGGTAGATATTGTTTGAGAGACAGTCGACCTTTCCACAAAACAAGACTTTCATCGATGCATAATTTTGTTGCTGGATCTATAATAGTCCCAAACTTTGTTTTCAGATGATCTACAATCGATTTCAATTTTTTCAATGGATGATCAAATGGAACATTATTATCTGTAAAATGTAAAAACCGTAAAATTTGACAATAACGATTGCGAGTCATTGTTTTTGGAAATATGGTAGTTGATAACATTGGAGAAGTACTCTAATAGTCTTTCAGATTTCCTTTTCTGATATGTCCCATGAGAATGGATAGAGCTAAAAATTTCAAAAGTTCTTCTTTTTTCAAATCTACCCATTTAGCCATGTTCACCCGTTCCGGTTCAGGATTTTGACCTTGAAATCGATTTGTTTCTTCGCATATAAGTTTTAGAAGAACTTCATCATAGACAAAATCAAAATAATGATTGACATTCCCATTCAATTTGATATTTTCTCTGATATCAGATCGTGATGAAAATGATTTGATAGAAGGAGAAAAAGAATTTTCATAAAATATTTCAATACCAGGAATGTACTCTAATTCATCCGTATCAATTTCTACAATTTCTGTATCAGAATCAGAATTAGAATCAGGTTCAATTTCCAGTTCGGATTCTCCACTGCTAATTGACATATTCGGAGAGATAATCAGATGATGATCCTGACAAAAAGCTATAATATAAAAGTATTCGTATAGTAGCAATAAATTGTAATAATTGATCCTGTCCGAACAGTACCACAAAACACAGCTATTCTAGATTCAAATTGTTACTATCTAGCGGTAACTACCTAGCGGTGATTTTTGGTACTATTAGATCAATATTGTAAAATACTTTGTCCATGTATATATTTTTGAACTAAATTGGAATCAGATACTTTTTTATTTGTAACAAATCGGTAACAAGGACATAGCAAGGTCAACGTGATGAAAAACTTGATATTACCTTTATTTATGCTTGATATAGATAAAATATATCGGATTTGGATTCATCGACCGTAAACAATGTATACAAGTGGTAGTGGTTCTAAATTGATTGCAGTAAGTTTTATAAATTTGACCTTGAGAATGACTTTGACCCTGTCCTTGTGGGGTCAAACTATCTACGGTTTCAGATTCAGCAAACCAAAAAACATATACACATATGTTTTCAAGAAGGTTACCATATATTGTAGATTTGACCTTTAAATGACCTTGGCTCTGAGATCATGGGATCAAACCGACACCGGATTCAGATTCAGTGACCCAAAAAACATAAAGTGTATATGCTCTGGTCCGTGGGTTTTGACTTTTGTTTCTTTGTGTGTTATAATGTATTTGTGTAGTTTTTAAATGTAAAGAATAAAGAAACTCAGATATCGCCGGTTGATACGCCCTTTGTAATATTTTTCAAGTAATATTGATATAGAATGACCAGATAAAATCTAAATACATCTGAAAATGAAATACATTGTGCATTTTAACGTTTTCTGAAATTTTGAAAATTTCAACATTTGTTCTTACCATACCGGACCGGAATACGCCTCTGGGCGTATGGGGTCTGACTCACCAACATCGTAACTTAGTTTGGGTCTAACTCAGGGACCTTAGACCACATTTCTATAGAAAAATGCGATTTTCAAATATTTCAAAACCCCGGCCATGTAAAAGTCAATTTATTTATAACTCCTTTTACGTCTGTACAGTATGTTAGTGAGAGCCTTGTATCTTTGGCATAGAATTTTCGAAATTCTTTTTCTCTATTTCAATAAATACAAGATTTCGTTCCTTGTGATAACAAGTGCTTTTTCTTTAAAACTGCAGCTAGATACTCAGCTCCATATTTAAGTAATCCTAAATCTCTTAAAAGGTCATTCAACTCTTTCTGATTGAACTTTTCTGGAGACTTGCTCGTTCCATGTGGTGTCACGTCTAGGACTAGCCTTACGTCTCCGGGAGTAGCAAGCGAAGTTATTTTGAGAGTAGAGATGTAGGATATAATGTGGGATAATAAAATAATATATTTTTTTATTCGTATTAATCATGCATTATTTATTTAAATTTGTTAACATAATTATATAATATCTTCTTTTTAAATGAACATATGTAACTAAGTTCTTCTTGCTTTTTAATGAACAAAATCACACATAAAATTACAATATTTATAAACAATTTCATAAAATTATTTAAGTTCAATAACAATTTTAATTTTGATTATATAAACAATTACACGGCGAACACGAAAAGAAATTATAGAATAATATATACGAAATATTATTTTCTTACAAACATTACTAATTAATAATCGAAATAAGAATTATTATAAATGAATGCAGTTCAAATTAAAAATTGTTGCAATTGAAAATATGAATTATTGTCAATAAATTGCAAATCAACCAATGAATATTGTAAATAAAATGCAATGCAAAGAAGAATTGTTATAAATAAATTACAGTTCCAAATAATATAAAATATTAAAATTACAAATTAAAATTACGAATATTACAAAGTGTATAAATTAGAGTGTGCGGGTACCCGGAAAGTCGGGTTACCCGATTCGAAAACCCGACCCGTCGGGTCGGGTATGAGACGGTCGGGCTTCGGGTTTTACCGTAAACCGAAATTTTTCGGTTTGCTCGAATGTTTCTGGCTACCCGAAATATTTCGGTCTACCCGAATGATTCGGGCTACCTGAATGTAACGGACTACCCGAATGTAACGATCTACCCGAATTTTTCGGGCTACCCGAATATTTCGGACTAACCAATCTTCTTATTATAATTAAAATTTTTCCTCAAAAGTGTCCGGCGTCCGACGTTCACTATTGGGCGTCCTGTTATTATGTTTTATATATACGTATGCGTATAAGGGTAAGTGTGTTACGGTGAAGAGGTCAGGGTGAGGGTGATTTTCCTGCAGACGACGTTCGGATGACCTGGAGGTCACCCTGACCACCTGGACATCGTCTCCAGGAAGTGACAATATTTTTTACTATTTTAAGCAGAATGGCATGTAGACTTTCCTGTAGACGACGTTCGGATGACCTGGAGGTTACCCTGACCACCTGGACATCTTCTCCAGGAAATGGCATTTTTTTTACTAATTCAAGCAGAATGTATGTAAAATACGAATATAATATTACATACCAACTAGAAGCAGGTACTGCATTATTAACTGTTACACTTTTTATTTGATTTATATTGTATATATATATATATATATATATATATATATATATATATATATATCTATAAGAAATCTGATTGTAATCTGTTGTATATGTATATGTTGTGTGCGCACATGTGGTTGATAATATACAATATGTGTTTAAATAAATAGATTATTAGAGTTACCGTATAAAATATTGTTTCTCTTACTATTGAGAAGAAACGGGCCAATAAATATAATAAGAAATTTAATAAACTTACATATCTAAACTTTGATCATGACAAGTTTGAAATCAGGCGTGTTGCTATATGATATACCTCTATTTCATCAGTCAACTTTAATTATCCTTGTATTATATTTAATTTTTTTTACTAATTAACCTTAATCCTTGATTTAATATCTTGAAATTACAAGTCAATATAATATAATAAAATAACAATTTTAAATGAATAAACTTAAAAGTAAAATAGTGCGGGAAGAAAAATAACAATTATATATATATTAATAATCAATATTAATAACTTTAAAACTTTTATTGAAAGTAAGTTCCAATATGAAACCTTATATTTTAAATACAATTAAAGACATGAATGTACAATTTTAAGTAAACCTAAAATGCGGATAATTGTAAATGTATTTAAACTAAGAATAAATAATAAATGTAAACTCTCTCAATTAAACTATTTGAAGAACACTTTCTTGACAAAAAAAAGTAATTTATGTGGACATTTAAAATAATAAACAGTATAATTAGCCTTAATAAAATATTAATATAAGGTTTATATAAGCTAAACACAGGAAAATATACCAAATCATAATAGGAAATAGAGTAAATTATATTATACTATTTAAATAAATGAATCATTTTCTTTTACTTTTGACTTAATATGGCTTTTATCGAAAACCAATAAATATAAAATTTTTATAATAATATTGTTAATTAAAGCAATATTAAACTATTCATTTTAAAGTAAATTAAAGAATTTTTTTTTTGATGGAATACTTTGTTTTAGTAGGTTTAACTAGACCTACGCATAAAAGGCATATAAATTTAAATAAAATAAACCTTTACCTTAATTAATTTGTTTAATGTCACGATTTATAATTCACTTGAAAATAAATTTTCACAGCACAAATAAAATTTTCTTTACACTATCGCATATTTGTATATATACATTTCATGTACACTCAAATATAATACTAAATACTTTGTTTCCATAGATCCTGAAATATAAAATAAAAAAAAATCTTTTAACAAAAAACCATTGTTATTTAAAATTATAAATAAAACAATTAAATATAAACAATAAACTATACGTATCTGATAATCTTCTTGGATTGTTTTGTTAACGTTGTAAAGATTTACTTTCCTCAACCTTTAAGTCCATATAACATCCATGAATATTAATAAAACATATCATATAAACATCAATAGATTGAGAAAATAATAAAAGGATGAACGCGTGTGTTGCAGGGCATGTAACATTTATTTTTTCTATTATTATAAATTAAGTTAACATCGGGAATCGAAAATAAATTTATTTGGACTATCAATAATAAACAGAAAGTTTACGCGTCAAATTAACATTAAACACGTGTGTCGCAGGTCAAATTAATTGTTATCGCATACAATACAAGCGTCACTCGCGCATTAATACTTATCTCGTAATTGAAGCTCTCCCCCGAGACCACTTTTACGCCAAAACATCGCAACACGCGTATTGCCTCGAATTTTCTTCGTCGTCCTAGATTGACCAGGTCGTTGATGCCGATAGGGCGATGTCTACGATGAGTTACTGACGACTTCTTTTTCACACGACGTATAGATGGTCCATAGGAGCCGAAGGAGGTGTTGCTTCGCTGGTGGTCCCAGAGAGAGAGAGCTTGCTTGACAAGCGAGGTTTCTGACTAAGGCTCGAGGAGCCTTCAGTCCTGCCAACATAGCAGGTGTCACTGTTCCCCCATATAGAAGAAACATAGCTTACAAACGAAGCGCGCGAATCTATGATTCATGTTGAAACGACCATAAAAATCCGCGCAGATTAAATCACTAGGTCCATCTGCAGCTACGCACTGATATTCCCCTTCCATCACTCTCGAAAAAAGCTTAACACGTTGGCATAAGTCACACGAAAGAACGCATTTTTTCACATCAGAATACAACGCTCTCCAGTAATAATAATTTTGTAAATACGAAACCGTCTTATACACACCGGGATGCCCAAGCTTCTCATGTACCGCTAAAATTAACTCCTTTTTTATTATATTAGGTATACAAATTCTCCAATTTTGACTATTTTTATTTCTATGAAATAATACTTTGTTATAAATTTGATAATCCACCGCGTTTTTTTCAGTTTCATTTAGATCATCGGTAATTTTACGCAATTTTTCATCCTGCATTTGTTTTATCTGTATATTTTCAAATAAAATTTTAAATTGGTCATTTTTATCATGGAGAGCACATGTAACTAACGATGTTACGTGTCCATGGATTTCAGGTAAACAGTAGTCAATCAAAGATGCAATTTTTATTATATTGTCACTTATTTCGCAAAATTTAGCTGCAGGATTGCGACTAAAAAAATCTGCGACTACATTGTCACTTCCCTTACAATATATAACCGACATGTCGTATTGTTGCATTATAAGAGACCAACGTATCAATCTACTATTATGATATTTACTTTCTGATAAAAAGACAAGGCATTTATGGTCAGTAAAAATTTCGAATTTAATCCCGATGAGATAATATTTTAACTTACACACTGTATACACGATAGCGAGTAACTCACGTTCCGTAGTTGTATAACGAGCTTCGGTATCCGATAAACAATGACTAACCAAAGATATTATTCGATAATCACCGGCATCATCAATTTGATACAAAACTCCAGCAATTCCCCTTTCCGAAGCATCACACTGTACTTTTAACATTTTATGAGGCAGAATATGCTTAAGACAAACAACCTGCATAAATTTTTGCTTCAAATTAAGGAATGCCTGAGTATGCTCTTGATTCCATCTCCATACAGAATTTTTCTTTAATAATTCGCGAAACGGATATACCAAACTACTATAATACACACAAAATCGGCGATAATAATTGCAAACTCCGAGAAACTGTTGCAACTGTTTCAAATTTTTTGGTATTTCGAAATCACGAATATTAGCTAAATTTGCTGGATCGGGTAATATTCCATTTGGCGAAATTCTATGACCAACGAACGTTAATAAAAATTATTATTAAGATAACTTTAAATATAATTATAAAGAAGGTGTATGATAAAATTGTAATGAATGTTTCGACCACAATTGCCTGTTGGTCTCATCAGTAAGGACTGGCAATCTACCTTAGACATTGAATATAGAATTTATATCGAAATAGACCAAGAACAATACTATTGAATGGGGTACATATATACAATTAGAAGACTTTATCACTTACATGTATTCAAAACCAAGAAAAAATCCCTAGTGGATAAAGTTGAAAACAATCAATATTGTCTTGGGTAGGCGCAAAAATGACCACACACGCCTAAATAAGATTTTAAAGAGTAATACGCTCGTGAATTTTATGTTATATTAAATTTTTAACGGTCTGTACGAGCCAGAATATATCTTTTGTCGTAGAACTGTATAGAATAGTCTTTTGTTATTGTTTCTCTGTTTTTCGGTGTTAACCGCGTCTAACTGCGCGAGAGTTTGACTAATCGCCTACATATCTTGTATATTTACAGAAGCGAGAGCTTGTTTCACCCAATATGGATACTGTTGAATTATAATATAATTACGTTCATATTCTATAATTTTCGGCAAGATATAATTAGCTTTATGCAGTTGTTGATAAAAATAAGTTTGAAAGTTTATTTCATTTTGACGATATCGAGAATTTGACCAATTGTTTTTTACTTTGACCTGTATCGGTACCGAATAAAATTCTTCCACGAATTTAGTTTTAAATTGATCGTATGAATTTACAGGTTGCAAATTGAACCACAATTGAGCCTTACCATCTAACGCGATTTCAACTATAGTCAGTTTTTTTTCTTCGGCAATATTTTTTACCTTTAAAAATTTATCCAAATTTTCTAAAAATTCAATCGGGTTCATCGAGTTTTCATCGGTAAATTTCGGAATTTTAATATCGAATTGAGCATTATTTAGACCGCTTATTACCTGACAAATCTCCGTCATACCTGACGCCTGAGCATTACTTCCAAATTGTTGAGCCGTACTCGCTGGCTCTTGTCGAGTATTCTGCGCTAAGGTTTGGAGACGCTGCCTTTCTTGGTCCTGTTGTTGTCTAGCTGTTATAAGTGCCTGTTTTGCATTGTGTGACTGTTGTTGTTCAGCTTTCAAGGCCTCTTTGAGTTGATTAATTTCCTCCATTTGTTTCGCAATTTGCTCGTCGCGTTGATTAATTGCTTGCTCCATTGTCAGCTTCGATTTTGAGATGCGAGGTTTCTTTCTTCGGATAGGACAATTATTATAAGTCAATATTTTTTTACTTATTCTACCTGATCTCGTCGTATAAACGTTATTTTTAGATGCCATACAATTCACACGTCAATCCATTCATTATAGGTTCGAATTTATATGGAAAACGTATTTAATAATAAATCAATCGTCCACAAAACCGAGTTGGGCGCCAATGTAAAGATTTACTTTCCTCAACCATTAAGTCCATATAACATCCATGAATATTAATAAAATATATCATATAAACATCAATAGATTGAGAAAATAATAAAAGGATGAACGCTTGTGTTGCAGGGCATGTAACATTTATTTTTTCTATTATTATAAACTAAGTTAACATCGGGAATCGAGAATAAATTTATTTGGACTATCAATAATAAACAGAAAGTTTACGCGTCAAATTAACATTAATCACGTGTGTCGCAGGTCAAATTAATTGTTACAATACAAGCGTCACTCGCGCATTAATACTTATCTCGTAATTGAAGCTCTCCCCCGAGACCACTTTTACGCCAAAACATCGCAACACGCGTATTGCCTCGAATTCGTCGTCCTAGATTGACCAGGTCGTTGATGCCGATAGGGCGATGTCTACGATGAGTTACTAATGACTTTCTTTT
The DNA here is from genome assembly GCA_026168455.1 of Theocolax elegans. Taxonomy (NCBI): domain Eukaryota; kingdom Metazoa; phylum Arthropoda; class Insecta; order Hymenoptera; family Cerocephalidae; genus Theocolax; species Theocolax elegans. The sequence goes on along the minus strand of CM047427.1, from coordinate 31,159,497 downwards.
CGCACGACGTATAGATGGTCCATAGGAGCCGAAGGAGGTGTTGCTTCGCTGGTGGTCCCAGAGAGAGAGAGCTTGTTTGACGAGCGAGCTTTCTGACTAAGGCTCGAGGAGCCTTCAGTCCTGCCAACATAGCAGGTGTCACTGTTCCCCCATATAGGAGAAACATAGCTTACAAACGAAGCGCGCGAATCTATGATTCATGTTGAAACGACCATAAAAATCCGCGCAGATTAAATCACTAGGTCCATCTGCAGCTACGCACTGATATTCCCCTTCCATCACTCTCGAAAAAAGCTTAACACGTTGGCATAAGTCACACGAAAGAACGCATTTTTTCACATCAGAATACAACGCTCTCCAGTAATAATAATTTTGTAAATACGAAACCGTCTTATACACACCGGGATGCCCAAGCTTCTCATGTACCGCTAAATTAACTCCTTTTTTATTATATTAGGTATACAAATTCTCCAATTTTGACTATTTTTATTTCTATGAAATAATACTTTGTTATAAATTTGATAATCCACCGCGTTTTTTTTCAGTTTCATTTAGATCATCGGTAATTTTACGCAATTTTTCATCCTGCATTTGTTTTATCTGTATATTTTCAAATAAAATTTTAAATTGGTCATTTTTATCATGGAGAGCACATGTAACTAACGATGTTACGTGTCCATGGATTTCAGGTAAACAGTAGTCAATCAAAGATGCAATTTTTATTATATTGTCACTTATTTCGCAAAATTTAGCTGCAGGATTGCGACTAAAAAAATCTGCGACTACATTGTCACTTCCCTTACAATATATAACCGACATGTCGTATTGTTGCATTATAAGAGACCAACGTATCAATCTACTATTATGATATTTACTTTCTGATAAAAAGACAAGGCATTTATGGTCAGTAAAAATTTCGAATTTAATCCCGATGAGATAATATTTTAACTTACACACTGTATACACGATAGCGAGTAACTCACGTTCCGTAGTTGTATAACGAGCTTCGGTATCCGATAAACAATGACTAACCAAAGATATTATTCGATAATCACCGGCATCATCAATTTGATACAAAACTCCAGCAATTCCCCTTTCCGAAGCATCACACTGTACTTTTAACATTTTATGAGGCAGAATATGCTTAAGACAAACAACCTGCATAAATTTTTGCTTCAAATTAAGGAATGCCTGAGTATGCTCTTGATTCCATCTCCATACAGAATTTTTCTTTAATAATTCGCGAAACGGATATACCAAACTACTATAATACACACAAAATCGGCGATAATAATTGCAACTCCGAGAAACTGTTGCAACTGTTTCAAATTTTTTGGTATTTCGAAATCACGAATATTAGCTAAATTTGCTGGATCGGGTAATATTCCATTTGGCGAAATTCTATGACCAACGAACGTTAATAAAAATTATTATTAAGATAACTTTAAATATAATTATAAAGAAGGTGTATGATAAAATTGTAATAAATGTTTCGACCACAATTGCCTGTTGGTCTCATCAGTAAGGACTGGCAATCTACCTTAGACATTGAATATAGAATTTATATCGAAATAGACCAAGAACAATACTATTGAATGGGGTACATATATACAATTAGAAGACTTTATCACTTACATGTATTCAAAACCAAGAAAAAATCCCTAGTGGATAAAGTTGAAAACAATCAATATTGTCTTGGGTAGGCGCAAAAATGACCACACACGCCTAAATAAGATTTTAAAGAGTAATACGCTCGTGAATTTTATGTTATATTAAATTTTTAACGGTCTGTACGAGCCAGAATATATCTTTTGTCGTAGAACTGTATAGAATAGTCTTTTGTTATTGTTTCTCTGTTTTTCGGTGTTAACCGCGTCTAACTGCGCGAGAGTTTGACTAATCGCCTACATATCTTGTATATTTACAGAAGCGAGAGCTTGTTTCACCCAATATGGATACTGTTGAATTATAATATAATTACGTTCATATTCTATAATTTTCGGCAAGATATAATTAGCTTTATGCAGTTGTTGATAAAAATAAGTTTGAAAGTTTATTTCATTTTGACGATATCGAGAATTTGACCAATTGTTTTTTACTTTGACCTGTATCGGTACCGAATAAAATTCTTCCACGAATTTAGTTTTAAATTGATCGTATGAATTTACAGGTTGCAAATTGAACCACAATTGAGCCTTACCATCTAACGCGATTTCAACTATAGTCAGTTTTTTTTTCTTCGGCAATATTTTTTACCTTTAAAAATTTATCCAAATTTTCTAAAAATTCAATCGGGTTCATCGAGTTTTCATCGGTAAATTTCGGAATTTTAATATCGAATTGAGCATTATTAGACCGCTTATTACCTGACAAATCTCCGTCATACCTGACGCCTGAGCATTACTTCCAAATTGTTGAGCCGTACTCGCTGGCTCTTGTCGAGTATTCTGCGCTAAGGTTTGGAGACGCTGCCTTTCTTGGTCCTGTTGTTGTCTAGCTGTTATAAGTGCCTGTTTTGCATTGTGTGACTGTTGTTGTTCAGCTTTCAAGGCCTCTTTGAGTTGATTAATTTCCTCCATTTGTTTCGCAATTTGCTCGTCGCGTTGATTAATTGCTTGCTCCATTGTCAGCTTCGATTTTGAGATGCGAGGTTTCTTTCTTCGGATAGGACAATTATTATAAGTCAATATTTTTTTACTTATTCTACCTGATCTCGTCGTATAAACGTTATTTTTAGATGCCATACAATTCACACGTCAATCCATTCATTATAGGTTCGAATTTATATGGAAAACGTATTTAATAATAAATCAATCGTCCACAAAACCGAGTTGGGCGCCAATGTAAAGATTTACTTTCCTCAACCATTAAGTCCATATAACATCCATGAATATTAATAAAACATATCATATAAACATCAATAGATTGAGAAAATAATAAAAGGATGAACGCGTGTGTTGCAGGGCATGTAACATTTATTTTTTCTATTATTATAAATTAAGTTAACATCGGGAATCGAGAATAAATTTATTTGGACTATCAATAATAAACAGAAAGTTTACGCGTCAAATTAACATTAAACACGTGTGTCGCAGGTCAAATTAATTGTTATCGCATACAATACAAGCGTCACTCGCGCATTAATACTTATCTCGTAATTGAAGCTCTCCCCCGAGACCACTTTTACGCCAAAACATCGCAACACGCGTATTGCCTCGAATTTTCTTCGTCGTCCTAGATTGACCAGGTCGTTGATGCCGATAGGGCGATGTCTACGATGAGTTACTGACGACTTCTTTTTCACACGACGTATAGATGGTCCATAGGAGCCGAAGGAGGTGTTGCTTCGCTGGTGGTCCCAGAGAGAGAGAGCTTGCTTGACAAGCGAGGTTTCTGACTAAGGCTCGAGGAGCCTTCAGTCCTGCCAACATAGCAGGTGTCACTGTTCCCCCATATAGAAGAAACATAGCTTACAAACGAAGCGCGCGAATCTATGATTCATGTTGAAACGACCATAAAAATCCGCGCAGATTAAATCACTAGGTCCATCTGCAGCTACGCACTGATATTCCCCTTCCATCACTCTCGAAAAAGCTTAACACGTTGGCATAAGTCACACGAAAGAACGCATTTTTTCACATCAGAATACAACGCTCTCCAGTAATAATAATTTTGTAAATACGAAACCGTCTTATACACACCGGGATGCCCAAGCTTCTCATGTACCGCTAAAATTAACTCCTTTTTTATTATATTAGGTATACAAATTCTCCAATTTTGACTATTTTTATTTCTATGAAATAATACTTTGTTATAAATTTGATAATCCACCGCGTTTTTTTCAGTTTCATTTAGATCATCGGTAATTTTACGCAATTTTTCATCCTGCATTTGTTTTATCTGTATATTTTCAAATAAAATTTTAAATTGGTCATTTTTATCATGGAGAGCACATGTAACTAACGATGTTACGTGTCCATGGATTTCAGGTAAACAGTAGTCAATCAAAGATGCAATTTTTATTATATTGTCACTTATTTCGCAAAATTTAGCTGCAGGATTGCGACTAAAAAAATCTGCGACTACATTGTCACTTCCCTTACAATATATAACCGACATGTCGTATTGTTGCATTATAAGAGACCAACGTATCAATCTACTATTATGATATTTACTTTCTGATAAAAGACAAGGCATTTATGGTCAGTAAAAATTTCGAATTTAATCCCGATGAGATAATATTTTAACTTACACACTGTATACACGATAGCGAGTAACTCACGTTCCGTAGTTGTATAACGAGCTTCGGTATCCGATAAACAATGACTAACCAAAGATATTATTCGATAATCACCGGCATCATCAATTTGATACAAAACTCCAGCAATTCCCCTTTCCGAAGCATCACACTGTACTTTTAACATTTTATGAGGCAGAATATGCTTAAGACAAACAACCTGCATAAATTTTTGCTTCAAATTAAGGAATGCCTGAGTATGCTCTTGATTCCATCTCCATACAGAATTTTTCTTTAATAATTCGCGAAACGGATATACCAAACTACTATAATACACACAAAATCGGCGATAATAATTGCAAACTCCGAGAAACTGTTGCAACTGTTTCAAATTTTTTGGTATTTCGAAATCACGAATATTAGCTAAATTTGCTGGATCGGGTAATATTCCATTTGGCGAAATTCTATGACCAACGAACGTTAATAAAAATTATTATTAAGATAACTTTAAATATAATTATAAAGAAGGTGTATGATAAAATTGTAATGAATGTTTCGACCACAATTGCCTGTTGGTCTCATCAGTAAGGACTGGCAATCTACCTTAGACATTGAATATAGAATTTATATCGAAATAGACCAAGAACAATACTATTGAATGGGGTACATATATACAATTAGAAGACTTTATCACTTACATGTATTCAAAACCAAGAAAAAATCCCTAGTGGATAAAGTTGAAAACAATCAATATTGTCTTGGGTAGGCGCAAAAATGACCACACACGCCTAAATAAGATTTTAAAGAGTAATACGCTCGTGAATTTTATGTTATATTAAATTTTTAACGGTCTGTACGAGCCAGAATATATCTTTTGTCGTAGAACTGTATAGAATAGTCTTTTGTTATTGTTTCTCTGTTTTTCGGTGTTAACCGCGTCTAACTGCGCGAGAGTTTGACTAATCGCCTACATATCTTGTATATTTACAGAAGCGAGAGCTTGTTTCACCCAATATGGATACTGTTGAATTATAATATAATTACGTTCATATTCTATAATTTTCGGCAAGATATAATTAGCTTTATGCAGTTGTTGATAAAAATAAGTTTGAAAGTTTATTTCATTTTGACGATATCGAGAATTTGACCAATTGTTTTTTACTTTGACCTGTATCGGTACCGAATAAAATTCTTCCACGAATTTAGTTTTAAATTGATCGTATGAATTTACAGGTTGCAAATTGAACCACAATTGAGCCTTACCATCTAACGCGATTTCAACTATAGTCAGTTTTTTTTCTTCGGCAATATTTTTTACCTTTAAAAATTTATCCAAATTTTCTAAAAATTCAATCGGGTTCATCGAGTTTTCATCGGTAAATTTCGGAATTTTAATATCGAATTGAGCATTATTTAGACCGCTTATTACCTGACAAATCTCCGTCATACCTGACGCCTGAGCATTACTTCCAAATTGTTGAGCCGTACTCGCTGGCTCTTGTCGAGTATTCTGCGCTAAGGTTTGGAGACGCTGCCTTTCTTGGTCCTGTTGTTGTCTAGCTGTTATAAGTGCCTGTTTTGCATTGTGTGACTGTTGTTGTTCAGCTTTCAAGGCCTCTTTGAGTTGATTAATTTCCTCCATTTGTTTCGCAATTTGCTCGTCGCGTTGATTAATTGCTTGCTCCATTGTCAGCTTCGATTTTGAGATGCGAGGTTTCTTTCTTCGGATAGGACAATTATTATAAGTCAATATTTTTTTACTTATTCTACCTGATCTCGTCGTATAAACGTTATTTTTAGATGCCATACAATTCACACGTCAATCCATTCATTATAGGTTCGAATTTATATGGAAAACGTATTTAATAATAAATCAATCGTCCACAAAACCGAGTTGGGCGCCAATGTAAAGATTTACTTTCCTCAACCATTAAGTCCATATAACATCCATGAATATTAATAAAATATATCATATAAACATCAATAGATTGAGAAAATAATAAAAGGATGAACGCTTGTGTTGCAGGGCATGTAACATTTATTTTTTCTATTATTATAAACTAAGTTAACATCGGGAATCGAGAATAAATTTATTTGGACTATCAATAATAAACAGAAAGTTTACGCGTCAAATTAACATTAATCACGTGTGTCGCAGGTCAAATTAATTGTTACAATACAAGCGTCACTCGCGCATTAATACTTATCTCGTAATTGAAGCTCTCCCCCGAGACCACTTTTACGCCAAAACATCGCAACACGCGTATTGCCTCGAATTCGTCGTCCTAGATTGACCAGGTCGTTGATGCCGATAGGGCGATGTCTACGATGAGTTACTAATGACTTTCTTTTCGCACGACGTATAGATGGTCCATAGGAGCCGAAGGAGGTGTTGCTTCGCTGGTGGTCCCAGAGAGAGAGAGCTTGTTTGACGAGCGAGCTTTCTGACTAAGGCTCGAGGAGCCTTCAGTCCTGCCAACATAGCAGGTGTCACTGTTCCCCCATATAGGAGAAACATAGCTTACAAACGAAGCGCGCGAATCTATGATTTATGTTGAAACGCTACAACGTAATCACTATTAACTAGGAAATGATTTCAAAGATATAAGCAAAACGTATTTATTTTACAACTTTAAACAAATAAACTAATATATATCTAATATATGCAAATTTTAAATTCGCTATAAGGAGGTTATAAATAAATTGACGGCAAGAATCTTTCTGCTATTTTGATACAATCACTCTATTCCGGATTTCGACTTAGGGGAAAAATAAAACAAGCGTGACGTAAAAGTGATAGACTTATAAAGATAGACTTCGTGTTCAATAGGGAGATCTGAAGTATTGATTAAAAAAAGAGAGGTGATACGACAGTCCTTCTTTCTCTGTCTAAATGTGAGAGTGGAGGGGATGCGGTAAAGAAAGCAGCACGCAGTTACCGACATAACGAATATATATATAAGAACAACAAAAAGTTAAACGTTCACTACAGGTTATTTCAATATAAAATTTATCGGGCTTTGCGAACCAATAAGCTTTATTAAGCAAGGTTTTTACTCTTCGTCCACTATGGTTGGTGGAAGTCCCAGAGTAAACCTTTAAAATTTAAAAAATTGGCGTTTCGACCACAGCACTCTAGCTTTGGTCTCCTCAGTAAGGAGCTAGAGGCCTTCCTTAGACACCCGTCGCAGATGGAAAGCGACGACAAATGAAAGAAGTGCGGCTATATAAATATGCCTTGTTATCGACTGTTTCTCTAACGGGTAGAGAGAACAGTCGTATCCTCCTGGTGGTAAGAACTCCCACCAACCATGAGCGCGACGTTTTTCACCCGAAGTCGCGAGTTTTAAGAACAACAAAAAGTTAAACGTTCGCTACAGGTTATTTCAATATAAAATTTATCGGGCTTTGCGAACCAATAAGCTTTATTAAGCAAGGTTTTTACTCTTCGTCCACTATGGTTGGTGGAAGTCCCAGAGTAAACCTTTAAAATTTAAAAAATTGGCGTTTCGACCACAGCACTCTAGCTTTGGTCTCCTCAGTAAGGAGCTAGAGGCCTTCCTTAGACACCCGTCGCAGATGGAAAGCGACGACAAATGAAAGAAGTGCGGCTATATAAATATGCCTTGTTATACTCCTACAGGTTATTTCAATATAAATTTATCGGGCTTTGCCGAACCAATAAGCTTTATTAAGCAAGGTTTTTACTCTTCGTCCACTATGGTTGGTGGAAGTCCCAGAGTAAACCTTTAAAATTTAAAAATTGGCGTTTCGACCACAGCACTCTAGCTTTGGTCTCCTCAGTAAGGAGCTAGAGGCCTTCCTTAGACACCCGTCGCAGATGGAAAGCGACGACAAATGAAGAAGTGCGGCTATATAAATATGCCTTGTTATCGACTGTTTCTCTAACGGGTAGAGAGAACAGTCGTATCCTCCTGGTGGTAAGAACTCCCACCAACCATGAGCGCGACGTTTTTCACCCGAAGTCGCGAGGTTTTAAGAAACAACAAAAAGTTAAACGTTCGCTACAGGTTATTTCAATATAAAATTTATCGGTCTTTGCGAACCAATATGCTTTATTAAGCAAGGTTTTTACTCTTCGTCCACTATGGTTGGTGGAAGTCCCAGAGTAAACCTTTAAAATTTAAAAAATTAGCGTTTCGACCACAGCACTCTAGCTTTGGTCTCCTCAGTAAGGAGCTAGAGGCCTTCCTTAGACGCCCGTCGCAGATGGAAAGCGACGACAAATGAAAGAGCATAAAGCATATTGGTTCGCAAAGACCGATAAATTTTATATTGAAATAACCTGTAGCGAACGTTTAACTTTTTGTTGTTCTTAAAACTCGCGACTTCGGGTGAAAAACGTCGCGCTCATGGTTGGTGGGAGTTCTTACCACCAGGAGGATACGACTGTTCTCTCTACCCGTTAGAGAAACAGTCGATAACAAGGCATATTTATATAGCCACACTTCTTTCATTTGTCGTCGCTTTCCATCTGCGACGGGCGTCTAAGGAAGGCCTCTAGCTCCTTACTGAGGAGACCAAAGCTAGAGTGCTGTGGTCGAAACGCCAATTTTTAAAATTTTAAAGGTTTACTCTGGGACTTCCACCAACCATAGTGGACGAAGAGTAAAAACCTTGCTTAATAAAGCATATTGGTTCGGAAAGACTGATAAATTTTATATTGAAATAACCTGTAGCGAACGTTTAACTTTTTGTTGTTCTTAAAACTCGCGACTTCGGGTGAAAAACGTCGCGCTCATGGTTGGTGGGAGTTCTTACCACCAGGAGGATACGACTGTTCTCTCTACCCGTTAGAGAAACAGTCGATAACAAGGCATATTTATATAGCCACACTTCTTTCATTTGTCGTCGCTTTCCATCTGCGACGGGCGTCTAAGGAAGGCCTCTAGCTCCTTACTGAGGAGACCAAAGCTAGAGTGCTGTGGTCGAAACGCCAATTTTTTAAATTTTAAAGGTTTACTCTGGAACTTCCACCAACCATAGTGGACGAAGAGTAAAAACCTTGCTTAATAAAGCATATTGGTTCGCAAAGCCCGATAAATTTTATATTGAAAGAATATATATATATATATATATATATATATATATATATATGTTGTTTACGTATGAAGATGCTTTGTGAATGCGTAACAATATAAATAAAAATGGTTTGGAAGTGTTGCATATGCAAATTAACTTCAGGAGAAGTAGAAAATGTGTCTTTTCATAGGTAAGTAGTATAAGTAAGTACTATAAATTACATAACATTTAAAAACAGTTAGAATTTAGAGGTTAGTTAACGTTGTTCGTTTAAAATCTTTATATATTAATTTATTTATAAATTTATATAACTAATATTTGCCATAAATTTTATAGAAATTTGTTGCATATTCAAAAATTAAAACCTTAAATTTTAATAGAAATTAATTCAACCCGTGTAAAATTTGTATGTAATTACATTTCAGCTTTCCTAAAAAGGAAGATTTAAGATCAAAATGGATCATCGCAATTGGGAGAGAAGTAAGTAAAAGTAGTTCTGTTTGTAGCAGACACTTTGAAGAGTGTAATTTTCAATACAAAGTTTTTGGAGACGGAGTAAGAAGATATCTCTCAACAAATGCAGTTCCGTCCTTAAAATTAAGTCGTTGCTTTGACAGGTACTTAATAAGCATTTTACTATTTTTCTATTGCATTACATGATTAATATTAAAATAAATGTTTTTGTAGAAAAAATTTAAAATCAATGCCTGAACCGGAGATAACTAAACCAGCTGAGATAGTCAGTCAAACTGTGGAAATTCAGTTACATGAGTAAGTCTAAATTGTAACAGAAAATAATTTATGGTTATTCTTTTTATAAAAAGGTTAGTGTATTCTATTAAAAAAGTACGTACTCATATAAGAACCCATCATAATAAATAATACAATTTGTCTGTATTGTTGACTTGGTATTGTATTTGTATTTCAGAAAAAGTAGTAAGTTACCGTTGATAGGTGCAAAGAGATTTTGCAATCCTCGCTCTGTTGGAGATCTCCGGAGAGATGATTTTACATCAGACATTACTTTTCAAATTGTGCAGAAGTATGTTGAAGAAACAAAAAAGATGTTGAAAACAAAAAATCAACAAGTAAAGCGTTTAACGAAAAAAATAGATAATTTACAAGATCTATTAAGTTATTTAGAAAAGTACAATGTACTTTCTGAGGAAGGTATTAATGTTTTGCAAGTAAGTACATAGGGATATATAAATAAGATTATTAATTTATATTTTATCAAGTCAACATCAGTGAGAAAAATTTAATTTAAAATAACAAACAATATTATCTATAATCAACTGATATAAAATTTATACAATGAATTTTCATTTTATATAATCTTTTAATTGTTAAATTAAAAGATCAATTTAACATACGATATTTCACAATATTCAATGCAGATGTTTTGTAAAAATTAAATAACATTTTTCTACATTGCTGCTAAAGATAAAAGATAAAGTAATTAAAGTATGTTTTATAAAATATATTTGCAACTAGCATATCATATTGGATTGTAGAGGCCTACGATGGCTCGGTCGGTAGGGCGTCGGGCTCGTAATCTGGAGGTCCCAGGTTCGATTCCCGGCCCCGACCGATTGATACAAGCACCACTGGTGAATGTATTTTCAACAAGTGCTTTCTTCACCAAGACATCGTATGACCTCCGTCGCTAATTAGCACCGGTTTGGGAGCATAAAAAGAGCGACGTTAAAATAATAAAAAAAAAAAAAAATATTGGATTGTAATAGATTAAAAGGATGAGTATATTTTTAACATAATTGAATATAATATTGTAAATGAAAATTATGATGAAATTAAAAAATTGTAATGAAATATTTAAATTTTAGTGTAAGTATATGATTTGAGCATATGATTTTTAAATTGCGTGGAAGAATGTTTTGAATACTTGTAAAAGCGAAATCATTCGTAATTTATTTTGTAAATTAATTAAGATATTAAAATGTAAATTAATTAATTAATGATTAACATAATTAGCAATTAATAGTTAAAAATCATGTTTTATATATTTATAATTTATATTTATACTTTAATTGTTCTATCTATTGATATGAAAATTGTTAGAACTATAATTTTAAAATATCAAAAAGAAATCATTAAAATAAAAATTATTTACAAATAATTAAAAGTACATATTTCTAATTAAAAATTGTAGTTGTAAAGAACATAAAATTTTAAACTAAAGTAATGCTGAAAATTACAAAACAATAAATAATTTTCTTTTTTTATTAAAATAATACACCATAAGTTATTATAGTAGTACACCATAAGTTATTAAATGTGTAAAGTACGAACATTTGTAAACAATATTATAGTATTGTTTTAAAATCGTAGGGGAAAACGAAAATTAATTTAAATGTTATAAATATTTACATAACAAATAAAAATTATAAAATATACGACTAAAATAAGCTTTTTATTAATTACTGTACCGTTATACAGACTAAAGAATTTATTCTTTAATGGTGAGTTTTGAACAGTGAATTTTTCTTTACTTAGTTTTATTTTTATCATGATCATGTTAGTTTAATTAGTGTGAATATAATTTATTAGTAATGATTTTAATCATTCATATTTCTTACTAACATAATTTTAAGGGTAAAATACTGTGTACAAACATAATTTTAAGGGTAAAATACTTTGTACTAACATATTTGTAAAGATAAAATAGTAAGTTTTATTTAGTAACTGAAGCATGTATGTTTTTAGATTATTGCACGCATTCAAAAAAATATAATTTGTTCTATTTTGTGGAATTTACAACTCTTTTACATAATGCACATTTGAAAGCAATATTTAATTACACATACTGATTATTTCAATTAATTTTAATTTGTTATTGTTATTAGATGCGATCTTCAACTGCTTTACATGAGATATTAAAAAATTCTTTAGTATCGAATAAACCAACATCATATTCAACTGCGGTAAAAGAATTCGCATGCACACTATTATTTTATTCTGCATCTGCATATAAACATGTAAGGGAAAATTTTTTCAATTGTTTACCAGATCCGCAATCAGTTAGGAGATGGTTTTCAAACTTTCAATTAAATCCTGGTATTAGTCAAAGTGTATTACTAAGTGTAAGAAATATCATCGAAGAAGAAAAACAAAAAGGTAAAAAATTGCAGTTTGGAATTCAATTGGATGAGATGTCGATAAAAAAACAAATGGAAATACGCAATAATGTTTGTTATGGAACGGTTGATTTAGGTATACAAAAAGCAGAAATACAGTCTACAGAGGAAGCTTCATATGCTCTTATTGTAATGCTTGTGTGCTTGAATGGCCATTTTAAGACGCCAATTGCTTATTATTTTATTAAAAGCTTATCAGGTAAAGCAAGGGCTAATTTATTGCTAGAAATACTAATGACACTGCATGAAAATGGAATTAGTGATGTCCGTGCAATTACGTTTGATGGAGCAGTAACGAATTTTGCAATGGTTGCAAAACTTGGAGCTACTCTTCATAGCGTAAAAGAAGAATGTTCTCTTCAACATCCAATCACAAGTTAACCAATTGTTATCGTTCCCGACGCATGTCACATGCTAAAGTTAATAAGAAAGTGAAACTTGCAGCTCAAATTCTTAGTGTGCGATAGCAAATGCATTAACTTATATGGAATTAAAATACCCCAAGAATTTCTTTAATGCTAATGCGACCTCAACTTTTTGTAAAAACATGAATGACACTTATGATCTTTTAAATTCGAGGAGGAAATTTGTCAAAAATGATTCTCAATCTTGTTTTACAATAGATAATATTAACGAAATGGAAGACAAAATTAATGCTCTAATACGTTATATTAGTTCTTTAAAAATTATTTTAGATAACGGTCAAATTAAATCTATATTAGAAAGTAAAAGAAAAACGGGATTTTGGGGCATGATCACTGCTATGAAAAGTATTTTAAAACTTTCAAAGTATCTTTTTAATAATAATTTAATGACATACGTATTAAGTTATAAACTATCGCAAGATCATTTAGAAACTTTTTTCTCATGCATTAGAAAACAAGGAGGATTCAATAATAATCCAACCTGTTTTCAATTCATCTGCGCGTACAAAAAGTTAGTGAGTCACGTAAACTCAATAATTCCGCATGAAGGAAATTGTACTCCTCAAGATTGTACTGGCATTTTAAAAATTAAAGAGCAGCAAAATCAACAAACGTGTGACATTTTGACATTAAAATATGATCATGATTATATTGGTACTAATGGTTGGTGCTGGAACGAATATAGAAACGATGTCGTTACTTACATCGCTGGTTCTATTGTTCGATCGTTGACAAGAAGGATAAAATGTGAATTATGTTGCTATTGCTTAGAAAGTGCCAGTACAACGTGCGATTTGATTAAAATTAAAGATAGAGGAGGTTCCGATGAAGTAATTACAGAAGCTTTACCAGATAAAAAAAAATAAAAAAGAAAAGTGGCCTATTGTTCCCCAGCCCAGACGTTGTGTCGATTTGCAAAACAGCTGAACAAGTTTTGAGAAGCACACAAAATCTTTTTTCGCGAAAGAATATTATAGACATACTTGTACTAACTGCTAAAACACAATTATATTTTTTACCGTTATTTACAAGATTGGATAATTTGATGGAAAAGACTGTTACTTCTACTCATAAAGTAGAATTAATAGACAAAATTTTAAAAAAATATTTTAAAATTAGATTATACGCTGAAAGTCGAAACTTACAAGACCACATACAACGCATACGAACTTTTCATAACCGACTGGTGGTATTCAAAAATCAATAGAATAGTACTTTTTGCATCAAGGGCGTAAAATGAAATTTCGCGCCTTGAGCGAAAATGCGAAATTTACGCCCGAGATCTAAACAATATTTTTTGATGCAGTAGGCGCAAAAATATAATTTTATAGCTCGAACATAACAATTGCTTTGAGTAAAATGAAACTTACTTATCCTACCACTATCCTTTATTTTAATTTTATTTATTGTGTTTACAATATTGCCACTTGCTATGTAAATAATTGTATTTAATTTCCTCCTTCCATTTCTATTCATCGAATTTCATGATCAATGATTAATCATTTTATTTCTATATTATCAAGGTAAACTATAATGTTTCACTTTTTAAATTCTAAGCATTACAAAACTAAGTTTATTTGTTTACTATTACTTTAATGCATGTACAGCGTAGCGCACATTCAAGCAGGTATATAATTGCTTTTAAAATTAAGTAAAAATATTATTGTAAAAATTATTTTTTCAAGTATATTTAAGATATTACTATATTGTTTTATCATATGTACGTATACATTATGAATATTACAGAAAAAAGTGATATAAAATTCAACCGATTTGTAAAAATTTATTAAAAAATAGTATTTAAAAAAATTATAAAAAAAATCTACCATTGGATTTGAACTACGAACATTTGCCTTCACGAAAACGTGAACTTAGACCACACGACCAACATTCTGCATTACTTGTATCAGTCATAAAATCGAACTTAATAATTTACCTCCTTCAACGTTTATGCATACACATAATTCATTGTTAATTAAACCATGATTTACTCATAATTTTAGTACTTTTTTGTTATTTTATGTATACACACGATTTATTAAAATGCATTTAAATAACAAGAACATATTGTACCCCGCTTATTTCTTAGACGCATGCGCAATTAGCATTTTCTTTCCCGACAATCTCTCCCCCTTACCTACTCCTTTTCGCCTGTGCGAGAAAGACAGAGTGACTGTCGACATATCTCTGTCCTTCAATCAAGAATTCAACGGTAAGGTAAGAGCGCGCAGTCTATCTCTATAAGTCTATGGTAAAAGTCAAGGTGGGTAGAAACACGGAATTTGGTCTACCAGCGCTGTTTTGTATATGTATATATATATATATATATATATATATATATATATATATATATATATATATATATATATATATATATATATATTTAAATTAGTTTAACTTGGATTTTGAAATTTCTTTATTTTATTATTGTCATTGAAATCAAGGAAATATATGTATATGTGCATGCATATACATCTATAATTATTTTTATTTATTTAATTTCTTAATTTAATATATTTGAATTTTTTTTATATGTTATTTACTTTTATAATATACGTCATACTAATTTATTACTTATAACCATTAAATAAATAATAATTATAAACCAATTATTAGCTGTTGATATTCGATATACATATTGTAACGGTAAGGTACTGTTTACCTCACCGTTTGACGAATTCGAGCAACACGAGCGAACAGTATCATAATGTTCGCATCGGTTTGAGCCGGCGAGATTCGGCTCGGCTCGGTTCGTCGTGGCTACACGGGCGGGATCGACTTTGCGCGCGAAAGATTCGCGCACGCACCTCATTAGAGAGGTAAGGGGGAGATTCGCGCGCACTGGATAGAGTGATAGCCACCTTCTTACGCGACAGGTATGATCCCCCCGCGTCCCGTGTTTAGCTTCGCTGTGCTGTGATTTACCGTGCGTTTTGTGTGTGTGTTTCGACTGCAGGCCGATCCTGCATTTGCAGTGAGTGGTGCTACACCGTGCATCTGTCAGCAGCCACACAACCCCGGTGCACGGGCGAGCGGACAATCCGTCCGATACCGCAGCGAGAGTGAGAGAGAGAGAAAGCAACTGATTGGCTGGTCGTTGTTTACCAACGACTACAGCAGCGTACAAAGTAAAAGGTATCACTTCACGCGATCGTGTTTTTATTCGCACTTAATCGTGTTGCTTTATACCAGTCCCGTTGACTGGATATATTATTTTAGTTTGTGATATTTTCTTCCCCTCTCTCTACAAGTCGGCCGTTTACCGATTTGTAATAAAAGCGTAGACCTCGGCGACAATCAAATATTTTATTTATTATTTATCTTTGTTTATTTATTTCAATAAATTCATATTATTACTAAGATTCAATCCGGTGTTCGATTAATTGAATTTAACCACGTACGATTCCTTCCTTAATCCTAAAAGCTCGTATATTTCTGGTTGACAAGTGCTCGACACGATATCCCTGTTTCGCGGTCAATTTCAGATTTGAATTTTACCTGGTTGTTATCTGAAACAGTAACTTGGTTTCAGACTAACATTTAACAGATTTGGTAGAACGGACATGTAACCGTCGCCGCATCGCGGGAAAAATATGTTTATTTAAATACGGTAAGTTTAACCGTACCGCTGAGCAGCCGCGATATTAAAATAAACATCCGTGCGGCAACCAAACTGTTACAATATATATATAATTAAAATCAATTATTTGATCGCATATAAATATATATGTACATATATGCGATCCAAATTTTCATTTCAGATCCTATATTATTTTAAGTTTTATGACCAAGTGTTAACCCCAACATACCCATCGCTACCCTATTAGGAAGTTTCATTTTTTTTTCTTGTGAAATATATGTGTACCAGCCTGTTGTATAAATATATTAATTACATATAAGTTGTTGTCTCCGTATATGTAAATAACTTAAATATTATTGCTCATTCCCACTTATTACGTTTTTGTGAAAATTTTGCAAATTCAGGCTTGAAAATTATCCCCATTTCTTCTTATTCTCTTCTCTTTTCTTTTATAATATACGGGAATTTCATATTGAATAATTCAGTTTCAATTATTAATTTTATTTTTCGCGATTTTATTTTTACTTTATAATTGAGTTATATTCAATAATTTGATTTGAATTAGAGGTTAAATTTAGAGAAGCAAAGAAGACTTAGACTAGATTAAACCTAGATTAATAAGGAAATTTAAACAAATTACACTGGCAAAGGAAAATCAGCCAGCTTCTTTTATTAGTATAATACGAGAAGAATTTTTGGATAACATGCCAGACAATCAACAAGCAATGAACCCCAACAAGACCTTACAATCCTTAACGGCAACCACAAACATTGCTAACACATTGGCTCATGGATTTACTCTACAAAATGCCTTAATGGGAATAAGATATTTCGATGGACAAAATATGCCATTAAAGGACTTTATACAAGATATCAAAAATGGAGCATCTACTATAGAAGAAGCACAGATTAAGCCATATTTAGCAGTAATATTAAATAAACTTCAAGGCAGTGCAGGGGATTGCACCTATGGAAAAACAATAAATACAATAGACAACTTAATACAAGTCTTACGAACAAGATTTGCACCTGGCAAAAACTATTCCTATTACACAGAAAAAATTAACGAATTAAGAATGAGACAAGGAGATACTATAGGATATTTGTATGATAAACTAAACATACTACTCAGTGGAGCCAAGAATTCACTTTTGGATAGACATCCTAAACCTACAAATGACCAGCTGAACTTGATGATTATGCCTTTAAAGGAAACAGCTATCGATGTATTTATCAAGGCTTTACCAGCATCTATAGCTACATTAGTAGACACACAAAGACCTAAAACGTTAGAAGAAGCCTACGAAATAGCAGTTAGAATAGAGACAAGAATGGACGCAAAAATCTTGCCAGATTTAAGGAATCAATTGCACAGAGAAGATGATTGGGAAAGATCCGAATTTCCTCCAGCAAACAAAAAGTAGTACTCCTTAAACCAGAATAAACATTACCCAAGGCAGGGTAATTATCAATCAAATTACCAACCCACAAATTTCAGCATGCAAACCAATGAGGGAATGCAACGGAATTTCGAGCAATCTCGTTATAATCAGCAAGGGTCAAACAGAAGAAATCTCTACGCCGATCCCAGATTATTTAACCCAAATCAAAATGGTGGATATTATAGAAACCAAAGATAACAAGGTTACCAACCAAACCCAAATCAACAGAGATCAAATTTTAATCAACATTTAAACTACCAAGGGGCTCGCCCCAATTCAACCATGGCGAGCCCGACCCAATATACACCATTACAACCTATCAACCTATGACCCAGACCAAGACGAATATGAACATGCACCAACATCAGAGTGGCACAATGAACCCCACTCAATCAATTACTTCGAACCAAGGGAACAACTCGGTCATGAAGGTTTCGTCCCTTATGGATATGAAACAGAGGAAAATATCTTCTGTCCAGGACCTATTGTCGAGAATATAGATGACAACGAACCCACTAGTGTGAGAATGCATGTACTGGAGGGTATTCATGGTAGACAATGGAGCTTCAGTAAACTTAGTGAAGTTTTCCGCACTAGGATTACACTGCCTAGTTGACCTTGAGATTACAAGAGAATTAAGCGGCATTACTTCAGAAACAATACAAACTATAGGACTAACATGGTTAGGAATTGCCGGGAAACCAGTTCCATTTCACGTTGTGCGAGATAATTTCCCTATTAAACAAGACGATATACTGGGGAGAAAATTTCTTAAGGACGAAGAAGCCGTTATTTCTTACTACAAAAATGCATTGATGATCAGCGGCGATGTCATGCATCTAATACCATTTTTACAATCCGAATCCGAAGTCCCAGTAAGAAAGGAACCTGCAAATACATTGAATAATCAGAAATTATATCAATATCCTTTAATTGCCAGGGATAGATACCAATATTTATAAGAGGACACTTTTCTACCCAACATGTATGAGGAAAGAGAAACATTGGACCAAACAAGTATAGATGAGAAACTCAGAAATCTAGGAAATTTACAATTAAGACCTGACCGCCATTTAAAACACGATTATGATGAAAATAGTAATGGACAACTAAAGTACACGATAAAAGCACGAAACAGACAAGTGATAAAAATAAATTTAGTCAATACACAGTTGAAAGAAGGATATTTACCACAAATAAATGTAGTTGTCCCAGATGTTTATTTAGGAGAAGGTACAGTTAAAAATGAAAACAATACATGCCATATATACGCAATAAATACAAGTAACGAAGACGTTACCATAGAAATAGACCCTAAGGTGATTCTGCCATTTGAATGCATATAACCGACATTTTACTCCGAGAGTGAGATATTACTAGAACCGCCGCAAATGACAAGGGCGCAACGAATCTATCAAATTAAACAAATGTTTAACAAGGATCATCTGAATGTAGAGGAACAAGAAAGTGTTTACAAACTCATAGAAGAATATAGTGATGTATTCCCTGTTGAAAAAATCGAGGTGGATATCCAGCTCGATTTCGAGCTGGATTTCGAGCTGGATTCGACTCGATTTTGCCTCGATTTGACTCGATTTTTGGCCTCGATTTCGAGCTGAATCCATCTCGATTGGTGACTCGATTTCGACCTGGATCGGCATCGATTTCGAGCTAGATTAGCATCGATTTCGGGCTGGATCGGACTCGATATCGAGCTCGATTGGCTCGATTTCGGGCTGGATCGGCCTCGATTTCGCGCTCAATGGGCCTCGCTTTCGACCTGGATCGGCCTCGATTTTGAGCTCGATTGGCCTCGATTTCGGGCTGGATCGGACTCGATTTCGAGCTCGATGGGCCTCGATTTCGGGCTCGATTGGCCACGATTTCGAGTGGATTGGCCTCTTTTTCGAGCTGGATCGGGCTCGATTTCGAGCTCGATGGGCCTCGATTTTGACCTAGATCGGCCTCGATTTTGTGCTTGATTGGCATCGATATCGGGCGGCTTCGGCCTCGATTTCGACCTTGATCAGTCTCGATTTTGAGCTAGAATAGCCTCAATTTCGAACTGGATGGGCGTCAATCGGGAACTCGATTTCACATTCGTTCGGCCTCGATTTCAAGCTGCAATATCCTCGATTTCGACCTGGATCAGCCTCGATTTCGAGCTTGATTGGCCTCGATTTTGGGCTGGATCGGATTCGATCGGGGATTTGATTTCGAGTGGGATAGAACTCAATCAGTGCCTCGATTTCGAACTGAATCGGTATGGATTGGGGACTCTATATCAAGTGGGAGATCGGCCTCGATTTTGTGCTTGATGGCATCGATATCGGGCGGCTTCGGCCTCGATTTCGACCCTTGATCAGTCTCGATTTTGAGCTAGAATAGCCTCAATTTCGAACTGGATGGGCGTCAATCGGGAACTCGATTTCACATTCGTTCGGCCTCGATTTCAAGCTGCAATATCCTCGATTTCGACCTGGATCAGCCTCGATTTCGAGCTTGATTGGCCTCGATTTTGGGCTGGATCGGATTCGATCGGGGATTTGATTTCGAGTGGGATAGAACTCAATCAGTGCCTCGATTTCGAACTGAATCGGTATGGATTGGGGACTCTATATCAAGTGGGTACGGACTCGATCGGGGCCTCGATTTCGACCTGGATCAGTCTCGAATTCGAGATCGATTGGCCTATATTTCGGGCTGGAATAGTGTCGATCGGGGACTCGATTGGACACTCGCTAGCCCTCGATTTCAAGCTGATGGATCGGCCTCGATGGCGAGCTGAATGGGCCTTGATCTTGGACTCGGCTTCGGTCTCGATTGGGGACTCGACTTTGGGTTCGATTGGCCTCGATTGGCCGCAATTTCGTGCTGGATTTTCTTTAATTAGGGACTTGATTCGTGGACGTGTTGGATTGACCTTGATTTAAAGCTCAATTTAGTTGATATTAATGATCAATAAGCGTTTTCATAGTATATAATAATTCGTATAGTGAAAAGAATTATTTTTAGAATCAGATGGTTTGTTTTTCTCATATTTACAATAATATAGAAATAAAGCATTATTGGAACTAATAATAACTTTTATTTATAGAACAGGTAGCAGTTTAATGTAAGTAAATTGTAAATGTAAGTATTGTATTTTATGTAATAAATTAGTTTTTTTACGTACCTTATTGAGGAAAATCTTGCCAGATTTGCATTCTAATTTTGTATTAGCCTTGCTACGTTTTTAAATACATGTTTGAGTATTATTGTTATCTGAACGTTACATTATTAATTACATTATTAATTGTGCAGGTTATAATGTATCTGTGTTCAAGGTATGTTTTCATTTGATTATTTTTATTGATAATTGATACTGCATGATGCGGTTATACATATTCATCGAAACTTAATTTAACCTTTAGGCTGCCAGCTTGGCTCAAACACAGTAATGTATATGAAGTTGCCATAGTCTAAACTGATATGTTTGTTTACTTTTTGGCATACTTGTTGCATTACTATCAATTGTGAGAAGATTTTAATATATATTTTATCGGTTTCACAGCCTAAAGCGTAAGAAAAATTTCATAAAAGTTAGTTCCCGCTCAAAGTACAAACAATGAATTTTTTAAATTTCTACCCTCTCGTTACAGGAAAGTTTAAGTGATATTATTCTTTTGACAACACAAGAGCATTTGCAGGTGACCTTGATAACCTGATACCGTTGAAAAAAAAATAGTAATTCGCTTATATGATTATGCATAACATCTTATAATCTTAAATATCTGCCAAAATTTCCTAGCCAGACTGGCTCAAGTTTAATCTACTCGTGACATTCAAACTCCTGTTGACGTATTGGATTATACATATAAATTTCACGTTTTAAAAATATTAATTTTGAAATCAAAATACCGGCAATCTAAAGGTTAAATAAGCTATGTTAAATTTTATAGGATCGTATTAATAATATTACACTATTTTGAAAACAATATCTTTTTATTTTTCTATAAAAATATAATTTCTGTTGGCTTCTTATTATATCTTACAGCAACGTAAAGGTTAAAACTATTATTTTCTTTACTTATCTTATTATTTTTGGACGTCCTTTTTAGATTTAAATATTTACTTCAAGTTTGCCAATACTTATGAGGTACTGGACATATATATTGATTTTCATTCACAGCCATTAAAATACAAATATTTTTTATTTTATTGGTTTCGATTACTTGTATTTGAGGATTTGTGGCAACAATCTTCTTAATAATGAATTGTTCATTAGATATACAATGTTCTGTTATTAGCTGCTTATACGCTGTGTACTCTTTGGAATTGTTATTGTCAATAAGAAATTGTTGCATTTGTATAAACTCACCATTGACTGTTTGCGCATACGAATTATCTGATCGTCGATTACTTTTTTTTGAAAAATTAAACAAACATTTATCTTTAACAATTTTTTTATAAGCTGTTACATCTTCTGCAGACAAATTTAATTGCTGCAATACATCTTCATTTACTGGTAATGGCTTTCCAAAATATCGAAATTGTTCTGATTTCGTGCTTTTTGCAGTAATTTTGTTCTCTAAATAATAACAATAATCCATAACAGAAGAAAATTGTTTTAAAGCAACGTGTTTTTCTAAAATTATTATGTTTTCTTGTACTGTAAGACTTCTACAAATTTGGCTAAGTACACCTCTTGCTGCATGAACTTTTGAAACAATTTTACCATTACCAGATTCAAATGGGTAACCATAATGCACCCATAGTGGTCCCCAATTGACTACACTCTGTGCTAGGTGAGTTAATTGGTGAACATTAAAAGACATTGCGTCTACTCCGTAATAAACCTCCGTTAAAGCAACAAATTTTTTTAATAAGTAATCAGCACGCTGTAATTCCAATTGATTAATTGACTCCTTCAGCAGTAAATGATAACCTTCCACTAATAAAATTAGGTATTTCAGCTAATATTACGGTACTGAAAATAAAAGCAAATTCACCCACTCTTTAGCCTTCCAGTAGCTGCGATCATATATTGAACGCGATAATCTGGCGAGCTGTTGTGGAACCCTGAATTGCGTAATTTGTTTATCAATATTATCCATATAAATATTTGATATGCTGTATGGCTTGTTAGAAGATTTAAACCAGTAGTCAACAAATTGTTTTGATATTCCTAAATCTATACAGTGCATCACATCTGGTACGAATCCAGGTTGAAATCGACGCCAATCGTGCCCATATTCGAAATCGAGTCCACAATCGAGGCCAATAGAACGCCAAATTGATCCCAAAATGAAGCAACGATTGAGACCGACCCAGTTCGTCAAGGCCAATTGAGCGCAAAAGCGAGGCCGATCGAGATTTAAAATCGAGGCCGACCAAGCTCAACATCGAGACTTATCGAGTCGCCAATTAAGTCCTCGATCAAGGTCATCTAGCTGGAAATCGAGTTCCCGATCGAGGCCATCGAGCTGGTAATCAAGTTGCCAATCAAGGCCAATCGAACCCGAAATCAAGGCCGAAGGCTCGAGGCCAATCGAGCTCGAAATCGAGACCGATCCAGCCCAAAATCATGGCCAAACAGCTCGAAATCGAGTCCGATCCACAGCCCGAAATCGAGGCCAATCGAGCTAGAAATCGAGTCCGATCCACAGCTCGAAATCGAGTCCGATCCACAGCCCGAAATCGTGGCCAATCGAGCCCCAAATCGAGGCGGCTCCAGCCCGAAATCGTGGCTAATCGAGCTCGAAATCGAGTCCGATCCACAGCCCGAAATCGAGGCCAATCAAGCTCGTAATCGAGTCCGATCCACAGCTCAAAATCGAGTCTCCAATCGAGGTGGATTCAGCTCGATATCGAGGCCAAAAATTGAGTCAAATCGAGGCAAAATCGAGTCGAATCCAGCTCGAATTCCAGCTCGAAATCGACTTCGAAATCGAGCTGGATATCTATCTCGATTTTTTCTACAGGGTTCTTAATACCGGGGGAACCTTTGCCATGCACACATGAAGTGGCACATGAAATCTCCACTACAAACGATATATCTATACACACAAAACAATATAGGTACCCTCAATTACATAAGGACTTAATCGAGGACTTTATAAATAAAAAATTGAAAGATAATATTCTTAAACCATCCAAATCACCGTATCAAAGCCCGGTATGGATAGTGCAGAAAAGACCCGACAGTAGAGGCAATAAGAGGTGACGAATGGTGATTGACTTCATGGAACTGAATAAGAAAACTATCGGAGATTCTTATCCATTACCAAATATGGCGGACATGTTGGATAAGTTCGCCAATTCAACCTATTTCTCAGTGTATGATTTAGCTTCAGGTTTCCAGCAAATACCAATGGCGGAAAGGATAAACCCAAAACAGCCTTTTCCGCTCCGAGAGGACATTATCAATATGTAAGAATGCCAGAAGGATTAAAAAGCGCACCCGCTATCTTCCAAAGACTCATGGACAAGGTACTTAGAGGACTTCTAAATATAGAAATGTTAGTATATTTAGACGACATTATTGTCTATGCAAAGGACCTGAACGACCATGAACGAAAAGTCAGGTTATTATTTGAAAGACTTAGAGGAGCAAATCTTGTGTTGCAACCCGATAAGGTAGACTTGTTGAGGAAAGAAGTCATATTCCTCGGACACGTAATAAATGAATATGGAATTCAACCATAAGCTGGAAAATTATCAGCAGTAGATAATTTTCCAAAACTTAAAAACCAAAAGGGAGTGAGATCATTCCTTGGACTTGCCGGTTATTACCGCAAATTTATAAAGGACTACAGTAAAATCGCTAAACCATTAAACGATTTATTGAAAAAGAACATAAAATTCGAATGGGGACTCGAACAGGAAAGCAGTTTCCAAGAATTAAAAGGACACTTACTTAGGGAACCTATTCTAATACACCCTGATTTAAATAAAATATTTACCCTTACAACCGATGCCTCTGACTATGCAATTGGAGCCGTTTTAAGCCAAGAAAAAGATGAATTTGATCATCCAGTGGCATATTTATCACGGACATTAACGAAACCAGAGAGGAATTATAGCACGACGGAAAAGGAATGTCTTGCAGCCATTTATGCAATGCATCAATTTAGACCATATCTTGAGATTGACATGGATGCACAATAGAAAAGACCCAGGTAGCAGACTAATGAGATGGATGTTTAAATTTACCGACTACCACTACATATTTAAATACAAACCCGGAAAGCTAAATATTAATGCTGATGCATTATCCAGATATCCAGAAGAACCAGAAGACAATGAAATAGCGGAACAAAAACTTACAGAAGAAGAAGTAAATGCGGTACTACAAACGCTAAAGGTTATGGTGATAGAAGAAGGAAAACCACCAAAAGAAAAGAAGACAAAACCAACCATCGAACCAAGACCATCCACTAGCAAAGCAGCTACCTCAACGCCGCAACCACTCACAAAGACAGGCCTGACTGATTCCGCAAAGAAAAGAGGTAGACCCATAGGCTCTAAAACATCGAAAGAATCGCCAAAGTTAGACCACAGTGTAATTGCAAAACGCACCAGGTCTAAAACAACACAAATGACTACTCCATCCAAAATACCCAAGGAAACCACGATACCAGCTCTAAGGGCAAATAAGCCTATCAAACAATCGAAAGGACAATTAAAAGCACATGAGAGAGTAACTACGAACAGACCCACCACTTTTAGTGAACGAACCAGATTTGAATCGGAGCAAATCGAAGACTCTTTAAGAGTCAATCTATCAGAAAGACTCACTGATTTAGACCAACTTACTACTACTAAAGAATCAGACTCATACTACACTAGTGATCAACCACCACCTATACCTGATCCAAGGACAAGCTGTCTTCGGAATGAGATAACCGCAGAAGAAAAATCACTAACTGACACAAATACGGACTCAAACGTGCCTAGAAGCGATGTCGCAATAGAAGTGACACCGGCACCCCCCCCCCCCCAGCGAGAGTGAAGAAGAGAGCCCAAATAGTTCAGAATTAGAGGATGATGTATTTGAGACTTCTCAAAGATTATACGAACCTACATTAAAGAATTCAATACAAAAATCAATTGACAGATTTAACCAATCGATGAGGAAAAGACTAAATGCAACAGATTTCGACTTTAATAGCAGTACAAGAGAAGAAATAACTTCAGATATAGAAGAAAATGAACAGCCAATAGAATTGGAACTAACACATCTATCTGAAGGGGAAATGGCTGACCCAGAACTACGAGACCAATTGGATGACATGGAAGAAAACCTAGTCGGAGACGAATTCAGATGGAGCAGCAAGATGGAGGAGATAATAGCTTCTTTAGAAGAGAAAACAAGAAAGATAGCGCAAGAAATAAGAGAAAGAGATGCAGAACAGAAAGCACTGCGAAAACAAGCAGCGGAAAATATACATTGCTCAAAACCCACCTTAGGTTCACAAAAGGATAGACCTGTGACACAAACTTACCAACAAGCTGATAAATCGTCCAGTGATGAAACTGACGATGAAAGAGATAATTCACTTGTACCTATAAGCGTTCCTAGGGCCATATCTGTTACTTCAAGCATAAGAGCAGGTATGCCTAAGGCAAACAGTACACCAATGGTTATTTCAGCGAAGAACATTGTCAGAAAAACAAAATTCCAAAAACTAAGTGATCTTCCAGAGGACCCGGAAGACGATTCGTCAGTACAAATAAACTTTAGTCAACCACCAATTGATGAAAATGTACCATTAATCTGTCCATTTGCTATGTCAATAAAACCGAACGTGGACAACATAGAGATATACACTACACAACAGACCACTTCAAGTGACTCGGAACCAGTCCACCAACAAATGCGAATTTTGGATAACAACATAACGACAACTAGCCAGTGTTTTACTTATAACAGAAATAATTTAGTACATTTTTGCTCTCAGGACTGTGAAGTGACTACCTCTACAATGAGACTATTACAAGAAATCGGAGCAATCGATTCAAAAGCTCTAAAACAAAAACGCCTTAAGGTTGGACAAGTGCTCATAACTCCTTATAAAAACCACAACGTACTCACAGTCATTGTTAAGAACAAATATTACGACGCATTACAACCTACGGTTATAAAAAATGTTTAAATAATCTAAAAATTACATTGCTGAATAAAAATTTAACAATAATTCGAACAAGTCGGAGAGGGGATTTCGCCGACTCCCTTGAACCCGGCTTATTAACCGAATTACTAACAAAAACATTTACAAGGACACCCATCAAAGTTACAGTATGTTACGGTAAGGTAGAATTACCCACGCCAGAGCAAAGGAAGAACATTATTAGTGCACTACACAGACATACCAGAAAATAAGAGAAAGATACTATTGGCCGAGAATGTGTAACGATGTATTGGACTATATAAGGACATGTCAAAGCTGTCAAGAGAAAAAAATTGATAGATTAAAAACAAAAGAACCCATGATAATCACAGACACACCTATCGAAGCTTTCGATAAAGTAAGCATAGACACGGTAGGCAAATTGAGAACAACACCAAGCGGAAATAACCACTTATTAACCATGCAATGTAACCTAACAAAATACTTAATTGCAGTACCTATTAAAGACCTAAGGGCCACCACAATTGCAGATGCGTTGGTGAAACACCTTATTTGCCAATAATGGTGCTCCCCGTGCTATCTTATCAGACAGACATAAAAGTGTTTTATCGGACATAGTAGAAGAGATGTTACGTATTTTTAAAATAAAACATCTAACCACGTCCGGCTACAGGCCACAAACTAATGGGTCACTTGAACGTAGCCATGCCCCGCTTGTAGATTTGATTACACAATATTCTGACAAATTTGATGACTGGGACAGGTTAGCCCCCTTTGCGACATTCACATACAATACGAGCGAACACAAGTCTACAAAGTTTACGCCTTTCGAGCTTGTTTTCGGTCGTAGATCGCGTTTTCCATTATACATACCAAATGAGGAAAAATTAAGGACTCACAATGTGTATTTAAGAGATTTAATAGCTAGGTTAAATGAAATGAAAATTTTGGCGGGACAAAATCAAATTGAAGCTAAACATAAGTCAAAAGAACGATACGATAAAAATACAAGGCACATTGACTTAAAGGTAGGCGAGTACGTGAATATGTTAAATGACAAAAGGGAAAATAAAGCCAGCCCTTATTATGACGCGAAATACAAAATAGTTGAAATAAAAGGCCGCGAAAATGTTATTTTAGAAAAACCTAACGGAAAACTAGAATGCAAACCCAAAAACAAAGTCAAACACGCCCCTCAACGTGTTACTTCAGATTGAATTAAATTCATTAATAAATGAATTGAATGTATACGCACACACACATATATATATGGGGTATTCCACGTGAAGTGGTCCGATCAAAATTTTAAAATGCACCAAATTTTGGGTACACTTTGCAAATGTTTTTCAGAATACAGAAAAAAATTTTTAGGTACTGGAATCTATTTGCTCAAAAGTTATTCTAACCTCAAAAACTGAATTTTTCCATATTTTTTTCAACACCAGCTGAGTTTACCGTTATATAACTCAAAATCTATCAACTTTTACTATAGAATATTATATGTAACATTCGTTGCTAATTATATCTAGAATTTATTCTTCTGGGTTAGAATTTCTAATCTCAAGGTCAATGTTACATAAACTACATGTCAATATTCAACTTGAAAAAAGTGCAAGTGCGCCACCTTTGATTTTTTCATCCAAAAGTCTAAAAGAAAGCTTGGAGCAATACCTTTCAAATGGTCTGTAGCATTTTTATGGCCTCCAATTCTGTAAAAAGTTATGACAATTTAAAGAAACACGAAATTTTTTAAAAATTTAAATGGGAATTACCATGTTAATTTTTGTGAATTTTTTGTCTTTCTTTAAATTGTCATAACTTCTTACAGAATTGGAGGCCATAAAAATGCTACAGACCATTTACAGACCAGAGTAGACCAATTTTGTCACAACCCGCGAACTTAGATCACTCTCAAAGTCAAGCCTCACCGTTGCGTGAATTGTAGGATCACACGCAACAACCCTGCAACAACCATACCCGATCTGCCCAAAATGCAACTACATTGCAGCGTTCACACTGCGCCAGTTGCATCTGTGGTTCGATACCACCGTTTGGAAATATCGGCAACGCCTGGGAGGGGGGGAACCTCTCCAGCGGTGCATATAGAGCAAATATGCACCACTCGCAGAGCAACGGTGGATCGACAAATACACGGGATATCGGCAATATAGTTCGACGATGGAACGTGCGATTCACCGGCGAACCAAATGATAGCATTGATCTATTCATCAGAAGGGTAGCAGAATGCAGGACATTAGCAAGGCTTACAGACGAGGAGTTAATACCCGCATTAGCCGAACTAATGACCGGTGTCGCGTCCACGTGGTATCGCGAATATAAAGCCATTTGTAACGGGGTACGGATTGAATATAAGGAATAAAAAAATCAACGAAGGTATCGGGGCGCGAACCCACGATCCCGGGAGCGCGAGGGAGAAACCTCACCACTGCGCTACCATTCGCAATTATCCCGGCTAGTCGACTTGGTCCTATCGACGATCGTCGCCGATAATCCAGGGACCTAACCTGCGCCGACACTCGAAACCCGTACCCGTTATATCCCCTACCCAAACGCGACCTACGCCCTCGAGGAGCCGTTTGATCACTTCGATCACCTGGGCTAGAGAGACGAATGTTGTCCCTGCTCGACCGGTGTCAAGAAGACCGTTTTCTGAGCACCGGGAGCCTCGTTAGGGATAGCCGTGCGTTTGCACCACCACGCTTGAGATCCCAGAAACTCAAGCTCCCCTACGTCTAGTGCCAACCTTGGAGGTGTACTGCGTATACGTATACACACTGTGGAAGAGTAACACAGGCTTTTCTCCTACAGTCGTGCCTCTGCACTTTTTGACGTTCTCGCGGGGAAATCCACCGGGACTGTGGTGGTGGGGATGGGAGTTTGTGACCGACTTTGGTCGAGGATGAGCCAGGCGAAGATAAATTTCTTAACCCGTACCCGTTATAATATACTTACTAAATTGTAGTATTTTAGTTAACAACTTATTAAAATTTTGGATTATTTTAAACGGTTATAAATAGAACTTCACCTCCTAAAATTAATTTATTTAATGACGAACGATCATTGCCAAAAGTTCTATGTCATTAATATTTTGTACTTTTAGAGTAATAAAACTTTCTTCTTAAATAAATAAATTTTTGTATTAATTTTAAAGAACTATTTATAACATTTTAGCGGCATATAAATAAAAACATGTTTGTTCCATTTCTCCCTTAATTCGTAATTTGCACCCTCTTTCAAAATTTGCGTTTTAATCCATAATTATATCCAACTTATTTTTCCTATGCAGAGCCCAAATATTTATTTTGATTATTATAAACAAATTCATTTCTTAAATATCCTTCTGTTTCTAATAAATACATAATTGTTTATTTAAAATATTGTGTTATATATATGTACATTATCCACACACTTGTATATCCATTCAATTTTGAAATATTAAATTAAAAAATATTTAAAATAAAAATTTAATGCTCCTAAATTAATAATTTTTGAAAATCTTTTTAAATATAATTCGTATTTTATATTACCACTGTTAAAATTTGAATTTTCTTTTGCCATTACCGTTAATAATAGAATTATCTTAAAAATGCAATAATTAATGTGTTCAATTTTTAATCTATTGTATATATCATATTGATGTTTAGAAAAGTGTATGAATTACTTGATTAATATTTATTTTATCTTCAAATAATTTTGCATCTACATATAAAGCATTAAATTTTAGATCCGTTATTATCATTGAGTACACATTTAAAAATTTTATGAGTTTTATCATCAGGAATGAGTAAACTAATATACATTTTTTGAAGTTATACTCATAACTTTTTTTTGAAAAAACAATTTAAAAATATATATATTGCATAAATATTCCGTCGCGCGGGCGCGCACACACACACACACACGCACATAAACACAAACACACACACATTGGGGGGGGGGGGGGGCAAACTCACACCGTTAAAATGGTGAGTGCTGCAGAGGTTGGCCACTCGGCCCTTGTAGCATCTAATGCTACGTGTGACCTGCCCTCGACTGGGATGTCGAGTGACGCTGACGGAGCTTTTCTCCGTCTGCGTGAAAAGGTAGACACCCGGGTGGAGTTGTTCTTAATAAGAACAACATCTACAAAGAGCTGAAGAGTATGGTGAGAGCAATCAGCAGAGCTCGCAATGAATACGCGCGGGTGAACAGTGCTGTGTTTTCGAAAGCGCCGAAAATTAAAATGGCGGATGCGCGTAGGGATGGAACGTGTCAAACGTCGCCCATCTTCCGCGCTGAAGAGCGTCAAAGGAGACCGGTGGAAAGGGAAAAGCCCTCACCACCTCAGCAACCCCCGGAGAAAAGGAAGAAGGGGTCGAGGCATCCCACTAACAAAGGTGGGCCAGCAGATACTTCGCCATCCGTTCCTGAGACCGGTGGGAACCAGTCAAAGGTCCCTGACTGGGCCACGGTAGTGAAGAAGGGCAAGAAGAAGAAAATGAAGGATAGCCAGCTGAAGCAGCAAGAAGAACAGCAGAAACGTGCCAGCAAACCGGCTAAAGGCACGGTAGAGCCTAAGGGCGGAGTAAGACCCCAACGCCCAGATGCCATCAAGATCAAGACATCTAGCGGGGGCTCTTCCTACGCTGACATTCTCCGGAAGGTCAAGGCTGCACCGGAACTAAAGACACTAGAAGAACGGGTCACGCGTATCAGGCGCACCAGGGCTGGCGAGCTCCTCCTCGAAGTGGGGCGACCCGGAACGCAAACGGCGGAGCTTAGGACAGTGGTCTCGTCCACCCTGAGTGGGTCAGCAGAGGTCCAGCTGCTGACTCACACAGTGTCTATCACCATCAGGGACATGGACGAGTCCGCGACAACAACGGAGGTGGCCGCAGCGATTGCGGCAAAGATCGGGCCAAATATGGTATCCCCGGATAATATTAAAACCAGGGGGTCCTACAGTGACACCCTAGCTGCGACCATCCAGCTTCCGGCAGTAGCAGCCAAAAAACTGCTGCAAGACGGGAAGCTCCGGATCGGATGGGTCAATTGCAGAGTTCGACTGCGAGAGGTATCCTCGCGCTACTACCGATGCCACAAATCGAGACACATCGCGAGGGAGTGCAAGAGCGCAGTCGACCGGTCAGCGCAATGCTATCGGTGCGGCCAAGAGGGCAACAAAGCAGTGGACTGCGAGGCCAAAGCCAAGACCTCGCATGAAGAAGGAGTACACATAAAAAATGATTAAGGTGCTCCAAATAAACCTCAACCACTGCGCTGTGGCCCAGGACCTACTGTCCCAGCTGGTCAGAGAGGAGAGAGCGGACGTAGCGATCATCAGCGAGGAGTTCCGGGATCTCGAAAAGTCGAACTGGGTACCAGCCACGTTTGATAGTGAGACGTTCCTCTGCTCCCTTGAGGGGGCAAAAGTGGAGGGAACCGCCGAAGAAAAAGCACGGGGCTTCATGAATGCCTTAATAGCCGCTTGCGATGCATCTATGGCCGTGAAGTTTAACTCTCGCGGCCGCCCACCGATAATTTGGTGGCGTGAGGACATCGCAGAAAAGAGACATGAGTGCCTGCGTGCCAGAAGGCTGCACCAAAGAGCGAGGGGAACACCGCGGTTCCAAGATCGTTCCGCAGAATACGAACAAAAGTAGAGGGATCTCAAGGTGGCCATCAAGGCTGCCAAGAGAAGGTGTTGGCGGGAGCTATGTGAGGAGGTGGACCACAACCCCTGGGGCAGACCGTATAAAACGGTTATAAATAAGATCAACCCCAGGGGCGCTGTTGCACCCACCGACCCAGTTTTTCTGGACGGAGTCGTCCGCTACCTGTTTCCAGAACATCGGAAAAGGGCAGCAGAGACGGGCCTGATGGCCACCATTGGTGCAGCCAAGTCGCCAGACATTAGTGAAGCCGAACTGAGGATGGCCGCTAAAGGTATTTCCGTATGTAAAGCCCCAGGACCTGACGGAATACCTGGCTTGGCCGTCAAGTCAGCGGCGATGAGTGCTCCGGGCTTGTTCCTGGACGCATTCAACGCATGCATAAGAGAAGGTTGCTTCCCGGCCCAGTGGAAGACGCAGAGGCTGGTACTCCTACCGAAGGGAAACAAACCCCCGGAGGAGCCATCATCTTACCGCCCGCTCTGTCTACTGGATATAGTCGGGAAGCTCCTGGAGCGGGTGACCTGCGCCAGGCTCGCAGCGGCCATCGGTCGGGCCGGAGACCTCTCCGACATCCAGTTCGGCTTCCGAAAGGGTCGATCGACCATGGACGCTGTAGGCAGAGTCGTTGGTATAGCCACAAACGCCATCAATGCTGGTCGGAGTGCAAGGCGGATGTGTGCCATCATCACCTTGGACATCCGAAATGCCTTCAACTCTGCCCGATGGGACGACATCATGCTGTCCCTGCAGCACTTCCAAGTGCCACTCTATCTCAGGGAGGTCACCTCGAGTTACCTGACTGACCGTACTCTGCTCTACGACACCGACGTACGGACTCAGCCAGAGACGGCCGCTGGACCTACCGCATCATCCCGCGGATGCGGGAGTGGGCGAGCAGGAAACACGGCTTCGTCAGTTTCCAGCTTACCCAGGTGTTGACCGGGCACGGATGCTTCCGTAGCTACCTATTTCGTACAGGGGTCTACGGCAGCGCAGAGTGCCCGGCTTGTCCAGGGGTGGACGAAGACGTGGAACACGTCCTCCTACGGTGTCCTCGTTTCAGGGAGGAACGGGATCAGTTTCAAATCACTTGGAGCGGTCCCCTCACCCCTGAGGGCATCGGGGCGTGCCTGCTTGGCTCTCAGGAGGGATGGAGCGCGGTAGTGACCGTCTGTACGTCCGTAGTGGACAGGCTGGTTCTCATCAGAAGAGACGAGGAGAGAAGAGTTGCGATAGCAACAGTAGTGGGCTAATCTAGCCGTTGCCTCCCCCCGCGAAGTAATGCCTTGCGGCGGTTTCCGCGGGGGAATAAAGGTAAGAAAAGAGGTGGAGTTTTAGTGGGTATGCCTATCGACATCCTTCGGTAGGAAAGTCCCACACACGGGGAGTCTCGCATGGCTCCAGTCATGGTGCATTAAGCATTTCTCCACCTCTTCGGAAAAAAAAAAAGAAAAACACACACACACACACACACACACACATACGCACACAGAGACACACACACACATTTTTATATATATAACATATATATATATATATATATATATATATATATATATAGATATATATATATGTAACATATATATCACATATATATTTAACATATATATGACATATATATGACATACATATATAACATATATATATATATATATATATTGAATCCTGAATTCTTATACACGGCGGCGTCGGCGGATAAATATTTATATATATATATATATATATATATATATATATATATATATATAGAAGTATCTCGTCAATTTCCTGACGTTTGTAATTTTTTTCTCGGTTACGAAAAATATTTTGAAATTGAAGGAAAATCATTTTAAAATGCCGCAGACCACTACAAAAACCGCGAGCTCTCGAGTTAATTGTAAAATATATGTCATATTGTTAAAATAAAAACAAATGATTCCATTGGCGACCAAAGATACATTTTGTCTTGTCATTTCAAGTTGTACCTTCCCTGAAATGTCCTCTCCTTATGCGGGCCATTATAATTAAAGCAAGACCGAATCAAGAAAAAATAATCTTATGGCTTATAAATTTTTTTATTTTCAATTTTTCGTTTAATTTCGCAACCCAACGAACCCACGCTCTTGAAGATATGCTCGAGGTCCTTCCGAGCGTTCAGAACCGTCGTCGATCACTTTGCCTCGACAGATGCAAACAATTGTAAGTTCACGTAATGCATGCATTACTTTGTTTTACTTTGCTTATTTTCTATTTTTTATTTTCTATTGGTGCTTGTTCTTGAGATGGTTGCATTTAATTTTATTACTTTATTTTTGCATGGCTTAAATTTGGGAGTTTTTTTTTTTTCGTGGGAAATTGGAGAAATCTTACATAAGACGACGACGAGGGTCTGCACTCGTCGCCAGTGCCGAATTCTCACCGGCTTAAACTCCAAACCCAACGCTTTCACCTGCCCAGCCCGGAACTGTTTTTCACATTACTTCAAGCTGGGAGGCGTGTCTGTGACATGCGTCATTCGTTCCTTATTCTATCCTCCCACGTTGAGACTGCCACTTATCGTGAAACGGCCTTCCTTGCGGTTTCGAGCGCGCGCCGAAAGATGGCACAGGCTCCGGACCCCGCCATGTGAGATACTCCCTGAGCACCCTTTGAAGGACAAAGGAAACATTGGCGAGCACTCTTGCAATTCTTAAGGTTGTGTCCAGGCTCGCCGCACTTGTAGCATGAAGAGGACCAGTCCACTCCCTTACAATTCCGTTTCGTGTGGCCGAAGTCTAGGCACCGATAGCACCTCTCGACCAAAACTCGATCCCGAACGCGACAGCTTACAAAGGCGACACAAAGATGTCGCATCGACTTTAGCTTGTCAGCGGTCTCGTGATCTAGCTTCACGATGGCTGTCTTTTGTTGATTGCGGTTGGGACCCAAAAGCTTTACCTCTCGGCTCTCAGGCGAAGACGCGAGAACTTTATCTAGGGCCGCCACCATTTCGTCCCTCGTTGTGAGAGCGTGCAGGTCTCTGATCTCCAGGGTCACCCTTCTATTTTGGATCCTAACTTCTCCCACACCTTTAGTAGCCGTGCGGACTTTCTCCGCGAATGCTATTGCGTCCGTCTTCTTGCCCAGCCGGAGCAGGACATCTCTCCGCCCTGTCGGCCGTACGCTCAGAACCTGGGCGCCGCTGTCGTCCGGGTTGACTTCCTTTCGGAGCTTCCCCAAGACCAAGCCAGAAGCCATCGTCTTAAAGCCAGCGAGCGGCAAGACCTACGCCGACGTACTTGGAGGTATTCGGCAACAGGTCAACCCAGCCGATCACGGGGCGGATGTTAGGAGTGTCCGTTGCACCAGGAACGGAGCCCTCATGATCAAGCTTAAAAAATAGAAAGCTCGAAAAAGGAGGGTTTCACCCGGGCACTCAAGGACGCAGTGGGAGATGCAGCAACGATGCGCATCCTTACACCCACTGCCGTCCTTGACATAAGGGACATCGACTGTTGTAGCACGAAGGAAGAGGTTAGCGAGGCGATTACCAAAGCAATAGGAAGTGGAGAAGAGCCCGCTAGCCTAAGACTTACGAGGCCAAACAAAGCTGGGCAGATTCTGGCTATTGCCACCGTAACGGAGGTGGCAGCGAAGAAACTGCTTGAATCGGCCCGGCTAAAGATCGGCTGGATCAACTGCCGTATACGCAGACGGCAGGTCGCCGTGCGATGCTACAGGTGCCTGGGATACGGGCACCTGGGCGCAGACTGCAAGGGACCTGACCGCAGCAAATGCTGCTATCGGTGTGGCGCAAAGCAGATGCCAGGTGCTTCCTGTGCGCTAAACCGGGCGTGATGGCTGAATCGCTGGCTCACGTGGACGGATCGAGCGTCTGTCACGCCCTCCGACAGGCTCTAACAGGCAATCGTCGAAATGGTTAAGGCTCTGCAAGCCAACCTTCATAGGAGCAGGACGGCCCATGACCTGTTGGCCCAGATCTGTCTCGAGAAAGACGCCGACATTGTTCTTGTCAGCGAACAGTACTGGGACAGAGAAGGGTCTAACTGGTACCGGGATATGCTGGGAACTGCTGCCATATGGGTCTTTAACCCACACCACCTACACGCGGTGTGCCATGGATTTGGTAGTGGCTTCGTCTGGGTGGGGGGCGGTGGAGTCACATACTTTAGCTGCTATCTCACCCCGAACGAGAGCATCGAGGGTTTCCAGACCAAGCTGGATGCCCTCGAGAACGCAATCAGAAATGTGGAGGGCGAGCTGATAGTGGCCGGAGACTTCAATGCGAAAGCAGTGGAGTGGGGAGAGAAAGTCCCAGACTTCAGAGGGGGTCGAGTCATGGACATGGTGTCGAGGACAGGGCTGGTAGTTTTAGACTCCGGCTCTACGTCCACCTTCAGGAGACTGGGATATAGAGAGACGATTATTGACGTCTCTCTTGCGACTGAACACCTCGCCGCACATGTGCGGGACTGGCAGATGATCGATGACTACACAGCCAGCGATCACCAGTTCATCACGTTCCGCGTACGTGAGAACGAGCCAGTCAGGGCAGCTCCTCGGAGCGGCCATCGTAGGTGGAACATCGACAGGATGGACGTCAATAAGTTATCTCTGTCCCTAGAACGCGGTCAGCGAGCCCTGGTGGAGATAACGGAGGGAGTATGAGCTTCTGAACGGGCTGATCGGGTGACGAGCAATATTATGCGCCTGATCCTGCGGGCCTGTAAGGAAGCGGTACCCCTCAAGAAGGCGGCGGGCAGAAAACGTCCTGCGTACTGGTGGACGGGAGAGATTGCGGACCTGCGGCGCCGGTGCTTACGGCTACGGCGTCTAGCTCAGAGAGCTAAGAAGCGGGACCGCGATTCGACGCTTAAAATAATGGAGCATCAGACGGCGAAGAAAGCTCTCAGTCGGGCAATACAAGCAAGTAAGTACCGATGCATGGAGAAGCTGCGAAAGGATCTTAATAAGGATCCGTGGGGTTTGGGGTACAAGATCGTAATGCGCAAAGTCGGGGCCTTTGCAAAAAGTGCCCCGATGAGCGCTGAGGTCATGGACCAGATCGTCCGTACCCTTTTTCCCACTCATCCGAAACGCGCGGATGATTCCGCAGTCCCAGATGGGCTCGAAGCTCCGCTCTTCACCCGGGCGGAGCTGGAGAAGGCAGTGCGCACCTTGAAGTGCAAGAAGGCGCCGGGACCAGCCGGGGTACCATCTGAGGTACTGAAAGCTGTGGCGCAAAGCCATCCAGAGCTCTTGCTCAATACTTCAATACTTGTCTCCGGGCTGGAAAATTCTACGCTCCCTGGAAGGAGGCAAGGCTAGTTCTGATAAGCAAGGGCAAAGGACTGGCAGATGCGCCATCATCGTATAGACCGCGGTGTATGTTGGACACCGCGGGTAAACTCCTGGAGAGGCTGGTGCGATCGCGCCTGTAGACTGTGATTCAGGCTGCGGGCGACCTCTCCGAGAAACAATATGGTTTTCGGAGGGGAAGATCCACCATAGATGCTGTTCAGGAGGTAGTGAAGGCGGCCATGAGTACGGAGGGCGGAAACCACTTTTCCCGCCCAATCTGTCTCCTGGTGACGCTCGACGTCAAGAACGCCTTCAACTCGCTAAGGTGGTCCGACGTGCTACAGGCTCTGGAACGGAACTTTGATGTACCAAGGTATCTCTTACGGATCCTTGGGGACTATCTGAGGGACCGTTACATCCTGTATGACACAGCGGATGACCAGAGAAGACGAGAGTTCACGGCAGGCGCAGCCCAAGGTTCCATACTGGGTCCTGATCTGTGGAATATTTCCTACGACGGGTTACTCAGGATGGAAATGCCAGAGAGCTGCACGCTGATCGGGTACGCGGATGACGTGGCCGTTACCATAATTGCTAGAAGCATGGAGATAGCACAGACGCGGCTCGATCAGATCATGGGCCGTGTTCGCCGTTGGATGGAGGAGCATGGGCTGGAACTGGCGATGGCAAAAACCGAGATCGTGCTTCTCACGAAGAAGCGCGTGCCAAAAATTGTGCCGTTGAACGTTGGTGGAGAAGCCGTTACCACTAAGTTGGTAGTCAGGTACCTGGGGGTGATGCTTGATTTAAAGCTCACCTTCTGGGACCTGATCAAAAAGGCGGCAGACAAGGCGGCTGTGGTAGTGACAAACCTGAGCAGGGTAATGGCCAACATTGGGGGCCCTCGCCCGAGCGTCAGGCGTCTGCTGCTGCAGACCGCCGATTCGATAATGTTGTACGGAGCCGAAATATGGTCAGAGGCGCTGCGACACCAAAAGTACCGCAAGCGCCTCTTGGCAGTTCAACGGAGGTGCGCGCTTCGAGTGACGAGCTCGTATCGCACGGTGTCTGAGCCGGCAGTTCTGGTAGTGGCGGGGGTCATACCCATTGACTCCTAGCCATAGAGCGCCGAAACGTCTACCAGTCGAAGGAGGAGCTTGGACCAGTGAGGTCTAAGGAAGCTGCAAGAGTGCAGACCTTGCTCTCCTGGCAGGAGCAATGGGAGCGGGAAACGCGCGGAAGATGGACGGCAAGGTTGATCATCCAGCTGTCCCTATGGCACGGTAGACAGTATGGGGAAGTGAATTTCTACCTCACCCAGCTGCTGACGGGCCATGGATACTTCCGCGCGTACCTGCACTGAATGGGTAAGGCGATGGACCCGCGGTGCTTGTATTGCGGGTCCGAAAAGGACGATGCCCTCCACAGGTTCTTCGTGTGTGAACGGCGGAGGGAAGATAGAGCCAGCATTGAGAGCGACGTGGGTAACTTAACACCCGACAACGTCGTTCCCTTGATGTTGGCTACGAAGGAGAATTGGAGGTCAATAGCCCGTTATGTCGAAGGCATTCTTCCCAGATAAGAGGGGTCTCCCGGGTGGACTCCCGTCGGCCGCGATCGGTAGCAATAGCTGAAGAACGCGGCTGGCGGGCATGCACTTGGGAGGTGGGTTTTAGTGGGTAATCCTATGTTTATAGGGAGTCCCACACGATGGCAATAAACTGCTTTCCCCCCCCCCTCTACAAAAAAAAATATTATTATTATTATTATTATTATTATTATTTTAAAAGATTTCATAAGACGACGCGGAATTATTGAGTGGATCAATAATTATAATTAAGCATTTTATAAATGAGCAAAATGGAGGTTGCAATAAATTCGTCATTTTGTTGCAAAGTTTTCAAGCTTTTAAAGTCCTTTAATAATTGAATTGCACAATCATTTATATTATTATTCAAATAATTGTCAGTACGAGTTAGGTAGTCTGCGGCTGCATTTTTATACAGCGATACACAATTCAGCGCGCAATATAACATGATAGAAAGAAAACAATGGGGTCGACTACAGAAAAAAAAACAAAAAAAATTGTTAATACAGGTCGGAAATGAGTATCTGATGATAAAACTTCAAAGCGCACATTATATAGGCATGCACAAAAATTATAATCAATCAGTTATAGATATTGCTAATAGTATTGCCAAAAAATGTGATATTGTTCATGAAAATATCTCTAATAATAATCTGAGAAACGATAAAAATTATCAAAATACTGACAATTTACATAATTATTATGTTAGACATACTGGAGAGACTCCTTTGCCATTCTATTTAGAAAATGACTACAGCAAAAGCAGTTATGAAGCACTAGTTACAGATAGTCGATCTAAATTGTGCCCTATATATGCCTGCTAAAAATGCTTATAAAAATCAATGAAAAACTGTAAACCATAAGATTACAGAATTGATAAAGCAAGAGTTTTTATTTCTTTACAAAATATGTTAGATAAATCAGCTGAACTATTTTGCAATAGTGGGCATTAAACTGGAGCCAATATGACTTATTTAATTTAGATATTACAGCGATATTTGGTTTCGATATCTCATTTGACCATACAAATCTTTAGTAACAATTTCAAGATTTTGCTAATGTAAATTTAGATCCCCATATGTTATTGTGCGTCACGAGCATGCTTTTAATTCAAATGAAATGTCTATAGCCAATGATAGTCATGGGAAGCACTAGAAAAGGAGAATAATCAACATACGATCAATGAATAAAATCACTTAAACGCAAAAATAAATAATCTTTTGCAGTACAAATTTAAATTGTGTAATGGAAAATGTCCGCATAAAATTTATTGTATCTCAAACTTTATTTGTTGGTAAATGCATTAACGAGATTGTCGGAAATAAAGCAAGCGGTAGATGTCCAATATGCAATCGAACTATACCAAATGAATCCTTTTTTAAAATATGGCTTGAAACATACATAAATCAAAGGGCGTGATAACGCCCATCGCAAGTAAATGCAATTGAATATCTGTTCGATATATTATATCGCAAGATGAGGAGAACTTGAGATGTAAAGAAACATTTAAAAGGTGATTTATTTTTTTCTGTGTATATTGACACAACTGTTTAACGTAGGCTTCCTTT
Organism: Theocolax elegans; assembly: GCA_026168455.1. Taxonomy (NCBI): domain Eukaryota; kingdom Metazoa; phylum Arthropoda; class Insecta; order Hymenoptera; family Cerocephalidae; genus Theocolax; species Theocolax elegans. The sequence continues at coordinate 31,118,391 of CM047427.1, read as the reverse complement.
TTACTTATTAAACCTAAAGTTGAAAATATGAGAGTTAAAACAATAAAATGCATATCTTTATGACATGAAAAAAGTCGTGAGAATTTTTTAATAGATTAATGTAATAACTGATTTTGGGTTTTCATTTGATCTTTAGTTGAATTTTTAAAATCCACAATTAATCTGTACAAAAATATTCATGACTTTTTACAAGTGTTAAAGATTAAAATATTCATTTTATTCTTTTTACTGCCAGATTTTCAACTTTAGGTATAGAGTATACAAAGTAAAAGAAATAAAATAAAACATAATGGTTGGTTTATGTATGTCTGTATGAGCAATGTATGCACGCCCATAGAGAATAAGATTGAAATATAACTATGGTGTTTAAACATTTTTTTTCATTTAGTTACATGCATTGTATCGGTAAAAGGATCGCTACGAAAAAAATAATACCTATTACGCGAGTGTATTATCTAAGACATGTGACGTGCATGCACCAGGGCGCCGAAGGACCGGTGTGCACGACACACCGGCAGTATCGTTCCACCCGTGGTGAAACCCAAATAGGCAAACCGGACGCGACGGAATCTTCGAGAGAAGGTAGCCGGGAAAGGCAAAAGAGAGAAAGCGAGAGAAACGAGAAGGAGTCGAGGGAGATTCCTGAGTGTATCGTGAGGTGCTAATCACCGATAAGACAAGTAAGTCCTGACAAGGCACGCGTTCACGCGGACAAATACGCGACTCGCAATCGGTATCGGAATACGCGCAGTACAACGACAAAACGGCACGTGCGCGCGAGAGATTAGGAACTCTCGCCGTGTTTCTCTCTCATGCGTGTGCATATGTTTGGCGGGTCAGAGTGCTTCACACTCTAATGTAACCCGTACCTGGCGAATCATACGCGTCCCACAAATAGACAAACACAGCGTGTTCGATGGTACCTTGCGGCGGGTGCACACACTCGTACAGTTGTTATTGTTTTTAACTTTGTATTTTGCTATTTGTTTTACGAATAAATTATTTCGTGGTTAAATTGCGCGTATTGTTTTCTTTTCTATCCTAACGGCGGATACCGCTATGCTCCGCGAGTGTCGTGCATTGAAGTCGGATTAATAATCCGAAGTAAAAAATCGCGTTTAGAAGAAAGTAAATAGGACCTTCAAGTGAGCTTTAAGGATATAACTAAAGTCATATTTTAACACATTAATAGAGTCTTGGACAAAACTACTGCCAATTATAGTGGTGTAGCTGATTTCAATATCAAGAAAAATATTTTAGAACACAATTTTAATTACCATTTGCTATGGTTTGAAAAATTCTAATTCAACTTGCTTCGTCATTTTCGGATTTCTCGCAACAAAATCTATAAGAAACTATGTGTAGTGTGTTTTAAAAAATTACCCCACTGTGCGGCGTTGCTGTAGCCTTAAATGTACAGTATAGACTTTTTCTGTAGTTGTTTTTATGTTTTTAGGTAGCTTAGCTACAAAAAGTAAAAGAGTTGTCACTCAAAGTTTTTGTATAACAACGCGATTAAACACAAACGGAATAACCCCGAAAATTCTTTCAGTGTGTGCTTGAGAATAAAGCACGTTTTGACAATACATTCCTCAGTGTTGCTTATATTAATTGGCAAAGACCGTAAACCCTTTACCGACCGAGCCATTGTAGACTACCGGATAAGATTATTTCATGATGTGAGGGTAGCTAGAATAGCTAAGGGTATTGGATTTTTCGCTTATACAGGGTGTGTCAAAAGTTCCGGGACGGCATAATAACTAGGAAAATATGCATTTTCGAAGAAAAAGAAAGAAAGAAAGAAAGATTTATGATTTTTCCTTGGCTATCTGATGGTGATTTTGAATTCGACCTTGATAATATTTAATAATATTTTTCAATGGAATTTGAAAAAATTTGTTTGTACAGTTTACTTAATATGAAAGCAATGCATTCAAATTAAACAGGAACTGTGAAACAAGCATCCAACAATGCTAAGAGCTTCTAGCATGTGAGCGGTTAAAAGAGATGTGCATAGCATGCGCAAGAGGGTTAAGTACGCATATTTGAATCCATATAAACATGAAAGCCCAAATGACTTACTCATGATTAATGTATTTGAGGTCACTGATCTAAGGTCATTCCAAGGTCGAACCAGAAGAACTAGCAGAAGCTGATCGCGGACATGGCCCTCTGGGTCTTCAGGCTCGCTGAACAAGAATCTAGGTTCGGTTTGCTCCGTCCTGCATCCTGTGACCAAGCATTCGACCTTCAAATGATCTTTCGATCACGTTTAACCCCCTATGTTATGCATATCGTTGGATAGGGAATTTTACAAGTTTTCCATTTCTGCTATAAAAAAATGGGGGTTCCAATTTTAAAAACTCGACTCCACTCTCAAATGACCTTAAAGGTCAAGTTTAAAGTCAATTTGATGGTCACCATCAGATAGCCAAGGAAAAATCATATAACTTTTGTCTGATACATTTTCTTCGAAAAGGCAAATTTGACGAGTTCTTACGCCGTCCCGTAACTAGTGACACACCCTGTATATTCACGATTACAAAGTACTATATCACAAACTACTACAGAGCATTCTTTTCGACAAGTTTAATTTCCCTATTAAGGAAAATAAATCATTTTTCAGTTCAGTTCGATAATAAAAATGTCTTAAAATAGATCAAGGAAAATTTAAATTTTATCCGATTTTTCATTTTTAGAAAAATTACAAAAACCAAATTTTTAAAAAATGCTTCCAAAAGGCCTATAAAATTTGGGAATATTCTTTGATGAATTTTAAGATATTTTTGTTATTGGATAATTTTTATTTAAACCTTCAGTTTTTGAGAAAAAAATCATTAAGGGGGTATCCTGCTTTGGAAGGCATAAAAAAACCGTTTTTTAGGGAATTTTTTTAAGATAGAAAAAAATAACTAACTTTAGAGAACTTTCAGGAATATTTTATTATGTAATTGAACATTATAAAAAAAATTTTTTAATGAAAAATATCAAAATGCAGCCGACTATTAGGCACATTTGTTGGGCAATCCGTAATCCAAGTCTTCTATTGGCGGGAGTAATAGAGCTCTTAATCTTGATCTGAAACAGAAAGCCAAAAAAAATTTCATTTTTATACATGTATTTTCTATTTGAACCAAGAAAAATCCGAAGAGATTGTGAAATTTGAAATTTTTTCCGAATTTGAAGCAAAAAGTGCTTTTTACGAGAAAAAAAATCTCTTCAATGTGCTGAAAAAGTCTTTTAGAAATTTATTTCCAAAAACCTTTTCGGTTCATATTGAAGAGTAGATAAAACTGAAGCTAAAAAGCTTCGGATCGTTACAATAGCTTATTTATTTTTTTTGCAAACACGCCCGGCAGTTTAGAAAAAGTGGAAAAACGAAAACTCGAGAAAAAGCGCTTTAAAATTTATAAACTGGAAAAATGTTAATTTTCAACTACTTATGGCAATAATTCGCTAATCAGCTATTCCTGCGCCATACAATAGACCTTCAGCTTTCTCATGGAACTCATTTTGTTGAAGTTGTTCAAGTCTACGGGCCGTACGAGCTTCCTTACTGGAAAGAGACGAACGTCGTCTTTCTCGTTCAATCCGTTGTATGTCGACATTATCCGCAAACATGATACATTGCTGGCTAATTTTCAAATTGAGTAATTGCATGGTATGCAGAACTGCTGAATATCCTTCATTGAACATTCCTGCAGCCATATACGCAGCCATTTCTACGATTTTTTGACTAGAATTGAAATGTTTCAGAGTTATGCACCAGACAGTGGAGTTGAACGATTCGGTCGAATTTTGCAGATACACACAGATTATATACCGATGACACATACTACGGTTCAAAAGACGCTTCTATGAAAGCAAAATATTATTTCGAACAGCTGCTGAACCTTTTCAGGTATATAGTTTCGAGTTTAGAGACGAGGGGAGGAACGCGCGCGTTTTAGTCTGACCGAGCACTGGCACTTGCTCGATGCCCCATTGCGTTTAGTGCTGTATCTTCGGAAATACTACGAATCCGACTCTATAACTTCGGATATATGTTCTGATACATATAAGGAATAGATTTAAGCAATAAAAAAAAATCGATTTTTTGAACTTCTAAATCAGGATACCCCCTTAAACATTAACTGCATTTATTTTGAATATTTTGGGCATTATTGGTATAAGATCATAAAGTTTATATTTGGTTTGCTTGTATTGTGAGTTAAATTTGTCAAATATCATGTAATATTTTTTTATGAAACATTTCTTTTGTGATTATTTAAAATGTTAACAATCAATTGGAAGAAGTGATTATATTATAATCACTTCTTCCACTAAAATAAAGTCGAAGAGTTCCTGTCTTGTCCAAAAATTTCTTTGGCAATGGGACGATCTAAATTTAAGCAAATCAAATCTAATTTGAAGTACTCGAAGGCCAAAGGTAATAATCCGAACGATAAGGCATGGCATGTTCGAGAATTAATAAAAATGTTTCAGAGGAATATTCTTAAATTTGGTTACTGGAGAACAGCTCTGTCGATAGATGAAATGATGGCTAAATCATATGCTAAAGCTTTGTGGAATGAATTTATACGTGGAAAACCTACGCAATTCGGACTTAAATTTTGGCGTCTTTGTAAGAAGTTCTGTAGTAGAAGAAAAATTAGCCGAATGTGCCTTAGGTTTTCGTGTGATATTAATTTATTAAAACCCTTTTTGAGATGACAGCTCCTGCGAAAATTCCTCTGCACCACGTATATTTTGACAATTTTTTTACAAATTTATATCTCGTTGTGTATTTGAAGAAATTATAATTATAATGTACTGGCAGTGCTATAGAAAATCGTATAAAGGAAAAAAGATGTGATCAATAAAACTTCTCAACGTGGTACATATGCAGTAATACACGAAAAACAGTTTAATCAACTATATTATTGTGATGCATTCGAAATTAGTATCAATATTATCTACATTTGCGGGGGTTACTCCATTAGAACTATTACAGATATATAATTCGAATAAAAAGGCAAAAACCAATAATTTTTTCCAATTTTTTGAAGATTTTGCAAAAAACAGCCATATCTTTGTTTGTAATAAAATTTGGCATATTCTAAGCCCGGATACTGATTTAACCTACCCAAAAACATACAGAATCATACTTTAGACTCAGTTGCTACTTCGGCGAGTAACTAAAATTTAGCTAAGAAAAGTTAACATTTAAATTACAAAAATATCTATATGTACAGTTCCGTCCATAAGTTCGAAACTTTTGTAAGTTTTGAATTGAAATGAGTATATTTTATATATCGTTTAATAATTCATTGCATTCAAAGAAACTATCGTTGTATAATTTAAAAACCACATATGAATCGTACTGTATATAATTTAAATCTTATATTATTAAGACACATATTTAATATATAATACGTTAAATCTTTACTTTTGTTTTTTTGACGATTCGTAAATCATGTCCTTCGTAGTCATAATCTCTAAAAATATTCCCCACTGCTACGTAATATTTAGATGGTGCATCAACCTTCTTTGTAACTTCATCGAATACGCAATGAGCTGCCGTTACTAAAAGATTATCTTTGATGATAGTAGCGCCGCAAATAAATTGCTTTTCATTGCCTTTTAGCTTATACAACGTACCGTGCCATGGAAACTCGGAAATACTAGCACGCGATCCATTGACTATAAGGGGTGTGCCACTTCCAGTTGAAGCAACTCCACAAACTATAACAATATTTGTGTTACGTGTAATATATGTCATAGTATAAATGCAAACAATTATTAAGTAAGTAAACGAATATATAAAAATAAATTAAACACTAATGAATAATACACAGCTTTAAGATACTTAATATACAATCTATAAATAGAAAATTTTTAAATATTGACAATAAATCGCCTGTGCATGAAATTATTATTATGTACATGAATTTAATCGGTCTTTACAAGATAACTTGCATCTATTCAATATTGTTCAATATTGCGCAAAACCTTCTTTCTATCAACTTACTTGCATATAATTAAGTTTTAAATATTTCCTGAGGTATTAGAAAATTAAATTAATGGAGAATCGAGCAAAAAAAATCAACTCGCCAAGGTTGGGCTAAGTGGTAAGGTAACTGCCGGGTAAGCAGGAGACCGTCGCTTCGATCTCGATATATATTATATGTAGGAAATATCACAGTAAATCGATATAAACATGACAGTTATCAGTGATGTTCATTAAAATACAATTGGATTGCAATTTTAAAGCATGCAAGTTAGGACATATTTTTAATATAGATCGGAAGGAAATTTCATCGATGTACACCTTAGATGTAGAATGATTTATCACCAAGTTTAGTGTACACCCAAGGAAATATAAGAGCTGAATGCGAAAACTATCGCTGCTGCCTTAAATATGACAGCAATAAACGCAGGCGTGTACGTCTTTAGATTGACATATAAGTGCATGATCGAAATGAGTTGTCAGGCAAGCCTCACTTAATTAATTAAGAAAATGAGTAATTGTTAAGAAATAGAGATGAGATGGTGTGAGAGAGATGGATGTAGAGAAGTGACAGGTGAGGTTAGGACTGCGGTAGTTCGTAAATACCGGCCCGAGCCACTCTCATTACCGGGAAATCGTGAATGTGAGTTTACGTGATAATAATAGGGAATATTTCGGTTTGTTGAGGATGATGGGTACAATGGAAGGATTGGCGGTTAACGATAACACGTAGCACTGGACAGACTGTGTACGAGTATCAAGGTACGAGGGAAGCAGCTGACGACATCGTGGTAGCCCGTGTATATCAATCGGATACACCGTCCCGTGGTGACGCCATAAGTTTATCGGCAACCCGGCGACGGCATCGATCACCGCGTGCGCGCGCGAAACCGAGAGAGATAGAAAGATGTTGACCGCGTGCGTCGAGTAAGAGAGTGACGGCGCGCACACTGCACGCGCACGTCGAGTATAGGTGAGAGCGGCGCGTCAGAGGGGGAACGACTACGAACGGTCTGATATTCATGCGTACCTATGTAAGAGGAAAGGAGATAGACAGCTCTCCCGGTGCATTAGTGGAGGCGTTGGCGGATACGTACAGATAGCGGATAGATTAAAATGGCGAACGTACACTAGCGGAATTGGAAGGAAAATAGGTGGCCTTACGGACGGTTATCGGTACGCCTACTACCACCGATCTCGCGGATAGGATAGCGGAAAGAGAGAACAACTAGCTCCACTATCGGTAGCGGATAATATGAATCAGAGAAGAAGGACGAGACTCCTTCCCCAACCGCCGTATAGTACAGACGTGTTGCGAGAAAGCTAGCGAATAAGAAGCCATTTTGAGATCTGTTGAGATTGGAAAGGAAGTTGTAATATTCAGGCGATTGAGAAGCTATCGGACAATTAGCATAGCGAGAGATACCCGAACGCCTAGGGTGAGATATCACGTCAGAGGAGAGATAGATAACCCGTAAAAAGGAGAGTTTTCGACTTGCGGTGAGTGAGAAAGTACGGCGTTGTCGTAAGGTATGAGAGTGTGATAGGACGTTCCGTAAATATTGTAAAATAGAATAGCCGCGCAAAGATCGACAATCTAATCGATTTAGTGAAACGGTACGAGGATTAGCGGTAGCGGTCACGTGACGTCGGTCAATATGAAATTAATGATAATTAAAGTGTTGATAATTGTTGTGCTAAATTGAAGAGATTGATTATAACCCGAGTAAAATATCCAAATTCCTACAACGTGGTTCCGCCATCTTTCCCGTGGTGGTAACGTGGAGCCCGCGACCCTGATTCGGCTTGATGTTAGTTTTACCGGTAACTGGCGCCCAATTAATTAAAAGTGTAACCGGATAATAATTATTTAATAGTTATTATTATTTATTTATTGTAAGCCACAGTGCCAAGTTGCACTACGGGAACGACTCGTTAAGAATCAAAAGTGCAACATCACAGAATACAATATATCGACGGTTGACTGAAAAACATCTTATTTCAGCCATAACTTGAAAAAAATTCTATCTCATCCAAGATTTGAAAGAAGGCCTATCTCAAAATAAATTCATCTAGTGGCACTACTGCATAATTTAAAAATATTTCTCTTATAAGTTAATAATAGACTAAATTATTAGTAAAAAATTTAGCAACTGTTTTAAAATACAGTGTTTCTGAATCTTTCACTTTTACTCCACGGGTATAACATCACCTGGGCAATATCGTCTATCGAGTCACAGATATCGATCGGTGTTCGTTTCCTTCGTATACGACGAGCGTACGTGCCTCCAATACTCGCTTACATATAAACTGTGTATTAGTTCACGAATGCGACTCAATCTTGATAATTCGCTAACTAAATAAGTTGCTAGTAACAGACTATAGTGGTTCGATAACGCACGAAAATAAGTTCGTCGCGCATTGTCGCGAATACGTCAAATAGAAAAATACGTCCACACCATTAAATTATTCAACTAACACGTAAACCTTGATATTTCAAGCACAGCGAGTTGTTTACTTAATTGTGAGACCAAAATTTCGATTATTCCCAGTCTCATCTATGTTTGTGTAGCAATTGCGAGAGAGAGAGAGAGATTGATTGATTGATTGATTGATACATTTATTCGGTATTTTTAGGGGAAACCCCCGTATACACAGCAGTTACATAGGTAAATTTCGCAATAAATAACAGAACAATAAAATCGTAGTAAAGAAATCGGAATAAAATAAATAATATAACACATTAGAATAAAACAATAAGTAAAATAAAATAACAATAAAATAAAATACCGAACTAACTATATAACAAAAATAAAATATAACTGGCAAACAAAATATAAAATAAAACAAAGTATATGTTATAACAAAGTAAAAGATATAAAAGATTAATAAATAACATGATAAAAATAAAGTGTTAGAATAAGAAGTAAACGTCGATAAAATACAAATAAAAATAAAATATAATATAAATAAAATAAATAAAATAAATATGTCGTCGAAGGATAAAACGAAGAGTAAAAACAAATAAATAAATAAATAGTTATAATTGTAAAAAATGTATAAAAACAGCGCACGCAGAGGTAAAAACAAATATATAAACAATAAAACAAGAATAAATAAATACATAAAAGCCGCAGTACAGTGGATCGTGACTAGATAATGCCTAAAGATCTGGCAAGGGAGGGCACTCTAAACCCTCATCAACCACTCTCGATTCCCAAGCCCGACGATCCAGCTCAGAGAGATGTAGTGCCAGTGAGGATTTAAAGGAAGGGAAGAGGAGTGGATCGAAGTTAGTAAAGGGAAGACTGTTAATAAGGCGAGAGGCTGTAATTACATAGGAGTTATTGAAGGCTTCGGTTCTAGGAGGAAGGTAAAATAGGGAAAGGGGTGGGTGACGAGAGGAAGTTCGGGAGGAAAAGGAAGAATCGCGAAGGGAAAAATGACTAGCAATATAAGATGGGGAACTATGGGAAATGATATTGTAGGCACTACAGCCGATGAAGAGGGATCTTCTGAGCTCGACCGATAACCAACCAAGCTTGAGGCGGTAGGGCGTTACGTGCTCTCTCCAGGGTATGTTTCCCCACACAAAGCGAACGCAAGCGTTCAATAAACGTTGGAGTTTTAGATTTCTAGTGGCGTCAAGATCGTGAAAGACCGCACAAGCGTAGTCAAAGTGTGGGAAAACAAGCGACTCAACCAGATGTTTCCTATTTTGACGCGAGAGAGCACGTTTGAAGAATCTCAGAGAGTGCAAGACTCCATGAACCCGCTGCGAAATCGACGCAACCTGGCGAGACCAATCCAGGGTGGGGGTAATCCAAACGCCCAGTGATTTGACCTCTAAAGCATAGTCGAGGGAATTGTCACCGATTTTGATTTTAGGGGCCGAATCCAAATCAATGCGCGAGATGAAAGCCTGACTACCCATTATCAACACTTTCGTTTTGCTTACATTCAGACTTAATCCGTTAGATCTCGCCCAGTTTTCAACAGCATTTGCGTCTTCTGAGATTCTCTGGACACCCAGGGCAAGATCTGCAGGAGGGAAAGAGTGATAGATTTGGGTGTCATCCGCGAAAATCATGTGATTTGAGTGCTTCAAAACCCTCGGAAGGTCATTTATAAAAATGGAGAAAAGAAGTGGGCCAAGGACACTTCCCTGAGGTACCCCCCTAGATGTGTCAAGCCAGGCCGAACTAGAGCCTAGTTCATCCACCACCGCCTGGGAGCGACCCACGAGGTAGTGGAAAAACCAGGACATGACCGTGTCCGAACAGCCCAGAGATCGCAGCTTGCGCAATAAGATATCGTGAGGAACCGAGTCAAACGCTTTAGAGAAGTCGAACAGGATGAGGATGGTGATCATGCGCTTATCAATCGCTCTCCTAACATCATCGAGTACGCCAATTAGGGCCGTCTGGGTACTGTGCCCCCGCCGAAAGCCCGCTTGTCTCTCCATGAGCAAATCATTATTATTTAAGTATTCCACTAGTTGCTCGTGTACAATTTTCTCAAGAATCTTGGAGATTTCACAGAGCTTAGCGATGGGCCTAGTATCAGACGGCGAGATCATCCTGCTTGACTTAGCCAATGGAAAAAGGAGAGATTTCTTCCAAGGCTCTGGAAAGGATCCGGTTGATAGAGAGGAGTTAAACAACTCGGCAAGGTGGGGTGCAATTTGAGGAGCTAAGCATTTCAGCATAGAGACTGAGACTCCATCAGAGCCTATGGCTTTAGATGAAGCTCTGGAGATGATTGACAGGATCTTGAAAGGAGTGATAGGAACAAAATGAAAGGAAGTGGAAGGGTAAGAGGGAGGCAGGACATTAGAGGATGAGATAAGCGACTGAAAATGAGCAAGATCAAGAGATGGATGCATAGTGAGTGTTTAGCTGATCTAATGAAAACATGGTAAGAGGTGACCTAGATGGTTTAGTCGCAAGGCCCATGTTCCTGAGCTCTTTCCACAGACCTGCAGCATCGGATGCCGCGTTGATTTTGCTGCTGAAATAAGAGAATTTACAAGAGTCTATGGAGTTTTTAGCTAGCCTCCGAAGATCTTTATAGGTCTGGTAGTCCGAGCTCAGGCCCGTGGACAAATACCTCTTAAAAGCCAGATTTCGAGTTTTAATAGAATGTCTTATAGATGATGTGATCCAAGGTTTGGTGGAGTCTCTGATAGTGATGAGTCTTGCTGGTGCAAGGGAATCAAAGGTGTGCAAAATAGATGATACAAGGCTGGAAAGAAGGTTGCTGGAAGGAGTAGGAGAAGGCGAAGACGAAAGAACGGAGTGAAACGAGGAAGAGATAGTGTGGCCAGGCGAATTTGGTGACGTGATAGATGCAGATAAGGAAGACGTGATAGATGAAGATGAGGAAGATGAGGCAGTAGACATGATAGGAATTGATGAAGCATGATTAAAAGCAGCCGAGAATATCGCAGCAGCCTCCGTCAAGTCGATCCGGGTAATATTGCGGGACCATATCCTCCTTACAACCGGTAGTGGTTTAGGGAATTTGAGTTCTAGGACAATGAAGTCATGGCCTGCCGCAAAGGGCACCGGAGACTTAAAGTAATTGAAAAGAGGCGGAGGATTGCGTACGATAAACAAGTCAAGCCATGTGTGAGATGAGGTAGTTGAGGTAAGGGTATGATGGGTAGGATCGGATTTGACTAGGGAAAGGTTTAATGAATCGAGATATGACTCCAACATGGTTGACGACTCATCTTTCTTGCACATATTAATGTTGAAATCCCCGGTAATGACAACCTGATCACAGGTGTGTAAGAAATGCGTTACTGAATCAAAGAAATTCGAAGGATAGGTCGCTGAGGGTCTCCTGTAAACTATACAAAAAAGTAACGAGCTACTCTGACTGCGTACTTGAAAAATCATATACTCCGTGGAATTGGAAAAGACAGGGTTAGAGTGAGCTACGAGCCTAACCTCAAGATTACTCCCGAAGTAGGCCGCGACACCTCCCCCCTCCTTTCCAACACGATCTAACCTATGTAGAGTATAGTTCGGAAGGCCCAGCATGTCTGAGGAGTCATATTCAGTGAGGAATGTTTCAGAAAGAGCGATGATGTCGTGATTTGAAGGTAAAACTAATGATTCTATGGATGAAAAATGGGTTTTTAGTCTGTTAATATTTGCATGAAAGATGGAGAATGAAGAGTTAGTTGAAGATGATGCCTGGCCAGACAAATCCTATTTCGGAGAGGGAGGATTCTGAGACGATATCTTAGCAATGTCTGCCTCTGAGTGAATCGGGAAGAGCTGCCCTCCCTTGGTGATACGCATAAAGACCGTGAAGTTCTTTATTAGAGGCCTCGCGAAGCCTAACTCTGTGGAGCGGCGAAGCGCTTTAGAAAAAAGATCAAAGATCTGTTTGGGCCATAACGCACGCAGATAAATCGCCCCAGATCCACCCGTACCAAAAAGGGAATCCGCCGTGACTCCCTTTAGAAGACGCGCTCTCTCGAGAATAAGGTCTCTAGTGGAGGGCGATGAAAATCGGACGACGATTCCATTCTTGAGATTACTATTGGCGGCAGAGGTCGAAGAAGCCGAGTCCGAATTAATCCCACTAAGTCTGTCCCGAACAAGCCAGGGACGAGTTTCAATTATTTGGGAAGAAACCCTGGGAAGTTTAAGCGCTCCGAAAGTTTTCTGCAGAGCTTCCCCTTCCGAAATAGCAATATTTGGCGGAATACCGCGGACAAGTATTTCGCACGCGTCAAAAATTTGAGGCGCGGTAGTCCCCAGACTCGAACTACGCAAACCGCTGATCTGGTCACGAATTTCCTCGTTCGCGGCCTCAAGGACATCCAGGCGGCCCGACACGCCGTTTAACTTCTCCTCTGTCGACGACTCGATCATGGAAACCCGCGTTCCCAACTCGCGAATCTCACCGGCCAGTCCCTGCATCGAGGACTCAATGCGCGATACCGTACTGTCAAGCTTACTTTCTAGACGGCTCGCGAATTCGGCGAACAGAGCCGCCATATCGCCGGCACCGATCGTCCGCTCGGGTAGGCCGGAGCAACTCTCGCTGGGCGTGGCGCCGCGAGGTTGCTTAGCAACCTGCGACGATGATGGCGACGGGGGCGAGGCTGTGCGCTTGACGCTGGAGGGAGACGGAGTGGGCGTGGCCGCCAGCTCGGTAGCGCAGGTCTCCAACGATTGTCGCGGCAACCCAGGCGGTGGCGCCCTCGCATCAGTTGATGCCGCGACTAGCGCTTTAGCCTGAGCCAACGCGCAACAGCGGCGCTCGGAGGTGCCCAGCGCGACGTCAAAACAGTGCGCGTGCGTGATTTTGTTACACTGTGGACAAACCTCCGTGTAATCCTTCCTGGTAAGTCTCCCGCCACAAACATAGCAGCCGCGCGATGTTGCCATGATATCTTCTCAGCGCCCGTCAATGAAGGTCAAAAGCGTGCAAAAAGCCGTCTGTATGTTGGGAGCACTGCTTACACTGGCCAGCGCGATGAGTCGTCTTTTCTCCCGAGTATAACCTCCAAAAAGCCGCAAAACGAGAATTGCAAATATTGGAACAACTGGCTGCAGCAAAAAACCATCAAATATCTAGATAGACGCTGCAGGCAGTATACGTCCCCTTAATATGTACTGAAAGAACTCGGAGCAACTGTGTGAGTGAAAAATTAAAGAGCAAGACGGAGCAATAAACAAGCCAGCTTGTACTCACCAGAGAGAGAGAGAGAGAGAGAGAGAGAACAAAATTTATTTGTAGTAAATAAACATAATTGATAAGAAAACTAATTTCTTAATGGTAAAATATGTTGACATAAATATTGACACACCGCACTGAGGATCAGGGTGCAGGAGATCAAAATATGTACTCGATATTTGTATAGATATGGGAGTTTATTAATTAATTTTACATATAAAATAATACGCAGGTGCCAGTCGCGTTCGCGGCTATTATTACAGCTGCTAGGTTGCTGATGAATTAACGCGCATATTACGGCTTGTATGCTGAGGCTCCTAAATATGAAATGCACGGCAATAATAAAGGTAGACGCTATACTACTCGCTCAATTGCTATAAATGGCGACGATCGGCCACGTGTGCGGATTCGCTCGAAAGGGCAAACTAGCGGTGCACACACACTATGAGGAGGGGAACACGGGTATCCAATATAGAACGTTTGCACAAACCTTGCACGGCGATCTCTCTCTCTCTCTCTCTCTGGTGAGTAGGTCGGACGCGCTTCACCTCGCTCCGCGCACATCACACTATTTATAAGTGTATATACCTCCTACGTGCTTCTTTTCAGGAGGATCGGACTTCCGCTGGCTCACGCAACTCGCGCACACACAGCAGGCTTCATTTTTTAGAGCCAGGAAGCCCGATTTTTACCTGAAAGTTTTTGCCTGGTTGCTGTATTTTTGTGGATGACTGGCGGTTTGGAGGGAGCTCGAGTATTGAAGATCAGCGAGATTGGCGACTCTGTGGTAACACTCGAAAGCGGTGTGACTCCTGGCGTGAGACGCGCAGAGGTACGGCGGCCCTGGTTACTGTCTAGCGCCGAGCGGTGGCGCTCTTGAATGGTGAATGCTGACTCCGATTTGCTGCGTGGACGTTGAGTGCTGAGCGAGCCCTGCGACATCTGTATCGTTACCCGCTGAACCGAACGTCTCGCCGTCGTCAGTTGCGTTTGGTTCAGGACTCATGTTGGTCGCCGCGCAGAACGCGCTCTGCCCCATCTGCAGCTGTCGATTTACTCGTGGCCTACCCAACTAAGGTCTGTCCTGCATGCGCATCAAAAATTCACGTTAGATGTGAGACTGTTCACGAGGAGTCGGGACTATCTTTGTGTTGCTTTTATGCGGCGAATCTTGCGAGGGCAGCGCCTCCTGAGTCGCTTACCGATACCGCTCCTGTTAGCACGGCCCCCGCCGCTGACGCCGACTCGCCTGCGCTGGCCACACCCACTGCTCCTGCTGGTTCATTGAAGCGGTCGGCTTCGCCCACGTTGCAATCACTCTGCAAGGTAACCAAGTTATCGCGCGCACGTGAGGCAGTCACCCGGCCCCTCTCTTCGGCGACTGTAGCTAATACTATGGATAACGACGAGACTCCGAGGTGGTTTACCAGCTTTGCTGAACGTTTGGAAAGGAAGTTCGACAACCGCTTCAATGAATTGAGCCGCAAGTTCGACGTTATTCAGTCGGACGTTCGAGCTATTCGTACAGATGTAGATGCACCCGCGCAGGCTACGGATAAGGTTGTGTCTGACGTACGGGACGTTCGTGGGGACGTGGACGCTCTCGCTCGTTCTACTGATTTACGCTTTGATGAATTGCGACGCGAATTCTCAACACGCATGCAAGCTGCCGAGAGCACCCCGGTCCGCACGGACGTTGCGTCTCGCTCCCATGATGAGGCATGCGAGATCCTACTGCTCGGTGTTCCGGAGGCGGTTACATTATCCGATGATGATGTAGTAAAATCTCTACTTGAAGCGATCGGTCTAAGTCGTACTTATTTTCAAATCGCGGATATACGCAAATGGGAGCCGCACCGTGGATCTCGGGTGACTCGTGGGGGCGATGTGTATGGTGCAAGTTCAAGCTCCAGTTCGAATGTTAAAATGCGTGGATTAGTTTTTAAGCTACTTTCCTCCTCGATTCGCGATGCGGTTATGGCGCGCAGCAGCAAGCTAGGAGGGCTTAATGCCCAAGATATTTTTAAGATGGGTGGATCCACCAGTCTGTACATTCGACCCCTATGGCCGAAACCTATACATGCGCTTTGGTCGCGGGCGCTGCACGAGTCACAGCGATTGCATTATGCGCGGCCGATAGTTCGCGACTCATGTGTTTTTATTAGGGAAACGAGGGAGAGCCCTCTTATAAAAGTGGACGCGAATACAACTTTTAGCGATTTTACGCCTAGGACGCGATCTAATATTAATATTAATAATAACATTAATAGTAAGAATGATAATAGAGTAAGTACTAATATGTCTATTTCAAATGATTGACTAGGTTTGGGTAACAATGTTTTTAATATATTTCACATAAACATAAATAGAATTAAGCCTCATTTTGCTGCGATTGAGGCTCTAGTCTACCCGTGCTCGTACGACGTGATAGCCGTGTCTGAGACTTTTCTTAACCCATCTGACGCGTCTGATGTTGTTAAATTGCCGAATTATAACTTTGTTAGGCTTGACCGCGTTGGCAGGGGGGAAGGGGGCGTGGGCGTATATGTTCGTAATGCTTTTAGGGTGAAGGTAGTTGGGAAATCTGATCCGATATTTGACAATACGCCGGAATTTTTGATCCTGGACATTTGTTTGTAACTCATCATAAACTCAACAATTTGTACCATTGTGTGTTCGAATTATACTTGTGTTATATTAATTTATATTTCAGTACAGTGTGTCCGTTATTTAACTTGAACCCGCCAATCCCAATTTATACTTCAATGAAATTTATTAATGTTAATTTATTTAT
The DNA here is from genome assembly GCA_026168455.1 of Theocolax elegans. Taxonomy (NCBI): domain Eukaryota; kingdom Metazoa; phylum Arthropoda; class Insecta; order Hymenoptera; family Cerocephalidae; genus Theocolax; species Theocolax elegans. The sequence goes on along the minus strand of CM047427.1, from coordinate 31,101,910 downwards.
AATTTGCCCAAATTAAACATGGTGCCCCGGGTGAGGAAGCGGGGTCAGGTTGGATACACCGGATAGCGTATACTGTTGAAAATATAAAGGACTGAGAGATTTCGATTTGATTTGAACTATGCGTAGTTAAATGTAAGGTTTATTCAAATATATTCTATTAATTATGAAATTAAATAAATAATTTAAAGTGTGTAATTGAATTTGCCGTGAATTGTACTATTTAATTTAAGATTATTCATTGAAATTGTTGTTGTTATAGGCGATTAAAATCTAATACTTTAGATGTAATGTAGCGCCTATGAATAATAATGTAAGGTTTGGGATTCTTGGAACAGACCGACCTTGAAAAATGATATAGCGCGCTCTCCCTTTCTGCGCATACCAGTCGGAGTTGACGAGTAATATTCTGTTTATCTCACAACCTTACGATTCGAACACATATTTAGCTCATGTACCATTGTGTACATATGTAGATTTGTAAACGTACACAATTATTTATCGTCGTCAACTTTATCTATTTATTTGTTCATACAATTAAAATTATTCTCGTTAAAAGTAATTAAATTTAACCTCAAATTAAAAAAAAAATAAAAGTTATTTACTCTGTTGTTAATAAGCACTAATCATCCGATAGTTACGATGGCGCCGGTGACCTTGAAAAAATTAATTATTACCCAGCGGTCACGTTTAGAAGAAATCACTTTGCTGGGTGCGCGCATGCGAGAAAGATAGCTGCTACGGAACTAAATAAAAATACTGTACAATCAAGGATTGATTCTATTAAGAGTGTCTGGGCTGAAGCGCGTCAAAAACACGACGATATTTATCACGCGATGAAATAGAGTCGGACCCCTATATAACAAATAACGTATTAGCACAAATTCAAGGTGTCTATGAGGACACGCTTGATTACCTGATCACCATATTATCGCGTTTTAAACGAATGAACCCACTGAAGGGACCATTCCCGTGAAGGAAGTTTCTAGTGAGCTGAAGGTTCGTCCAGCCAAGCTACCCAAGTTAGATTTACCTACCTTCTCCGGTAATTATGAAGACTGGGAGAGCTTTAGTGACTTGTTTACTAATCTTGTACACAGCGCTCCCAGACTAGCTGATGCCACCAGACTTCAGTATTTGAAATCATGTCTGACTGGTTCGGCGGCTGACCTCGTAAAGAATGTGTCCACGACCAATGCCAATTATCAATCTACCTGGCTAGCATTAAAGAAACGTTTCGATAATCCACGGATAACCGTAACTAACCACTTGAACGCCCTTCTGAGCCTTCCGCATTTAAAAAAAAGAGTCTTCTTCTGAGCTACGCTCCTTTACGGACGAGGTTCAGCGAATATTTCGCGCCCTTGTTAATCTTAAATTGCCTGTTCAACACACATTTGGCTGGTCCATATCGTGAGTGCCCGCTTGGATGCAGAATCACGTAAGATCTGGGAGTCCGAGCTCAGTACTGTGGACCGGCGATTGGTGGAACAAGCTCATGCCAGTTCGTCTGTACTTGAACCATTGGATAGATTTCCAAAATTTTGTGATTTAATTAGTTTCCTAGAAAAACGAGCACAAGCACTTAGTATGATTGGTATAAACCATATTTCATTACCAGAAAAAGGGGTTAGCTCCAAGATTGTTCCAAATTCTCGAAGATCCTTTTTATCTAGGCCGTCACCAGATGCAAACCGAACCGCACGGTCTTGCCCGCTTTGCAATGGTTCTCACGCCATTTTTCAATGTTCGAACTTCCTTAACAAATCCCCGTTTAAATGACGTGCAGATATTAAGCGTTTAAAACTCTGCTTTAACTGTTTAGGGTCGCATAAATTCTCAGAATGCAGATCGCGGAATCGTTGTTTTAAATGTAGTAATAAGCATCACACATTAATCCATTTTGATCGACCATCAGGATCTTTACCCCTTGAGAAGTCTCAGAGCGATGCCCTAAACGTAAACTTGCCCGACTCATCTACAGTAAACTCTCATACTGCGGTTACTGCGACTCCTAAACATGCAGTTATACTGGCTACCGCACAAATCATTATTATTGGTCCAATGGGAAACCGGATTCAGGTTAGAGCTTTGCTAGACCAGGGCTCCGAAGCATCATTTGTGTCTGAATCAATCGTGCAACTTCTTGGTCTTGCAAGACGCAGGGTTCAAATACCTTTAATTGGCATTGGTGCAAATGCCACCGATACAGCACGCTATTCCACCCACTTTACTTTCGTCTCTTCGGTGAATCCCACTTGCCAGTATCAGAGTGAGGCTCTTGTTCTTGCCCGATTGACTTCTCGGTTGCCTTCGTACCCAATAATGAATTTCGATACCGGGAAACTTGCTTGACCTTAGCTGACCCACAGTTCTATAATCCAGGTCCAGTAGATGTAATTCTGGGCGCGGACATTTACGGGCAATTATTATGCTCCGGGTTGCATTACGTTACTTCCTCATTAACTGCTCAAGAGACAGTATTGGGTTGGGTAGTTTCCGGTTCCGTACGATTAAACGTGTCAAGGCGGGCGGAGACAGCAGCCTCTAGATCGTTGAACATTATGCATTGTACCTCTGGAGAGGATTTACATGAGCCGATGGAACGATTCTGGTTACTTGAGGAGGTTCCCCCACTTGGGACTAAGCTGAGATCGGAGGATGAGAGGTGTGAAAGATTTTTTAGCGAAAGTTACACCCACGATAGCAACGGACGATATAGAGTGAGATTCCCGTTGAAATCAGATCTCCCGAAGGTCGCTGAGGAAACCCGTCAAATCGCCCTGAAATCCCTGAATCAAATACATTGTCGTTTCTCTCGAGATCACGAATTTGCTCAAGCTTACAGAGGGTTTATGAAAGATTATGCCAATCTTGGGCATATGGTCCCGGTTCCTAGAGCTGAGCTTCATAATTCCCGTTCCTGGTACCTGCCACATCATCCGGTAGTCCAGTCATCGCCGCGAAAATTCAGGGTCGTATTCGATGCTTCTCGTCGAACTAGAGAACAACATTGTTTAAATGATTTTTTACTGACAGGTTCCCCTCTGCAACATGATCTCACACTTGTTCTCTTGAATTGGCGTCGTTATAAATTCGTTTTTTTCAGCGGACATTGTAAAAATGTTTCGCCAAATCGACCTTGACTCTGGAGATCAAGATTTGTCACCTGAACCTAATATTAGTCCTGTTAAATACCGTCTGACTACCGTCACCTATGGCACCGCCTGTGCCCCCTACCTAGCCATGCGCACTTTATCGCAGCTCGCTCGAGACGAAAAATCCTCATTTCCTCTTGCCGCTCGTTGCCTTGAACAAAATTGCTATATAGACGATATATTTTCCGGATCCGAAGATCTAGCTAGGGTAATTGAGAAACGAAATCAATTAATAAAACTTTTACAATCAGCGGGTATAAGGCTAGATAAATAGGCCGCTAACCACTCAGATCTTTACTTGGATGATCAATGGAGTTCAAGCAACCCCTTAAAGGACATTAATTCTGAATTTGTTAAAACGTTGGGCATTGGTTGGCACCCTGTGCGGGATGAATTCATCTTCAAATCCATTAATTTTGAGAATTCTGATCAACCCTTAACTAAACGACTTCTTCTGTCGCGTATCGCTCGCTTGTTCGATCCCTTGGGCTGGATTGCCCCTATAACGATCACGGCTAAGGTCATGATGCAAGATCTGTGGTTGGATAAATACGATTGGGACTCTCCTTTAAAGGCTGACTTTCAGGAGCGTTGGGTTGACTATTGTCAATCTCTTGGAGGCTTGGATGGTCAAACGCTGGCTGAGCTCAACGTCTTCCCATGACTATGAGCTGCACGGATTTTGTGACTCTTCTTCTCGCGCTTACGCCGCCTCGGTTTACTTACGAAGTGCCGGGATTAATGGAGACGTGCGTGTATCTTTGCTCGCTGCGAAGACCAGAGTCGCACCGGTAAAAACGATTAGTATTCCTAATCTTGAGTTGTGTGGCGCAGTTCTTTTGGTTAAACTTCTTGTCCATCTTCGTAAGCTGGACTTTTTGAGTCGTTTGCCTGTTTTCGCGTGGTCTGACAGCCGTATGGTACTCGCATGGCTACGAAAGCATCCTTGCTTTTGGAAGACGTTCGTGGCCAATAGAGTATCCTTAATTCAGACCGAACTGCCATCGGCCAGTTGGACTTATATACATACGAAGGAGAATCCGGCTGACCTGGCTACTCGTGGTCTGAAACCTATTGAACTGACGAATGCTGATTTATGGTGGTCAGGACCGTCATGGCTCTCATTGCCGCGAGAAGAGTAGCCGCAAAACCTTGAGGTTTCGCTGGTCCATCATGTGAGACAAGATTTGTCGGAACCAGAACTACTGTCAAGGTTCGCGACGTTAACTAAATTAACTCGAGTAGTCGCTTACAGCCTCCGACCTTTGGTGAACTTGCGATGACGCAAGAGTGGTCAGACACCACTAACCTCCTCACTCAAAGCAGTAGAGCTCCAGAGGGCTCGTTTAGTAATTATTCGCTTAGCCCAGACAAACGCATTTACAACCGAAATCGAATTGTTAAAATCTGATAAGCCCTTGCCAAAGCAAAGTGGTCTGCGTATGCTATATCCTGTTTACGATGACGTAAATAACGTCCTGCGCGTGGGAGGACGACTCTCCCATTCGAGCCTCAGTTATGAACGAAAACATCCGCTTATCTTACCTCGCCATTCCATACTCAGTAGATTATTTGTAAGACACGCTCATCTAACTGCTCTACACGGAGGACCTACTCTCACTAGCAATATAGTCCTGCAGAGCGTGTGGATATTAGGCAGGTCTTGTATTGTTAAGTCCATAATCCGGGAATGTGTCACCTGTCAACGTGTAAAACCTCGGATAGCGCATCAATTGATGGGTGATCTCCCAGAAGCGCGAGTTACCTCGGCTCGGCTCTTTACGACCAGTGGTCTTGATTACGCAGGACCGATAGTAACACAGGCCCACAAAATGAAAAGAAATGTCTGAAGTTTTGACCGGACATACATATTCCCATGTATTTTTCGACGCTGAATCCGAATCTGTGATAAAAATATAGGGTTTTCCTACCTTTTCTCAGAGTTTTATTGAAAAAACCTCATTTTTTACGGTTTTTTTGCGGTTTTTCGAGTCTAGAAAAAACAAATCATGAGATACAATTAATTGGACTTCAAAATCGAATTCTACGTGAAAAAATACATGGAAAACCATACCTTCAAATTTTTTTTAACGCGATTCTAGTCCTCTGTATGGGGCTGAAACGATGACGAAATTGGTAAAAGTCGAAATTTTGCTTAAACTGGATTTAAACAATATTAAAATTTAATCATGCGTCTTTTGAAGAGTCGATAAACATTGGAAATACTACCCTGGGGGTTTTTCAGATCGCTGATCATGAATTTGAAGTCAGATTGTGTAAAAACTACTTCTAGAGGGCGGTGGCTAGAACTGTATGTGGTAAATTTATCGATTTTTTAAAAATTTTACATCTGAAATACTAATTTTAGAGTCTTTCACAGCATTGACTATAAATTCAAGATATTAACTTAGCCTATTGTTTATGTTAATCTTAACATTTTGTCTATGTTTGTCTCTCTCTCTCTCTCTCTCTCTCTCTCTCTCTCTCTCTCTTCCGATGTTTTTTTAAATTGGTTTACGCTTACGTACACGTTTCTCTTCAAATGACCGATGTAGTGGATTTCTGACACGTTTTTGTCCTTTTTTCGCAGATGTTTCTCTTTTTATCATCCAGCAGTAATCTGCTAACATGTTGATACCCCAGTTTCCTTGAAATCTACGTTCAAACTCCTTTAAATCTTGGTGAAATCGTTCATCATGCTCTTCACTAAAGTCTCCGTTATCTTCAGGAAACTGATCAACGTGTGAATCAAGAAAATTAAGTTTTAAGTTCATTAGACAACCCAATTTTTCAAAATTATGTACCATTCTTTTCACAATAGCTTTATAATTCGTGTCATTGGTATTACCCAAAAATTTCGTCGATACCTCTTTAAAACTTAACAATGCTGCCTTTTCAACATCGGTCATGCTTTGTTCAAAGTTTTCGTCTGTAAATAAAGTTCGGATTTCAGGACCATCAAAAATACCTTCATTTAATTTAGCATCAGATTTATGGGGAAATACTTTGCTTATATATTGGAAGCATTGACCGTCCTTGTTCAAAGAAAATTTGGCCATCAAGAGAATCGTTTGAACCTGGTAAACAGAATGTTATAAAAGATCCACTCGTTGATCCTTCGAAGATTTTGATACCGCCTCTGCATATAAAGCTTGGATTGATAAAACAATTAGTTAAAGCTTTGAGGATGGAACGGAGTGGTCCTTTATACCCAATGCTCCGCACTATGGAGGCCTTTGGGAGGCTGGCATAAAGTCGACAAAGCATCATCTGCGTCGAGTGATCGGCGAACACACATTAACGTTTGAAGAACTATCTACGTTACTCGTGGAAATTGAAGCTTGCTTAAATTCTCGCCCTCTCCGCCCATTGACCTCCGATGTTGACGATCTCAATGCGCTGACCCCATTTTATTTCCTTATTGGCAGCACTTCCGCTCGTTTACCAGATCAAGAATGGCCCGCTGTCCCTCAAAATAAACTGAGCCGTTTCCAATTGATTCAACGCATTCGGAATTAGTTTTGGAAGAGATGGTCGTCGGAGTATCTGCAACATTTGCAAGAGAGAGGAAAATGGCAGCAACCTACCACGAGCTTTGCCGTAGGACAATTGGTACTTATCAAAGATAGTCGCTATCCTCCTTCAAAATAATCCCTTGGCCGCATCCTGGAAATACACCCGGGCTCCGATGGATTAGTTCGTGTGGTCACTGTGAGAACATCCAATTCCACATATCGACGACACATAACACATCTCAGCCCATTACTACTAGATCCCGAAGTAAAGTGAAGGAAAGGTTAGGAATGAAAATTCGTCCAACGGACGAAGGCGAGCGGATTGTTTGCGCCTGGTGCGCAGTGGCGAGGTTCGAGTAGAGTTCAGAAAGAGGTAGCAAGAATGAAGGGTGGGGAGAAAACTTGGCGCCACCTGTAACATGAGGTGAGACGAAAAAGCGAGACCGGGACTTGTACGTAATCCATGGATCGAGCGAGACGTCTTGGTTGCGAATCGAATGTGTATGAAAGGTGTGCGTGTGTGCGAAGAACCGATCGGTAAGAATGAAATCATTTGTTTGTAACTCATCATAAACTCAACAATTTGTACCATTGTGTGTTCGAATTATACTTGTGTTATATTAATTTATATTTCAGTACAGTGTGTCCGTTATTTAACCTGACCCCGCCAATCCCAATTTATACTTCAATGAAATTTATTAATGTTAATTTATTTATAATTTGCCCAAATTAAACAATTACTTACTTTATTTATTTACATATACTAGAGGGTACCCCGTGCTCGCAATGCTCTCCAACCCCCACTTTTTTAATTTTCATATATAAATCAAATGATACATCAAGTGATAAAAATATAGCTATTTTTAAATGTCTAATAATAATATTTTTCTTCGATATTAGTGCAAAATCCCGGATTACTTAAACAAATCCAGAAATTCCCGAAATATCTCAGAATACCCAAAAATTATGCAATTTATTTTAGAGCTAAATTTTAAAAAACCTCTCTCTCCTCCGCTTCACTTTTTTATATACCCCTCCATTATGCCTCCGCTACCCACACTAGATTGATAGAAAAAAAGGAGGGCAGGGAATTGTTTATACATATAATATTAATTTTTTTCTTCTTTTCGAAAACAATTAATATTGCTATAACTGTGGGAATAATAATAATGTTGATACTTTTATAGTAAACCTTCAGATTAGGATCATAATTCTTGTAAGGGTTGTAAAACTAAAAATCCAGCATTAGAAATGTTTAATAATTAATTTTTTATAATTGTATAATAGTATTTGTATTTTAAGCATCTTCCAGGAGATTAGATTGATACTGAAAAAAGTGGAGATGCTTTTCTATCACTCCAAGATAACAGTTGTGACAATGTGCTTTGCACATGTCAAAGTGGCAACTACCGAGCCCTGGCGAACACCTACCTACCCGTACAAGCTATACGAGTCCCTAGATAAACCTACCTACCCATATATATTGAGCCTAGCTACCTACCCTGTGACATTGTAGTTATACCACATGTCACTTTGAAAATAAAACAGCGAGACAAGGTATAGTATAGCACCTGTCAAGCTTACTATGCGAAGTAAGCGTGTTATACATACCAACCAAGTCCTAATATGCCACACATATGCGAATGTGTGAAACCGGAATAGGCTTACATTGCGTAGTAAGCAGGAGAACCCGAAGCAAAGGAGATGCGACTCCTGACTGCGCACAATTGCATACACACACACACACACTGATCCGTTGATCCAGCATTCTAATGCCTTGTCCAGCACCAGGAATGACCCGTATAGTATCCCCAGGTCCCATCCAGCCTTGAATGCTCTCTCCAGCACCCAAGAGAAGCCTCCGATGTTGAGCAGCCCAGGTGAAGACTCCAGCCCTTGCAATGAGTGTAGCGCCCTTGCGCTCAAATAACGGTACACTGCCAACCAAAGTACCTGAAACGGTAGTTAATTACCAAGTTGATCGACTACTAAGGAACGAGGATGGAGAAGCTATAACTAAGCATAGCTTCTCCCAGGTACGTCAGCAGGATTAAAAGGAAAGGAGATGACTGGTCTAGTTTGAGGTTATGGAAGGCACAAGTAAACATTTAAACTAGAGCCCGAGGAAAGCAGATAAATTACCTCGGCGGCACTCCAAAGTACGACGACGATTCACCGCCGCCTGGCTCCGCTCATTGAGGGCTGTTATAGGGCGCCGATGTGCTCCAGCTCTCCGGAAACTCCGAGCCGAGGATCCTGTATCGACGATATACGGCACCTGTAATGAGGAAACTCGAGGGGCTCGATTTAGCCTAAAATCGAGGTAACAAGGAACGATCTAAAACTTACCTCGCAGATAGTACTCTCAGCAGGGCTGCAATTACTCGATCGCCATCCAGCACCAAAGAAAGTCAACGTCGTAGACGACATCTCCGTCGAGGCAGCGAAACCATGGCCCGAGCGGCCAGTACGAACCCAGCCGAGCGCGCACGACTCGAGACGCGAGAGTAGGCCAACGTGACTGGCACTTTGCCGTGTAGTACTCGTAAGCACATTAAGTGCAATAAATCTGGAATCTTTTTAGCTAAGTTTCTTTTATTTGTGTTTTAATCGTGACTCCACACTAATCCCCAGTGGACACGTCACAACCCGAACATTAACTAAGCCCTACCTACCCTCACAGTCTAATATCCCAATCCCAAGCACGGCACAAATAAACACTAAGGTGGTCCTGGCGTTGAGGGCCATGGGCGAGCCCAAATGACATCAGGTGGGCTCCCCCGAGTATGACACTGCAGGCAGGATATACTAAGGGAGGCGATAACCAGGAAGCCTCACAGGACAGCAGTCGAGGCGAAGAGGCAGTATTCAGAAAGTAAGCTGAAGAACCTCCAACGCCAACCAGTAAGCAGCTGTAAAAGAACAATATAATTAGCACAAGTACGTAGCAAAAGGAAGAGGAACAAGGAAGAGGATATACAGCTGTATCAAAGGGACAAATATAAAGGAAATACATGTACAGCCGTATGTAAACACTACAGCTGTACAAAGAACAGTATAGAGCAGAATGAGGTTAGGTTGCTATACGTAAACAATGTGTATAGCAGACCTCTTTAAGCAGTATACAGGGTGATCCAGAAACATAGGTAACATATATATATATTCCGATTCAGAAAATTAATTCGAGTATAACCCCGTCGGAATTTTTAAAAAATATTAATTAGGCGAGGCGTAATTTATTTTTGAAATGGGCCAATCAGAGGCCGGATTAGGGAAGATAGGTGAGCGGCGTTGCCGCGCGAGACTAATGAAACAGGTCAACGAGCGAAGCGGCCGAGGCGCCTGAACATAGCTAATGCGTATAGCAGAAGCAAAGATCGCGAAAGCGAATAAATCGCAAAATATATTTTACGAGATTGATTGTATGAATAAAATGTACAATCAAGGAAATGATTTTTATTTAAGTTTGAATTAGACCGCAGACTAATAAATTCATTACTACTATTATTAATTTACTTACTAAATCTATGATACGCGTGCGTTATAAATATGAGATTATTACAGTTTTTAATCTCATCGTATTTACATTATTTATTGAAACCTTTATGACGAATTTTAAGACAATAAAATTTTGAATTGAATTAAGTTTTGTGTACAATATAGCCAATAAATACGTTTACCATAAAGATATATCGCTACATATTGGAAATATATTAATTAATTTTGCAAGTATATTGGCAATAATATTGCTAGGTAAAGAATTCCTAGTCCGTGTAAAATGAAATTTAGCTCAAGCCTCAATTCTCCGTCTAAAAAACATAATGCTACCGCGAGCGCTCTCCGATGTTCGCGCACATCAAATTTTGTGTTCGCGGAGTAAGCCCGCCGCGGGCGCTCTCCGACGTTCGCGCTCATCAAATTTTGTACTCGCGGAGTAAGCCCGTCGCGGACACTCTCCGACGTCCCCACTGCAAGAGCAAACGTGCTCGAAAAAAGTTACTTCGTTAAAATTACAATTCATTGTGTTTCAGACTTAATAAATATTTTGGAAAACTCGTTCCAAATGTTTAGGATTATAATTGCAATAGTCTGGCTGTTGAATTGAATTGAGTGTTCAATATACAAAATGCCAATGAATAACTACCATAAATTCGCAATATATTGGTAATATATTAGCAATAATATTGCTAGTATGTTAATTCCGAGTCCGTGTAAAATAAAATCTAGCTGAACCCTCGATGAAGTTAGTAAGTGAATAATAGACTGGGAATCATCTAGCTATAGTATATCGATAATATGTTTACATTTACCAAATATTTTTAAACTGATTTTCTATAATATATTAGTATATGCTGAGCAAATCGATATCATGACCAAAGACAGACGTTCATTCACGTTTCCATCCACTTAAGGTAATAAAAGATCGGTAGTATGGATAATTTGGAAGACACGAAACATATTGGCGATATATTAATAATACTTTGGCAATATGTTGGCAACATATTGGCAACATACTGGCAATATATTGACAATACTTTGGCAACATATTGGCAATATATTGACAATACTTTGGCAACATATTGGCAATATATTGATAATACAAATAATAAATACCCGCGTAAAAAAATTAAAGTTTATATGAACTTTATATAAACTTTAGGTTTGGCTAAACTTGATATGGGGTTGGCCAACGAGACTGAGCCGAACTTGTGCAATTGACTGTTCAAGTTTGGTGAAAGTATATCAAATGTTCAGCTGAAATTCATATAAAGTTTTTATAAAGTTTTTTTACAATTACTGACAAATGAAATATAGTTTATACTAAGTTTAGCTGAACTCAATATTAACGTGATAGCAAGTTCAGGTTTATAAAGTCATATAATGTTGATATCAACATTACCAAAGAAAAATTTTAAAAATATGCTTTAACTGACATCAGTAAGAATACATCGGTTAGAAAAACGGAGATATATTCCAAAAAATTCGTATCCGTCACTGAAAAGTGTTGTCCATTTCCTTAGTTTTGAAGACATAACCTGAAAGAAGAAATTTAAAAAACCATAAAGTATCTATTTTCACCATTTTTCTAACCCCTTATCAAGGGGCCAACCCCATATCAAGTTTAGCCAAACCTAAAGTTTATATAAAGTTCATATAAACTTATAATTTTTTTACGCGGGTATTTATTATTTGTATTATCAATATATTGCCAATATGTTGCCAATATGTTGCCAACATATTGCCAAAGTATTATCATTATATCGCCAATATGTTTCGTGTCTTCCAAATTATCCATACTACCGACGAATCGATGATCTTTTATTACCTCCTCAAGTGGATGGAAACGTGAATGAACGTCTGTCTTTGGTCATGATATCGATTTGCTCAGCATATACTAATATATTATAGAAAATCAGTTTAAAAATATTTGGTAAACGTAAACATATTATCGATATACTATAGCTAGATGATTTCCAGACTATTATTCACTTACTAACTTCATCGAGGGTTCAGCTAGATTTTATTTTACACGGACTCGGAATTAACATACTAGCAATATTATTGCTAATATATTACCGATATATTGCGAATTTATGGTAGTTATTCATTGGCATTTTGTATATTAAACACTCAATTCAATTCAACAGCCAGACTATTGCAATTATAATCCTAAACATTTGGAACGAGTTTTCCAAAATATTTATTAAGTCTAAAACACAATGAATTGTAATTTTAACGAAGTAACTTTTTTCGAGCACGTTTGCTCTTGCAGTGCGGACGTCGGAGAGTGTCCGCGACGGGCTTACTCCGCGAGTACAAAATTTGATGAGCGCGAACGTCGGAGAGCGCCCGCGGCGGGCTTACTCCGCGAACACAAAATTTGATGTGCGCGAACATCGGAGAGCGCTCGCGGTAGCATTATGTTTTTTAAACGGAGAATTGAGGCTTGAGCTAAATTTCATTTTACACGGACTAGGAATTCTTTACCTAGCAATATTATTGCCAATATACTTGCAAAATTAATTAATATATTTCCAATATGTAGCGATATATCTTTATGGTAAACGTATTTATTGGCTATATTGTACACAAAACTTAATTCAATTCAAAATTTTATTGTCTTAAAATTCGTCATAAAGGTTTCAATAAATTAATGTAAATACGATGAGATTAAAAACTGTAATAATCTCATATTTAGAACGCACGCGTATCATAGATTTAGTAAGTAAATTAATAATAGTAGTAATGAATTTATTAGTCTGCGGTCTAATTCAAACTTAAATAAAAATCATTTCCTTGATTGTACATTTTATTCATACAATCAATCTCGTAAAATATATTTTGCGATTTATTCGCTTTCGTGATCTTCGCTTCTGCTATACGCATTAGCTATGTTCAGGCGCCTCGGCCGCTTCGCTCGTTGACCTGTTTCATTAGTCTCGCGCGGCAACGCCGCTCAACTTTCTTCCCTAATCCGGCCTCTGCTTGGCCCATTTCAAAAATTAATCACGCCTCGCCTAATTAATATTTTTTTAAAATTCCGACGGGGTTATACTCGAATTAATTTTCTGAATCGGAATATATATACATGTTACCTATGTTTCTGGATCACCCTGTATAAATGAATACGCATACTTGCGTAATCCCTACCACAAAGTATTTACCTGGAGCTGTGGACGGAGCGGCTATTAGTCACCGAGGTTAACGTCGTCGAGGAGAGAGGGGAGACTCGGTTCTGAGCAGCAAAGGAGCGGCGGGTGAGCTTCGTGCCTGAATCTCATACCTCACCAATTAGTTGACGACAAATAATATAGAATGAGTTAATAGTTACCTGGGAAGAAGTATACAGCTTCTCCGAGACGTAAACAGCACCAGGTCAACATACACTTATAGCATATGGGCACCGCTGCAGCCTGAATACAGCGGTAATCGACTCGCTCGCTCGATGCGAGATCGATGTACCGCGCAAAAGTACGCAGACGCGCGGTACGATCGCGGCTCTCGAGCACGCCGAAAGCCAGAACTCTACGGACGGTCGATCCGACGACATCGATTAATCAGCGAGTGATTAGAGCGAGTACGAGTGAACAAAGAGTCCGAGAGAGAGAGAGAGAGAGAGAGTAGCAGCTTCCTGACCAAGCGTCCCGGATTTTCCGTAAAGGTTGGTGATTATTTACCTCTCTCTGCTGACGGTACCGCAGTGTACCGAAGGAGGTGCGTGCGAACATCCCGTTTCCTTCCCGTCCTTCCCCCTTCCTTCCCTACAGCATATCCCGGGATACACGAAACCCGGCCACGTATCGGCCGGCGGTTGCAAAGCACAGCTCTGCTACGCTAACCCGCGAGTTATTGTTATTCGTCGCGTATTAACGCGGCTGGCGCCACCCCTTACTTATTATTTTTAGTAATAAATATCTATTTTATTGATAATAAATTGCTGACCCTCATTGACCTTGATCCCCAGTGCAGCGTCACACAGTATAAATTTTTTTGCAATTATCATGCTAGCAGATTCATCGTTATAAGGCAACAAATATACATTTCTATTAATATTTCGGGCACTTTTCCCGGATATTTTGGCCAAAAGTGATCTTAATGATTTAGACCCACTCTGGAAATTTATAGACAGTTTCTGACTATAAAAAGACATCTTTTAGATAGTATTAGGTTTCCAGAGTCCTGAGCAGAATTGCTGATTTTCACTATTTAGGGTTCAAATAGCTTACAAGAGTGTGGCAGCATACATTTATGTTTTTAAATGTATTTTTAATGAAAAATTCGGAATATTAAAGAAAAAAGTCATATTTACGTTTTTAGTGAAAAATGCATCCCCTGGGAGCTACGAATTCATGAAAATGGGCATATAATACAAAAAAGTGCTAAAATGTCAACTTCGACTCTCTGTAACTTAAAATAATGGCCTCGAAAAAATCTGAAAAAATTCAGAAGAACTACTGGATACCTCTAAAACATATTTCCATGATTATAGTAATATTAATTTTTTTCATCTTCGATATCACAGAGAACCACCCATACATATATATATATACTAGGGGGGCTTCGCCCCCCTGCGCGCTTCGCGCGCCAACCCCCTATTTTTAATTCGAAAAAGGTTTTTCGTAATTAATTTATTTAAAATAATGTTTTAAATTGTATTATTTTTTCACTACCATGGACACCTTAAAAATTAAACAGATTCACACAACACCTTGAAGGTATTGCTATAGTTATTATAATTTATAAATAAAAGTTTACCAAAATTTAGAGTAATGAAATCAGAATAAAAATAATAAAAACAATAGAGACATATTAAATGTTAACTGTAAATTTTAAACTATATGAATTCTTATAAAGCTTAAATTTATATTTTAATAATTATAAATGTTAATGAAAAATTAACTTACCAAAAATAGTAAAGTACATATACTTACTAAATTGTAGTATTTTAGTTAACAACTTATTAAAATTTTGGATTATTTGAAACGGTTATAAATAGAACTTCACCTCCTAAAATTAATTTATTGAATGACGAACGATCATCGCCAAAAGTTCTATGTCATTAATATTTTGTACTTTTAGAGTAATAAAATTTTCTTCTTAATTAAATTAATTTTTGTATTAGTTTTAAAGAATTATTTATAAAATTTTAGCGCTATATAAATAAAAACCTGTTTCTTCCATTTCTCTCGTGAATCGTAATTTGCACCCTCTTTCAAAATTTGCATTTTAATCCATAATTATATCCAATTTATTTTTACTATGTAGAGCCCAAATATTTATTTTGATTATTATAAACAAATTCATTTCTTAAATATCCTTCTGTTTCTAATAAATACATACTTGTTTATTTAAAATATTGTGTTATATAAATATAAATTATCTACACATTTATATATCCATACAATTTTGAAATATTAATTTAAAAAATATTTAAATTAAATGCTCCTAAATTAATAGTTTTTGAAAATCTATTCAAATGTAATTCGTATTTTATATTGCCACTGTTAAAATTTGAATTTTCTTTTGCCTATACTGTTTATAATAGAATTATCTTAAAAATGCAAGAATTAATATATTTAATTTTTAACCCATTGTATATATCATATGGATATTTGGAAAAGTGTATGTTATACTTGATTAATATTTATTTCATCTTCAAACAATTTTGCATTTGTATTTAAAGCATTACATTCAATTTTAGATCCGTTATTATTATTGAGTATACGTTTAAAAATTTTATGAGTTTTATCAAGAATGAGTAAACAAATACACATTCTTTCAAGTTATGTTCACAACTTTTTTTTGCGCACGGAAAAAATACATATATTATGTATTCTTGAAAAAACAATTTTAAAATATGTATATATATTATATAAATATTCCGCCGCACGCCCACACACCCACATACATACATACATATATATACATATATATGGGCTATTTCACGTCAAGTGGTACGATGAAAATTTTAAATCACTCCAAAATCGAGAACAGGCTGGAAACATCTTCCAGAACATACAAAAAAATTTAAGTGTTAAAAATAATTTGCTTAAGAGTTATTCGACCATTAAAAGTGGAAATTTTTCAATTTTTTAGAAAAACTTCTATTTTTAAAGCCATTTATCTCAAAATATGTTGATTTTTTGAAAAAACATTACAAACAACTTTTGTTTAAATTAATCTTTAGAACTTATCTACCCTGGTTACATTTCTTAATTTTGAAATCTCGAAGAGATAGAACACCCGGACATATTGAATATCAAAAAAAGGCTACCACACCATAATCGATTTTAATCTAACACCTCTCAAAAGTTCACATTTTTTGCGAGCTTTCGAATGGCTTGGGTTAGCTTATCGGCCAAGACCGCTGTTGTAAGTTATGCCTCATAAACCTCATAAAATCACTAATTTTCACGTATTTTAGGACATAACTTACACCAAAGGTGTAATATATATAATATATATATATGTGGTAATGAACAATTAACTTACCAAAAATAGTAAAGTGCATATACTTAATTGTAGTATTTAGTAAAAACCTATTAAAATTTTAGATTGTTTTAAACGGATCTAAATAGAACTTTACCTCCTAAAATTAATTTATTTAAGTCATCGCCAAGAGTTCTATATGTCATTAATATTTTGTACTTTTAGAGTAATTAAACTTTCTACTTAATTAAATTAATTTTTGTATTAGTTTTAAAGAATTATTTATAACATTTTAGCGGTATATAAATAAAAACCTGTTTCTTCCATTTCTCCCGTAATTCGTAATTTGCACCCTCTTTCAAAATTTGCGTTTTAATCCATAATTATATCCAATTTATTTTTCCCTTTAGTTACAGAGCCCATATATTTATTTTAATTATTATAAACAAAGGCATTCCTTAAATAACCTTTTGTATCTAATAATACATACTTGTTTATTTAAAATATTGTTTTATATAAATATACGTAATCTCCAAACAATTTTTAAATTTGATTTGAATAATATTTAAATTAATTAAAAACTACTAAAATAATAATTTTCGAAAAATTTTTGAAATGTAATTCGTATTTTATATTGCCACTGTTAAAATTTGAATTTTCTTTTGCCATTACTGTTTATAATAGAATTACCTTAAAAATGTAATAATTAATGTATTTAATTTTTAACCCATTGTATATATCACATATGGATATTTGGAAAAGTGTATGTTCACACACCCACACACACACACACACATACACACACACTTATATATATATGACATATATATAACATATATATATGACATATATATATAACATATATATATGACATATATATGACATATATATATAACATATATATGACATATATATATAACATATATATATAACATATATATATATGTTGAATTCTGAATTCTTAGACACGGCGGCGGCGGCGGCGGCGGCGGCGGCGGCGGCGGCGGCGGCGGCGAAATATTTATATATTATAGAGAGATATATATATTTATATATATAACATTAATACTTTAAAATAACAACAAATAATTTTAAAAACTGAATTATGTCGACATCTAGTTCTTGTGATAACAATAATTAGTTCTTATTATCATTAGGTTAACTACATAAGATACACTATCATCATTACCGACTGTTGATAAGATTTTCGCCATGTGTTACCTCTATAATCTTTATACAACAAAGTTAGGATAAGATCCGTTTCCCGGAAGGCAAGTACTCTCCTTGTAAGTATGAGATGAATGAGCAGATGATTATGGTAAGTAGAATTGGACTCAACCAAGGTAAAGTTAAGTGCGCCCAATTTATATCTTATCATAGCGGTTGCACCGTCCTTAGCCTTCATATTAATATTGAAATCACCCGTATAACAACATAATAACAAGAACGAAGGAACTTAGAGAGCGAGAGAGAGAGAGAGAGAGAGAGAGAGAGAGAGAGCGCTTGGCATTGATATTGAACAACATTGATATAACAAAGGACTCATGACCCTACATGGCCGCTGCCATAATATACAAATATTACAGTAATTTAAAAAAATAATGCATTTCTGTACGCTATGCATTATTCTAACTTGCACCGTTACAAATATAAAGTATAATATATAAAGTATAATATACAATGTATAAAAAAGAATAAATTAATGAATAAATAAAAACTTATATCTTAAGACTGAATAAATAAAATCTAAGTAATAATTACTAAGATAGTAATAGTAAAATATAATAAATTGCACACTACTCTCTATCATTATACATGATTGACTGATAAATAAAACTTGTACAACTTCGATTTAAAAACAGGAGAGTCATGCCGCTTACACATCTTCTCTGGTAATGTTATTCCACAACCTAGCAACCTCTATTTTAAGGGAATGTCTGTAACAACGTGGAAGCACGAACAATAAGTACATCAAGGCCGGACATCCACCTGGAACGATACTTATCTACCGGACAAAATTCGAAAATCTCGTGTAAGGAAGAGGGCACACTAGAGCGCAGCACTCCTGCGAGTAGACAGTCAGACAGTCTCTCCTTATGAGTAAGTAAGAACATTTATCTCACTCTACAGCGATGAGCTATGATCTGGCTTTCTCAATCCAGTGACAAATCTGAGAGCCGCATTCTTGTAACAAGAGAGCTTCAAAATGTGTAGATAGATACAAAAAAATTCCTGGACTATACTACTACTAGGAGGAGAATACGAGGAAGAGAGAGAAAGAGAGAGAGAGATTGTTGCTCACATTTATCACTAATTGAAGTGATATTTGCAAGACATAATAACAAAATAAAATTTGCCATGTTCATGCAAAATAACATAATTTAAACATTTGATATGTTAACGCAGATTGTAATATTGGAACAACAAAGCTGAACAATTTAAATAGGCAATAAATTTGAAATAATAAAGATAAGTAGAAGATTAAATAATAACAGAGTAAAGGTTTGCAGAGACAAATAAAAATTTAAAAAATGTATAGGGATTTGCAGTTGCGAGCATAAGTGTGACATTAAGGAGTGCTTATTGCCCCGATGAAAGGTTGATAATGGTTCTAAGTAAATGCAGTAATACAAAGTCTAATCTATAAAGCTAAGGGAGATAAGTAGAGTTTAAAATATTATTCAAAGCCAATACGCATATAAGCGGGATTGCCGATAGTGAGATCAAAACGAAGGTATTGCACAAGAGTTTCTGTATATAGCACTATAATATCAATGCTCGGAGAAGAGCCGGCGATGAGAGACATGGACTAGAAAACTCAAGCACTAGAAGGAAGCAATAATTTAAGAACCCAAGTAAAAGAAGCCGCTTTTTGGGTAATGTCGCAGTGATAAAAAGGGGGCAGAAATTCTTCGTATTAACTACGAAGCGATACAGAAAATGCATGGGATTCGATCATTTTTTGATCACGCACATCTAACGGTCCAATCGGATGCAAGCACAGAAAAATCGAGAACTAATTACGCAATTTCCATCTAAAGTAAAGCGTAAGACAAGGACAGATGCATAGATTTTTAGGGTATATAAAGAGGACCCAGAACGGACACAGCTACTCCTAGTTTTTCGTCTAAAGCTTCCGTAAGACGAAGCTCTGCTAGTCAACGCTTTAATTTTTATCCGAGGGTGAAGCTCTGCTACTCGGACAAAAAAATATACGCATTCAAAGTCGAGAAAGATCTTGTATTCGGAAATCGAGACGCATCGTTGGTACGAGCCATCTAACGCCGGCGCCCGCAGGTCTAGCGGGACATCAACAAGCCACTTGACGCCGCTGCCTACGTTCGAGACAGACCTTCGTTCCTTACCATATATATATATATCTATATATATTTGGGTACTTAAGGTATATTCTTTTCGGCTATCTGTACGCTTTGTAATATTCGTCAAGGCAAACCTGATATTTTATATTATTTCAATTACTGTACCAACCGTTTTTTTACAATAATTATTATTTCGAACTGTAATATATTTATAACAATTCTTCTTTGCACTGCATTTTATTTAAAATATTTATTGTTTGAATTGCAATTTATTGACAATAATTCATATTTTCAACTACAACAATTTTTAATTTGAACTGTATTTATTTATAATAATTCTTATTTCGATTATTAATTAGTAATATTTGTAATACAATAACATTACGTATATTTTATTCTATAATTTGTTTTCGTGTTCGCCGTGCAATTGTTTATATAATCAAAATTAAAATTGTTATTGAACTTAAATAATTTTATGCAATTGTTTATAAAATATTGTAATTTTATGTGTGCTTTTATCCATTAACAAGCTAGAAGAATTTAGTTACATATGTTCATTTAATAAGAAGACATTATATAATTATGTTAACAAATTAAATAAGTAATGCATGATTAATACGAATAAAAAAATATATTATTTTATTACCCCACATTACATCCTACATCTCTCAAAATAACTTCGCTCGCTACTCCCGGAGACGAGGTGGCTAGTCCTAGTCAAACAAGAGCGAAAGGAATGTGAATGGTTTATTAACCATTTGGCTTCTTCTAATATTTTTATAGTAGTAGATACAAGTCAGGACGTGACAGAATGTATTAATTATTATAATAAATTTGGTGCATCGGCCGGGAAATTCACATTTTTGAGAGAAAAAAAGAGATTAAAGGAATAATGTGTTTAGAAAAAAATGTCAGGTTCGCCGAAAAATACTGATTGTTATGTAAATAAACAAAGAAACACGAGTTTAGAGTTTTCTATGAATTATACATTATTAAATTTATACAAAAAAAAAGTTCAGACTCTCGATACTCTCGATTTAACTAAAACGCCTAGGGAAACAGTACAAAATTTAACAAAAGAAATAAAAATTTTTGATAAAAGAAATAATATTTAAAGGATGGACTAGAAAAAAGTGCAGAAAGTAATTCATTATCTATAAAAATACCTCGCGATTTTGAATATAGAGACCCCTTTTTTCCAACCGATCTTTCTATTTTTGAAGTTAGTGAAAACGAGCAAGAAGACACAATAATTACTCCCACGCGCGTAAAACATTTTAGCTTAAAACCCGCTGTTTTGAAAAACGAGGAACAATAAGAACTTATCGCGAATAATCCTATAAATTTTAGTACGCTAGCCCCAATTAATCGTCCACATGAGCCATTGATTTTAACACCAGATACCGTTATAAGCTCGTTAAGAAAACGGTTCGCGACTGAAGTGATTAAAGAGTTGTTAGATTCTTATCTCGAAGAACACAAAATCATAGAAAGTTTACAAGAAGAAAGTGTAAAAAAGGGACAACTTTTCAAAGTATCATAAGTAACATTGAAGACGCGATAAATATTTTTTACACAGCGATCGAAAAAGAGACTGAGGAAGCAAAAACCTTAGTGACAGACACGGCGAAAGTACTCGACGATAAACGAATTCAAGGCGCGACAGATTTTACAATTCCCTTCGATAATCAGTTAATTAAAAGATCACCCGAACAAGCAAACTCTTCTAAGATTAAAGACGAATTGTTTAATAAAATTAATTTAGACGAATTAATACTAAACTAGAGAGAAGTTAAAAAACAAATTAATAATAAAACAATGACGTCTCAAATTCGAGGTTTATCGCTAACGGACGCTTTAGATTTAGTACCGCGGTTTAACGGTCATAAATTTATTGCAATTTTTAGACGGATGTAATAAAGCAAAAAAAATTTTACCGTCAGAGTACGAGAAAGAATTAACAAAACTTATTCGAATGCGTTTATATGGCGAAGCTTTAACTTGTACGCGCGGAGAAAATTTAAATTCTATCAAAGAAATATCCGATATTTTTGAAAACACCTTCGAATCAATAAAAACATATTACGAGTGGACGGGAGACCTTGCTAAATTAAAACAGAAAAACAATGAGACAGTCGTTGCTTATTTTAATCGATTACAAGAAATAAAAAATGAAATAGTCAAAGCGGCCGACAGAGAGGGACGAGTCGCGATAGCAGATCATTTCACGCTGGAACTAAGGCGAGACTGTTTAATATTTTTTTAAAACAGCTTCGTTGGGAAATTGGTGCGCGTTTAGGGACTCCAACTTCTATAAAACAGGCTCGTGAAGAAGCGCTCGAGGTGGAGCGCGAGTTCGTTTGTAGCTTCTTGGACGAGGAGACGCCGAGCCGAGAGGAGGCTCATGTTCTTGTTCAACTCGAGAAACGCGTGAAGTAAACTATATTTCCAATAACTCTCCGATTGTATGTCTATATTGTTCTAAAACTGGTCATGGAGCCATAAATTGTTTCAAATTAGCATGAAGTTTTGCAGAAAGATTTTCCGATAATAACAACCGACGCAATCCCATAAACAGTTCTTATACCTCACAAAGTCGGTCGGATAACAGTCGTAAGTATAATAGGCCAAATTTACAATTTGGTGGTTGGAACGAGTATCAAAATCAGACGGAATTTTTACCAAATAGAGATAGAGATAAAAATCATTTATTCGTTTGTTATAATAATAATAAATTTCCATCGCAGCAATTTAAAAAAGAAGAACGGGGAAATAATTCCGGGACTCGCGGTGCGCGCGAGTCGATTAATTTAACTTTCCAAGAATCACGATATATTAATAACGAATCGACTAATAATATAAGATCATCGATCACTTGTTTCCATTGTGGAAAACCCGTCCACATAAAGGGCGACTGTTATAAATAACAAAAAGAAATAAGAGAAGGAAGTCAAAATCAGGGAAACACCGATACTCTCTCTCCGAAGAGGGTCGAGAGAGAGGCTACGAATCAAATTTCCTCTACTTCGAGTGCGGAAACCCGCTCAAACGTCCCCTCCGCATCGCGAAAATAAATTTAAGCCAACAAAGTTTAGCTCCAGCCGTAATCCTCGATACCGATCAGTTAAGACGTCCGTTAAAATTCTTGCTAGGTACAGGAGCATTGGTAAGTCTAATTAAAGATTTTGAGGTAGACTCTCGAGTGAAAATGGACGAAAATGATATTATATTGTTAAAAGGCATAACTGACCATTCATTAACTACTCGTGGCAAAATTAAAATAGATTTCGAAGGATCTCCCGTGGAACTCAATTTAGTACATGATTCGTTCGTTATACAAGAAGACGGAATCTTAGGCACCGATTTTTTTTGTAGAAACGATGCAAAAATCAATTATCTGGAACAATATTTAGAATTTAACGGATTAATCCTTACCTTTAAAAATATAAATAATACGCAAACGGATGAATTGATTTACATAATGGAGGAAATCGAAAATAATAATTGAAAATCAATACGATATATGACAAAACCAAGGGAAAACAATGATTATACGAATATGCAAAATTCAAGATTTTCTAATTATACCAATAGTGACTCAGAAACGTCAAGTGATTTTCAATTGCATCAAAATGACGAAACGTTAATAAAATTTGACACAAACGAATCGTATGAAATCTTCGAGCAAGAACAAAGAAATGAAAGAAATCAAAATGGCAACGACGAAGACCTATACAATCAGAGTGAAAAAGAACAAGAGTTATATGACGATTACAAAAATGACGAAATACAAGTACATCAGATCGACGAGGATCTAAAGAATTATACAAGTAAAGCAAGTGAAAATTGTTATGGATTAATGAAGGAAGAACAATTACAAATAAATAATGAAAAAGCGCAGCCACGGGTATGTGACGTGACTGTGCCCAGTATTAAAGAAAAATTTGATGAAATTACTGAAAATTATGATATTATTGAAGTACCATTGTTCGATAGGATGGCTCAGACCCCATCTTCTACTAATTATGAAAACGAAGTTGACCTGAAGTGTGATATTGAAAATAAAATAAAATATGAAGAATAATTGTCAAGTATAAATGGATTATAAAATCGAGGAGGGCGATAAATGCGGACCTCGTAAAAATAAGGAAGACTTTGTTGACAAAAAGATGAATTTAAGTACGATTGGATTACGAAATCGAGGAAGGCGATAAATACGAACCTCGTGATAAAAATTTTAGTTATGTTTGTAAATTGAATAACAAGGAATTGGTTATGTCGGGGTAAATTTAGATATTATCCCGAGAACTGAAATATTATGGATAAACAAACAAGGAACTGAAGAAGCTGAAAATGAGATAAATAATGAGAATTTAATAAACATACAGGAAGAAAATGAACAGGATGAGGACCTTAGCGATTTTTTATTGAATGAACGAGTTATAAACGAAAATTTACGAAGTGAATTTGTCGACGCCACACACGAAAACGAAATGAATAACAGTTATTTGGTTTACAAATAACAATACCATAATGTATTTGAAGCCTTGTTTCGATGGTGGCTTCGGGCCTATAATATCGGCTGCGACTACTCTCCAGGGTGCACTGATGTTCCTGCCTTCCACAAGACCGGCAGGAGCTTGTTGGCTGCTTTTGTGAGCTTGGCACTCTTGACAAGCTTTAACATAGTGGCATGTATCCATATATATTCCTGGCCAGTAATAATATGTATCCAATCTAGCATATGTCTTGTCAATGCCTAGATGGCCTGCTTGCGGCGTATAGCGGGCTTCGTAGAGGGCTCTTGCTCGGTCATTTTGGGGTAAAATCAGCTTCCAGGCATCGAGGTCGGGTACGAGGAGATCTATTAGGGGATTGGGACGGTGGGCGTATAATAGATTATTCTCTATTCTTAGATCGGGGTACTTACTGGGGAATTTGGATACTGCTATTAATTTTGTCTGATATCAGGGATCGCTGCTGTCTATTGCTATGGCTGCTGCCGATTCAGTATTCTCGTATGCTCGAGATAATGCATCCAGCACTTTGTGTAACGCTCCTTCGCGGTGAACAAATTTTATATTATAATTTTGCAGGATGGTGTTCCAACGGGCTAGTCTCCCTGATGGATCCTTAATATTATGCAACCAGAGAAGACTGGTGATCCGTTACTACCGCGAAATCTTCCCCTTGCAAATAACCCTTAAGTCGGTCTACACACCATAACACGGCCAAGCACTCCTTTTCCGCGACGGTGTAGTTCCGCTCAGCTTTGCTTAGGGTTCTGCTCATGTAGTATATCGGATGCTCTTCTCCGTTTATCTCTTGAGTGAGAACTCCAGCTATTGCGTAATCGCTGGCATCAGTTTGCAGGGAAAATGGGAGGGAAAAATCGGGTCGGGCGAAAGCAGGGGCTTGGGTGAGGGCTAACTTTATCTTCTCAAACGTTTCTTGCTGCTCTTTGTGCCAGTGCCATCTGACATCTTTGCTTGTAAGATAATTCAAGGGTGCTCGGTAGTCTGCTAATTTATCGATGAATCGGGAATACCAACAGATTAATCCGCTAAATCTCCGTAGCTGCTTTAAATTAGTGGGGTCTGGGTATTCGAATATCGGCTTTATTTTGTCATTATTTGTTTTTAGGCCATCCTGGTTAACTTTATAACCTAGGTATGAAACCTCCGCGCAACAAAATTCAGACTTTTCGCGGTTTAGCTGCAAGTTGGCTTTCTTAAGGGCTGCTAATACTATTTTAAGCCACCGAATGTGTTTCTCAAAGGTTTTGGCTGTGATGATTATGTCATGTAAGTAAGCAAACACATTCGGTTCCCACTTTGGCTTTATTAACTTGTCCATTATTTTCTGAAACACGGGTGGTGCATTTGCTAAACCGTAGGGTACGCGGGTGAATTGAAATAAACCCTTTCCTGGAAGGGCAAAGGCTGTTATTTCTCGGCTTTAGGGGGCTAGGGGGACTTGATGGTAAGTTTGGAACAGGTCTAGCTTGCTTATGTACGGGCTTTCTCGTAATTGATCCAATATATCGTCCATGTTTTGCATGGGATAAGCTATCTTTTCTATTATTTGCCGTAAGTTGCTCTGGATTTCCTCCGTTCCATATTGCAATCGCACTCCGTCGACAAAGTCAATAAAATTTCTCCAGTTGCTCTTTTCTCTCTTAAACCAATCCCACGCTTCATCATCGAGCACGGCTGGGAGAGCTTTATTTATGTCGTTCCTCGTGAGGTTGTATGTATCCTTGCATTCTTGGAGATTGCTTAGGAATGTTTCGAGATCGCTTTTCCTTGTCCCTTTGAATTGGATATGATATCTAGAGAAAATTTCTACCGTTCTTTTTCTGTAATGATAACGAATCCTCTAAATTGCTGCAATTGGAATAACAATTCCTAAATGATGGCATCGACAAATTTGCTTGCTGCTGCGGCTGCTGCTGTTGGAGATATTGCTGCTGCTGGGTGTATTGCTGTTTTTGGGGAGGGGGAATGCTAAATGTTGTATTTCTTTCGGAGTTTAGATTCTGGATTTGAGGCTCGTTGGATATGCTGCTCTGGTGTGCTTGTTCTCGTCGCTACTGCTGTCCTGCTAATTCATCTTCCCATTGCACGCTGGGGAGATTTCTTCTGCTGCTGCTTGTGTGTGCTGCTACTCGGGTCGTTAGGGTTCGATTGGTTACGCTCGTTTAGTCTTCGCTTTGCTGCTGTTTGCTGCACTGCTCTAAATGCTGAGGGTTGTATGCTGCTAGTCGACCTTGGCTGCGAGTTCTTATATACATGTGTGCTTTATGTTGCTACGGGAGTTGTATTCGGTATAAAAGGGTTATTCGATTAATTTTCATCTGTCGGGATTGTTGGAGCCAGCGTAATAATTGGGTAATACGACGTTGAGTTTATTCCCAATAACGATACTGTTGTGCTTGGCGATGTATATAATATTTCTGGAATAATTGGTTCCAATAAAAATCTTTGTTGCTCTTGCTCAGCTGGAGACGGCGTTCTTAAATGCCTGCACGTTGTTTGTGCTTGCGGACGGTATTTAGCCGCCATTTTGAATTTCAATTTAATTATTTTATCAATAATTAAGAAGGGGAGGATATAAGTTTGGCGCCATAAATCTGCAGTTCAATACTTAACGCAATTAAACTAACAGCCCAACGTAAATATAGAAATTAAAGCTGAAGTTTCCTATAAGCTGGCTATCTGCTTAAATATTATTCAGGGGAAAAACAATCCAAAATAAGGTAAATCATGCAAGGGTAATAACAATGTATCGGGTTTTTAGGTTCTTGGCTGCTAATAGGGAAAGACGTAAAAATTATATATAGTTGGCTGCGAATTGGGGTTACTATATTGCAATTAGTTGAAAAACAATGAAAAAAAAGGAAAAAATGATTTTTATGTGCTAATTTGCTTAATTTGTTAATTTGATAAAAGCAGACTTAAAGCGTTATTAATGCTAATTATTTGGCTGCTAGCATGGAAAACAAGAGTACAAAAACAAAAATACTGTTTTCAATTTGCACGAAAAAATAAAAATTTTATTTATTATCTATTATTAAATACGGGTTTGCAAAATTTATTTGTTAATTAAACTGCAGCTTATGCAAGGAAAAATAAAATATTAAACATATATTGCTCACTGCTAATTATTAATAACATATTTTGCGCACTGAATTAATTATAAAAACATGTATTATATACAAGCGCTAAATTATATAAAGCAATAAAAATAATTTTGGTTGATCAACACAATACAAAATTAAAATTACGGGTTATAACAAATTACTTCAGTAATAAATGGTATGGCTGCGATGAGACAGAGGGGGAAAGGCGAAACAAAATGTTAAATTGCGTGTTAGAAAATAAATATACAAGTATTATATAATATATGAAATATTGTGCACAAATTATATGAAAAATTATTATCAAAATATATATGTGTTTTATAGGTTCAGTTACGTAAGTAATATTATAAAGTATAAATATTTTATTGCTGCTCGCTGCTAAATTTTAATGTCGAAAATATTATTATCTTTTACGCACTGTACAATATTTCAAACACAAAAAAACAAGTTATATTATGTAATCAATGTTTGAAAGAGAAAGAAAAAAAAGATTCCAATAATTATTTAATTATTTAATTATTTAATTAATTAATCTTTTATTAAATTTATTAACTACGTCCGCTTGACGTGTACAATTTTATTTATTTTATAAATTGCTGCTGCTGACAAATTTTGTTTGTTATTTGCTCTTAGAAAAAAATTGAAAATTAATCCCAAATTACTCTTTTTAACATCGGACAAATTATTTTAATATGCCGCCATTTTAATACACCAAAAGCACGTTGTCGATGCTGAAAAACCACGTTGGGCGCCAATGTAACGGTCACGCTGGGGATTAAGGCGTGGCGTCAATGGCGAAATAATCAATTAAATTAAATAAATTATTATTTATTTATAATTATATTATAAAAAAAGGTTTGGGCGCCAGCCGCGTATGATCGTGGCGGATTTATAAACGAGCTGCGACGACATGCTGCGCGAGGGGAGGGGAGAGATTGCGGATGTACCTGCTGCAAGGCGTACACCCACCTTCGATTCGTGGCGATCGTCTCCTGAGGTTGCTGATGCGGTCTACTACTTCCTCACACACACACTCACTCGACTAAAGATTGGTAATTCGGCGATAGCGGTCAGTCAATAGCTGTTGCCTCGTTGGGTCCCGATGAGCTCTCTTGAGCTCGGAGTCGTTCGCTGCTTCGTTGCTCGGCCAACGTGCACCGCAGCTCTTGCGTCGACGTCCTTTGGCGCGGTCGCGCGCACCGTGTATTAGTCTGCGGCCATGTTTACACGAAGTGGACGAGTTGCCTGAGCTGCTGCTTCCCACGAGAAGGATCTTGTGATGCTAGTACCAGTAGCTCTATGATCGTTCCTTTGTGTTAGCTTATCGGCTATAAGCCTCCATCAGTGCGACGGGGCGCCGATACCGTCTTCTCTTACCGTCTCTCACGGCGTCGTAAGCTGGTGCACCCGGCCTCTTACTGTACTCCCTTTCTTGAGCTGCGTTGCTGCGGGTATATCTGGTAAAATCTGGTCGGGCGAAAGCAGGGGCTTGGGTGAGGGCTAACTTTATCTTCTCAAACGTTTCTTGCTGCTCTTTGTGCCAGTGCCATCTGACATCTTTGCTTGTAAGATAATTCAAGGGTGCTCGGTAGTCTGCTAATTTATCGATGAATCGGGAATACCAACAGATTAATCCGCTAAATCTCCGTAGCTGCTTTAAATTAGTGGGGTCTGGGTATTCGAATATCGGCTTTATTTTGTCATTATTTGTTTTTAGGCCATCCTGGTTAACTTTATAACCTAGGTATGAAACCTCCGCGCAACAAAATTCAGACTTTTCGCGGTTTAGCTGCAAGTTGGCTTTCTTAAGGGCTGCTAATACTATTTTAAGCCACCGAATGTGTTTCTCAAAGGTTTTGGCTGTGATGATTATGTCATGTAAGTAAGCAAACACATTCGGTTCCCACTTTGGCTTTATTAACTTGTCCATTATTTTCTGAAACACGGGTGGTGCATTTGCTAAACCGTAGGGTACGCGGGTGAATTGAAATAAACCCTTTCCTGGAAGGGCAAAGGCTGTTATTTCTCGGCTTTAGGGGGCTAGGGGGACTTGATGGTAAGTTTGGAACAGGTCTAGCTTGCTTATGTACGGGCTTTCTCGTAATTGATCCAATATATCGTCCATGTTTTGCATGGGATAAGCTATCTTTTCTATTATTTGCCGTAAGTTGCTCTGGATTTCCTCCGTTCCATATTGCAATCGCACTCCGTCGACAAAGTCAATAAAATTTCTCCAGTTGCTCTTTTCTCTCTTAAACCAATCCCACGCTTCATCATCGAGCACGGCTGGGAGAGCTTTATTTATGTCGTTCCTCGTGAGGTTGTATGTATCCTTGCATTCTTGGAGATTGCTTAGGAATGTTTCGAGATCGCTTTTCCTTGTCCCTTTGAATTGGATATGATATCTAGAGAAAATTTCTACCGTTCTTTTTTCTGTAATGATAACGAATCCTCTAAATTGCTGCAATTGGAATAACAATTCCTAAATGATGGCATCGACAAATTTGCTTGCTGCTGCGGCTGCTGCTGTTGGAGATATTGCTGCTGCTGGGTGTATTGCTGTTTTTGGGGAGGGGGAATGCTAAATGTTG
Organism: Theocolax elegans; assembly: GCA_026168455.1. Taxonomy (NCBI): domain Eukaryota; kingdom Metazoa; phylum Arthropoda; class Insecta; order Hymenoptera; family Cerocephalidae; genus Theocolax; species Theocolax elegans. The sequence continues at coordinate 31,071,757 of CM047427.1, read as the reverse complement.
TATTTCTTTCGGAGTTTAGATTCTGGATTTGAGGCTCGTTGGATATGCTGCTCTGGTGTGCTTGTTCTCGTCGCTACTGCTGTCCTGCTAATTCATCTTCCCATTGCACGCTGGGGAGATTTCTTCTGCTGCTGCTTGTGTGTGCTGCTACTCGGGTCGTTAGGGTTCGATTGGTTACGCTCGTTTAGTCTTCGCTTTGCTGCTGTTTGCTGCACTGCTCTAAATGCTGAGGGTTGTATGCTGCTAGTCGACCTTGGCTGCGAGTTCTTATATACATGTGTGCTTTATGTTGCTACGGGAGTTGTATTCGGTATAAAAGGGTTATTCGATTAATTTTCATCTGTCGGGATTGTTGGAGCAAGCGTAATAATTGGGTAATACGACGTTGAGTTTATTCCCAATAACGATACTGTTGTGCTTGGCGATGTATATAATATTTCTGGAATAATTGGTTCCAATAAAAATCTTTGTTGCTCTTGCTCAGCTGGAGACGGCGTTCTTAAATGCCTGCACGTTGTTTGTGCTTGCGGACGGTATTTAGCCGCCATTTTGAATTTCAATTTAATTATTTTATCAATAATTAAGAAGGGGAGGATATAAGTTTGGCGCCATAAATCTGCAGTTCAATACTTAACGCAATTAAACTAACAGCCCAACGTAAATATAGAAATTAAAGCTGAAGTTTCCTATAAGCTGGCTATCTGCTTAAATATTATTCAGGGGAAAAACAATCCAAAATAAGGTAAATCATGCAAGGGTAATAACAATGTATCGGGTTTTTAGGTTCTTGGCTGCTAATAGGGAAAGACGTAAAAATTATATATAGTTGGCTGCGAATTGGGGTTACTATATTGCAATTAGTTGAAAAACAATGAAAAAAAAGGAAAAAATGATTTTTATGTGCTAATTTGCTTAATTTGTTAATTTGATAAAAGCAGACTTAAAGCGTTATTAATGCTAATTATTTGGCTGCTAGCATGGAAAACAAGAGTACAAAAACAAAAATACTGTTTTCAATTTGCACGAAAAAATAAAAATTTTATTTATTATCTATTATTAAATACGGGTTTGCAAAATTTATTTGTTAATTAAACTGCAGCTTATGCAAGGAAAAATAAAATATTAAACATATATTGCTCACTGCTAATTATTAATAACATATTTTGCGCACTGAATTAATTATAAAAACATGTATTATATACAAGCGCTAAATTATATAAAGCAATAAAAATAATTTTTGGTTGATCAACACAATACAAAATTAAAATTACGGGTTATAACAAATTACTTCAGTAATAAATGGTATGGCTGCGATGAGACAGAGGGGGAAAGGCGAAACAAAATGTTAAATTGCGTGTTAGAAAATAAATATACAAGTATTATATAATATATGAAATATTGTGCACAAATTATATGAAAAATTATTATCAAAATATATATGTGTTTTATAGGTTCAGTTACGTAAGTAATATTATAAAGTATAAATATTTTATTGCTGCTCGCTGCTAAATTTTAATGTCGAAAATATTATTATCTTTTACGCACTGTACAATATTTCAAACACAAAAAAACAAGTTATATTATGTAATCAATGTTTGAAAGAGAAAGAAAAAAAAGATTCCAATAATTATTTAATTATTTAATTATTTAATTAATTAATCTTTTATTAAATTTATTAACTACGTCCGCTTGACGTGTACAATTTTATTTATTTTATAAATTGCTGCTGCTGACAAATTTTGTTTGTTATTTGCTCTTAGAAAAAAATTGAAATTAATCCCAAATTACTCTTTTTAACATCGGACAAATTATTTTAATATGCCGCCATTTTAATACACCAAAAGCACGTTGTCGATGCTGAAAAACCACGTTGGGCGCCAATGTAACGGTCACGCTGGGGATTAAGGCGTGGCGTCAATGGCGAAATAATCAATTAAATTAAATAAATTATTATTTATTTATAATTATATTATAAAAAAAGGTTTGGGCGCCAGCCGCGTATGATCGTGGCGGATTTATAAACGAGCTGCGACGACATGCTGCGCGAGGGGAGGGGAGAGATTGCGGATGTACCTGCTGCAAGGCGTACACCCACCTTCGATTCGTGGCGATCGTCTCCTGAGGTTGCTGATGCGGTCTACTACTTCCTCACACACACACTCACTCGACTAAAGATTGGTAATTCGGCGATAGCGGTCAGTCAATAGCTGTTGCCTCGTTGGGGTCCCGATGAGCTCTCTTGAGCTCGGAGTCGTTCGCTGCTTCGTTGCTCGGGCCCAACGTGCACGCGCAGCTGCTTGCGTCGAGCCGTCCGTTGGCCGCCGTCGTCTTGCGCGCCCCGTGTAGTGAGTGCTCGCGGCCATGTTTACACGAAGTGAACGATGTTGCCTGAGCTGCTGCTTCCCACGGAGAAAACGGTATTCTTGGTGATGCTATGTACCAGGTAAGCTCTTATGATCGTTCCTTTGTGTTAGCTTATCGGCTAATAAGTTCTCTCCATTACAGGTGCAGACGGGGCGGCCGATACACGATCTTCTCTCTCACTCGCTCTCACGGCGTCCGATAAGCTGGTGCACGTCGGGGCTCTTACTGCTACTCTTCTTGGAGGCTGCGTTGCTGCGGGGATATCTGGCTACTTCTTGGGTAATTATCTAGCTTTTGAGGGAATGCTTGATATGTAATATTAGTTATTATTTGAGAGTTATGGTAATGTTATGATTACCATAACCTCACTTCTAATCCAGGTAAGATAGCATACGCTGAGACTCGCTCGCTCAATTATACTGACAGGTATGAAATACCTTGTCACAATACAAAGGAAAAAAAGGAAAAAATTCAAATTTTTCGATGTCAGTTGAGTTTAGTCAAATTTAAATTTAATTGCTATAAAAAATATTTCAAATAAAAAAAAATGATTTACAATAAAATAGAATCATTGGAGTCTCACAAATCACTATACCTAAAACCTATATTCTATCCTTTCTAAAGAGTGCTTAATTGCACCCATTCCTCCTCGTTGCGGTAAATAGTTCAGTAACACCGTCACTTATCCTTCCTAAGGAGTGCTTAAGTGCACCCTTTCCTCCTCGTTGCGGTAAATAGTTCAGCAACACCGTCACTTATCCTTCCTAAGGAGTGCTTAAGTGCACCCTTTCCTCCTCGTTGCGGTAAATAGTTCAGCAACACCGTCACTTATCCTTCCTAAGGAGTGCTTAAGTGCACCCTTTCCTCCTCGTTGCGGTAAATAGTCTAGTAACACCGTCACTTGTCTTTCCTACATATCATTCATAATGTAAACCTATATAAATAATTACAACCAAACTCACCTTGACTCTAGTAATTCTGTTAATTAGTCATACTTTCTTACAGGACACGCAGGTATAAATATATAAGGAGAGTTTGTCCTACTAGAAAAAAATAATCTAACACTAGACTCAATGGACATGGGAGAATCTGTACAACAAAATAACGATTGCAAAGAAACGAGAAGAGGCGGGAAAGAAGGATTTTATCAAAATTAATTATTGAAAGGAGAACTTTATTGAGAAAATTAAGTAAAGTAAACTCACAGATTGCTTCGATACACATGTCGGATAAAACCATGGATTCAAATTTAAAGTATAAAAAAATTTCTGATATTGATTTTAATAAAAACTAGCCATATTACCTCGGTCGCTAACGCTCCCTCGGTTGAATCACATTTTTGAGGCTAGACGTTGATTATAAAGTGTAGTCTCAAATTTATTATTAGTTTATAACAAATAAATTTTAAACGATCTTGATACAAATATTTTATTTTATTTTCGAACCAATTTTTATCATGTGCTTCAAACTATTAATTAAAATTTGTTGTTATATTATTAAAACAAATAAAAATAAATTATAAAATATTTTATTTTAAAAAATGTATATAATTTATTCCTTTTACTCATCATGATATTTAACTACAACAGATTATTTTCGAATGTTGGTTTGCATTATTTTCTCTCTGCATTTACAGGCTTGAGACTGTCATATAATCAACGTAAATATAATGTGCATTAAAAGTTTCAAAGGGACGATGTCATTTCGCCTAATTGTCATTACGCCTAATTTTATTTTTAGGCGAAATGACAGTGCCATTTCGCCTAAATCAAAAAAAATTATAAAAAATCTTAGGCGATGTGACAATGTCATTTTACCTAAATAAAAAATTAAAAAATTAATTTTTAGGCGAAATGTCAGTGTCATTACGCCTAATTAAAAAAATTCAGAAAAATGTTTTAGGCGATATGACAATGTCATTTCGCCTAAATGAAATTTTTTAAAACTTCTTTTTAGGCGTTTTGGCAATGTCATTTCTCCTAATTCAAAAATTTGAAATAAAAGTTTTAGGCGATATGTCATTTCGCATGTATAAATAAATTTAAATAAAGCTTTGGAGTAGTCCATCAGGCATTATCACGATGTTTCGCCTAAATAAAAAATAAAAAAAATTGTAGACAAATTATTAACGCGTTACTAAAAAAAGGAGCTAAGCATATTTTTCTTCGTATTTATAATATAATTTTTTGAATAAGCCCCTTTTTAAAGATATTTTGCACGCTTTGTATTAAAAATATCTTTAGATATATATATATATATGGGTGGTTCTCTGTGACATCGAAGATGAAAAAAATAAATATTGCTATAACTGTGGGAATATGTTTTAGAGGTATCCAGTAGTTCTCCTGAATTTTTTCAGATTTTTTCTGGCCCATTATTTTATGTTACAGAGAGTCAAAGTTGACATTTTAGCACTTTTTTACATTATATGCCCATTTTCATGAATTTTTAGCTCCCAGGGGATGCATTTTTCACTAAAAACATAAGTATGACTTTTTTTGTAAAATTTTCCGAACTTTTCATTAAAAATATTTTTAAAGACATAAATGTATGCTGTCACACTTTTGTAAGCCATTTAAACCTTAAATAGTGAAAATCAGCAATTCTGCTCCGGACTCTGGTAACCTAATACTGTCTAAAAGATGTCTTTTTATAGTCAGAAACTGTCTATAAATTTCCAGAGTGGGTCTAAATCATTAAGATCACTTTTGGCCAAAATATCCGGGAAAAGTGCCCGAAATATTAATAGAAATGTATATTTGTTGCCTTATAACGATGAATCTAGTAGCATGAACATTGCAACAAAATTTATGCACTTACCTTGGAATGGTAGAAAAGTATCTCCACTTGTTTCAGTATCCATCTAATCCCCAGTAAGCTGCTAAAAATACAAATATTATTATACAAATGTAAAAAATTATTTTTTAAACATTTATAATGCTGGATTTTTAGTTTTACATCCCTTACAAGAATTATAATACTAATCTGAAGGATTACTATAAATATATAAACATCATTATTACAATAACTGAATATACGTATTTAATACAACAGATATATAAATAAATCGGATATATAATTATAATGAATAATATGATAACGTGACAGTGACAAGTTTGTGAATTCTAAACAATGTATTGCTGAATAATAATAATAATAATAATATTGATACTTTTATAGTAATCCTTCAGATTAGTATTATAATTCTTGTAAGGGATGTAAAACTAAAAATCCAGCATTATAAATGTTTAAAAAATAATTTTTTACATTTGTATAATAATATTTGTATTTTTAGCAGCTTACAGGGGATTAGATGGATACTGAAACAAGTGCAGATACTTTTCTACCATTCCAAGGTAAGTGCATAAATTTTTTTGCAATGATCATGCTACTAGATTCATCGTTATAAGGCAACAAATATACATTTCTATTAATATTTCGGGCACTTTTCCCGGATATTTTGACCATAAGTGATCTTAATGATTTAGACCCACTCTGAAAATTTTTAGGCAGTTTCTGACTATAAAAAGACATCTTTTAGACAGTATTAGGTTACCAGAGTCCGGAGCAGAATTGCTGATTTTCACTATTTAAGGTTTAAATGGCTTACAAGAGTGTGACAGCATACATTTATGTCTTTAAAAGTATTTTTAATGAAAAGTTCGGAAAATTTTACAAAAAAAGTCATACTTATGTTTTTAGTGAAAAATGCATCCCCTGGGAGCTAAAAATTCATGAAAATGGGCATATAATGTAAAAAAGTGCTAAAATGTCAACTTTGACTCTCTGTAACTTAAAATAATGGTCCAGAAAAAATCTGAAAAAATTCAGGAGAACTACTGGATACCTCTAAAACATATTCCCACAGTTATAGCAATATTTATTTTTTTCATCTTCGATGTCACAGAGAACCACCCATATATATGTATGTATATATATGAAAAGAAATAATGTTTATCATATTTATTGTATTAAAATATAAACCTAGCAAGTATGGTTAAGCTATGCCACTTTTTACTAAAAGTCATTTAATAGAAAAGATTTTGGTTTCTAGGACGAGAACTGTTTTAGATGGCAGAATCATTCAACATTGTTAGGCTATGCATTTTGCAGGTTAAATGGTGTTTTGTCTCACATTGTGGAGTATGCGGTTAACTACATTTTATGTTTTTCTACTGAAAGCAATGCAGGGTTCCGTTTGCGTAATGGTACAAAATAATGGCATTCGATGATAGTTTTAATCAGTATGGCATTATAACGCGCGCGCATCCAAACCCTTCTTGCACTCAAACCTCTTTCTAAAATACATAAAATACAAACTTTTTCCTCGATAGCATTGAACTGCATTACCATAACGTTTTAAACACCTTTAATACATTAAAATAACTTGCACGGTATACAAAAAATATAATTCAGACAAATTTATTTTTTTATTTTCACCAGAATTGGCAGAACAAGAATCTATGTACATTTGTAATAGATTTGTGCAGATAAAATTCCAAGTTTAATATTTGGAATAAAATATAACATAACAATACTCTACAGACAACAATTTAATCTACCCTTGACTAAACAGATATAATATAAATATTTAGATTATATAATATAATATAATATAATATAAATGATTTAGAAGCAAATTTATTTTTATAAGATTACAAAAAATTGATGTAAATAACCGTGCGGGTATTTTTTTGACAATTACTACTGAAGAATCTTATAATTTAACAAGTTTGATTTTTACAATCAAAAGCAGAAATATTTGGGTTTTACCTGCACGCCTCTAATTTGTAACTATTAAAAATATCTCAAATTGATAATAATATCATAATTATAAAATTTTTAGAATTTGTTTCCCTATGAATAACAATCTGTAGAAATACTCGTTAGTAAAGTTTAGATTAAATAAAAGTGATTAAAAGAATGAGCTATTATATATATATATATATGGGGTATTCCACACGAAGTGGTACGATCAAAATTTTAAAATGCTCCAAATTTTGGGTACACATTGCAAATGTTTTTCAGAATACAGAAAAAAAAAAATTTTAAATACTAGAATTTATTTGCTCATAAGTTATTCTAACCTCAAAAAAGTGAATTTTTCCAAGTTTTTTTTTCAACACCAGCTGAAAAAAAAAAAAAAAAAAATTTTTTATCCAGAAGTCTAAAAGAAAGCTTGGAGCAATACCTTTCGAATGGTCTGTAGCATTTTTATGGCCTTCAATTCTGTAAAAAGTTATGATAATTTAAAGAAAGAGAAAAAATTCACAAAAATTAACATGGTAATTCCCAATTAAATTTTTTAAAAAATTTCGTGTTTTTTTAAATTATCATAACTTTTTACAGAATTGGAGGCCATAAAAATATTACAGACCATTTGAAAGGTATTGCTCCAAGCTTTCTTTTAGACTTTTGGATAAAAAAATCAATTGTGGCACACTTGCACTTTTTTCAAGTTGAATATTGACATGTAGTTTATATAACATTCACGTTGTAACTGGAAAATCATATTGAAATTAGAAATTCTAACCTAGAGGAATAAATTCCAGACACAATTAGCAACGAATGTTACATATAATGTTCTATAGTAAAAGTTGATAGATTTTGAGTTAAATAGTGGTAAACCCAGCTGGTGTTGAAAAAAACTTGGAAAAATCCACTTTTTGTGGTTAGAATAACTTTTGAGCAAATAGATTCCAGTACCTAAACATTTTTTTCTGTATTCTGAAAAACATTTGCAATGTGTACCCAAAATTTGGAGCATTTTAAAATTTTGATCGGACCACTTCGTGTGGAATATCCCATATATACATATATAACTGTCAACCAATGTTTCACAATCTAAGACATATGTACTTTTTTCAAAATTACCTTGTCAACATAAAAAAAAAATTATTGAAAGCTTGTCTGAGAATAATTTAGTAAAACGTACTTCCAATTTATAGTCAAATTTAAAATATTAAGCATATGCTAATTATCTTTAAAACTTCACTCTTTTACAAACGTTGTTAAAAATTATTGTTGGATCTTTCATTATAGCTTAATTTTATTACGGATGAGGAATCGATCTTACCAAATTTCCATTTTATAATTTAAAATTGACTAAAGAGCAGTATATATCAATCGAAATTAATAGTTTGTTTTTCTGTAAGAAACGATAAGCTTATTTACTTGTACTAAAACGCGTACTAATGAAGCGTCATATGGCAGAAAGCACCTTAATTGTCTACTTGTATTCTTAATTGTTATTTGTAAAGAATACTTTAATTGATTAAACTGAATTTCTTTCTTACATTAATTCATAAATATTCAGCAACAGTTTTAAAAAATTGTTCATTACGTAACAGTGCGCAAAGCAAGTGAATCACGCACGAGTCGGGGTTGTTACCTGAGCATAGCGAGATTGATATTTCAATCAATTTAGTTACTCAAGGTACAGTTAGATATTCAAAAAATAATTTCAAACAGAGGCTCGATAGATTATTCTAGAGAAAGTCTATAAAAACTCGTCAAATACCCATTTTTCTGTATTAAGGAATCTTTTGAACACCAAAACATCTAAGTACTAGATAATTAAATAATATGTCAATTTGCAAAGTTATGAGTCATTATACAAAAGACACCTTCAAAAATATTTGCACGGAAAAGTTTTTTTTTGTATATTTTCGGTAGAAATACTTTTAAAGTTGTACTATAAGTTATAATGGTAAGCGAATTACCGATCAGGTGAGTAACCGCAAAGAGTATCGAGATAGAGGCGCACGCAGGGAACGCGCGCGAGAATCGTGCGCAAGAGAGTACCGGGAGAAAGTTCGCGCGCGATCGGCAACAACAACGTGTTGACAACTGCCGAGTGATTTTTAACGGAAAAATAAGAGATAAAAGACTGGTGCATTTAGTGTGTGGGTGCGAGGGTTTCTCCCCACCAACCTCCACGTCGGCGTGCAGAGTAGCACGTCTCACGGGCAGTGAGAAAAGGAAGCCAGGAGTCGATCGCCTTCCCGACCGTAGGAGTGAGAGAGAGAGATAAGCACGAGGACGAGCTGTCTCTCCTTTGCCCAGTCGTTTCCCGCCGAGGCGCGATATATAGACAAGCGGTAAGTGGTGCACCACATTTAGACCCGCTTGTCTACTTAATATTTCGCGTCCCGATTTACCTGGTACGGTCCAGGTGAGGAAGCGTTCCTCCTTTCCCCCCCCCTCTCGTGACAATACCCGCACGGATAGACAGGTCGGTGGTTCGCGGGAGCCACTTCACGAGAGAAGGCGCGCTTGACGTAGGAAGCTTCTACGTCAAAGCTCTCTACGTCAGAGATACATACGTCACATGGTGTGACGTATGCCATCCGGTTAAGCAGCCGATCATATCCGGATCGGTTGCTCGTAATCCACAGTTAAATAGATTTTAACTAATTCTTTTCGCGCTGACCTCGGGGGTAGTCATCGGTACGACTCCCCGTCAATTGTTAACGTTAATTTATTCTTAATTTATTATTATTTAATTGTTAATTTAATAAATTGACTCGGCGAGACAATCTTTCTCGCCGATTAACAATAATATCGATTGTTGATAGTGTTTTACTGGTTACCGTCCTATCCTACGAATACCGCCCTTTCCGGTGTTCCTTCTAGTTGGCAATTTTGGGCATAGGGCCCAACACACGGTATCTAAGTCCAACGAGGTGTTTGACGTTGTTAACGGCATTGCACGGGAATCAAAGGGATTCCCGGCCTCATCGTAAGACTGCACACTTAAGGTTGGTAAGTTGGGACAGATTGGGCCTAACCGTGGGCCTTACATATCCCCAGTACCCACCCCGTTACAACTGGCGCCCAATACGTGTGGATTTTGGATACAGGACATCGGAAAAATCAACAAGCACGATATAGTTGTTCAATTGTTAATAATATTGTTAATTAACAATTGGATAACTCACGAACAATAACGAGGTCAGCAGTCGCGTTTCAAAATTGTGAAGTATATTTCGGTACTCTTTCGTTCCCCCTCGAGGCGGGATTTGTTATTAACAAATAACAAATTTTTTTTTATTTTTCTCGTCTCGATTACTTAGTTGTAGACACAGGAAATTGGTTCCTGGTCGAACATAGGTGGCGCCACTAGAAAAAGGTCGCACAAATAGGAAATTTGGTGGGTTTTCGAACGAAATCGATAGACCGACCAACGTTACTTGGAAATTGGGTAGTTTGGACCAAACCAAGTAACTAGCGCCACCTAGAGGAACGAAAGAACGCGACACAGCGCGACATAACCTGGTGGCAATTTATCGGTCTAAATAAATTGTTTGTAAGTGTATGCAAGGTTTAACTGGTTTTTGCTGGCACAAAACAGGAAGCTTATAACCTGGCTCAGACCTTTACAAATTGTATTATAGGTTATATTTTTGTAAGAGGTCAAGCGCGCGGTAACTTTAATTATTTAATTTATTTATTTATTGATTTATTTATTATTTATTATATAGTACCGTTAAGTTAGCGCAAGGTAAGAGCCAGGCAGTAGTTTATTGTAAATTTATTAGCAGATTTGTTAAAAATAGTTTAAACTCAGTAGTGCTTCCTGATCAAAGTAAGACAGGACTTACTTTTGGCATCCGGTTTTGTACTTTAGCGGTTAGCTTAGGTAGAAGCAAAACCCAGTTACGCGGATTGGACATTTGGCAAGTAAAGCCAAAGTTAAATATTCGACAGCACATAACCTTGCACACACATAGTGCGTCAAGCCAGCGAGGCTACTTACTGTTAAACGTATAAACGACGCTACAACTGAAGATGGCCGCTCAGCAGAAAGACGTCGATAGTCAAATCGATGCATGGATCGAGACGCTCACCAGGGAGCAAATTGAATTACACCTGGACGCCTTGAACCTAAAATCGGCAGGCTCGGTTCACAGGAAAGCCGAGCGACTCCACCAGTGGCTATTAGGAAATTATTCGGCCCAGGAGTTTAACCAGGAGGAAGATGAAGCCACACCAGTTCGCAGCCGTCTCCAACGGAGAAATAGGTGGCTGCAGATGCTAGGTGAACATCAAGACGAGGAGTCTGATGAACCTAGCCCAGATCAGGAAGTGTATCTGGTACTGCGGGAGAACGCTGCGGTTAAAGATAACCTGCACAAGACGGTGCAGGATTTCGATGACGTCGAACTAGATGAATCGACGTCAGCCGCGACCAACACAGAGCCTCAACCCGAACGAGAGGAAGAATGGCTCTCATTGGTCTCAGAAGAGGGAAATATTTTTGAAATCCCTCGATCGTTCTCCGAGACCTTGGTGCAGCTTATCAAAAATAGTGAATGACCTTACTGTAAAGGTAGATAAGCTGATGTCCGAGCGCACTCAAACCGCTCACAGTACGAAATTGGACGGTGCCAACCAATCTCACCATGTGCAATTTCAGGACACATATACGTGTTATGGTCCCGATGTGAGCGAGATAGGTGAGGCGCAAGTAAATGGCGAGCAACAACGCACAAGCGCCCCTCAGTCTAAGCCTGATGGAGCTTGGAAGGGGGGGAATGCGCGCGAATCCCAGAGGATTCCTCAAGCGTGCAGCTCGCCAAACAAGGATCGGACATTCTCAACACCAAGCTTCTCTACGTCATCGAGGTTGAATGGAACACCTCGAGACGTCGGCGGCATTGTTAGGAAGTGGCAGGTCAAGTTCTCTGGCTACAAGAGCCAGAGCATCGATGACTTCCTAACCAGGATCGAGGATTGCAGGATCCTGGCCAACCTGTCAGAGGACGAGTTATTGCCGTCACTCTCGGAACTTCTGACAGACACTGCTGCCACGTGGTACCAGAACGAGAAACACAAGTGGCACTCCTGGCAGGATTTCGTGACTTCGGCTAAACGTTGGTACGGAATGAGCCAACGTTTCCAGCAGAGGATCATCGCCGAGTCCAACGCACGGACTCAAAGTCCCGATGAACCGGTTAGGGACTATATGACGTGCTCTATCGCAATAATGCGAAAGATAGTCCCTACGCCGACTGAAGCGCAGCAGCTCGATCATTTGTATTGGAACATGCTGCCACAGCTTCAACGGCTGTTCAAGAGAGCGGAAGTGAGCTCAATTGAACAAATGCTGGACCTCGCCACGGAAGCGGAGCAGACGATAGAAGGTGAAAAAGTATATCGTCCAACACCTACGGAGAAAGGGTCTCTGCTTCCTGAGATGGCGTATAAGCCGAAGCGGAAAAAAGGTTCACCGAAGGCTAAAGTAGCGGCCGCTGAGGTAAGCCCAGTCAAACCAAGCGAGCCAGACGTCGTCGACCGCATCGCAAAGATGCTGGAGGATGCGCTGCGGCCCATCGTCTCCCAATTGGCGTCGACGACCCGACAGTCCCGTAGGAGAAGCCCAAGGTCTGGCTCTCCAAAGAAAGGCTCGCCTGTCAACCGATCTCCGAAGAGTAGGAGGTTTGGCAGACCTAATGACCGAGCAAGAGCTTTGGACACCGGCAGGAGAAGAAGAGTGCTAGTCCACCAAGGGAAATGTAAAGGAACAGCCGAAAAACCGAATGGGCTCGACGTTCGATCCGACTAAGCCTCTTACCTGCAAGGGCTGCGGGAAAATTGGATAGTTACCAACCGCTAAACGGTCATGTGATCTTACCTTTCACTGTCGGGAAGGAGACACGTGAAATAAGGGTAGCGATCATACCAAATCTTGACGCCGAATGCTACGTAGGAGTAAATTTCGTACGAGCATTCAGAGCCATATTGGATCCGGATAGCGACCGCCTGTTCCTCAAGGACAGCAAGCAGCAGATCCACCTCGAAGTTGCTGAAATAGGGGGTATGGCCACCCTCTCGTCCGCTGGGATAGCGGACGCAAGCGAGGCGGAAAGGGAAGAGCTGCGAGCGCTAGTAAGCAAAGTGCTGTCTAATACTTCTCCCAAAATCGGGCGAACCCAACTCATCGAGCACTCGATTGACGTGGGATCAGCTCGCCCGATAAAGCAGAAGTATTACCCGGTGTCGGAGAAGATCCAGGAGGAGATGCACCGTCAGGTCCGAGAGATGCTAGATTTAGAGATCATAGAGCCCTCGGACAGCGGTTGGTCAAGCCCCGTGGTGATGGTACGCAAGGAGAACGGATCACGTCGGTTTTGCATTGACTTTGGGAAAGTCAATGCGCTAACGAAACCAGACGCTTATCCCCTCCCGTTCATGCACGATATCTTGCGCAAGCTGAAGAGATGTCGGTACATTAGTACTCTGGACATGAACTCAGCGTATCATCAAATACCTCTCCAGAAGGAATCGCGTCCTTATACGGCTTTCACAGTCCCGGGGATGGGACTGTATCTGTTTAAGCGGATGCCATACGGATTGGCATACGCCGGCGCGACATTCCAACGCATGATTGACCAAGTGGTTGGTCCTGATCTCGAGCCCAATGCCTTTTCTTACCTCGATGACATTTTCATAGTCACCGAGACATTTGAAGGGCACAAGAAGTATCTCGAGATGGTGCTTAAGAGACTGGCCGAAGCTAATTTGACAGTAAATAAAGACAAGTGTGTCTTTTGTCAAGATGAGGTGAGATATCTTGGCGTGCTGGTCAACAGGGATGGAATTCGTCCGAGTCAGCCAAGACAGAGCCGATATGGTTTATTATCCGGCTCCCAAGAACCTCAAACAGCTCCGAAGATTCCTCGGCATTAATAAGTTCAGACCTTACATCGAAGGGTACCACTTCAAAGTGATAACGGATCACAGTAGTCTTCGCTGGTTGTGTAATATGAGAAATCCAACCAGCCGACTAGCGAGATGGGCTTTAGAGCTTCAAGCTCATGACTTTGTCGTCGAGCACAGAAAAGGAGCTCTGCATCACGTTCCCGATGCCCTATCTCGCATGTATGAAGACGACGAGCCTACAGTAGCAGCAATGTCGTGGGCTCAAACTACTGAAGATCCTTGGTACCTAGACTGGATCAAGAACGTTTCCGACAGTCCCGGGGATGGGACTGTATCAGTTTAAGCGGATGCCGTACGGATTGGCATACGCCGGCGCGACCTTCCAACGCATGATTGACCAAGTGGTTGGTCCTGATCTCGAGCCCAATGCCTTTTCTTACCTCGATGACATTTTCATAGTCACCGAGACATTTGAAGGGCACAAGAAGTATCTCGAGATGGTGCTGAAAGACTGACCGAAGCTAATTTGACAGTAAATAAAGACAAGTGTGTCTTTTGTCAAGATGAGGTGAGATATCTTGGCGTGCTGGTCAACAGGGATGGAATTCGTCCCGAGTCAGCCAAGACAGAGCCGATAATGGTTTATCCGGCTCCCAAGAACCTCAAACAGCTCCGAAGATTCCTCGGCATGGCGTCGTGGTATCGGCGTTTTATGCCGGATTACGCCATGATTGCCGAGCCACTTACCCGTCTCACAAAGAAGAACCAAGGGTACGAGTGGTTAGATGAACAGGAACAAGCCTTTCAACAGCTGAAGGCCCTGATCATGACTGCTCCAGTGCTTCAACGTCCCAGTGCCGATGGACTGTTTAGCCTGCACACGGACGCGAGCGATACCGGCATAGGAGCCGTGCTCGTCCAAGAGATAGACGGAGAGGAAAGAGTCATTGAGTTTGCCAGTCGCATTCTCACAGCACCCGAGAAGAATTATAGCGTTACGGAGAGGGAATGCTTGGTCGTGGTCTGGGCTATTAATAAGTTCAGACCTTACATCGAAGGGTACCACTTCAAAGTGATAATGGATCACAGTAGTCTTCGCTGGTTGTGTAATATGAGAAATCCAACCAGCCGATTAGCGAGATGGGCTCTAGAGCTTCAAGCTCATGACTTTGTCGTCGAGCACAGAAAAGGAGCTCTACATCACGTTCCCGCATGTCCTAACATCCTATCTCGCATGTATGAAGACGACGAGCCTACAGTAGCAGCAATGTCGTGGGCTCAAACTACTGAAGATCCTTGGTACCTAGACTGGATCAAGAACGTTTCCGACAGACCCCGTGATTTCCCCGACTGGAAAATAGTTGGAGGAAATCTATACATCTATCGCCCCGACAAGGAGTTAGAGGAAGTGATGCATGATGAGCAAGCATGGAAGCTGGTCGTACCCGTAGAGAATCGTCATTCTATTCTGAGAGAGTGTCACGATGACCCCTCAGCTGGCTATCTCGGAAGGGAAAATACATTCGCCCGCGTGTCCCAAAACTATTATTGGCCACGGTTCTACGCAGAAGTTGCGGATTACGTCAGGCGATGTCAAGTGTGCCAGCAATGTAAGGTCGAGCAACGTGCTCCTTCAGGGTTAATGGGTCACCGTCAATCGGACAGACCAAGGCAGGTGGTATCAGGAGATATCACTGGCCCGCTTCCACGCTCTAGCCGAGGATACGAATACATCCTAGTATTCCAGGATTTATTCACGCGCTGGATTGAAGCAATCCCGATAAGAAAAGCTAACGCAAAGACGATAGTCCGCGAGCTTTACGAACGAGTGATTAACCGGTTCGGCACCCTGGAAGTATTTCATTCGGATAACGGGACCGAGTTTAAAAATAAACTCGTAGACGAATACCTCGAATCTAAGGGAGTGTATCATTCGACGACACCCCCTTATCACGCACAGGCCAATCCTGTCGAGAGGGCCAATCGGACCCTTAAGACAATGGTGGCGTCGTATATCCAGGATAAGCACAGCGACTGGGACGACAAGCTGCCAGAGTTAGTCTTTGCACTAAACACAGCGGTGCAAAGTTCTACTGGATGGAGCCCGGCTATGCTGAACTATGGTCGCCAACCCGAGGCGCCTAGTACAGCTCGTCGAGAGCAAGACCGGCTTGCCCAGCAACAGTTTGAGTTCCGTAGACTGCAGGATTGGAACTACAAAATCAAATATTTGCCAAGACTGCACGAGAACGCAAATCGTCAGTCGGCTGCCAGTAAGGCCCGGCAAGCCGAAATCTTCAACTCACGACGAAGGCCAGCGGAATTCGAGGTAGGAGATCTGGTGTGGAAACGCAACCGGATCCTCTCGTCCAGCGCACAAGGTATCTCGGCTAAGCTTGCTCCGAAATACACAGGGCCATATCTCATCATCAGTAGGAAAGGTATAAATACCTACGTCATACGAGATGATCAAGGAGACCAAGAGGTATCTCATATAGAGCATCTGAAGAGATACGTCCCCGAAGATGATGCTGAACCAAACGATGAGCAACCTACGAGATCTCAACCGTCGAGGGATCAAGAGGTGAAGTGCGACCCGCCTGTAGCGAGCGAAGCCTCCCCTGCGAGGTAGTATAATGCGAGCGAGTCACCTAGCGAAGGGACTCGGTGTAAACCGCGTGAGACGTCGCGTATGTCCTTAGATAGGGCCCCCGCTACCAAACTACCATGTGGTCGTCCCCGGAAAGCGAATGCGACCGTGCGACGCCGATCCCCAGTAAGACGGCAGATAGACGCGCAGCCAGAAACTGTTCCCCTTAGACGAGGACGAGGGCGTCCTCGTGGATCAAAATCCAAATAAAGAATAGTATCGTTTGAAACGAGGGGCCATAAGCTGAGATCGTGATTTTTGTTGCAGATGATCATCGAGGTTGAGCAGGAAGCCCTAGAGTTCCTCCTAGCCAGGATGATCGACACCCTGGCCAGCCACGGCGAGATGCAGACGGCGGGCGTCCTGTCTGCAGTAGTTGCTGCCGTAGATCATCGGCAGCAACAGCTCCAGGAGGAGCATCGCCGTGGCCAGGAGGACATCGCCGCCGTCGTCCTAAAAGAGGTCCTGGAGCATGGTCAGGGCCAGGACACGGCCTACGTAGCGACCCCTGCGGACCGCTTGACACAAGCAAAAGGGACGATACCCCTGCCCTCTCCGCCAAAGACAGCATCCGCGACAGAAGAGCGGATGGAGAAGGAGGGCAATCCGGTATCGGATCGTCCGCAAGGGAAGACTGAGCCGGAACCAGCTAACACCAGACCCCAGCTCCGTCGTCCCCACTCCAACGGGTCCTAACCCGCAACCTCTGCGGCGACAGAGGAGGCGCGACCCAGGACGCAAGAAGAGCAGTGGCAGGAGTCGGAGGCTGCCCTCAGGCACATGATAGCCCTGAGGGTTCAGCTACGGGCAGCCGAACAGGAGGCCTTGGCAAAGTTGGATGCTTTTGCCGAGGCTCATCCGACGGCTCCCATCACCAAGGGTGTCTGGGGTGAGCAGAAATTCGATAAATTAGTTAATTTTGTGAAAAAAGTTTAAAATTCGACTATTAATAAAAATAACAATTGAAATTTTTTTTTATTATTAGACAATAAGGGAGATATTAAATAAATAATATCGTTCACAAGTTTATATTGTTTTGTAGAAAATACAACAAAAAATGTTTAAATAATAAAACCCTACAATCGATACTGTAACCCTCGTATAATTGTTTAATCACTAGTTAGAACAATTAAAAATTAAAAAAAAGAGAAGATGAGAAATGGATGTATGTCCATTGGTTTGAGTATGGTATAAATAGTATATTACATACCATGGCCAGTAAAATAAGAAATGTCTCAGATCACATGTAATTAATTGTCGGCCGAGGCGAAGCCGAGGTGGACGATCATGTGATCTGAGGCTTTCTTTTTTACTGGCCAAGGTGTGTATACTATTTTTCTGCTCGACGTAGCCGGAAATCGGCAACTTCAATTCGCGCAGCGGCCGGGAAGTTGCCGCTTTCCGGCCGGAGGGCAGAAAATTTTATTTTTGCATGATATGTGTATGTATGTTGTGTATATGCACATAACTAAAAAGAGTTATAGTAAGAGAAAATGAACAATGAAAACTGATCTTCCTTCAATACATAGACTCAATCCTTTAATTAGTATCAACCACGAATAAGTAAAGAAATTTCTATAGACTGCCTAAAAATGGAAGTGGTACTTACCAAACGACAGCAACGCAAGAAAAGACAGGAGGAGAGGAAGAACAAAGAAGGAGAAAAGGATCCATTAAAATATATTATTAAATATGGAGTCAAAGGTATCCAAGATGAGGCCAAGGGAACAACACCCACTTACTCTAGAAGACTAGCGAATGAAACAGAGTTCTTAACATTCGTTATATACAATCACAGTTTAAGCTTCAGGTTGGCCATTAAAGATGCCTGCTTTAGCGCTGTAGGAAAATCTATAACGATAAAATAAATGAAAGAGTGTTAAATAATTTTTTTTCTTTTCCCCTATATACCAGCAAAAATAATAGAAAAAAAAATAAAATAAGAAATAAAGAAGGGAATTCTAAGTCTGTAAGCCTATACCTTAAGAGATGGACGACACTCTCTGCCCAACCTTCGAACTAACCACACTACCTCGGCAATTGTACAACAAGAGAAAATATACATACAGTTTACTTCTATCTTTTAGTTTTATTTATATTCCACCCCATATAACTACGAATCATTGTTTTTTTTGTTAAGTTACGAAAGAAACACACCCAGAATCGGCATACACATTAAAAAAATAATTGCGCAAACAAGAAATTAAAAGTAGGGCGTTCGATAAAGAAGAAGAATCTATATAGCAAATAAAAAAAATAATAGTAATAAATAAAACAAAAAAAGAAGAGGAGTAAAAGTTCAAAATACAAGTAAAAAAAAAAGAAAAAAAAGGGCGGAAAGATTTATCGATATCTCTTTTACTTTTTATTCAGAACAAAAAAATAATGAGAAACTTCAACATAATGTTTTTATCCCTATTGCATGAGGTACCAACGGAATATTAAAATCACTTATTATTTCCTCAGACGTCGTTAAATATTAGCAAACTATCAAATATCTTTAACGATGCAATTACTAAAGATTTATTCCATAAATTAGTTAAGCAAAAACACTCGGGGGATTGTTGGGATATAGAAAATTACAGTAGGGATAAATTAATTAATACGGAAAAACCCGTTGTATTCACTACATTGTTTCTCATCTGTTTAATCACAGGAGTAGTTATATTTTTATTTATCGCGGGAATCTTCATACTTTTGTGTTACTTTAAAGAACTATTAGACACCATTCCGGAAGAAATAAAAATCCGTTTCGAATAAACAAATAGAAAATAACTTTGTAACTTCGTACAAGGGCAATGAAAGCATAGAAAAATTATCTTATTTACAGATGGCAAAGAGATCATTCCCCCTGCTTTTGTTCGTAAGTGTAATTAATTACTCGTGAATGGGGAGACTTCTATAAACGGGTGTGCTCCGAGCGTGGCATGACTACACTGGGTTCTATGCTAGGGGGAGCAGAGAGACAGCAGGTGTTATCAGTTGGGTGGCGGAGCGATCAACAGGGAGCTTTCTCGTAACTGCAGGCTCGTTCACTCTGAAGGGTGCTGCCGTTAACACCAGTATTGCACTCCTGGGCCGCCACTAGTTCTTGGGCGCGAACCCAGCTTAGCCAGCATGGGAGGCTGCCCTTTATAGTGGTAAACGTCGAAAACGGTGCGAATCTCGCTTCTCGTAGTAATGCCGACTGGCGATCGGATGGGACCTTGCTGCGAGTCGTGGGGGAGGAACGGTCGATGCCACCGGACTGTAGGGGAGCTAAGTTATCGGGACTGCTTACTACGGACCGTGCAGGCCACCGCCTGGTGACTATCTGACCACTTTACATAAACACACAAATATAGGGGGGACGGGGATTAATAAAATTTAATGGAAAGTTGTATTAAAATTGCAGGTACTAGAGTGCTGCCTGCGCCATCCGACTTAGGAGAGTCACGGGGGCTTCCCAGCTCCCCCATCACGCCGGTAGGTAACCTGGCTGGCGTGGCGGAAACTGCTACAGGAAATCTCGCACGACACATCGGAGGGTCGCCAACTAGCTGGGAGGCTGCCGAGAGTAAGCTGCACGAGAGGGGCACCATGCAAAAACACATCTGAGTGCTTCCTCTGTCTTAAGAAGGACAACAAATGCCTCGCACACGTCGCTGGTTCGGGTGCGTGTGCAGCATTTAAGGCAGCACTTATGACAACGAAGACCAAGACAATAAAATACCGGTAACTGTTCTCCAATGCAATATGAATCGGAGTAGCGTAGCACACGCGCTGCTTCCTCAGATTGCGGCGGAGCTGGACGCAGGAGAATTATCAGACCGACAGCACGGGTTTCGAAAAGGGCGCTCAACCATCGGAGCGATAACCTTTGTGAAAACCATTTTCGACAAGCATAACACCAGGTGCCAGGCGACCAGGCTTCTGGTCTTACTGGCTACGTTGGACGTTAGGAACGCCTTCAATTGGACGAGATGGGTGGATATCCTGGAAGCGCTGGAAACAGCATTCCGGGAGCCCGACTATCTTCTCCGGGTTGTAAGGGACTTCCTGAGGGACCGACGTCTCACATATACATACTGTATGATAGTCTTCTCCAAATAGAGATGCCGACGGATACATCCCTCGTCGCTTACGCTGATGACGTTGCGGCCATTATCGTGGCCCGTGACACACACCTGATTCAGCTAAATCTGAACCAGGTTATGCGGCGCGTGACTGAATGGTTGAAAGTCCACGGACTGCAAATCGCGTTATAAAAGACAGAACTTGTGCTTCTTACTAGACGAAGAATCGACACGGGATACCGTTGACAGTCGGACGCGAATGCGTGGTGGTTCGAGACGAGGTCAAGTATCTATGGGTGACTTTGGATGCGAAACTGAGTTTCTGGCCTCACATATGCACGGTGACTAAAAAGGCACAAGAAAAGACAAAAGCCTTGAGCAGACTCATCGCTAATACGAATGGACCGAGACCGAGCACTCGACGACTACTAATGAGCGTTACCCACTCGATCATGCTATATGGGGCGGAAATCTGGGCGGATGCGTTACACGTTAAGAGACGGGCGAAAGCGATGACTAGCATACAGCGGGTGGGCGCGTTAAGAATTGCGTGCGCGTACAGAACGGTGTCCGAAAACGCCGTTCTTATTATCGCGGGCGTAATTCCGATCGACCTACTCGCGACGGAACGAAAGCGCATATACGATCGAAGCGCGGACACGGGACGGGTCGACCTGCGACAGACGAACGTACGAAAACAATGGAACTCTGGCAAACACGGTGGACAAATACCCAACAGGCGCGATGGACACGTAGACTTATCCCTGCGGTTGCTCCGTGGAAGGGGAGAAAGCACGGTGAGGTAGACTTTTATCTCACCCAATTTTTCTCTGGACACGGATACTTCCGCGGCTATCTACACAAGATGGACAGACTTGCTTCACCTGAATGTAAGTACTGCGGATGGGTCTATGATGACGCTGATCATACGTTCTTCGCCTGCAGGCGATGGGCAGATCAACGTCAACGACTTGAAATGGATATAGAAGCGATCACGCCGGAAAACGTGACGAGACTTATGAGGACGAACGCGGACAGTTGGCGATTGATCGCTACATACGTTGTGAATGTTATGCGGAGCAAAAAGCAGATAGATGTCTGACAGATTGAGCGAATGTGATTCGAGAATAAAAGAGTAAAAGAACGAATGTGTTTTTTGTCAATGAAAAGAGTTATATGGGTTTTAATTGGTAGTTTCTTCCTACTGAGTCCCACACTCGGTGGACCGTCTGCTCTTGCGAGGGGGTGGATAGTTTGCCGGTTGCGCGTAAAATGTCATTACCACAGACTCCCAAAAAAAAATAAAAATAAATAAAAGTACATACATAGTAAAGAATCATGATTAGACTCCTCGGAGAATCGAGACGAAACACTGCTTTACGAATAATGACGACAAAGGCAAAGAACCACCCGTATTTAGAAGAAACCTTATCGCACTAAGGAAATATAAATTACTAGGGTATAGAAGATAAGTTGGAACATTCAAACGATCAACGAAAACGTCTATTATTTACAGTAAAGAGATAATCAGAACTAGGATGGGTACATTACTTGAGAGTAATGATTAAGTCAAAGAGTGATTCTTTATTAATAACTTTTTCTTCGCTCCTATTAACCTTATTTTCCGAAAATATTACTAAGCAGGTTACTATAAGATGTACTAACAATGCTCACATTGAAGCGAGGATCTATAATGCATAAGAATAATTTTTTTTCTCTCTCTTTTCTTTCTCTCGCTATAGCGGTTCATAATGCTGTAATTATTAATAGACTAAGTAAAATATATCTATACCAATGTGTAACTCTTAATCAGTATTTCAGAAATATATATATGTAAACGCTCGAATATAATTGAAGAAAATTGAAAATTTGTAAAAAAAAATGTACCAGATACTAAAGAAAATAATATCATAGAAATTCAACACAATTTGTTATATATAAATAAAACTAGGAATAGGAGTTAAATGAATTTCTTTTTACAAAAAAATACATTTAATAATAATTATACAATTTTTGGAAATGTCTAGAATAAAAATTGTAATAATAAAACCCTTTTTTTTTATTTAAGTTTCTATTTTTATAGGTGAATTATATCAATACTGTTAAACTGTTTGAAATAATGTAATATGAAATAATATATTCGAAATAAACAATTGTAATATGGTTTATAAAATTCACCATAAGAAATAAAGATAAATTATGTTAAAAAAATAATAATATAATAATAATATTGATGAACGACGAGGGTGACGATTTTATAAAGGGGGGGAGGGTACTAGGGTGGAGGATACTATCACAATATCTTATATATATTGTAACGTGGTATCTCGCCCTGATATATATATATATATATGGGTGGTTCTCTGTGACATCGAAGATGAAAAAAATAAATATTGCTATAACTGTGGGAATATGTTTTAGAGGTATCCAGTAGTTCTCCTGAATTTTTTCAGATTTTTTCTAGGCCATTATTTTAAGTTACAGAGAGTCAAAGTTGACATTTTAGCACTTTTTTGCATTATATGCCCATTTTCATGAATTTTTAGCTCCCAGGGGATGCATTTTTCACTAAAAAGATAAATATGACTTTTTTTTTTGTAAAATTTTCTGAATTTTTCATTAAAAATACATTTAAAGGCAGAGCCGCGGTGGCTCATGGGTAGAGCTCCCGACTCTCACACCGAGGGTCGTGGGTTCGATCCCAGACGTGTACCTCTAAAAATTTTTTCATGTGCATTTTTCGAACACCGCGACTCAGTGGCTCGGCGTGTCACTATAATGTGACGCCAGTTCAGGTGCGCGTGCGTTTCGTGCACTTGTCAGTGCATGAGAGGCACGGGCATCTGAACTATAGGGAACGTTAGGGACGCGAAGATGTAAAGAGGATCGCGGTGGTTCCATCGGGAGGACAGAAAACTGTAATTATTAGACTAATTACAGTGACCGATGATATCTTCCGATGGACACAAGCACCACTGTTTCAACTACATGTGCTTTGTTTACAGACACACCGTTCACCTCCGTCGCTGATTAGCCCTGGCAGCATAAATAGAGCGACGTTAAATAACATAAAAAAAAAAACATTTAAAGGCATAAATGTATGCTGCCACACTCTTGTAAGCTATTTAAACCCTAAATAGTTAAAATCAGCAATTCTGCTCCGACTCTGGAAACCTAATACTATCTTAGAGATGTCTTTTTATAGTTAGAAACTGTTTATAAATTTTTAGAGTGGGTCTAAGTTATTAAGATCACTTTTGGTCAAAATATCTGGGAAAAGTGCCCGAAATTTTAATAGAAATGTATATTTGTTACCTTATAACGATGAATCTATTAGCATGATCATTGCAAAAAAATCTATGCACTTACCTTGGAGTGGTAGAAAAGTATCTCCACTTGTTTCAGTATCCATCTAATTCCCTGTAAGCTGCTAAAAATACAATTATTATTATACAATTATAAAAAATTAATTTTGAAACATTTATAATGCTGGATTTTGAATTTTTCAACCACTTTAAGAATTATAATACTAATCTGAAGGATTACTATATAAGTATCAACATTATTATTATTATTATTCAGCAATACATTATTTGAATTTCACAAACTTGTCACTGTCACATAATCATATTACTCATTATAATATCAGACCTTATTTGTTGATATATTTTTGTATTAAATACGTGTATTCAGTTATTGTAATAATAATGTTGATACTTTTATAGTAATCCTATAATAGCATGTGAAGATGGTAATTCCCATTTAAATTTTAAAAAAAATTTCATGTTTCTTTAAATTATTATAACCTTTTGCAGAATTGAAGGCCATAAAAAAGCTACAGACAATTTAAAAGATATCGCTTCAAGCTTTTTTTAGATTTTGGGATAAAAAATCAATTTAGACAAAGTTATACTTTATTGAAGTTGAATATTGACAAGTAGTTTATGTAACATTGACCTTGAGATTAAAAATTCTAACTCGGAAGGATAAATTTTAGACATAATCAGCAACGAATGTTACATATAATGTTGTATAGTAAAAGTTGATAGATTTTGAGTTAAATAGCGGTAATCACATCTGGTGTTGAAAAAAACTTGAAAAAGATCACTTATTGAGGTTAGAATAATTTTTGAGTAAATAGACTCCAGTGACTAAAAATTTTTTCGGTTTTTTGAAAAATATTTCCAGTGTGTGTCCAAAATTTGGCGCATCTTTTAATTTTGATCGAACCAGTTCACATGGAATCCCCCTTATATATAAAAAGAAATTTATAGAATTATTTAATTGTATTTATACCAGAAACACATGAAATTGGTTTTGGTTCCCATTCTCCTTTAGAATTGCATTTAATATTGTCTCTTTTCGTAAGATCAGTTGTGTCTTGAGTGTAACTGTTTCGACAACTTAATTGAGCAGATGTTCTGGGTAAAACTGGATTATCACAAGAAACCCAACTATCTTCGTAAGTACACTGAGCATCTCTTGCTGCAGAACTGAGAGGTGGACATCGAATTTCTAAAATGTTACTTTAATTAATACTTTAATTAATTATGAGCTATTAAACTAAACAGTATCGAAAAATATATATATATATATATATATGAAATAATAATAATAATAATTCAACAATAATAATTTAATATTAATATTTATATTTGATAATTTTAATTGATTTTATTTATTACGCAAATCTAAAAATGAATTTTAATTTAGCGAAATTACAATTTATTTAATTAGTAATTCCAAATTCTATATATTCATACTGAAAATAAAATTATCATTTAAAAAAAGTAGTTTAACCTATTTTTATAATGTTTAATAATTTCGCGATTTATTTAATCTCAAGACCTTATTGTGTATATTATTGTGTATATTAAAGGGTGCTAAATTTCCAACAAAACCTGCAAGCGGTTGTCGGTAAGAGTTAATTTTGTTTTTATATTATTGTTTTTATAATAGTGCCAGTTTTAGACTGTAATTGGTTAAAAATAAAATTTTTTGTCTGAATACATGCCATCTATCTCTTTAATATAAGCTCCTCTTCTATTACATCAAATAGTCAAAAGAGAATTTGTCATTATCGTCATCGTCATCAAACTCATTTTCTTTCAGTTTATGCAGTTAAAATTACTTTTGACATTATTTTATTCGAAAGAGTGGGGGATGTAATCTGGAAATGATCCGGTATTTTTTATTACGGAAGTAGCCCAGAAATGACCATGATTCTGGTACTTTTTCTTATTTTTGTTTTACATAAGTCGCTCTTCTTATGTCCAGATAGAAATTTGACGGTAAAATGTAGTCACGTCTATTATATTATAGATACTTTTTTGTTTATAATATAGCCTTCCTTTAACAATTATGCAGCTATCTTATTGACACCTCGTACGAAGAAAAGCACAACTCAGATTTTCCTATTTAAAATGACATTACAAAATTTGAGTTGTGCATATAGTTAATATAACGGATCCCGTACAAAAGTTAAGAGAGCGGGGTCTCTGTGGATTTGTGTGCGTGTAATGGTGGGTGTGTGTATACAGATATACTCGGCGCTGTGAAAATTAAATACAAAGACACACACATACCCGTGTTAAATTTGCTGATCGCGCATCGTGATACTTTCCCAGGATCGGGGAAACCTTTCCAGATACGGATGGTACCGGAAAAATCAAATATTCGGGGTGAATAAAAACCAGATAGAGGAAGATACCACGACATTAAGCTGATAATGCATAGTGAGATTGAAAAGATACTACCGGGTAAAAGCCCCCGTGTTCAGAGCTAGTCCTACGGATTTTGGGAGAGCAAACTCACATCGTTCGGCATCGTCGGCAGCAAGCTGGGACAAAAAGTTTAAATATAAGTGCTGGGTACCATCTATCTTCAACCAGAAAATGTTTTTCTGTTTTCTAGAAGAAGCCGCAGTTTAAGAAACACCGGAATAACGAGTCCAGAAATTCACGCGTATCATAATAACGACTTGCAATGTCTCTATGGCCGGCAAACTCATCCTCCGTCGCCGTCCACCATTTTACTGGTGGAATAAGAGTATTGCAAAAATACGTCATGAGTAAAAGGCTGCCGTCAAAGTGGCTAAACGCAAGTACTGTTCAAACGCAAGTACAACATCAGGAACGGGCAGTCGAGACAGGTCTATTAGTGACCGACAGTACAATCGTGCCGCCAGATATTAGCATAACCGAGCTAATAATAGCTGCAAGAAAAATATCAATCCGTAGATCTCCAAGCCCAGATTAAATGCCTGGTTAGGCCATTAAGACCGCTGCGCTGAATGTGCCACAAATTTTTGCGGACACATTCGGTGCTTGTTTTAAGTTAAGATGCTTTTCAACATGGTGGAAGGTACAAAGATTCGTACTTTCTCCAAAGAGGAACAAATCCCCGGAGAATGTATCCTCGTACTGTCCTCTCTGTTTGTTGAACGTAGCTAGGAAACTGTACAAGCGTGTCATTTATACCAGGCTACAAGCAGCTGTTGCACGGGTACGTGATCTGTCAGACAATCAGTTCGGTTTTTGGAAAGGACGCTTAACTATTAACACCATAAGTCGAGTTGTTGAGCTGGCCACCAGTGTTATTAGTAGTACTAGGATTTCAAGACGCGCGTGTGCTATCATCGCTGGGACAATATTATGTTGTTTTTGGAACAATCGAAGGTGGCTCATCGCTATTTAACTCAAAATCTATCAACTTTTACTATACAACATTTAGAATTTATCCTTCTGTGTTAGAATTTCTAATCTCAAGGTCAATGTTACATAAACTACATGTCAATATTCAACTTAAAAAAGTGTAAGTTCGCCACAATTGATTTTTTTATCCAAAAGTCTAAAAGAAAGCTTGGAGCAATACCTTTCAAATGGTCTGTAGCATTTTTATGGCCTTCAATTCTGTAAAAAGTTATGATAATTTAAAGAAACACCAAATTTTTTAAAAAATTTAAATGGGAAATACCATGTTAATTTTTGTGAATTTTTTGTCTTTCTTTAAATTATCATAACTTTTTACAGAATTGAAGGCCATAAAAATGCTACAGACCATTTGAAAGGTATTGCTCCAAGCTTTCTTTTAGACTTTTGGATAAAAAAAATCAATTGTGGCGAACTTACACTTTTTTTAAGTTGAATATTGACATGTAGTTTATGTAACATTGACCTTGAGATTAGAAATTCTAACACAGAAGGATAAATTCTACACATAATTAGCAACGAATGTTACATATAATGTTGTATAGTAAAAGTTGATAGATTTTGAGATAAATAGCGATGAACCTAGCTGGTGTTGAAAAAAACTGGAAAAAGTTCACTTTTTGAGGTTAGAATAACTTTTGAGCTAATAAATTCCAGTACCTAAAAATTTTTTTCAGTATTCTGAAAAACATTTGCAATGTGTACTCAAAATTTGGTGCATTTTAAAATTTTCATCGGCCCACTTCACGTGGAATACCCCATATATATATTACATACATTGGATAATTTGAAAAATAAGAAGTTATTTATAATTGTGACTTCAGAATAGTGAATATAAATTAATGATTGTTTAAACATGGTGAAATTCACTATAACTCCAATGATTGGAAATAAATAGTACAATATTATTTTACTCGAGTAACTGAGAAGTCATTCAGATTATACGCTAGCTATCATATATGTGATGAATTATTTATTTGTCAGAGAGTCTCTTGAGAGCATATTTTCATGCAGAAAAATAGAAACTTTACATATGTAAGATAGCTTGCGTATAATCTCAATAGACTTTCTAGTGAGTCCAGTATAGTGGATATAAATTAATGATTGTTTAAACATGGTGAAATTGACTACAACTTCAGTGATTGGAAATAAATAGTACAATATTATGTTACTCGAGTAACTGAGAAGTTCATTCAGATTATATTAGTTTATACTTTTCAATAGAGCAATAGTTCCACTTTCTTCTTTCTTTAAAGGGCATTTTTTACGTTTTACCCTATTGTAAAGTGTAATTTTTATATTTTGCACTGTTTAAATAGTAATTTTAGTTCTTTAGTCGTTTAAAAGGTGTAGTTTTGGGATTTTTAATGTTACCTTAAGAGTAGTAAAGTCAACAAATTACTCATTTAAGGTTCAGTTTTTACTCTTTGGGTTTAAGAGTGTGTGATGCAACTTTTTTAATTTGACTGAATTTTCTTGAACGAAATGTCAGACCCAAATTACACGAATCTACATCTTTCAACATAAACATTGTAATTAATATATTAAATTAAAAATCTAAAAAAATTCATTCAAGTAGCTTAAAACAAAAGCAAGGTCATAGCGTTTTAATTTTTTAAGAAATAATAATTTTTTTAATAAATAATTGAGTAAACAATTTTTAGCTGCTAATTATTAGTAAATAAGTCATAAACTTTCATCGCAAATATTGTAATTTTAAATAATCAATTTAAAAATCTGGAAAATTTTAGGTATATTGCTAAAACATTCAGACTAAGACATTCATTGCTAAGACATTTTTAAATTTTAATAATCACAAAATATAAATTAAAAATAGATGGATTTCACTAAACAATAGATAAAGTAAACAAATTTTTTTAATAGTTTATAAGAACAGTACGAAAAAAATTTTTCACTTCTGCACTGAAGCGTACAAATTTTTTAGCGATTTTACAATGCAATATATGGTTTTTGTTACTGGCATTGAAAAAATTTTGCTTCCACATACTCTAATGTAGAATTTTGTGCTCTTTCAGAATCCCTGATCAAATATTTGGCCATATTTAAAGGAGAAATGACAAAACCAATTTAAATACTACAAAAAAACCAACATTAATTAAAAAGAAACTTTTACTCCATTTTTCTTCAGAATTTTATTGCAAATATAATCTATGCTCAAAATATGAAGAAAGGTGAAGAGAATAGTTGTTGTTTAAATCAGTATTTTTTGAATAATACACGTTTTTTCAAATTATTGTTAATTTATCGAACAAGTAACCTTGAATCAAACATATATTATTATAGCTTCTTTGATAAACGTAAATGTCTTACCATATAGTTTATGCATGGCGGGACCCGCGTAAAAATGTAAAACTTAATATCAACTTGATATAAAGTTTATGTTTGGCAAAAGTTGATATCAACATACGCAATGAAACTATCCCAAACTTGGAAAAATATTAATTAAACATTTGTATAAAATTCAGATAAACTTGACATAATCTCTTAAATAAGTGTTAAAATATTATTTTTGAACGGGTAAAATTTTATTAATAAACAAAAAATAATATGTATTCCCAGATTCGAACCTCCGATCTTTTACTTCGGAGTCTTTCGCTGTATCAACTGAGCTATTTTATTGTTTATATTTAATAAGTTACATTCAGGTTATAAACTTAGAAGCATGTTTCAATTGTTCTGTATAACCAAAATTTAATATTATGACATAAACAATAAAAATGGCTCAGTCGGTAGAGCGAGAGACTTCGAAGTAGAAGATCGGAGGTTCGAATCTGGGAATAAATATTTTTTTTTTATTAATAAAATTTTACCTATTCAAAAATAATATTTTTACACTTATCTAAGAGATTATTACAAGTTTATCTGAACTTTTTACAAATGTTTAATTAATATTTTTCCAAGTTTGGGATAGTCTCATTGCGTATGTTGATATCAACTTTTGCCAAATATAAACTTTATATCAAGTTGATATTAAGTTTTACATTTTTACGCGGGGATCTATATGACCATCGTAAATGTATCAAAAAAGTAACAAATTGTAAATTTAGGCGTCATTTGCAGATTATAAGGTAGATAAAACA
Source organism: Theocolax elegans (assembly GCA_026168455.1). Lineage (NCBI taxonomy): Eukaryota > Metazoa > Arthropoda > Insecta > Hymenoptera > Cerocephalidae > Theocolax > Theocolax elegans. The sequence continues at coordinate 31,041,213 of CM047427.1, read as the reverse complement.
TTTTTTTCACTAAAAAAATACTGGTTTATGTGCAACTATTCTCTTCGCTTTTCTTCACATTTTGAGGGTACATTATATTTTTTGAGTATACATTATATTAGCCATAAAATTATGAAAAAACTCGAGAACAAATTTTTCTCAAATTTCAGTCTTTTTTTGTTCATATTGGTCTTATCATGTTTTTCTTTAAATCTGGCCAAAATTTTGACAAGGGATTCTGACAGCAGAAAATCTTACGTCAGAATGTCTAGAAGCAAAATTTTTTTTGTAACATGCACGAATTTTGCGTTTTTGCGCCCTTAAAATAGGGTCTAAAGTATCCCTTTAGCAACCGGCAGGCGCAAAAGTACTTTAGCGCTGCCGAGATTCAACAAACAACAAAAATTCATAATCTTATTTGCTTCCTAGATTTAGCGCAATGGTGCGTGCGTGTTTCCGCGTATGCGTGTACATATATACATATATATTGGTGTGTGTATAATATTTAGCTCTATAAAAAGTTTCTGCAATTGAAATTATTGAAATCAAAATAGCAATGGCAAGTATTTTATAGATATCAACAGAAATTTTTTATTTATTTATTACAGTTTCACTTTCAATAATTTTATTATCCATTATTAAATATTCCACGTTGAATTTGTTCCTCTAGACAGTACTTTATATAAAACACCTTCTACGAAGGTGTCAACATTCGCAAGTATGGTTTCCAATCACATTTTCAAAAATGTTATCTATTACTCTCATCCTATTTCTACTTTTATTTTGCTTAAACTCCTTAAAAAGTTTCTGCAATAGAAAGTACTGAAATCAAAGCGGAATAATCGACAAGTATTTTTTACGATACCATACATTGTATTTTTTTAATTAGACTTTTATCTATTTTGCTTAAACTCTTTAATAGTTTTTATTAATTTCCACAAAACTGATACAGAGGAAACTTTTTTTTTTATTCTCTTTAAATAAACAATGTTTATCCTTCCCGTGATTTACATCAATAGATACACAATTTTATAAAATAATAATAATTCTTTTGTGCCAAATTAATTTCTGCATAAATAATAAAAAGTAATTTCTCCCTTTTCTGTGCTTTTTAAATAAAATAATACTTGCACCACCATTGGTTAAGTATTTCAGTCGAGTTATTTTTGAACTACTAATATCCTCTTATGTCGATGATAATTAGTAGATAGCTTATCGTGTAAAATAATATGGTCAAATAAAGCATTCTAACGTTTTACATCTAAACTAAAATGTATTTCCGATATATTATTAATTAAACTGTGTAAAAACATTCTACAATAGAAAGCGCTAAACTCAAAGTAGAAGCGGCAAGTATTTCTCTTTATCTGCAATTGAAAGGACTGAAATCAAACTGGAATCGACAAGTATTTTGAACCGCATGCCATAGTTATATTTTAAATATATTTTAAATAAACATTTTATACATATATTTATTAGTTTAACTTCGTAAAAAATTTCTGCAATTGGAAGCACTGAAATCAAAATAGAAGTGACAAATATTTCTCTCTATGGTGTTTTTCTAGTCACACTTTTAAAATTGTTATCTGTCTGATAAAATTTAAAGTACAAGATAAAAATATCTTTGATTCTAACTCCCATATTTTCTCTACTTATTTATATTTATTTACACCTTTTCTATATTTAACTTATATTCCATAATAGTTTTCTGCAATAGAAAGTATTAAATTCGAAAACACCTTCCAAGAAGATGTCAAAACCCACAAGTATTGTGTTAACACCTTTTTTATATATAACTTATATTCCATAATAGTTTTCTGCAATTGAAAGTACTGAAATCAAAAACACCTTTCAAGATGGTGTCAAAACCCGCAAGTATTGTGTTATTATAATCAAACTTTGAAAATTGTTATCTGATAAATAAATTATACAATACAATCTGACATTGTTTTAATTACATTGAACTAATTAATGACATTGAAATAATTTTAATCCTGACCCACTTATTTTATCTATTTCTTTGAATTTTAATTAAACATTTTTTTGGATATTACGAAAATTTCATATAAAAAATTTCTGCAATTGAAAACTGAAATCCGCAAGTATTTTGAATCGTACTATAATTTATATTTTAAATAAACATTTTTATGTATATTACTTAAGGGGATGCCACACAGTATAAATTACCGAATTGATTTTTCAAATTAAATGTTGAGATTTTCGTTTATCCCGATTTTGCGATCATAGGTACTTTCTGCACGATTAACAGATTGTGCGTCAACTTGCAGAATCTTATAATTCGATACATTTCCTTATCTAAATGAAAAATTGTAATGTACTAAAAATTGTAAATGTTTACCGACATTGCAGTTTTTACAAACTATTTTTCATTTAATTAAATGAATATGTCGAGTTTTAAAATTCTGCGAGTTGACACACAATCTGCAAATCATGTAGAATGTATCTATGCACGCACAATTGGAATAAAAGATAAACTGAAGATTTAATTTGAAAAATCAAATATGTCGGTAATACGGCATCCCCTTAAACTTCGTAAACAGTTTCTGCAATTGAAAGCACTGAAATCAAACTGTAATCGACAAGTATTTTGAACCATACAAAAATTTTTACCAATCTGAATACAGATTTTTTTATGAAAAGTATCTTACACTATTACTTATCATTTCTGGCCCTCTTATGTCTTACAGTAATAAATAAATAATATTCTAATGATATTAATTTGTGCAAAATTAATTTTTGCAATACTAGTAAAATGGACATTTCTTTTTTATTCTTTTAAATAATAAAATAATACTTGCACCACCGGTGGTTAAAAGGTGTTACCGCTTCATATAGGTGTTAATTCTGACTATATTAACTGATGTTACATATTATGAATCATTACATACATCTCAGCTATTATCTTATTTTAAAATTTATAGGCCTAATATATTATGCAAAGCGACTTATGGCATATTATTAAATAGTGTGAAGACCAACGCGTGGAAACAATACTATATACTATATATAAACTGTGACAATGTGCTTTGCACATGTCAAGTAACGAGGTATCGAACCCACAAAGAATACCTACCAACGTTACATTGTTAAGTCAAAATTTAAGTGTTATGAACCCACATTTGCAATATTCTCAAACAAATAAGGGTGGTGATCATAAAGCAGAGCAAATAAGCAAATAATTTAAACTATATGTAATTATTCAATGAATCGGTGATTGCAACAAGAAGAGTTCTAAATGAGGAACTCACAAGCAGCAAGAGGCAATAATTCACCACACTTTATTAAATTTCTTTTTTATTACTTTATATTATTTCATGTAGTAATTATTTTGTTATTTTTCTTTATTCCCTAAAAATATATATTAATTTGTACAACAGTATGAGTATGATTGCCATCATGTAAGTATGAGGTATGAGAGTATCGCGAGTAGGGATAGAGCTCTCAAACAATTGCAAATATTCTATATTATTATTTTAAATTTTATTTATTGGGGCCAGTCGTCGTTACGTTAATATAAATTTTATTTTAATTCAAATCAGCTGAATTAATTAACACAATACAGTGCGTACACAGTACACAGATTTGCAGCCAAGCAGCTAGTCAAGGTGACTACACACTAAAACACTGCATTATTAGCGCCGCCTAAAAAAATAGAAATGTAAATAAGCGAGCTACAGCGTACTTATCCCCACCAACTTTAGCATTATTATAAGCATATGAAACTTTAATCAAAATAGTAATTAGCAGCATTTGTTATTTTTTTTTTAACTTAGCATTACTGTTATCATTTTATTGAAATTACGACTTCCGCGTAAATTCGGTTTGGTGGGAGGGAGTTGTGACAATGTGCATTGCACATGTGAAGTAACGAGCTATCGAACCCACAACGAATACCTACCTACCCATATATAATTTCCTACACCTACCTACCCGCACAGTAAATAAGCCCTACCTACCCTCACAGACTAAAACCCTATCCCAAGCACAGCACACATAAGCAGCCGAAGCACTAGGATGGTCCTGGCGTTGAAGGCCCTGGACGAGCTCGGTCAGCATCAGGTAGGCTCCTCCGGGTTTAACACCATCAAGCAGATGAAGCAAGGAGGCTATAAATAAGGAAGCCTCGAGGACCCTCCTTAGTTCCACAGAATAGCAGACTAGACGAAGAGGCACTATCCGGGAGGAAGGCTATGGAACCTCCAACGCCAACCAATGTACAGCTGTAAAAGAGCCACGTAATCAAAACAAGTACGCATTAAGAGGACGAGGAGCAAGAAAGAAGATATACATCTGTATGTAAACACTACAGCTGTACAAGGAACAGTATAGAGCAGAATGGGGTTAGGTTGTTATACGTAAACAATACGTACATAGCAGACCTCTTTTCCAGTATATAAAATAAATACGCATACTTGCGTAATCCCCGCAACAAAGTATTTACCTGGAGCTGTAGAAGGAGAGGCTATCAGTCACCGAGGTTGACGTCGTCGAGGAGAGGGGTGAATCGGCCCCGAGCGGCGATGCGGCGGCGGGTGAGTTTGTACCTGCAACTCACACCGTACAACTTAGTGAATAACGCTAGAAGGAACGAGGTAATAGTTACCTAGGAAGAAGTATACAGCATCTCCGAGACATGAAGTATGTTTGAATACCTCTCTCTGCTGGCTGTATCGCCGTGTACCGCGGAAAGTGCGTGCGAGCATCCCGTTCCTTTCCGTCCTTCCCCTTCCTCCCCTATAGCGTATCCGGGCATACCCGTATTCCGGCCGCATATCGGGCCAGTGATTATATTGAGCACTGCTCATTCCTTTAGTTACGATTACCCGCGAGTAATCAGTAGTTGTCGCGTAATAACGCGGCTGTCGCCCAGTCATTAATTATAATATCTTAGCAATAAATATTTATTTTATTATTCACAAAGTGCTGACCCTCATTAACCTGCACACTGATCCCCAGTGCAGCGTTACAAAACCAATAATTTATTATTAATAAGCACATAAGTTAATTGTTAAAATCATGTAGATTGTTTACATATACTTAGTTAAGTGAAATAATAATTATTTCACAAAACTACTAACAAAAACTTGTATTTAAAAAAACGTAATGCATTATACTGAGTTTACTGTTTTGGGAACTTTATTAGATAAAAATAATGATGTCTATTGTTTCATTGGTGATGTAGGATAATAAAATTGCCAGAAAGTATTGCTATATTTATGTATAATTACTCATTGCAGTTTCTTCAGGGTACTATACTTTCATAAATGTACAGGAGTACATTAGTAAGTCAGAATTAACACATATATGAAGCGTTTAACCAACGGTGGTGCAAGTATTATTTTATTATTTAAAAGAATAAAATATAAATGTCCATTTTATTAGTATTGTAGAAATTAATTTTGCACAAATTAATATCATTAGAATATTATTTATTTATTACTGTAAGACATGAGAGGGCCAGAAATGATAAGTAATAGTGTAAGATACTTTTCATTAAAAAAAATCTGTATTCAGACTGGTAGAAATTTTTGCATGGTTCAAAATACTTGTCGATTACAGTTTGATTTCAGTGCTTTGAATTGCAGAAACTTTTTTCGAAGTTTAAGTAATATATATAAAAATGTTTATTTAAAATATAAATTTATGGTACGATTCGAAATACTTGCCGATTTCAGTTTGATTTCAGTTCTTCCAATTGCAAAAATTTTTTATATGAAATTTTCGTAATATTTAAAAAAAGGTTTAATTAAAATTCAAAGAAATAGATAAAATAAGGGAGTTAGAATTAAAATTATTTATTTATCAGATAACAATGTCAGATTGAATTGCAGAATTTATTTATCAGATAACAATTTTCAAAGTTTGATTATAATAACACAATACTTGCGGGTTTTGACACCTTCATGGAAAGTGTTTTTGATTTCAGTACTTTCAATTGCAGAAAACTATTATGGAATATAAGTTACATATAAAAAAGGTGTTAACACAATACTTGCGGGTTTTGACATTTTCTTGGAAGGGGTTTTCGAATTTAATACTTTCATTTGCAGAAAACTATTATGGAATATAAGTTAGATATAGAAAAGGTATAATTAAAATATAAATAAGTAGAGAAAATCTGGTAGGTAGAATCAAAGATATTTTTATCTTATAATTTAAAATTTATCGGACAGGTAACAATTTTAAAAGTGTGATTATAAAAACACCATAAAGAGACATATTTGTCACTTCTATTTTGATTTCAGTGCTTCCAATTGCAGATTAAGATTTACATATATATACGTATACACAAACATATATATATACACTCATACATATATAGATTGTGAGGTAAACCTCACACCGGTATTTATTTATAATTAACTAAAGGAGGGAAGCCTTGTCGAAGGGACATACCTGAAACAAGGAAAAGAGTTATTAGTGTATATAGTTAGTTATAAGGTTAGCGTAGAGAAAATAGATATAAGTGAAATAAGATTTTAATATAATATCATACCTTTGGGACGACGAGTCCTGGGTGATCCAACGATGCTGTCCCTGTGAGTCCTGTCCTTGGAGGCGATGAGTCCTGGGTACTGCCCATGGTGATTCCATTTCCCCTCGAGGCGATGAGTCCTGGGTGAACCTTTTGGTCCTGGGTCCGCTCCTTGGTAGCGTTGGATACCTGAAAGGTTGATAATGAGTAAAACTAGAATACATATAAGGTTAGGATAGAAGGATTTATAGAAGGATAGAGTTAGTTATAATAAGGGAGTTATGTTGTGTATAGGATATTATATATATAAGATGGGGATAGAGGTTAGGAAGGAAGTAAACAACGGCTACGAATCCTGGCCCGAGCCATTCTCGTCACCGATATTTTAGTACGTAAAGGGAAGGAATTAATAGGGTTTTATTTGATTTGTTGAGGAAATCGGAGGATTGGGGAAAGGAAGGAGTTTAATAATGAAAAAGGAATGATACAACCATACCGCCACCGACGTCCAACCATGTTCCCACGTAGATCCAAGACCATCTCCCGACGACCTGGTGATGGAGAACGAAGGCAGCCACGGAGATGACGACCCAGGAACTGGTGCACTCTTCACAAACACAAAATAAAAACCCGTTCGCCGTCGTGTAAACAAACGACGCCCGACTCGCGTGCAACGGACTCGGCCGGCTGCTCGTGTACTAGGGTCAGCGCGGCAGAGAGGGGGGGGGGCGGCGCTCGCTGCTCTCGCACATGCACGCCGCGGCACATGGCGGCGCACCGAGGAGGGGAACGACGGAATGAGCGGGAAGTAGCCATCTACAGCGTGTGTGTACGAGAGAGAAAGAAGACACACCTGTTGCATTGGTGGAGGCGCAAGTCAGTTCCTCAACGGAATACGGGTTATTTCGTTATTCCGTCACTGGGGAAAAGAAGATTGTTACGGGAATAGATGGCGCGGACGGCGGTAACAGTCAATCATCTAATTAACCTGGAAGATATTATTGGTTGAAAATTAAGGAAGAAGAAGACAATTAGCGCCGCGTTTTAACGAACTACGAGGACGAGCGGGATGCTACGAGTCCCGATCGTCATTCGTAGCCGGATAGTCTCCCCGAGTACACCGAGCAATTTTCTGTAGTATTTTTGTAGAAGTCTAGATAGTAGTAGTAGTAGTGATAGTAGTCTAGCCGTTTATTTTTGGAAGAGGATCGTTTTCTCGTTGCGGTAAGTGGGCTGCACGGCCACCGATTAATTTAATAAATCGAGTGCATCGCCGGGGATTTCTTGCGCGTCGCGTATAGACCTCTTGCGAGCCGCGCCGCCATTTTAGCACGTGCCGCGAATTCGAGTTTGTCCGTTTTAAGGGTTGGGAAACGGTTTATTAATTATTACCGGAGCTTATAAGACGCGAATATCGGGTTAATTAATTAACACTACGTGGTTATCGGTGATCGGAAGATCGGGCTAGTTCGTGGGAATTTAACTTGTCGAATTTACTTCGTCGAAAAGAAATTGTAACGGTGATCACCCGTAGTGATCGGAAATTGGAATTTTGAAGGAATAAACTAAATTAAATTATAATCTAGTTTAATTGAAATTATTGAGTTCTTTAATTTATCGACCTATACCTCGACAATTTACCGCCACGTGTTTCCGAAGGAGATAGGATTCGTCGTTGGTTTCGCCACCTCCGTATTGGCGTTGGAGCCACGTCCTGAGGAGTCGTACCGGGAAGTTATTTGTATTGGTAAGACCTGGCGCCCAGTAAAATATTAAATACGGTCTTCACCGAAGTAATAGGTAATATATATAGATATTAAATAAAGTGGAAACGAGTAGCGTGGTTTACGGGCCACGAAAGTGAGGACCACGTTACAGGATATATGTCGTTTCTATACTGCAGATTTCGAATTATTATTGAATTCTAAATAACAAATACATTATTAATGATGTATTCTAATCGCGATTTAAAACATGTGTTCACTAATGTTTGCTTGATTCACACAACGGCGCTAGTCGAGTACATTCATTTTATTATATAATACAATATTTCATAATTTACATTCTACCGTTGTTTAAACTAATATAGTCTATTTTTAAGTAAGCAATATATAGTAAATTATGTTAATTTCGTAACTATACAGCCTTTTAATACTGTTTTTTGATTTTTACAATAGCAACTTGTCAGCTGTAACGTCACGCTGGGGATTAGGGCGTGGCGTCAAAGGCGAAATAAACAAATAATTTATAAGTAATAATATTAATTTATTATAAACTTTAAATGCGGTTTGGGCGCTAGCCGCGTACGATCGCGGCGAATTTATATTAATTAAGCTCGGCTGCGTACGAGCTGCTGCTGCATGCTGCGCGAGGGGACGGGAGGGAAGTAAAGGGGAAGCACACTTACGGTCAGGAGAGATCGTGAAATACCGGTGCAGGGCGTGCACCCACCTTATTACAGTAGAGATCGTCTCCTGGAGTTGCTGCTCTGCGGTCAATGCTCTCACACACACACACTCGAAATATAATATAATATTCGGTTGGTCGATGTTGCCTCGTTGGCGTCCCGATGAGCTCTCTCGAGCTCGGGCTCGTTCGCTGCTCCGTTACTCGGACCCGACGTGCGCGCGTAGCTTCTCGCGTCGAGTCGCCCGTCGGCCGCCGTCGTCTCGCGCGCCTCGTGTAGTGAGTGCTCGCGGCCATGTTATCAAAGCGGACGATATTGCCTGTAAAATTTTACCTATTCAAAAATAATATTTTTACACTTATCTAAGAGATTATTACAAGTTTATCTGAACTTTTTACAAATGTTTAATTAATATTTTTCCAAGTTTGGGATAGTCTCATTGCGTATGTTGATATCAACTTTTGCCAAATATAAACTTTATATCAAGTTGATATTAAGTTTTACATTTTTACGCGGGGATCTATATGACCATCGTAAATGTATCAAAAAAGTAACAAATTGTAAATTTAGGCGTCATTTGCAGATTATAAGGTAGATAAAACATTTTTTTCACTAAAAAAATACTGGTTTATGTGCAACTATTCTCTTCGCTTTTCTTCACATTTTGAGGGTACATTATATTTTTTGAGTATACATTATATTAGCCATAAAATTATGAAAAAACTCGAGAACAAATTTTTCTCAAATTTCAGTCTTTTTTTGTTCATATTGGTCTTATCATGTTTTTCTTTAAATCTGGCCAAAATTTTGACATTACATTCTACCGTTGTTTAAACTAATATAGTCTATTTTTAAGTAAGCAATATATAGTAAATTATGTTAATTTCGTAACTATACAGCCTTTTAATACTGTTTTTTGATTTTTACAATAGCAACTTGTCAGCTGTAACGTCACGCTGGGGATTAGGGCGTGGCGTCAAAGGCGAAATAAACAAATAATTTATAAGTAATAATATTAATTTATTATAAACTTTAAATGCGGTTTGGGCGCTAGCCGCGTACGATCGCGGCGAATTTATATTAATTAAGCTCGGCTGCGTACGAGCTGCTGCTGCATGCTGCGCGAGGGGACGGGAGGGAAGTAAAGGGGAAGCACACTTACGGTCAGGAGAGATCGTGAAATACCGGTGCAGGGCGTGCACCCACCTTATTACAGTAGAGATCGTCTCCTGGAGTTGCTGCTCTGCGGTCAATGCTCTCACACACACACACTCGAAATATAATATAATATTCGGTTGGTCGATGTTGCCTCGTTGGCGTCCCGATGAGCTCTCTCGAGCTCGGGCTCGTTCGCTGCTCCGTTACTCGGACCCGACGTGCGCGCGTAGCTTCTCGCGTCGAGTCGCCCGTCGGCCGCCGTCGTCTCGCGCGCCTCGTGTAGTGAGTGCTCGCGGCCATGTTATCAAAGCGGACGATATTGCCTGGGCTGCTGCTTCCCACGAAGAGTAAGGTGTTCCCGGTGATGCTATAAACCAGGTAAGCCTTTATGATCGTTCCGTGATGTTAATTTATCGGCTAATGAGTCCACTCTGTTACAGATGCAGACGGGACGGCCGATCTTCGAGTCTTCTCTCTCACTCGCTCTTACGGTGGCTGCTCAGCTGGTGCGCGTCGGGTCAGTGACTGCTGCTCTTCTTCGATGCTGCGTTGCTGCGGGAATTCTGGCTGTTTCCTAGGTAAATATCTATCTCCCGAGGGAGTGCTGCGTATTGATTATTAGTTCTTAATTGAGAGTTATGGTAATGTTGTGATTACCATAACCTCACTTCCAATCCTTTCCTAGCATGTAGCTGTCAGTTACTGTGTGCAGCTACATGCTTCCTTGCCTCCTCCTAATTAGGATTATTATTGATTATCTAACGTGTTACAGTTTCCTGGATGTCTTGTTGCTGCTCGTGCTGCTCAGTCTGGCACCTTGGGCCATCGTAGGCTGCTTCATGTCCTGGTGCAAAGCATCCTGGAAGTTGTATCGCCTCTCCTGACATGCTGCTTCATTGTGCTACGTGGAGGGAACTGAGAGAAGTATTTGGGGTTTTGGGGAGCGTCGGTTAGGCTAGGTAGGCTTAGAGATGTGAGGGTAGGTAGGCTAGTTTGTATTGGGACTCGCTCGCTTATTATTATGACAGGTATTACATACCTTGTCACACAGCAACCCAGGAAGGTTGCAGTTCGGTTGCTTTTTATTCGCCAGGGTATCGACGTCTCGAACGAAGGAGAGTGCAACTCAGACTTTACCATTTGAAATAACATTACAAAATCTGAGTTGTGTTTTTCTTCGTACGAGGCGTCGATATTGACCTAATACCGCACTCCGTACGTAAGCAGCATATTTACCACTTCCTTTATAAAAAGAAATGCGATCACAAACACACACACAAATCCGTAGACACAACCGTACTCAAAAGTTTTGTAAGCCACGGGGCTTCGAAATGCTATTATAAATCAAATAAATATAGCCTATAAGTGAAATGCAGTACAAACTGCCAGGGTGTCAATTCATTATATTTATCCTATAATATAAGAATAAAACGTTACTGAAAAGGCATATATTACCGAGTTAATAAAGTCTATAGTTTGAAATTTTACACGGATCAGTAGAAAAAATGAAAAGTTTATTTAACTATTTTTATTACACAAGCAGATGATTAAACATTGTTATATTTTTTATGAAAGATGATTACACGTAACGAAATTTTTGTTTACTACTTTCATGAAAGTGTCTACGGAAATCGATAATTTAACATCTATTATCTATTTATAAAGTTTAGTTTACTAGTTTTGTATTTTAATACATTTTGTATAAAAATAATATTAATAGAAAATTAAACATATCATAATTGTATTATCAACAAAAAATATTATAATATAATAACATTTATGCAATTCTTCTTGTATATTTTAATTATGAAAATTGATTATAAAGTCATCAAAGTAACGGTACAGGGGCCGCAGGGAGACGGATTATCAGGGTCCTCTTACCCTTACAACTTCCTTGCTTAATACGGCCGGGAAGATGTACGAGCTATAGCTGAGATGAAGGCTCCTACAGGCGGTAAAGGACACGGGGGACTTATCAGACCGACAGTATGGTTTTCGAAAAGGGCATTGAACTTTTAATCTTCTCTTTAAAAGTGACCAAATTAGTGTCTTGTATCATGTAAAGCCTATATATAGTCTTTCCGGCAGGGAACGATACAGAAAAAATTTTTATATCGTAAAATTTTTTTTATCGTTAAAACTCGTCGAAATCATGACCCTGTAGATTTTTGGGGTCGCTGATCACGAATCAGCGATCATATTTGACTAATTCATGTCACGAGGCCCCAATTTCATCCCCCTCCCTTCTTCCTAAATGCCCCAATTTTTTTCATATTTCTGAAACTCGGTGACAATATTATGTCAGAGGTTTTTGAGGTCGCTGAGCACAAATCTTAATCTGATTCAAAAAATCAATTGTCGATTCGATTTTTTTCAAAGAGTGACTTACAATTTTTGTATTATTTGAAAAATGTAAATGACGCAAAATTTGGAAATATCTATTACGGGTTATAATCTGTCCAAATATTGGAGTAGATAATAGTGTATCTGTACTCCAATAATTCTGTATATTACCTTGGATTATATGTCCCATATTGATGGATAGGCTAAGAAATTTACATAATTTTTCAATATTCATATCTTTCAACGATGCCATATTTTTACGCAATGATTCAGGATTTTGTTGTTGATATAGATTAGTTTGTTCAACAAGCAAGTTCAATATTGTTGAGCTGAAAAAATGATCATAATAATCTATAGGTTTTTTTTTCCTGTATAGAAATATTCTCGCAGATACTATATTGCATAATAAAATCTTTTATAGATAGATAATAGATCGAATCAAATGACAGCTCGTGAACCTCTTCATACTCATAAATTATTGATTCTGACAGATCAGCAGCTTCAGAAGCACCAGTCCTATCCTCAATTACCTCTGGTTCTGATTTACCACTGCTCCAATCCATAATTTTTTTTATACAATTCAGAAATCTAATTGTATAACGATACAACAAAATACAAATGCTTTAGAAAGATAACGGTAAATTCAGGAAATAACTCCTTCGAACCAAATAAAGATCACATACGTATCAGATAATAAGAGATTGACTTAGACGAATCGGGATGGCCATATAAACTAATCAACTACTTTCCTTTAGTATAAACTACTGACCTTTGTCTTTACTAAATTAGAAAAACTATGCAATTATCTGCATATGTAAAGCTAAACTTTGGTATATTTAGAAACATGTATACATTGCCACTTTAGCGAAACAGTAACCACGATGACTTTTATCATATGTAAAAATGGCCAACACTTGCAAAATTAAATAGTATAAAATAAAAAATATAAGCGAATAACTATAAGCGTAGTAAGTATAAGCGAATTTATCACTTTACATATATTTAGACTTTTTTTTTCATCGGGTATTAGGTATATCAAAGAATCGCAAATTTAGGAAAATGGGAGTTGAAAGCTTCTTAACATGAATTTATCAAATTTACTCCAGATTTGTGATCAGCGACCCCAAAAACTCCCACGGTAAAACTTTCATCAATTTTCAAAAATATAAAAAAATTAAGGCGTTTGTGAGGAGGGGGGTTGGGGACCCTCAAATGGGAATTTAACAAATTTGATCTCAGATTCGTGAACCGCGATCCCAAAAGTACCAGCAGTCACGTTTTTACCAAAAAAACAACAAAATGAATTTAACGTTCGGTGATAATTTATATAGTATAATTATCGATCCTCCCGAAGTAAATGCTTTATTTTTGGAATAAAACAGGCCCATTATACCCTTTGTCCACAATGGTTGGTGGAATTTCCCAGAGTTAAGGCCTTTTACAAAAATTTTTAAAGGCGTTTCGTCCTCTATCCCCAGTTTGGACTCCTCAGTAAGGAACTGGAGATCATACCTTAGACGCCTGTCGCAAGATGAACTGCGACGCCAGCAAGATGTTATGCGGCTATATATATAGAGGAAGACGACAATCTCTCCAATGAGTATAGTCGTCTCCATCTAGCGGTGGGAAAGACTACCAGCCAGAGATAACATCTTTCTGACGTCGCATTTCATCTTGCGACAAGCGTCTAAGGTATGATTTCCAGTTCCTTACTGAGAAGTCCAAACTGGGGATCAAGGACGAAACGCCTTTAAAAATTTTTGTTTTAATTTTTGTAAAAGGCCTTTGCTCTGGGAAATTCCACCAACCATTGTGGACAAAGGGTATAATGGGCCTGTTTTATTCCAAAAATAAAGCATTTACTTCGGGAGGATCGATAATTATACTATATAAATTATCACCGAACGTTAAATTCATTTTGTTTTAATAAACCTGCGATTCGGTCCAATACGTCGCACTCTGGCTGGTGGTCTTTCCCACCGCTAGATGGAGACGACTATACTCGTTGGAGAGATTGTCGTCTTCCTCCATATATATAGCCGTATAACATCTTGCTGGCGTCGCATTTCATCTTGCGACAGGCGTCTAAAATATGATCACCAGTTCCTTACTGAGGAGTCCAAACTGTGGATCGAGGACGAAACGCCTTAAAAATTTTTGTTTTAATTTTTGTAAAAGGCCTTTATTCGGGGAAATTCCACCAACCTTTGTGAACAAAGGGTATAATGGGCCTGCTTTATTCCAAAAATAAAGCATTTAGTTCGGGAAAACCGATAATTCGTCGCCTTAGTGCAAGAAGGTTCCAATTCAAATTTTCGTTTCAAAAAGGTTCCAATTCAAATTTTTCTTCAAAAAGGTTCCAATTCAAATTTTCGTTTCAAAAACGTTCCAATTCAAGTTGTCGTTTCAAAAAGGTTCCAATTCAAATTTTTGTTTCAAGAAGGTTCCAATTCAAATGTTTATTTCAAAAAGGTTCCAATTCAAATGTTTATTTCAAAAAGGTTCCAATTCAAATGTTTATTTCAAACAGGTTCCAATTCAAATGTTTCTTCAAGAAGGTTCCAATTAAATTGTCAACTTTGTTTCACTAAAAATCGTGACAGCACCTTAATCTCTAAAAATTTTGATCACCTAATTCATCTACCTTCCCCCCACCTACCTACCAACTTTGATCACTAATTCATTAACCTTTTCAATAATTCTCGGCATTTCTTATTAGAAAATTTTTATCTAAATATTTTCGCGGTTTCGTAAAATAATTTTTGCTGAAGAATTATATCGTCGTATTTAAGAAGACTAGCACGTTTACATTTAATAAAGCATTCAGTTGGGCTGGTCTTCGTAAATCACGACGATATAAAAAAATGAAAATAATTTTTACTTCCGTATGAAAATATTCTGTTTATTATTTAAATTTATTATTGTTAATAATATTGTTGGATGTTAAGGAGCGAGCACAATCAGTGTAGCTATTCGTAGCGAGGCTCCCCTCCCCGACCGCGGAGCTCTCGAGCTCTCGGCTTCTCGGGCCTGCGAAGCGAGCGTGCGCGGCGCTGTTGCGAGGGAGCCGCTATCTCGCTTCGACTAACTCGTTCTTGAACGATCGCGGACGCTGGACGTGCCTCTAGTATTTTGCTCGACTATAAGTTTTTATACAGCTCGAGTTTTTGTATATTTAGTTTAAGTGTAATTTGAATAAATATAAGTATAAAAGAAGGTAGTGTTTTTATTATTAATATTCCCTCTCTCCTCTCTCCTACAGATTAATTTAAAACCTCAACAGGTTATGGGCCCAGCACGCTTCCACTGCGCGCTGAGGTGTCTGTAGATTGAAAGTGAGAGAGAAAACCGTGCTCGCGAGTGAAGTGAGTTTTTCTTCTCGTTACTGAGTGTTTAACGACTTGGAGGTTCTTTTCAGCTCGACGGAGGAGATTTTCCTGGACAGACCACGAGGCGTTACCCGTTTTTTTTCTATAAAGTGTTAAGCTGGAAGGAAGGAAGATGAAGAAAGCTGGATTCAGCATGCCAAAATCGAGAGGTGAGTGGTTGTTGGTTTTGAAATGTGCGCGATCGCGTGTGATGGGCAAGCTTCCTTCTAAAGATAATAAAATTCGTAAGTCCGACGCATAATTATGAAATAATAAATCTTGAGTGAAATTAACCGGGAAACCCGTGTGTCCAATATCGTTTTTTTTATTTAATCTTTTGAGAGCAAGCTCGAGTAAAAATTCTGTTGGAAGTGAATTCTAAGAAATCTAAGATGGCGGCGCGTAACGGACGGAAAAAGGAGGGAAACGAGTTTTTGGCGCGGACGCGCGCCATTTTTGTTTCTCTCTCTCTCTCGCTCCTGCATGTTGGTAGGTGGAGAATGCAAGTCCGCGCGCATTTTTGTTTCAAGAAGGTTCCAATTCAAATTTTTGTTTCAAGAAGGTTCCAATTCAAATTTTTGTTTCAAGAAGGTTCCAATTCAAATGTTTATTTCAAACAGGTTCCAATTCAAATGTTTATTTCAAAAAGGTTCCAATTCAAATGTTTCTTCAAGAAGGTTCCAATTCAAATTTTCGTTTCAAAAAGGTTCCAATTCAAATTTTTCTTCAAAAAGGTTCCAATTCAAATTTTCGTTTCAAAAACGTTCCAATTCAAGTTGTCGTTTCAAAAAGGTTCCAATTCAAATTTTTGTTTCAGAAGGTTCCAATTCAATGTTTATTTCAAAAAGGTTCCAATTCAAATGTTTATTTCAAAAAGGTTCCAATTCAAATGTTTATTTCAAACAGGTTCCAATTCAAATGTTTCTTCAAGAAGGTTCCAATTAAATTGTCAACTTTGTTTCACTAAAAATCGTGACAGCACCTTAATCTCTAAAAATTTGATCACCTAATTCATCTACCTTCCCCCCACCTACCTACCAACTTTGATCACTAATTCATTAACCTTTTCAATAATTCTCGGCATTTTCTTATTAGAAAATTTTTATCTAAATATTTTCGCGGTTTCGTAAAATAATTTTTGCTGAAGAATTATATCGTCCGTATTTAAGAAGACTAGCACGTTTACATTTAATAACGCATTCAGTTGGGCTGGTCTTCGTAAATCACGACGATATAAAAAAATGAAAATAATTTTTACTTCCGTATGAAAATATTCTGTTTATTATTTAAATGTTATTATTGTTAATAATATTGTTGGATGTTAAGGAGCGAGCACAATCAGTGTAGCTATTCGTAGCGAGGCTCCCCTCCCCGACCGCGGAGCTCTCGAGCTCTCGGCTTCTCGGGCCTGCGAAGCGAGCGTGCGCGGCGCTGTTGCGCGGGAGCAGCTCTCTCGCTTCGATCTCACTCGTTCTTGAACGATCGCGGACGCCGGACGTGCCTCTAGTATTTTGCTCGACTATAAGTTTATTATACAGCTCGAGTTTTTGTATATTTAGTTTAAGTGTAATTGAATAAATCTAAGTATAAAAGAAGGTAGTGTTTTTATTATTAATATTCCCTCTCTCCTCTCTCCTACAGATTAATTTAAAACCTCAACAGGTTATGGGCCCAGCACGCTTCCACTGCAGCGCTGAGGTGTCTGTAGATTGAGAGTGAGAGAGAAAACCGTGCTCGCGAGTGAAGTGAGTTTTTCTTCTCGTTACTGAGTGTTTAACGACTTGGAGGTTCTTTTCAGCTCGACGGAGGAGATTTTCCTGGACAGACCACGAGGCGTTACCCGTTTTTTTCTATAAAGTGTTAAGCTGGAAGGAAGGAAGATGAAGAAAGCTGGATTCAGCATGCCAAAATCGAGAGGTGAGTGGTTGTTGGTTTTGAAATGTGCGCGATCGCGTGTGATGGGCAAGCTTCCTTCTAAAGATAATAAAATTCGTAAGTCCGACGCATAATTATGAAATAATAAATCTTGAGTGAAATTAACCGGGAAACCCGTGTGTCCAATATCGTTTTTTTTATTTAATCTTTTGAGAGCAAGCTCGAGTAAAAATTCTGTTGGAAGTGAATTCTAAGAAATCTAAGATGGCGGCGCGTAACGGACGGAAAAAGGAGGGAAACGAGTTTTTGGCGCGGACGCGCGCCATTTTTGTTTCTCTCTCTCTCTCGCTCCTGCATGTTGGTAGGTGGAGAATGCAAGTCCGCGCGCATTGTTGCTAAGGAAGATTAATTATACTTCCGGCCGCCATTAGCTCGAAGGTAAAATACGTAGATATCGTTACGTTAAATTCAACTAAAATTCAGCATGAAGATCGAATTAAAGTAAATTAAATAAATTTGAATAAATTCAAATTAAATAAGATGGAATGAAATTAAATTGAGAAATTCAAATTTATTGGATTAAATACGCTGGAATAAAGTTAAAATTAAGTGCACTACAAAATTAGCTCGATGAAAATTTTGAAAACAGTTAACTGTGAAATAAATTAATTTAACAGATGAGAGGAATCTGAGACTATTCCTGCTCATGCAAGACAACGAGCTCGGACTGACGGAACGACATCCGGACGAGTCCATATTCGTGGAGATGGACGAGAATGAGACCGTCTACCTAAAATTGTCAGGAGGCGAAACATATAAAATTGGTAAAACTCGAGTTTCATTAACTTAGTTGGAGTAATTATTGGATGTCGCCTGACTAAATTAAAATAAAATAAATTAAATTAAAGCTGAAATTGCATGCAAGCAGATCCAAATTAAAGTGTTCGTCGGCACGCGCAATGTAGTGTATGTGTTCTACCTGCATTGTGTATGCTGTGAAATCACAGGAATTATTGAAAATTAAAAATCAGGTGTTTAGCATCGTTCTTTTCATTGTGTTCATGAACTGAGTGATTGCTCGTAAACTAAATAACGCCGCTGTGATAAAATATTGTTCTCTTGATTGTGTTCATTAGGAGAATAAATATTTATTTGTAAAATAAATTACAGACAACTCAACTATCGAGGAGGAGACGTTGGCTTCTGTCAAGAGGGAAGTCATACGTGCAAGGACTGAAGAGGTGCCTTCGGTCGAGGAGTCATCCTCAAACCAACATGGGGAGACTCGGTCCTCACAGCTGGAGTCTTCTGATAAGCCTGACGACAAAACGTCCGGAAAGCTCGATGATAACGAAAAAGATGATAGCTTGATTAGTCAACTAAGCTTGAAATTACAAAGTAATAAATCCACCCCAGTTGTAAAATCAGAACAAAAGGTTAAACTGGATTTGGATCTGTATAAAATTCGTCAGCGATTGAGGACAACAAAGCTTGATTTTGATTCAAAAGGAGAAAATAATCCTATCGATTCAACATTTGAAAATGTTGAAGTTAAAAATAATTTAAATAATTCAAATGCTGATTTTGATTTTGAATTTTCAGATTTGATGGAATGAGTTCAAAAGCTGGAGGCTGAAAATGAAAATTTTAAAAGAAATATCAAGTCAGATTTTGACTCGCTCGTGCAGTCAACCTACAAAGGACACGATGATGTGGCTGGCGAGCTTATAAAGCACATATATAGCATAGATGAAAGGCTTAGCTGGATGGAGAATAAGGTTCGGAACTAGGTAGATGAGGAAGAAAGTTATCAGCTGGATGTTAAGAAGTCTGCCCAAGCCACAGCATCTGATAAGGTAATGAATTCTGATGCTAATAAGAATCCAACGGATGAAGAGATGTTGGATAAAATCAGTTCGACTTATATTTCCCAAGTAGTTCAACAGGAATTAAATAAGAGAAATTTAAATAACGATTCAAGCTTGATTAAAGATAAAATTCAAATAGAGGTAAATGGTAGGGAAAATATCGTTCGAAGAGAATATAAATTAACAAACAACTTAGACATGGATTCTTTTATGGATTATGTAAACTCGGAACTTACTGTTTGTGATTTGCTTTATATCATTGATCCTACTACAGATTCAACTCGAAGATTAAATATTGAAAGGGTTAAAAAGGATACGGTAAGAGTTCGAGATATTCTTATAAATCGTATAGATAATTCTTATCATTCAAAAATAATTCATATTCGTGACCCTGTTGAACTGCTTGATAAAATAAAACATATTAAAGAAAATGAGACGACCTTGACGACGACAAGCTTGAGAAAAAGGCTGCACAGTCTTAGATATAATCCAAATCAGGAAAAGGCGTCTGTATTTTGGGATAGATTCGATGATGTAGTTCGAAAATACAATAAACTACCTGATACTCCTGAACTCTCTGAAATTGAAGTAAGAGATGCATTTTTCGAAGCAATCGTAACTAATCTCCCTCGAGTGAGGGAAACTGAATTTATAAATAAAAATGCGACCGGAAAATTATTAACGATTGATCAATTAAAAGATTATATTGTTCAGCAGGAAGCAGCTCGAAGTGATAAACCGGCCGGGCAGAAGGACAGTACAGCTGGAGTAAAGGCTTACGTGGTGTCAAACCTCAGTATGACATGCTACAACTGCGGTAATAAGGGTCACCACAGCAGTGAGTGCACGAGAAGCGGAAAAATGTGCTTCCGTTGCAAGAGGTACGCAGATCATGTGAGGGCCGATTGCCCTTACACGGAGAAACAGCTGGAAGAAATCCTCCGTGAAAATGAGCGTCAGAGAAGGTATGAATTTCCAAATTCAACTCCTTTTAATAAAAGGGGCAGTTTTAAGCTCGGAGTAAAACGCCGAAACAGTGACGGTCCTGTAGGCGGTACAAAAGTGAAATACTTTAAGGCTGACAGAGGCCGAGGTCGAGACCGCGGTCGAGGCAGATGGCATAATCGAGGTAGGGGAAAAGCCTCAACTGCGGAAAATAAAGTTAAAACCGGTGAGTCTGTGAGTTTATTCACAAACACTCAGCTCGACGATATAAATAATTCTGAAAATAGTCGGCTTATTAGATTTCTGGCAGACTCTGGTGCTACTGAGCACATGGCAAATTCGAAATTGATCTTTAAGACTCTTGATAGTAATATTCGACCTGATATCAAATGCGCGAATAGTGATGAATCCGCGACTATAAAATCCGAAGGGATAGGTGATATAGTTGGATGTACTAATAATAAATTTGTAAGCTTGAATAATGTGTTTCCGGTATTTACAAACAACCGCATTGGACAATTGAATTGGAGTCGAATAACTTGATTGATAAAAGGAATAAATATTCTAAATTTAACAAAGTAATTGCTTATGTCACCACAAGAAGGCGAGTGTATGAAGATACACAAACAAATAAAGAAACTAAGCTTGAAGATCAAAACCTAAACGAAATTGTATCAGTAGAACATGAACAAAACATGCTTGAAGTATAATGGAAACGGATGTTAATAAATTTAATGAAGTTGAAAGTTTCCAGAGGTTAAAGGCTTAAAAAAAATGTTAAGTTCGATGATTCTTTATTAACTTGCGAAATTTGTATGTCTAAACTTAATAAATTACCTTTTCATTCCATGAGACAAAGGATGACTCAACCACTTCAGATTGTTCATGCTGATACGATGGGTCCAATCAGCCCGACTCCTCATCCAAAAGGATATAGGTTCATATCCGTATTTATCGATGACTCTTCACGACTTGCTATGGCTTATCCCATGAAAAGTAAGAGTGAAACTGGATATTGCTTGGAATCGTTTATTAAAAGCTCGAGGAACATGCTTGGCTATGATGCCAAATTTTGTTATCTGCGATGTGATCAAGGTACAGAATTTACAGGAGGTATTGGATAAGTACGAAGCTGAATTGGATCCAGCCACCCCTGACACCACACGGCATAATGGCGTAGCTGAACGTTTTAATCAAACGATTCAAAAGAAAGTTCGAGCTTGGATTTTTGACGCACGTCTGCCTGAGAACATGTGGGACTTAGCCTTGAATACAGCTACTTATGTTTATAATAGAACTCCTCACAGCTCGAATGAAATGATCTCCCCTTTACAAAAATTCAATCCGAATTTAAAAGTAAATGTAGAACAGTTGAAACGATTTGCTAGTATAGCTTACATCAAGGTTCAGAGAAAGGTTGGTCCTAAATTTAATCCGCTTGGAAAGCGAGTAGTTTTTATTGGATATAGACCAACTGGCTATTTATTTTTAAAACCCGAAGACGGGAAATACTACGAAAGCAGAGATGTTCGATTCAACGAGAAAATCGTCTTTGGAGATAAATACAGTAAGAGAAGCATTAAAAATTGGGCAAATCCGCTGGAAGAAATAAACCAAGATAACTGGTTTACTAAGTTTGATGAAGAAAAGACTACTCCGATATCAGAAACGGAGGGAGTAAAACGGAAAAGAGGTCGTCCAAGAAAGGAAAAAGAAATTGAGCAGCAAACTGAGTCTCAACAGCTGGAATCTGATTTAAATCTGTTGGAAGACAATGAACTGCGTGCATTAAGTGCAAGTATACGAGGAAATCCAAACTCTTATAAAGAGGCTATGTCATCTCAAGATAAGCTCAAATGGAAAAAGGCAGTTAAAGAAGAACTTGACTCAATGGAAAAGAATAAAGTTTGGACATTAGTAGATAGACCTCAAAATGTAGCTGGAAAAAGACCAAACATCATAGACTCGAGATGGGTGTTAAAGACTAAAGCTGGAATTGAAGATAAAATTAAATATAAAGCTCGACTTGTTATACGTGGATTTAAGGATAAAAACATGTATGAATTGAACGAAACTTATGCTCCTGTCTCTCGTTTGCCATTGATTAGATCAGTATTGGCGATTGCAAATAAATTTGATTTTGAGATAAAACAGCTTGATGTGAGAACAGCTTTTCTTAATGGGACCATAGATAGTGAAATCTACATGGAAATACCTGAAGGAATTGACTGTTCAGAAGAAGTTCGACGAAGCAAAGTTTGTAAAATTCAGAGAGCATTGTATGGCCTAAAAATAAGTCCCAAACGATGGCATGAGAAATTTTCCGAAGTAGCAGTCAATCTTGGACTGCAATCTAATGCTTCAGAACCTTGTATGTTTAGCTGGAGAGAAAAGGATAAACTTTTAATCCTATTGTTGTACGTAGATGATATTCTTTTGACAAGTAATTATAAATCTAAGTTGGATGAAATTGCTTTGAAACTTAAGTTGGAATTCGAAATGTCAGATCTTGGCGAACCTAAAGTGTTTTTAGGTATAGAGCTAAACAGAGACAGACATAACAAAACGATAGAAATTACGTTGAAAGAGTATATAGATAAAATGTTAAAACTTTTTGGATACAGCGAAATGCATCCTCAAAGAACGCCGATGGTGAGTAAGCAAGTGATGAATCGTGAGAGACGTGATAGAGAAGAAGATCAGCTGGACGATGCGAATACAAAGACAAATGGACCATACAGAGAAATAGTTGGATCTCTTCTGTATTTGGCAAATACAGTACGGCCAGATGTTGCTTATGCCGTAAATGTCTTGAGTAGGCATCAAAACAACCCAACGGAAGAGGAATGGAAAATGGTAAAACGAGTATGTCGTTATTTAAAACATACTAGAAAATCAGGTATTAAACATGAAGGAAAATCAGATAATTTAGAAGGATATGCTGACGCTAGTTTTGCAGATTGCAAAGGCTCATTAACAACTAGTGGGTTTGTAATTAAGTTATTTGGTGATACAGTTGCTTGGAAGACTCATAAGCAATCTTATGTAGCTTTATCTACTTGCGAGGCAGAGTACGTTGCAATGAGCGAAGCTTGCCAAGGGTTGATGGCATTATATAATTCTTTAAGCTTGATTTTGATTGAAAATTGGTTTTTGCCGATAACACTCTGGTGTGATAACCAATCAGCTGGAGCTAGTGCACAAGTCAGTTGTACAAATAAGTTAAGACATATGACCGAAGTTAAAAGAGATTATGTAAGAGAGTGTGTTGCCAGAAATCTAGTAAAAATAGGCTGGATTTCGACTAAAAAAAAAAATTGCTGATATATTCACGAAAGCGTTGCCTTGTGAGTCACATGCACGCTTGACTGAATTGCTCCTGAATATTAATTTCGTGAAATAACCCTTTGTTTGTTTCCAGATACCTCAGAGAAAAATAAGAACTGATGAAATTGATGGCTACCAGCTGGACTGAATCTGCTCGGGAGGGAGTGTTGGATGTTAAGGAGCGAGCACAATCAGTGTAGCTATTCGTAGCGAGGCTCCCCTCCCCGACCGCGGAGCTCTCGAGCTCTCGGCTTCTCTGGCCTGCGAAGCGAGCGTGCGCGGCGCTGTTGCGCGGGAGCCGCTCTCTCGCTTCGACTCACTCGTTCTTGAACGATCGCGGACGCCGGACGTGCTTCTAGTATTTTGCTCCACTATAAGTTTTTATACAGATCGAGTTTTTGTATATTTAGTTTAAGTGTAATTTGAATAAATCTAAGTATAAAAGAAGGTAGTGTTTTTATTATTAATATTCCCTCTCTCCTCTCTCCTACAGATTAATTTAAAACCTCAACAAATATAAATAATAAAAAAAATTCTCGTCTTAGACAAGAATGTAGATTAGACTGGA
The DNA here is from genome assembly GCA_026168455.1 of Theocolax elegans. Classification (NCBI taxonomy): domain Eukaryota; kingdom Metazoa; phylum Arthropoda; class Insecta; order Hymenoptera; family Cerocephalidae; genus Theocolax; species Theocolax elegans. The sequence continues at coordinate 31,016,879 of CM047427.1, read as the reverse complement.
AAATATAATCTAATATTTAAAATGCAATTAATACATTATTCGTCGAATCGTTAATACTGTAACTGTATAGTTCGAATTTACGCCCACTTATACCAATAAATATATCTTCACTGCCTATACGATTAAAATAACTTTATTGGCTTCGTAACAAATACATATTCCCAAATGCCTATACGAATACGAATATCCATCCATAATATCCATCCATAAAACTACGACGTGCGTAGCGCGCTTTATCCACTATTCCACTAGTACTATTAATACACTGCGAGACTTTTTCTCTGTAAAAGACAATGCATAGCGAACACTGTACCCGCGTGACTAAATTCATCGTTAAAACGCATGCGCGTTACTTTGAAAAACAAGTGCCCGATCACCGCGTTTTAAGATGTTGGCGAAAACTAAGATGTAATGATGGTGTTCTACATCAGAAAAGACGGTGTAGAGCGAACACTATACATGCGATACTTAATTCATCGAAAAAATACATTGAGAAATTATGGGGGTGGTACATCTGACTGGTTACCGACGGAGCAAAAAAAACTTAATTATTACAATTATTTAATAAAATACGCTATTTTATGCAAATCCCATATACAGAGGCACTAGATAATTGAATAATTAATCGATCTATAAAGTTATAGGATCATACATCAAGGACAACTTACAAAATTTCTGCACCGAAAATACATGATTTTCCGTACTTTTCCGTGCAGAAATTTTCTAAGGTGTCCTTCATGTATTGGCCTGTAACTTTATAGATCGATAAATTATTGAATTACCTAGTGCTTCTGTAATTGGGATTTGCATAAAATAGCGCATTTTGTTAATTAATTGTAATAATTAAGTTTTTTTGCTCCGTCGGTAACCAGTCAGATGTACCACCCCCATAATTTCTCAATGTATTTTTTCGATGAATTTAGTATCGCATGTATAGTGTTCGCTCTACACCGTCTTTTCTGATGTAGAGCACCATCATTACATCTTAGTTTTCGCCAACATCTTAAAACGCGGTGATCGGGCACTTGTTTTTCAAAGTAACGCGCATGCGTTTTAACGATGAATTTAGTCACGCGGGTACAGTGTTCGCTATGCACTGTCTTTTACAGAGAAAAAGTCTCGCAGTGTATTAATAGTACTAGTAGAATAGTGGATAGAGCGCGCTACGCACGTCGTAGTTTTATGGATGGATATTATGGATGGATATTCATATTCGTATAGGCAATTGGGAATATGTATTTGTTACGAAGCTAATAAAGTTATTTTAATCGTATAGGCAGTGAAGATATATTTATTGGTATAAGTGGGCGTAAATTCGAACTATACAGTTACAGTATTAACGATTCGACGAATAATGTATTAATTGCATTTTAAATATTAGATTATATTTTCCAGTCTAATCTACATTCTTGTCTAAGACGAGAATTTTTTTTATTATTTATATTATTAACAATAATAAATTTAAATAATAAACAGAATATTTTCATACGGAAGTAAAAATTATTTTCATTTTTTTATATCGTCGTGATTTACGAAGACCAGCCCAACTGAATGCTTTATTAAATGTAAACGTGCTAGTCTTCTTAAATACGACGATATAATTCTTCAGCAAAAATTATTTTACGAAACCGCGAAAATATTTAGATAAAAATGTTCTAATAAGAAATGCCGAGAGTTATTGAAAAGGTATTAGGTGATCAAAATTTTTAGAGATTAAGGTGCTGTCACGATTTTTAGTGAAACAAAGTTGACAATTTAATTGGAACCTTCTTGAAGAAACATTTGAATTGGAACCTGTTTGAAATAAACATTTGAATTGGAACCTTTTTGAAATAAACATTTGAATTGGAACATTTTTGAAATAAACATTTGAATTGGAACCTTTTTGAAACAAAAATTTGAATTGGAACCTTTTTGAAACAAAAATTTGAATTGGAACCTTTTTGAAACGAAAATTTGAATTGGAACCTTTTTGAATACAAAATTTGAATTGGACCCTTTTTGAAGAAAAATTTGAATTGGAACCTTCTTGCACTAAGGCGACGAATTATACTATACGTTTTTACCAAGTTTCAAGCATATCATATATTGCGTCTTTGGGCCTTCGGGAGGGGAAGAGTTGGGAACCCTTTATACGAATTTACCAAATCTGACCCCGGATTCGTGATCAGCGACCCCGTAAACCTTCAGAGTGACAATCTTATCAAGTTTCAGAAATACGAAAAGAATGGGCCATTTGGGTAGGATGGGGGGATTGGGCCCCCTGACATGAATTGGTCAAATTTGACCCTAGATTCGTGATCAGCGACCCCAGAAACCTCCGAAATATTGTATCTTACAAAAAAATACTGATATTCCTCTAAAGTCATTATATAGGATTTTCGGCAGTCTAAAAGTTAAGAACGTTTTTGACAAACGGAACGTTAGGTGCCATGTGACCAGACCTCTGGTTTTTTAAGCTACACTGGACGTCAGGAATGCCTTTAACTAAGTGAAATTGTTAGATATTCTGAAATCGTTGCAGATAATATTCCGGTTACCAGACTATCTTCTCCAGGTTCTGAAGGATTACCAGAGGGATCGGCGCCTTAGTTACCAGACCACTGACGGACGAAAAGACAAAATCGCAGGGGTCGTCCAGAGTTCTATTCTGAATCCTGACTTCTGGAACGTACTGTACGATAGCCTACTCCGATTAGAGATGCCGACGAACACATCCCTCATTGCCTACGCTAATGCTAAACACTGGACGAGGTTGTGCCTTGAGCAGACTTATGGTCAACACAAACAGACTCAGACATAGCATAAAAACTACCGACTGAAATACGGCGACTATTGATGAGCGTTACCCACTCGATCATGCTTTATGAGACAGAAATCTAGGCGGACGTGTTGCACGTTAAGAGATGAGTGAAAACGATGACCGGCGACCAGCATGTGGGCGCGTTATGAATCGTGTGCGCGTACAGGACGATATCCGAACACGCCGTCCTCGTTATCGCAGGCGAGATTCCGATAGACCAGCTCGTGATGGAATGAAAGCACATATGCAAACGAAGCACGGACACAGGTAGGACTGACGCTGCGAGAGATGAACGTACAAAAACCTTTGAACTCTGCCTCCCTCAATGAAGCTCTTCCCGGATTTTACTCCATACTCGAATTTCTCTTCCTGATCTTTTTAGAAACGAAAAAACCGAGCAGACCCTCCTATCAGGTTCCAAGGCGAATAGGGTGTGCAAAAAAAATTTGGATATTAAAAAAATTTGAGTTTTAGATGGGAATGTAGGTTAAGGTGGATTAGGTGACGTTTGTAGTCCTCTGATGATGTGTTTTCGCTATCACTTGAATTCTCATTAGCTGATGTGTCATTTGTTATTTGCGTAGGTGTTCTACTAGCAAAGTGCATAAATAGCTGTGTAATTGAACTAAAAGAAGCTGCTAACAGGTGCTTGCTGCATCCATAGGCGGATATTGTGTCTATTGCCGGATCACCAACGGAATTTTTATCAAAACAATTATATAAAACTCTTTCAAACTGAATTAAAAAACCGGAATCGCACATAAAAAATAGTTTCGAATTTATACAAAAAATTAAAGACGTAAACATACCGGAGGGTTATTCACTTATTAGCTTGGACGTCCAATCTTTGTTTACAAATGTAGGAAGTTCACTAATCAGAAATAGTATTGAAAAAAGATATAGTCAGATTAATTTAATGTCAGAAATACCGCTAAATGATATAATAAATGCTTCGGATTTTTTAATGAACAATACATATTTCCAATTTAATGGTAAATTTTTAAAACAAACTTACGGCCTACCAATGGGCGCTGCAACTTCAGGTTTATTCGCGGATATAGTTATGGAAGATTTAGAAATTGATTGTTTAAGCAAATTAAGTTTTAAACCAATTTTTTACTATAGATATGTTGACGATATAATAACATGTATTCCTACTGATAAAATCGACGAAATGTTACAAATTTTTAATTCTTATGATGAAAAATTGAAATTTACTTTTGAATTGGAGAATAATGACAGTATTAGTTCTCTGGATACATTATTGATTAAAAATAGTAATAAAATTATTATAAACTGGTACACTAAACCTACGTTTTCGGCTCGTTTCTTAAATTTTGAATCGGCACATCCAATTTCTCAAAAAATTGCTATGGTTTATAATCTGGTGGATAGAGCAATCAAGTTATCTAATAAAAAATTCCATCATGTTAATATTAACAAAATAAAGGATTATTTAATAAAAAATAACTATCCAGAACAATTTATTGAAAAATATATTAAAAAACGTTTAGCAATCTTGAATAATCAGCAGAATAAGAAAAACACAAAAGAAGTGGTTAACTATAAACATTTTCTCACTTTACCATACTCCAAAGGTCTCTATGAAAAAACGTCAGGTAACTTAAAAAACACGGAATAAAAACGATTCCAACTGTTGAAAATAAATTAAATAACATTATAATTAAAGGGAAGGACAAAATTGATAAGAATTCTGAAAATAATGTAGTATATAAATTAAATTGTTTAGACTGCAACGCTTCATATGTAGGACAGACAAAGAAACAAATAAACACACGAATTAACGAACATAAGAACAGAAAAGAGTCTGTCGTTTTTCAACATATTCAAAATAATAAACATGATTTTGATTGGCGAAATTTCAAAATTTTGGATAAAGAAACAATTTATGGTAAAAGAATTGCATCTGAAATGGTACATATTAATTTGCAAAAAAATTCTATAAATAAACAAGAAGACTCAATTAAATTGAATAAGCAGTATTCGCACATTATATTCAAAATGAAAACACGTTAAATTAGTTTGATGTATTGTAAGCAATGTACATGAACCTGTGCGTCATCAATAGAAAAAATGTAAACATTGGCTCGCTCTCGATTCTTCACTATTTAAGAAAGCGCGAATTGTATACGTACTCTTATATTGTCAAAGTTTTCGTCGTGTATGCTTCTATTTGACGTTTCCTTGTTTACGATGAGGAAAAAGAAAAACAAATTTAAATCGACTTTCGACGAAATCAGTTTTTATATTATACAATTAATTATGATATTGATATTAGAAGGTATTATTTCCACTTTTTTATATTCATTTTTTTCACTATCTGATTTGTGCAAAAAATTATTTATAAATAAAAATTTTTTCAGTCTGAAGAGGGTGACATTGACCACCGAAACGTTACAAAAAGAAAAATGCATTAAAATCTTTTTCTTTTACCCTACAACTACATTTGACAACGTCTTTTACCCTACAACTACATTCGACAACGTCTGTGTATTCGTGGTTTTGATTTTTGAATATGCCACCTTGGCATTTTCCTTTATCATTTAAGGTGCCAACGATGTTGAGGTTGATTCTATTTATTTGATTTTTTACTAAATTGTCTACAATTTGGCCATTATATTTGAATTGACCGTATTTTATTAAATCGAAACATAAATCTCTTGTGATTGGACGTTCGAACGTAGTTTCTCCGTTGTTGACTATAGAGTTATGAGAAAACATTCCGCATGTGTTGATGTTACGTTTGACTTTAATTCTGCAAGTGAGAACTTGAGTTTCCTCCTGGTCGCTGGTTCGTAATAGTTGAATCTCATGAGAAGAGATTGATGGCTCTGAATAATCTGGTTGACAATTGCCTATTTCTTTAATCGATATGATAGTTGATTTTTCGTGTTTATTGCCACAGTTATATCCAATTAAGTTGGAATGGGTTTTGTTTGATAATAGCAGTATGAAGAAGAGATGTAGTGTTATGATGAACATGTTTCTGCAAACATAACATGTAGGTGTATGGTGTATTTGGGATCTACTATGCGTGCTACTTATTAAACTAATGGTTGAAATGAAGTTATTGCTGATACATAATTGGTTAATAGGTAAGGTTAATTGTGCAATTGTACTGACAATCTGTTAAAACCCAATTTGTGAACATAATTGTATTTTTGAAAGAAAAAAAAAACTTGGTGAAAATGAATTTGTATTTGGTTGTACTAAAATACTATTTCTATTAAGCATATGTTTGTATCTATATTTAAGTTGTTTGTAAGAGGTATTTTGTTGTGAAATATTAATATGCGTGCTTTTTCCTTATTTAATATGAGGTAGTGATGTCGCTTAGTCTATGTGACTTAAAACTAAAAAAAAAATGAGATAAAAAAACAATTTTCAATGTTTTTCATGCTGATTTTATGCGATATAATTAACTTGCAATTGCACAAAGGAAAAAAGTAAAATATTTACGATTTGCTGTTTTGATAGATTCCTAATTTCTGTTTTAAATTATTAAAATACTCAATTGACAAAAGGTTGTATTGTGTATTTGGTTGAATGTAAAACTGTCTACTTGTGTCTTGTAGAAGGTTTGTTTTGTGTTGTATTCACATCCTGTAAAACAGTACAATTGATGCGTTTGAGCTTGATGTGTTTGTGCTGTGTTTGTTAAGTGATTTTAAGTGGGTTCCTTGTTTCGAGAAGAATAATGTGGTATATTTGTTCAATATTTGCTAACTTGTAGCAGTAAGGTATTCGTTTATGAATACTAATATGGTTTGAATAGGTATTCAGAGGATTATAATGAAGATGCGTGCAACTGCACGATAGGGGGAATGTAAGAGCAGATGAATATTATTTTAGGGGTTGATGTTTTGTTGCACCTACTGGGTACAATGTAATGTTGAGATTAAATAGTTTTTGTAAGAGTGGGTGATATTAAATTTTAGGGGTTGACTGTTGCGCCTACTGGGTACAACGTAATATCGAATAATACGGGATTTAATGCAGAGTATAATTTTGTGTGGTGTTTTAAGAGGGGGTGGTTGGAATATAAGTTTAAAGGAAAGCTTGAGAACTGACTATAATGGGTATGTTGAGGCATATACTGGTGTTTCATGTCTTTTCAACAAAAGTAAAAATTTTAAGTTGTTTAAGTGCAGGAATTAGGGATAATTTAAGGACTGTTAAATGGATACGTTAAGGTCTATACCGATGTTTCATGCCTTTTCAACGAAGGTGAGAGTTGTTCAGAGTAGTGTTTCGAAATGGGACATTAATCAAAATTGAAAATTTTATTGAGGAAGTGAATTTTTCTATTGGAGCGGAATTGTGGATGGGTAATATTATTGAAAAAGAGATAAGAGGGGGGTTAGTGGGGGGATAGGAAAGTTATCCTGGACGCGTGCGTCCGGGGCCGCGAGAACTACAAGCCGGGTATGAGTAAGTTTAAATATTATATATATATATATAATGAATATGCAAGAAAAACAATTAACCGGGTTGTGTCCTCAGCCCTATTGTTAGAGTGGCGGTGGGATAAAATATGAATAAGGATTAGGTTAATTATGAGTTTTGGGTGGTGGCGCTTTTAGTGTTGTTGCTCTTTTGATCTTGTCAATATGGACTGTTTTGATTTCATCTCCTTTCTGTAAGATGACATTGTTTTTGCTGTAGTCTATTGCAATTATTTCATAGGTTCCCTTGTACTGAATTGAGAATTTACCTATTTGTGGTTCTTCAAGTAAGTAAACTAGTTCGCCTTCTCGAAAGTGTTTTAGGTTTAGTTTTCTGTCATAATAAAATTTGGATCGAAATTTAGCTTGAATTAGATTCATGCCTGCTAGGGTTTGATTTTGGGTAATTGTTTCAACTAATTCTGTTAAGTAATCGCCAAAGTCGCTCAGTTTCTCTTTGGGTGGTAAGCTTGATGGTGTGCGGGCTTTGTCGCCAAAAACTAATTCATGAAGTGTGAAATTTGTTGCATCATGTTGGGTGCAATTGTACGCATGCTGGCATACAGAAATCCATTGATTCCATTCGTTCATGTCGTTTACATATTGCTTGATGTATTCTGTTAGTGTATGATGCATTCTTTCAATGCCTCCGAGAGACTGAGGGCGATATGCTGTTGAAACGTATTTTTCAATCTTAAAAATTCTGTCAAATTCGGTTAATAGTTTGTTTTGGAAGTGAGTTCCTTGGTCTGTGATAATTACTCTTGGTGGGCCGACATAAGCTATGACTTTGCCTATTAGGGACTTTGCTACTTCATTCGCATTAGCTAATTTTACTGGAGTGTGTATTATGAATTTTGTGAGCCAACATTGTACTGTGAAAATATAACGGTTGCTTAAAAGTGAAGGTTTGAGAGGGCCATAAAAATTTAGGGAAATTTTGTCAAAAGCTCGACTGGGTGTGTCACTGATCAATAACGGAAGTTTAGTTTTGACTCTAACTAATTTCTTTTCTTGGCATCCTATGCATGTCGAAACACTGATGTACATCTGGTCTCATATTTCGCCAGTAGTAATCTGTTGCAATTTTGTTGTACGTTTTGTTAATTCCTCTGTGTCCGCCGATGGTTGCTTCATGGTATTCTTTTATTAATTTGTACCTATCTTCGACAGGTGGTACTGGTTGGTTGTTTAAATATAAGATGATGGTGACGTTAACACCTTGAAAAAGCGTGTTGCATGATTCAATCAAAAAATTCCATCCTGTTAGATTTAACATGGCTAAATCTCGAACGATTGCCAAACTTTTATTTTCTTATTTATAACTGTGTGTTTGAGATTTTGTACACATTTCTTAATGTCTGCTTGCAAAGGCTTTTCATTTATATGATTTTTTAAGAATACTAATAATACTAAACAGTTGTGGACGTCTGTTACTTCAACGTGTCCTGTAGTAAACTGGGATAAAGTTAAGGTGTCTATGTTTACAAATTGTCTTTCTACTAAGCTTCTACTATTTCAGAGTTAGTAATTAAATCGGTGGGCCAAAGACATGCTAGATTTTCTGAATAACGAAAGGGGTGAAGTTTGAGCTGTAACACATGTGTGAAAACTGGGCTCTCTTCATTTTCCGAGATGGCCCAAGGCGGTTTTTCGCGTGGTGGGCGGGCATTTCTAACGATGTGTGGGATGAGTGTTTTATTTAAAACTTCGTTGGACTGGTGCTGAAAGCTAAAAGAATTGTCGTCGTTTGATGGGTGTTGATCAACTTGAATAATATTAGAACTTGGTTGTGGATGGTTGTGAGTTGAAGAATGGTTGGTGGAGGGTGACTCTTCATTGTCATTATTATCTGTATCTTGGTTTATGAAGGATAGTTTGCTAATATTAAAATCTTGACGTTTAATATACGGTGTGAAATGGCGACCTCGTAGGTGTAGGTGGATAAATTCTGCATTTGAATCAGATAAATAGTGATTGAATTGAATTTCTTTCTTATCTGTTTCGTAGTTCACACAAATATTTGTTTAAATGTATGTGAAAATGTATATAAACAGTCGGCGTCGCCATACGCTGTTCGTGATTTCAAAATATTTGCTGCTTGTTTAGGGTCACCACAGTTGTTTAAAATGGGTGAATCCAATAGTTGTTTTTTCCAATAGCTGAGATGCTGATATATTTAATTCGCAAAGTTTGATAAGACAATATAATAAGCAGTTACCTGGGGGGTCTGAAGGTATATCATATGAGTGTATAAGATCAGCGTTGGGTTCGCTGCACTGTGTGCTGGGTTCGTAAACTCTACATCGTCCTCTGTATGAGCTGACTGAATCTTTGTTTTGTATATGAGGAACATAATCGAAGTTGCCTTGTTGGGTGGTAAGCTGAGGTCCATCTTCAAAAAACATGTCGAGAGGACATTGTTCGTTGTCTGGGATCCTGCCGGTGAACTCTGGTGTTTCAAGAGTATCACTAATGATTGAATTTTCTTTTTCGTTAAGGTCTGGGATTGTAGGTTCGTAGTGATTATCGATTATTTCTTTGCTTCTTATGATACGATGATTGTCAATGGGTTCAACTATTTTGTGTGGGATCATGGGAGCTTTCTTTTGTTGTGAGAAAGGTTGACGTTGATTTCCTTCAAGCGGTTGATGAAGATCAGGATGTTTTTCCCATATGTTAATTTCTACTCCTTTAGTGCTGTTAGTTTCTTTTTGTTTTACATCTACTAGTAACTACATATTATCATTGCTAAATAAATTGGTCAGAGTATTGGACTTGTTTTGTTCTATGCGGTTTTGGTTGGAATTAATCGGGTAAAGGTTTTGGTGATTTGGAGAGATATCCAGTAAGTCGGAGCTAGTTTGTATTTCACGTGTTGTGTGATCATATATTATCCTGGGTTTGTTTGCAGGATGAGTTTTAATTGGAACTACATCATTTTGGTTATCGAGTGGAGTGCTAGTAGCTTTAATATCTTTCGGAAAATTCTTATCGATAGAGTATTCGTAAAGTACGACTTTACGTACTGTTTTGCGGACGTAAAGTGCGACTTTACGAACACGTGTACAGTCTTTACGGACACGTGTACAATAAAAAATTGTATTGAAATTGCTAAGAACTTTACGGATACTCTCTCGAAAAGTAATGTTCGCGCCTCGGCCGTAAACATTTTCAGCCTCGCATGTAAAGTAGCGATCTTCTTCTACTTTACGGCCTTGGCACGAAAACTACTATTTCCTTTCGCATGTGACCTAGTTTCTGATCAGTTGCAGGTTGACTTAAAATAGGTTCTAAATTTTCTATGTTTTGCGTATAGATGGGTCTTAAAGGTTTTTCTTGATGAACTGTGGGACATGATTGAGTTTTTTCGGGTGTTTTATCATTTTTAGCTGCTAATGATTTTTCGAGGGTTTGTTGAATTCCGTCATAATCTTTTTGGGTGAGTTGAAATGATTTGCCTTTCTTCAGAAGTTGTACATTTGTTAAAATGCACTGAAATTCAATGGTGTCGCAATAATCTAAATTATACAAATTTGACATGTCATCAAATGTTAACCACTGTACTTGAATTTTGTTGTTATTCGGATAAATGTCATATCTGGCTTTACATAAAAAGAAAGAATTTTGAGTATTACGCACTGCTAAAAATTCATTTTTTAGATATTCAGGTTTGGTGCTTCTGTTTCTGTTTTATTTTCTTTGTCATGTTTTTCGTGTGCGGTTTTTAATTTTTTGGGATTTGGTGTTGAAATCGGATCTTTTATTATTATTTTCTTTTTTATTGTTTTGTCTTTGCCTTGACGTTGTCTAACAGCTCTGGTGATTTTAAGTGGGTTCCTTGTTTCGAGTAGAATAATGTGGGGTGTTTGTTCAATATTTGCTAACTTGTAGCAGTAAGGTATTCGTTTATGAATACTAATATGGTTTGAATAGGTATTCAGAGGATTATAATGACGATGCGTGCATCTGCACGATAGGGGGAATGTAAGAGCAGATGAATATTATTTTAGGGGTTGATGTTTTGTTGCTCCTACTGGGTACAATGTAATGTTGAGCATTACGGAATTTGATGCGGGGCGTGATTTTGTGTAAATAGTTTTTGTAAGAGTGGGTGATATTAAATTTTAGGGGTTGACTGTTGCGTCTACTGGGTACACCGTAATATCAAATAATACGGGATTTGATGCAGAGTATAATTTTGTGTGGTGTTTTAAGAGGGGGTGGTTGGAATATAAGTTTAAACGAAAGCTTGAGAACTGACTATAATGGGTATGTTGAGGCATATACTGGCGTTTCATGTCTTTCCAACGAAAGTAAAAATTTTAAGTTGTTTAAGTGCAGGAATTAGGGATAATTTAAGGACTGTTTTAAATGGATACGTTGAGGTCTATACCGATGTTTCATGCCTTTCCAACGAAGGTGAGAGTTGTTCAGCGTAGTGTTTCGAAATGGGACATTAATCAAAATTGAAAATTTTATTGAAGAAGTGAATTTTTCGATTGGAGCGGAATTGTGGATGGGTAATATTATTGAAAAAGAGATGAGAGGGGGGTTAGTGGGGGGATAGGAATGTTATCCTGGACGCGTGCGTCCGGGGCCGCGAGAACTACAAACCGGGTATGAGTAAGTTAAAATATTATATATATATATAATGAATATGCAAGAAAAACAATTAACCGGGTTGTGTCCTCAGCCCTATTGTTAGAGTGGCGGTGGGATAAAATATGAATAAGGATTAGGTTAATTATGAGTTTTGGGTGGTGGCGCTTTTAGTGTTGTTGCTCTTTTGATCTTGTCAATATGGACTGTTTTGATTTCATCTCCTTTCTGTAAGGTGACATTGTTTTTGCTGTAGTTTATTACAATTATTTCATAGGTTCCTTTGTACTGAGTTGGGAATTTACCTATTTGTGGTTCTTTAAGTAAGTAAACTACTTCGCCTTCTTGAAAGTGTTTTAGGTTTAGTTTTCTGTCATAATAAAATTTGGATCGAAACTTGGCTTGAATTAGATTCATGCCTGCTAGGGTTTGATTTTGGGTAATTGTTTCAACTAATTCTGTTAAGTAATCGCCAAAGTCGCGAAGCTTTTCTTTGGGTGGAAAGTTTGATGGTGTGCGGGCTTTGTCGCCAAAAACTAATTCATGAGGTGTGAAATTCGTTGCATCATGTTGGGTGCAATTTGTACGCATGCTGGCATACAGAAATACCATTGATCCCATTCGTTCATGTCGTTTACATATTGCTTGATGTATTCTGTTAGGGTATTTGGTGGGCATTCTTTCACTGCCTCCGAGAGACTGAGGATATATGCTGTTGAAGTGTATTTTTCAATCTTAAAATTCTGGCAATTCGTTAATAGTTGTTTTGGAAGTGGGTTCCTTGGTCTGTGATAATACTCTTTGGTGGGGCCGAAATAGCTATGACTTGTCTATTAGGGACTTTGCTACTTCATTGGCATTAGCTAATTTTACTGGAGTGAGTATTATGAATTTTGTGAGCCAACATTGTACTGTGAGAATATAACGGTTGCCTAAAAGTGAAGGTTTGAGAGGGCCATAAAAATCTAGGGAAATTTTGTCAAAGCTCGACTGGTGTGTCACTGATCAATAATGGAAGTTTAGTTTTGACTCTAACTAATTTCTTTTCTTGGCATCCTATGCATGTCGAAACAAACTGATGTACATCTGGTCTCATATTTCGCCAGTAGTAATCTGTTGCAATTTTGTTGTACGTTTTTGATAATTCCTCTGTGTCTGCCGATGGTTGCTTCATGATATTCTTTTATTAATTTGTACCTATCTTCGACAGGTGGTACTGGTTGGTTGTTTAAATATAAGAATGATGGTGACGTTTGACACCTTGAAAAAGCGTGTTGCATGATTCAATCAAAAAGTTCCATCCTGTTAGATTAACATGGCTAAATCTCGAACGATTGCCAAACTTTTTATTTTCTTATTTATAACTGTGTGTTTGAGATTTTGTACACATTTTCTTAATGTCTGGCTTGCAAAGGTTTTCATTTATATGATTTTTTAAGATACTAATAAACTAAACAGTTGTGGACGTCTGTTACTTCAACGTGTCTAGCAGTAACCTGGGATAAAGTTAAGGTGTCTATGTTTATAACTGTCTTTCTACTAAAGCTTCTACTATTTCAGAGTTAGTGATTAAATCGGTGGGCAAAAGACATGCTAGATTTTCCTGAATATCGGAAAGGGGTGAAGTTTGAGTTGTAACACATGTGTGAAAACTGGGCTCTTCTTCATTTTCCGAGATGGCCCAAGGCGGTTTTTCGCGTGGTGGGCGGGCATTTCTAACGATGTGTGGGATGAGTGTTTTATTTAAAACTTCGTTGGACTGGTGCTGAAAGCTAAAAGAATTGTCGTCGTTTGATGGGTGTTGATCAACTTGAATAATATTAGAACTTGGTTGTGGATGGTTGTGAGTTGAAGAATGGTTGTTGGAGGGTGACTCTTCATTGTCATTATTATCTGTATCTTGGTTTATGAAGGATGGTTTGCTAATATTAAAATCTTGACGTTTAATATACGGTGTGAAATGGCGATCTCGTAGGTGTAGGTGGATAAATTCTGCATTTGAATCAGATAAATAGTGATTGAATTGAATTTCTTTCTTATCTGTTTCGTAGTTCACACAAATATTTTGTTTAAATGTATGTGAAAATGTATATAAACAGTCGGCGTCGCCATACGCTGTTCGTGATTTCAAAATATTTGCTGCTTGTTTAGGGTCACCACAGTTGTTTAAAATGGGTGAATCCAATAGTTGTTTTTTCCAATAGCTGAGATGCTGATATATTTAATTCGCAAAGTTTGATAAGACAATATAATAAGCAGTTACCTGGGGGGTCTGAAGGTATATCATATGAGTGTATAAGATCAGCGTTGGGTTCGCTGCACTGTGTGCTGGGTTCGTAAACTCTACATCGTCCTCTGTATGAGCTGACTGAATCTTTGTTTTGTATATGAGGAACATAATCGAAGTTGCCTTGTTGGGTGGTAAGCTGAGGTCCATCTTCAAAAAACATGTCGAGAGGACATTGTTCGTTGTCTGGGATCCTGCCGGTGAACTCTGGTGTTTCAAGAGTATCACTAATGATTGAATTTTCTTTTTCGTTAAGGTCTGGGATTGTAGGTTCGTAGTGATTATCGATTATTTCTTTGCTTCTTATGATACGATGATTGTCAATGGGTTCAACTATTTTGTGTGGGATCATGGGAGCTTTCTTTTGTTGTGAGAAAGGTTGACGTTGATTTCCTTCAAGCGGTTGATGAAGATCAGGATGTTTTTCCCATATGTTAATTTCTACTCCTTTAGTGCTGTTAGTTTCTTTTTGTTTTACATCTACTAGTAACTACATATTATCATTGCTAAATAAATTGGTCAGAGTATTGGACTTGTTTTGTTCTATGCGGTTTTGGTTGGAATTAATCGGGTAAAGGTTTTGGTGATTTGGAGAGATATCCAGTAAGTCGGAGCTAGTTTGTATTTCACGTGTTGTGTGATCATATATTATCCTGGGTTTGTTTGCAGGATGAGTTTTAATTGGAACTACATCATTTTGGTTATCGAGTGGAGTGCTAGTAGCTTTAATATCTTTCGGAAAATTCTTATCGATAGAGTATTCGTAAAGTACGACTTTACGTACTGTTTTGCGGACGTAAAGTGCGACTTTACGAACACGTGTACAGTCTTTACGGACACGTGTACAATAAAAATATTGTATTGAAATTGCTAAGAACTTTACGGATACTCTCTCGAAAAGTAATGTTCGCGCCTCGGCCGTAAACATTTTCAGCCTCGCATGTAAAGTAGCGATCTTCTTCTACTTTACGGCCTTGGCACGAAAACTACTATTTCCTTTCGCATGTGACCTAGTTTCTGATCAGTTGCAGGTTGACTTAAAATAGGTTCTAAATTTTCTATGTTTTGCGTATAGATGGGTCTTAAAGGTTTTTCTTGATGAACTGTGGGACATGATTGAGTTTTTTCGGGTGTTTTATCATTTTTAGCTGCTAATGATTTTTCGAGGGTTTGTTGAATTCCGTCATAATCTTTTTGGGTGAGTTGAAATGATTTGCCTTTCTTCAGAAGTTGTACATTTGTTAAAATGCACTGAAATTCAATGGTGTCGCAATAATCTAAATTATACAAATTTGACATGTCATCAAATGTTAACCACTGTACTTGAATTTTGTTGTTATTCGGATAAATGTCATATCTGGCTTTACATAAAAAGAAAGAATTTTGAGTATTACGCACTGCTAAAAATTCATTTTTTAGATATTCAGGTTTGGTGCTTCTGTTTCTGTTTTATTTTCTTTGTCATGTTTTTCGTGTGCGGTTTTTAATTTTTTGGGATTTGGTGTTGAAATCGGATCTTTTATTATTATTTTCTTTTTTATTGTTTTGTCTTTGCCTTGACGTTGTCTAACAGCTCTGGTGATTCTAATTGCGTTTTCGTTTTCCTGTTTTTGAGCTAGAGCATATAGTGCTGCTCGTGGTTTTTCTGGGTTGACTTCATTTTCCTTGATTACAGGGTTTCGGTTGAGCGCATTTGCGTGAGGGTTTTTATCGCCGGGTCTGTATATTACATTAAATTTATATCCTCGTAATGCTGTTTTTAATCGGTTAAAGCGTAAATCTGTTTTTTCACTCGTATGCAAATGGCTGAGGGGTTCGTAATCTGTGACTACGGTGAACTGTTGACCGTGAATGTAAGGTTTAAACTGTTCTTTTGCAAAAACCACTGCTAAGAGTTCTTTGTCATATGTAGGCTCAGCAGTTCGCTGCCTCTTAAACATCTTGATGCATAAGCACAAGGTTGTTCTCTGCCTAAGGGGCCTTGACTCAAAATTGCGCCTATAGCATAATCTGACGCATCCGTTGTAATAATAAAAGGTTTTGTGAAATCTGGTGCTGCTAAAACGGGTTCGTTGCAAAGGGCTTCTCTTAAAAGATTAAAGGCTTGCTGTTCTTCTGGGCCCCAGTTTAAGGAATTATTTTTCTGCAGTAATTTAGTTAGAGGTTTAGCTATTTTCGCGAAGTTGTTGATGAAACGTCTATAATAGTTTACAAATCCTATGAACTGTTTAACTTTTTTGGGATTGGTAGGGACTGGATAATCTTTAACAGCTTCTATTTTTTTGGGATCAGGTTTAATGATGCCGTTGCCTACTACGTGACCTAAGACTCTGGCTTCTTTTTTGAGGAATTGACATTTTTTGGGTTCTATTGTTAGGTTAGCTTTTGATAGCCTGTTCATTAACCTACGAAATCTAATTCCGTGTTCTTTTAAATCTTTGGCGAAAACAATAACGTCGTCTAGGTAAATTTCTAGTTCTTTGCCTTGTAGTCCTGCTAATGCTAGGGCCATTGCTTTACTAAATGTAACTGTTGCATCTTTTAATCCCATTGCCATACGTTTATACTGAAAAGTGCCTGTTGGTCCAGAAAAGGCTGTTTTGTGTACGTCATTTGGGTCCATTAGTATTAGGTAAAACCCTTGCTTAAGATCAACGGCTGTTATATATTGGCTGGACGCTAAATTATCTAAAATATCAGCAGTAGAGGGTAGAGGGTAAAATGAACCAACGGTGATTTCATTGAGTTTACGAAAATCGGTAACTAATCTCCACTTTTGGTTGCCTTCGGCATTCGGGTGTTTAGGTATTATCCACATCGGAGAGCAGTATGGTGAATCGGATGGTTCTATGATGTCATTTTCAAGTAATTTACCTAATTCGATTTCCATTTGTTCTTTTAGGTTAATTGGGTATCTGTATTGCTTAGCGCGAATAGGTTTCTCTGTTACTGTTTTGATTTCATCTCCTTTCTGTAAGATGACATTGTTTTTGCTGTAATCTATTGCAAAGTGGCGGAAACCCGTTCTCAGATTCCCTGAGTTGGGTGAGGGTGAGTGATTCGGCCTCCACTTCCGAGAGTCCGATATATACCTCCTACGACAGTGGGAGAAGAAGATTGCCACTAGTGCGCCTCGAAGTCGTGTTGTTTCGCCAAGCCTGTGTTGGCGATCAACTGCCCAACATGCTATATGATTGATACACTAACACGCTTAGTTATTGAACACATGCCGTTGGCGGCTATGCAATTCATCAGAGCAACCGTGGAACCAGTTCAGCACTTGGAAATTTCGAAAGCATGGAAGTCGATGGGTGCAACGTGGACCCTGTGGAGATTCTCGAACGACAACTAAGGAGAATCTTTATTCCATTCCACTGCGATCTAAAGCCTGAGCAGTTTGCCAAGGCGAGTCTCATCAAATAAAGTACCACAGAGAGAAACACCCGATTATGACGCTTAAAGGCAGGCAACCATACCTAGCCTGAATCTTGTATATAAAAGAACTGCCAAATGCAGATAAACTCAAGATGCAATTGATCGTGTAAATAATAGAGATCCGGAAAGCGGCCATCAGCCGTAACCCGGTTGCGATAACGAGATTGGCCTAATGCTTTGTAAATATAAAGATTTCTATGGAGAGTATTCTATGATCAAACGATGGAATATGAATCAAGATGATTATCCATCACTGCACTATTTGAACCCTTTGGATAATCTAATCAAACTCAAAAATAATTTCCATTGGGTAATGAAAAGAAATGCACGAAACAAGATTCTAGATTCCGTCTTAAAGAGACGAGTAGGTGTAAGTGTAAATAAATTAATTAATATTTTTATCGGTCTTACAGTCAATTATATGGGCAATCAGATTGCCCCTACTTATAATCACCCCCGAAGAATCTATAAAAATAAAAATAAAAAATATAAAATATAAAAAATAAAAACACTAACTAAACATAAAAACAAATTATTAATAAAGCAATCTGACTGCCCCCTGCACCAAAAATCTACTAACCCCAAGTAAGTGTAAATAGTAGATGTAAGGTAATATATAAGGCTTGTAAATATTGTACATAGTAGGAAACGATAAGTTTAGTCTTAAGAAGAATCTCTCCAGCTGTACGGACCCGGCACTCGCGTATTTTTAACGCTATTTTCGATATCTTGTGGGGGATATCAAGAAATCTTTAAACGTTCTTTAATTTAGGAGACAATTGCACTTAAGGGGACCGCTAACAAGCGCTTACCATCAAAAGATGCCCTCTTCCATTAAGGAACGGCAGCGTCCTCGAAAGCGAAAGGGTGGATCGACGAAAGGGCCCTCCAAGGCGGCACGTCTGGACACAAACCCTGTCGATCGAAAAAGTTTATCTAGGAGTCGGACTCGTACGGACGGGCCTCAAACAGAGTCAAGCTCTAACAGAGGCCTGAAAGTTAAGATCCTCCAGCTAAACATGGCTCGTGCGAGAAACGTCACAGACGAAACGCGCGAACATATGGTCAGAGCAGGAGTAGATTTGGCTCTAGTTCAAGAACCATACTCCTTTAAAGGATGTATCTCGGGGATTGGACTAAGCATTGGCACGATAGTAGGGACCAAGCCCGGGGAAAAACCCTCGGCTGCTATTTTATATAGCTCTGGTACCTTCACGTACACACGAATCTCCCAGCTCTGCACCAGCCACTGCGTATGCTCAATGGTGAGCGGTCGCTTTGGCAACTTCTATGTGGTCACTTTATACTGCCAATTCAGAGATCCCATAGGGATATATCTGACGCAGCTTAGACGCATTCTATCCGAGCTTAAAGACCAAAAAGTTCTTATAGCAATGGACGCGAATGCTAAGTCTACTTCGTGGGACTTGCCAACGAGAGATAGCAGAGGACAACTACTTGAGGACTTTATTCTCGAACATGACCTCACGGTTGTGAACCGGCAAGGGCAGCAGGCCACGTGTGTAAGCGTAAGAGGGAAAACCTTCATAGACGTAACACTCGTGACCAGGAGCCTAAGCCACCTCATAGCCGATTGGAAGGTAGAGGACTGGAGCACGAGTGATCATAGACCTATCTCCATAACATTGGACTTTGAAAGACAACCGACTCGCCAAGTAAAGATAATGAAACCGCGTTTCAATATCCGAAAAGCGGACTGGGAAGTCTTCAGAGAGGTCGAAAAGACGCGCCTATCGCTCAGCCTCGTAAGAAAAGCTATGAGAGAATACAAGTCTGAAACAAGTAAGTCCAGAAAGAGGAGCTGGAGGAGCTATATCACGCTTGAAGGCAACAAAGACATATGGAGTCTTCCGTACCGAGTTGTATCGGGCAAGATGAGCACCACCAAAACCCTCAATACTGTGACAGGAATAAACGGATCGACAACTACCTGGAAGGAAACGTGCGAATCTCTGCTTTAGCAGTTAGTACCAGACGATGACAAATCAGGAGAGACAGATGCTCACCAGGAGATCCGACAGGCTTGCCTGGAAGAATATATCTCGAGTGAGGCACCTCCGTTTACCTGGCTTGAAATAGTTCAAGCAATTCGAACCAACAAAAGCGGGAAGAGTCCAGGTACTGACAGAATTGAAGTGGAGGTACTTAAAAATGCAATTCCACTGCTAGACGAAATTGACAAATTATACAATGCTTATTTCAAGTATGGTGTCTTCCCAAAGAGATGGAAGGAGGGAATGCTAATTACGTTGCTCAAAGCTCCTGACAAAGATAAGCAGGCTGTGAAGTCATACAGGCCCATATGCTTACTAAGCATAATGGGCAAAATATTGGAAAGGCTCATTATAGAGCGACTAAAACAGCCTGTGAACTCAGAGTCGGAATAAACATCGGAGCGCACACACATCAGTACGTCGACTGACCAATATGGTTTCACACCAGAAAAGTCGACGGAAGATGCGATAATAAGGCTGACGCAAATAGTAGAGGAAAGCCAGTGCAACTACGTCTTAGCGTTCCCACTCGACATCTCTGGGGCTTTTGATAATCTGTGGTGGCCTAGTCTTTTGAAACAGCTTAAAGACAGACAATGCCCCACAAACGTCTATAACCTTATACAAAGTTACTTCCAAGATCGAACGGTGTGCATGAGAGTTACGTACGACGAAGCACGAAAGGAAGTAACTTAAGGTTGCCTCCAGGGATCTATATTCGGTCCACTCGGATGGAATTTAGATTATGACACCCTACTCAAAGAGTTTCATGACGCAGGCTTCAATTCGATAGCATATGCCGACAACATTATAACAATTGTTGAAGGCAAAAGCCGGCGTCACCTCGAAACAGAGGCGCAGCGTATGATTAACATCGTCGAGAACTGGTGCAAATTACACAAACTGGAAGTATCATTCCCCAAGTCGGGAATGATATTATTGAAAGGCAAACTTAACTCAAGCAAGCCTCCCATAGTTAAACTGGGAGGCCAAAACATTCGTATGCTTAAAGAAATGAAGTACCTGGGCGTCACTTTCGAACCAAGATTTGGAGTCATTCAGCACGTTAAAAACGTAAAAATGCAGAAAAAGTGGTTCGACCTCCTCGGTCGACTACATCTCCTCTCTGGCGCGAATTGGGGGATGAAAGAAAAATCCCTCAGTCTGATATATAAGTGCCTCTTCATCCCAATTGTCGCCTACGCTGCGGCAGGATGGTGGAACAGGGCTAATAGTCACAGCAGGAGAATCCTTATTGTTAGATGAGAGGGTCGCTCATTACCATATCAGGCGTAGCGAAGTTGTCCAATCGTCAGACGAACCAGTCGAACGAAGCCGAAGTGGAAACTCGAGAGACCCGACTGCCATTGAGAAAGATAAAGTTCGAAAGCAAATCATGGATCAATGGCAGAGAAGGTGGGATTCCACGGGCAAAGGTTCAGAGACACACAAGTACTTCAGCAATGTTGATGACAGGATGCTAAAGCCTAACCACTACACATCGCAGTTCCTAACGGGACACGGATCTTTTAAGTCCTACCTGAACCATTTCGGGTTAAGCGAAGATTCGAGATGTGAATGTGGAGAGGAACAAACTTCTAGCCATATACTCTTCGATTATCCCTGCGTAGTCGAGATCCGAAAACCTCTGGTGGACTTGGTCCGGCAACATGGTCACACAAAGACGCCTAACCCGTATGATAGTCAAAGAGCGGATGTTTCGAGGAAACTGCCACTCCCCTGGCAATCATGCATGAAGCACTGTACTGTGAAGCTGGTCAGACTGTCTCATCAGACTCTCCAGTCCGTATAGAGTGCTTAAGGGCTTCCCTCAACAGGGAACGCCAGTCGAATCCAATCGTGGAATAGTTAGAACCCTTGAATTGAACGGCCTCGTCTGAACGACATGAATAGAGGGATCTAACGCTTCATGGAATACAAAGGAAATTCTCCTGTAAACTGCATTCATTCGAACGTTAGGCCACCTACCGCAAAACCTCCCCGGGGATCCGGGGAGTAATAGGAAGATGTGCTTCGGCATGTCGACAATTGGACCAGGATGACTTTACTCTGGTACGCAGGGACTGGAAAAACCGAGCCCCACGTTGGCGTACTTCTGAGTTGAAAGTGAAACGCCAGCGTGTCCCCAGTTTTGGGTTGGACTCTGCGGGGTATGTGGTTGTAAGCAGGCTTGACGGGTGAAGCGAAGTTGACTCGGATGCCGCTTATGTTCGAAAGCGGACGACGGCGGGGAGCTAAACACCGCCGCATTCTCACCGAGAATTACGACTCTAGGCTAGCCGTCGCAAGGCGGTGGGCCATCGTAACGAGTTTCGGTACACTGTTCAAGTGGCGATCGCGGTAAACCGATCCCATAGGTGACACTTGTCGGCTTTCGTGACTTATACAGTTATCGGAATGTCGAATCGAATCCGAAGCGCTTGGGATCATTTAGAACAAAACTACTCAATCCTGAGGGGTTACAGAAGTCGAATGACGGAGGAACCAGGGCAATCAAATACTGTCAGCTAGACGGTGCAATGTTGCCCTATGGAAAGACTCTAGAACAGTCATAGAATACATGTAGTCTATTGCAATTATTTCATAGGTTCCTTTATACTGAGTTGGGAATTTACCTATTTGTGGTTCTTTAAGTAAGTAAACTAGTTCGCCTTCTCGAAAGTGTTTTAGGTTTAGTTTTCTGTCATAATAAAATTTGGATCGAAACTTGGCTTGAATTAGATTCATGCCTGCTAGGGTTTGATTTTGGGTAATTGTTTCAACTAATTCTGTTAAGTAATCGCCAAAGTCGCGAAGTTTCTTTTTGGGTGGAAAGCTTGATAGTGTGCGGGCTATGTCGCCAAAAACTAATTCATGAGATGTGAAATTTGTTGGTGCATTCTTTCAATGCCTCCGAGAGACTGCGGGTGATATGCTGTTGAAGCGTATTTTTCAATCTTAAAAATTCTGGCAAATTCGGTTAATAGTTTGTTTTGGAAGTGGGTTCCTTGGTCTGTGATAATTACTCTTGGTGGGCCGAAATAAGCTATGACTTTGTCTATTAGGGATTTTGCTACTTCATTCGCATTAGCTAATTTTACTGGAGTGAGTATTATGAATTTTGTGAGCCAACATTGTACTGTGAGAATATAATGGTTGCCTAAAAGTGAAGGTTTGAGAGGGCCATAAAAATCTAGGGAAATTTTGTCAAAAGCTCGACTGGGTGTGTCACTGATCAATAACGGAAGTATAGTTTTGACTCTAACTAATTTCTTTTCTTGGCATCCTATGCATGTCGAAACAAACTGATGTACATCTGGTCTCATATTTCGCCAGTAGTAATCTGTTGCAATTTTGTTGTACGTTTTGTTAATTCCTCTGTGTCCGCCGATGGTTGCTTCATGATATTCTTTTATTAATTTGTACCTATCTTCGACAGGTGGTACTGGTTGGTTGTTTAAATATAAGATGATGGTGACGTTGACACCTTGAAAAAGCGTGTTGCATGATTCAATCAAAAAATTCCATCCTGTTAGATTTAACATGGCTAAATCTCGAACGATTGCCAAACTTTTTATTTTCTTATTTATAACTGATGTTTGAGATTTTGTACACATTTCTTAATGTTTGCTTGCAAAGGCTTTTCATTTATATGATTTTTTACGAATACTAATAATACTAAACAGTTGTGGACGTCTGTTACTTCAACGTGTCCTGTAGTAAACTGGGATAAAGTTAAGGTGTCTATGTTTATAAATTGTCTTTCTACTAAAGCTTCTACTATTTCAGAGTTAGTAATTAAATCGGTGCGCAAAAGACATGCTAGATTTTCTGAATAACGAAAGGGGTGAAGTTTGAGCTGTAACACATGTGTGAAAACTGGGCTCTCTTCATTTTCCGAGATGGCCCAAGGCGGTTTTTCGCGTGGTGGGCGGGCATTTCTAACGATGTGAGGGATGAAAGTTTTATTGAAAACTTCGTTGGACTGGTGCTGAAAGCTAAAAGAGTTGTCGTCGTTTGATGGGTGTTGATCAGCTTGAATAATATTAGAACTTGGTTGTGGATGGTTGTGAGTTGAAGAATGGTTGTTGGAGGGTGACTCTTCATTGTCATTATTATCTGTATCTCGGTTTATGAAGGATGGTTTGCTAATATTAAAATCCTGACGTTTAATATACGGTGTGAAATGGCGACCTCGTAGGTGTAGATGGATAAATTCTGCATTTGAATCAGATAAATAGTGATTGAATTGAATTTCTTTCTTGTCTGTTTCGTAGTGCACACAAATATTTTGTTTGAATGTATGTGAAAAGGTATATAAACAGTCGGCGTCGCCATACGCTGTTCGTGATTTTAAAATATTTGCTGCTTGTTTAGGGTCACCACAGTTGTTTAAAATGGGTGAATCCAATAGTTGTTTTCGTAGTTGAAATGCTGATATGTTTAATTCGCAAAGTTTGATAAGACAATAGAATAAGCAGTTACCTGGGGGGTCTGAAGGTATGTCATATGAGTGTATAAGATCAGCGTTAGGTTCGCTGCACTGTGTGCTGGTGTATCACGGGGATCAGAAACGATTGATACGATGTTTTCAACGATGTCTTCAAGAGTATCACTAATGATTGAATTTTCTTTTTCGTTAAGGTCTGGAATTGTAGGTTCGTAGTGATTATCGATTATTTCTTTGCTTCTTGTGATACGATGATTGTCAATGGGTTCAACTATTTTGTGTGGGATCATGGGAGCTTTCTTTTGTTGTGAGAAAGGTTGAGATTGATTTCCTTCAAACGGTTGATGAAAATCAGGATGTTTTTCCCATATGTTAATTTCTACTCCTTTAGTGCTGTTAGTTTCTTTATGTTTTACATCTACTAGTAACTTCATATTATCATTGCTAAATAAATTGGTCAGAGTATTGGACTTGTTTTGTTCTATGGGGTGTTGGTTGGAATTAATCGGGTAAAAGTTTTGGTGATTTGGAGAGATATCCAGTAAGTCGGAGCTAGTTTGTGTTTCACGTGTTGTGTGATCATATATTATCCTGGGTTTGTTTGCAGGATGAGTTTTGTTTGGAACTACATCATTTTGGATATTGAGCGGAGTGCTAGTAGCTTTAATATCTTTCGGAAAATTC
This sequence comes from Theocolax elegans, assembly GCA_026168455.1. NCBI lineage: Eukaryota > Metazoa > Arthropoda > Insecta > Hymenoptera > Cerocephalidae > Theocolax > Theocolax elegans. Next base: position 30,992,137 of record CM047427.1, on the reverse strand, counting down.
TTTTCCTTTCGCATGTGACATAGTTTCTGATCAGTTACAGGTTGACTTAAAATAGGTTCTAAATTTTCTATGTTTTGCGTATAGATGGGTCTTGAAGGTTTTTCTTGATGAACTGTGGGAGATGATTGAGTTTTTTTGGGTGTTTTATCATTTTTAGCTGCTAATGATTTTTCGAGGGTTTGTTGAATTCCGTCATAATCTTTTTGGATGAGTTGCAATGATTTGCCTTTTTTCAGTAGTTGTACATTTGTTAAAATGCACTGAAATTCAATGGTGTCGTAATAATCTAAATTATACAAATTTGACATGTCATCAAATATTAACCACTGTACTTGAATTTTGTTGTTATTCGGGTAAATGTTATGTCTGGCTTTACATAAAAAGAAAGAATTTTCAGTATTGCGTACTGCTAAAAATTCATTTTTTAGATATACAGGTTTGGGTGCTTCTGTTTCTGATTTATTTTCTTTGTCATGTTTTTCGTGTGCGGTTTTTAATTTTTTGGGATTTGGTGTTGAAATCGGATCTTTTATTATTATTTTCTTTTTTATTGTTTTGTCTTTGTCTTGACGTCGTCTAACAGCTCTGGTGATTCTAATTGCGTTTTCGTTTTCCTGTTTTTCAGCTAGAGCGTATAGTTCTGCTCGTGGTTTTTCTGGGTTGACTTCATTTTCCTTGATTACAGGGTTTCGGCTGAGCGCATCTGCGTGAGGGTTTTTATCGCCGGGTCTGTATATTACATTAAATTTATATCCTCGTAATGCTGTTTTTAATCGGTTAAAGCGTAAATCTGTTTTTTCACTCGTATGAAAATGGCTGAGGGGTTCGTGATCTGTGACTACGGTGAACTGTTGACCGTGAATGTAAGGTTTAAACTGTTCTTTTGCAAAAACCACTGCTAAGAGTTCTTTGTCATATGTAGGGTACAGCAGTTCGCTGCCTCTTAAACATCTTGATGCATAAGCACAAGGTTGATCTCTGCTTAAGGGGCCTTGACTCAAAATTGCGTCTATAGCATAATCTGACGCATCCGTTGTAATAATAAAAGGTTTTGTGAAATCTGGTGCTGCTAAAACGGGTTCGTTGCAAAGGGCTTCTCTTAAAAGATTAAAGGCTTGCTGTTCTTCTGGGCCGCAGTTAAAGGAATTATTTTTATGCAGTAATTTAGTTAGAGGTTTAGCTATTTTCGCGAAGTTGTTGACGAAACGTCTATAATAGTTTACAAATCCTATGAACTGCTTAACTTTTTTGGGATTCGTAGGGACTGGATAATCTTTAACAGCTTCTATTTTTTTGGGATCAGGTTTAATGATGCCGTTGCCTACTATGTGACCTAAGACTCTGGCTTCTTTTTTGAGGAATTGACATTTTTTGGGTTCTATTGTTAGGTTGGCTTTAGATAGCCTGTACATTACCCTACGAAATCTGATTCCGTGTTCTTTTAAATCTTTGGCGAAAACCATAACGTCGTCTAGGTAAATTTCTAGTTCTTTGCCTTGTAGTCCTGCTAATGCTAGGGCCATTGCTTTACTAAATGTAACTGTTGCATCTTTTAATCCCATTGCCATACGTTTATACTGAAAAGTGCCTGTTGGTCCAGAAAATTCTGTTTTGTGTGCGTCATTTGGGTCCATGAGTATTTGGTAAAACCCTCGCTTAAGATCAACGGCTGTTATATATTGGCTGGACGCTAAATTATCTAAAATATCAGCAGTAAAGGGTAGAGGGTAAAATGAACCAACGGTGATTTCATTGAGTTTACGAAAATCGGTAACTAATCTCCACTTTTGGTTGCCTTCGGCATCCGGGTGTTTAGGTATTATCCACATCGGAGAGCAGTATGGTGAATGAGATGGTTCTATGATGTCATTTTCAAGTAATTTACCTAATTCGATTTCCATTTGTTCTTTTAGGTTAATTGAGTATCTGTATTACTTAGCACGAATAGGTTTCTCTGTTACTGTTTTAATTTTGTGTGTAATGAGATGTGTTGCTGGAAGGGGTTCGCCTTCTAGTCCAAAAATGTAGGGATTGTGTTCGATTAGTGATTTGACATGATTTAATTCTTCTTCATTGCAGCCTTTGGTATCTATTAATGATAATATTTTATTGACTCTATTTTCTGTAGTACAATCATTTTGTTGTGGAGGGTCTCCTTGTTTATTTACTTGTTGATTATCACTCACTTGCGAGTCTCCGATAAATAATCTGTTAATTGTATTTAATCCATTTTGAAAATTGTCGTCCTCATCGACGTTTATGACACTATCTTCTATAGTCGTTTCACATTTTAAAATTTTTACTGCGGGTATTGGAATTTCCACGGGTTTGTTATTTGTATTGACGCATTCTGCGTATACTATACCATCGTTATTATTGGCTAAGAAGTTGCCAAACAAAATGCCAGGCTTCAGATTTTGTAACGGCACCCATCCGGTTTGGTAACATTAACATATATAATTCGACGCATCCTAGGCGGGATAACAAAACACTCATTTTTGGTAAAGGGAATTCTAGTGTTGCTTAAAACTAAACATTTATTTGCGGCAACAATAAGGCCATTATACTTAACAATAATATTCCAGCCAATAAGACCATTTGTGTCTATTGGAAAATCACTGGGTACAATGTGCAATGTGCACAAAAATCATTTAACTTAATATTTACTTTTCCGAGCGTCTTGCTCTCTCCTTCTGTTACTCCATTAATTCCCAAGGTAGTACTTGTATCGATTATAGTGTTATCCTGTATTAGGTGCTCTTTAATAATAGAAATATCCGCGCCGGAATCTGCGTAAAATCTGGCTTTGTGATTAATAAAATTGCTACTTTCTAATTCTACAATTGGTGGTTTTCTCCCTGTGGATAAAAAACGTAAGTTGATGCTTGTTCGTGAAACGACTTGTTGTTGTGAAGAAAGGGGTGTGGTTGTGTTAATATGCTCGTCCGCTGAGGATTGTGGCGAGCAAGTTATTAGTTTAAAGGCTGATTGCCTGATTCAGCATTGTTGCTGCTTTGATTATTTGAGTTGACTTGTTGATTCTGGTTATTGCTATTGGGGTTGTGATTATTATTACGTTGGTTATTGTCATTTTGATTTCTGTTTTGATTGTTATTTTGATTATAGTTATTTCTATTCTGGTTGTATTGATAGTTGTTGTTTTGATATCTATTTTGGTTATTTTGATAATTATTGTTCTGACGAAAATTGTTTTGTTGTTGATTGTTGAAACGATGGCCATTGTTATTCTGATTATTGTTGTTAAAACGAAAACCGTTGTTATTTTGATTGTTGTTATTGAATTGGTATCCATTGTTGTTGTTAAGTCGTTGACTATTGTTGAACGATTGGTTGTTGTTGTAATTGCCAAATTGTCTGTTGTTGTTGAAACGTTGGTTGTTAAAATTGTTAGATTGTCGATTCGAAGAATTCTGATTGTTCTAATTGAAAGATCTATTATTGTTAAAAGGTTGGTTATTGTTATAACGATTATTCTTTGGGCCGGTGTAACTGTTGTAGTCAAATGGGTTGTTACGTTGTTGGTTGTTCCTGTTGGCATTGTTGTTGTAATTTTGATTGAAGTTAGGGTTATTTGAGGGACGAACGTAACCTAATCTTTTGTCGACTTGTAGTGTAATACAACTGTCGGTGTCATGGCCTCTGCGGTCGCAGTACTTGCATTGTGAAGCGGGTGATTTGATGTTTTCTATTTTTGGTTTTGAGGTTGTATTCTCGCATCTTGAGATGTATCTGTTAGTCGGTGAACTGTTACCATTTGTGGTTCCGCGGCTATTGGACTTTCCGTTGTAGTTTTAATGCCTATGCGACATGCCTGTTTGCTCTCGAAATAGTTAGCTAATTGAATGGCTTGTGTAAGTGATACTGATTTTTCGCAGCGTACTAGGTAATCTAATGGTGACCTGAGACCAAACATAAATTGTTGTAGGGCTTCGCCTTCTGCGTGAAGTTTTCTCGATATTTTATCCTGCTCAGCAAAAGACTGATCTGTGTTGATAGTAATGTGAAGTTTGTTAACCAGTGATTGTACTTTGTCACCGTAAATGCTGACTGACTCGTTTGATTTTTGGTAGACGGTTTTTAATTTGGCCATAACATCATCTGTTGAACCAAAGTTGTAATAGTGAGCTGTAAGGTCTCGTAGCAGTTCTTCTATTGTGTTATAATGGGGTAATCTAGGTGCATATGTTTGTGCTGCTCGTCCTTGTAATTTGGTTGTTAATGCGATTAGTAGTGCTTTTTCAAATTCTGGTGGTTGCATGAAGACTGCGCTTCTGATAGTTGCTGCAAAAGCCTGTAATAGTTCCGGTGTTCCATCGAAGGAGGGAATTATGTGTAAAGTGTGATAAACTGCAGATGTTGAGTATGGATCAATTTGTGTTGAACTAAAATTTCGATGTGGGGAGTAAATGTGTTGCGGTGATTGGGTTATAATTTGAGCTGACGGTTGGTTTATTGTTAAATTAGTGTGAGGTTGAGTTGTGACTGAAATTGGTTGAAAGGCTGAGTTGCCGAATGGTAGTGTAATATTAGCTTGATTTTGTGTATGTTGAGTGACTTGAGGGATTAATGGTTGACTTGGTGCAGTGGTAGTTGGTGGTTGTTGTTGAAAAGAAGTAGCAGTTTGTTGCGTTGATCCGAAATGAAAAATTGGAAGTTGATGATTGTGAATTTTATTATGTTGATTTTGTTGAGATTTTTGGCCATAATTTGGTTGAGTTGGTGCTGACGTATTGTTGAATTGATGGTTTGTAGTTGGAGTGTTTGTAATAAGGGGTTTATCGGTTTTGTTAGGTGACTGTCTTTGAGATTGGGTTGTTTGAACGCAAGAAGATGAAAGTTGATTTAGTGATTTATTGAAAACATCTTGTGGTATTAAAACGAAATTTGCTGCTGTTGCTGCTGCCCAGAGGTCAATAAACGGTGTCTTGCGTTTGGTTGGAGATGTGGCAGTAGATTGATTGTCTGTGTGGATCGACTTCAGTACATCTGTACGTGATTGTAGATTGGAAATATTGCTCAATTCTGTGTGGGTGGCCGAGGCAACAGTAGTATATGGTTTAGTGAAGTTTGTTTGCTTGCGTTGAGTAACTATTGGTGATGTTGGTGAACGATTAGGGCTTCTGTTTGTTGTTATTGGTGGGGTGGATGGTTGAAAGAGTTGAGGAGTTCGTAGTTGAAAATTTTGTTGTGAAGCTTGAATATAATCTTGTGTTGGCATTTGCAGTTTTGTAGAGTGATGAACATGTGTAGGTTTAATAATAATCTCTGTTTTGGGAGTGGGTGTATGAATTTTTATAACTTGTACGTCTTCTGTATCTGTGGGGTCGGATTCTGAGTTGGATTATGGTTCATTGTGGTTTTCCGGGTGTAATTGTCTCAATTGTCGAAATGCTGACACTTCCAATGCTGCGATAGCACGTTTAAACTCTGACTGAGATGACAGGCGTTGGCTTTGAAAATAGTCTACAATATTCTGAATTTTTGATTGCGTATTCTTGTGCTGATTTATGTTGACGAATGTTAAGTGCTTCTTCTAAAAATGGGCTATTGCGAGGGAGTGCGCCAGGGTCGCTTTTGCTGGTCATTAAGCTACCGGAGCTGTCTGAACGTAGTAGGGGGTGGTGATCTGACATGTTTGTAGTGTGTGATTGTTTGAATATTAATGGAACTTTTGTCAATGAATGTATTATTTGATGTATAAATACTTGTTGATTTGAGTTTGTTGAATGTTCCGAGCAATATCTTCTCTTTATGTGTGTAGGGTTGCACTGGGGTTGTGCAAATACTGACTAATCTTAAATTGTAAGAAGCAATTCTTTTTTGTTTGATTGTTTGGTTATTTTAAGCTTTCTTTTATGAGAGTTCCTTCTTATTGCGGTAACCGCCTAAATGTGTATATGCTAGCTTACGTAATATGTACGAGGACAGTGCGTGTGTTAGGGTTTGTTTATAGGGTATCGATTGCTGAATAAAAGTAATAGTTCTAAAAGATTAAAAAAAAATGTTGATGTACATATGATCTCTGTTGACTTAGTAAAGTAGTTTTTTTTTGGAAATACAAGTTACTGTGTTGTAACAATGTATGTTTGTATAAATTAAAAAAACCACTAAGGGGGTTGCAAAAAGAAAAAAAAATTTGAAAAAAGGGTAAAAGGTGTAAAATTTTATAGGACGAATAAAATTTGAAAAGTTCAGAGAAATGCTAATAATAGATGAAAGTCAAGTTCAATGAATAAAAATTAAGTTCGATTATGTCAAAAGTCAAGTTCATGGATAAAGGGTCAAGTTCAAGTACAAAAAGGTCAAGTTCGAGATTAAAAGGGCAAATTCGGTATATAAAAGGATAATATCAAGTATAAAAGGTCACGCTCAATTATAAAAAAGTTGAGTTCGAGTATAAAAAAACCAAGTTCAGTATGTCAAAGGTCAAGTTCAAATATAAAAAATTAAGTTCAGTATGTCAAAGGTCAAGTTCAAATATAAAATGTCAAGTTCAAATATAAAAAGGTCAAGTTCAAATATAAAACGTTAAGTTCAAGTATAAAACGTCAAGTTCAATATACCAACGTAACATAAGATTGTAGAATTAGACTAAAAAATGTAAGGAGATGTATTGAAATGTAAGTACATTTATATTGTATAATATGTGCAATACAGATGCGAGATTTTGCATTTTTCTGATGTGTATGTAATTTTCATTATTACTTAGTCTCTCAAAATTGATTCACAACAAAAAATTGTAATGGTTTTTGTTGAATGAAAGAGAATTGAAAAAAAAAAACTAAAAACGCTGAATCGGGATGCTTACATCCAGTTGGATGGTGATTCTGGACATGCAGAATGGTGAATCGGGACATATATGAATTTCTCTCACACCTAATGTATGTATTATGCTACATTCATGAAATGAACAAATACGAATTTGCTTAATGAATTAAACTCAATTTGTTTTTTTTTTTTTGCATATTGTATTATCTAAATATATTCGATTCGGCTATAAATTAACGATATCAACCTTACGTTAAATATTTGATTCGTGTTATGATGCTATTTAAAATTCTGTTTATTTCTTGTTTCTGCATCGAAATTTCTAACAAAAAGAGGAAAGTTGGACAGCATGATCGAAATTTAATTTAATTTAAAAAAATTTAGATGTTTTATCTTAGTGAACTTAAGACTGAAACGTGTAAAATTATTGTGCAGTTTTATTTGTTTATTGATAAGCTATTAAAGTTAACTGCTTATTTTTTGATATTTTTTTTGTTATTTTCACGGTATCGATATAAAAGTTTGTATGTACGTTCATTATGTGGTTTCAGTTAAGTTTATATTGTTATTGAAGTATATTGTTTGTTTGAACTCAATAAGTAGTTTTTAATATTAAACTCGTATATCATTGATTAATCTAAATTTTTTTAATGCTTTTAGTTATGGGTTTTGTTGAAATGATTAAATATTAAGTTATAATTATCTAAAGAGTAAGAAAACAATTTTATTTTTAGTAAACAACGATGTATGTAAATCAAATGTATATTTGTTTTGATATTCATTTTATTGAAATTGTTTGTAAAATTTTTAAAATGTTGTTTTGGTGAAATTGGGAGAGAAAAAAAAGGGATTTTTGGCGATGAGTGCGGTCCTTCGGACGCATACATGCGAGCCGACGACTCGCACTCACTACACATTTGGATAGGTAGAATAGTAAAATTTTTGGGGAAGTTTGTATAAAGAAAAATTGGGAAAACTTCAGGTAGTCTGGGATGGGTGACACGTCACTGTCCGCCGCACACATATATGTTGTATACTTATAAAACTAGGGTTGGGACGCTTGTTGCCGACGGTGTCATAAAATAACATCGTGCGATGATCCGACGAAACTGGGATATTGGCATGTAAAAGCGCGCATTATGGTAATTGTAATATGTTTTGATTTGGTGTGATTGCATTTTTTTTGACAGAATGACTTTTTGGGAAGACAAGCGCAAACATTTAATGATTTGAAAAAATACATGCAATAATAATAATGAATTAAAATTTTAAGTTTGACAATTAAAAAAAAATTGCTTGTATAAAGTATTGTGATTTTAAATTGTAAAGTAGTTTAAAATAAATATGTTTGATTATTTTGATAAAATATCACTTTTCTCGGTAAAAAGAAAATAACAAACAAAATTATATGTGTGTTTAAAGTGAAAGTTTGAAGTTAAAAAAGGACCAATCTTTTGCTTGGTAATTTTTTTATTTTATTTTTTTTATTTAAGCGGTTAATATGCGTAAGAAGGGACTACGGTAATTTAAATTATCATTGTATAAATTTAACCCCCCTGCGTACGCGTAATATACAAATCACGTATATTTTGGACGAGATATCTCGGGATACTGCGCCAGGGGGTTAATCTAAGAAAATAGTAAAATCATACCTTGTATTTTGTAGGAGTTTGTGTATTTAATAGTTAATGAAAATCCAATTTGAAAAATTTTGTTATTTGTTTATGTACCATTAATGACCACAAATTTTGATTGATTGTTTGGATCCAATTTTCCAATTTGATTTGTAATTATTGTTGGTTTTGATTGATTTAATTTTCGATATGATAAATAACTGATTTGGTCGAAAGATGAATGAAGTAATTTTTCCAAAAATGAAAAATATGTTTGATTTTGGTTAATAATAATGTGATTTTCTGGTGTAACAAATAACTGTAACTTATTTATCGTTGGTAATTACAAACTGATTCGATGCACTAGTACTTTTCACTTGAGCCGGGAAAATAATTGAGATGAAAATACGAAAATTCGAACTTTTCAGTGAAAACTTAAAAAAAAACCGCGGTGCCGGTCGTAGACCACCGATGCCACCAATGTAACGTGGGTGACTCGCTTCGAGGGCACTCGTGAACTTTGAATAAAAGTAACAACTTGTATAGGTATAGATTCTTTATTGAGAGGACAACACGTCCTCCTAATTACTCGTACAATTCTCGACTGACCGGCGGGAGCAGCCGCTGCGTCGTTGGAGACGCTTGTAAAAAAGCGTTGAAGGGGTAATTTCGGGGGAAGGTGCTTAGTTTGCATTGCACTGGGCCTAACGGTCCATGGAGTGCACAAGTCGCACGGTTCGTTATCGCGTCTCTTGGTAGCGAGACGTCGCCACCAAGACGCGTAGTTTCGTTATCGCGCACGGTTTCGGGTGACTCGAGGCGACGAAGTCGCGAGAACGATCTACGACGTTCGTTCCCCTGACAATAAATATGTTGCAAAGAATTATTTATTTATTTATTTATTATTTATTTCCTAAATAAACCACTAATATTTATATTTTTAAAATCTTTTTTTTAAACAATTTTTAAATATTTCTAACTGTAAATGATAATTAACTACATATTGATTTCGTATCTTTTTTTATTACAAAATTTTCTATAACTTTGATTTGTTTAATAAATAATAAATAAAAAGCATAATTTTTGTACATTTGAATAAATTGTTATAAATCATCACTAATTGTACATATTTATAGAAGCCAAAGCCACTTTAGAAATTCAAATTTCGTGCCAAAAACGTAATCGATTATTCCGTGTTTATTGTTAAAGTAATTATTTTAAATAAAAAAAAAGAGTTGTAAATAATTAGTTTTACAATAAACGCGGAATAATCAATTACATTTTTGGCGCGTAATTTGAATTTCTAAAGTGGCTTTGGCGTCCCCTTAAATCTATATGAAATGAAAAATGTTTACAACTTATTATAAATTAATATTTAAAACAGAATTTCTTGAAATAATTAGTCATTGGACTCTTCTAGTGGTTGAGTGAATCTTCGTTGAGATATTCTGTATCAAAATCATTTGAATTCCAAGACACATTTAAGTCACTGGGTTCATTAGACTCATCTATCTTAGAATCAATTTCATCGTTGGGCTCTTCGAACTTATTAGACAGTTGCATGGCATTTGGATCATTAATTCCAGTCGTTTGTTGCTTTGATTGTTGATCTGTTAAAGATTTACCATTTCTCCAATCATTGTATTTATATTAATATTCAATGTATGAAATCCTTTTGAAATTTCTGTTTGTATGTTTTTACATGCTTCCATCAGCATTGTTACGCGAGCTTCAATTATTTCTTTTTGTATCGATGAATCAGACACATAAATAAGCAGATATATTTTTAAATAATAAATATTAAAACATACCTTGCATGTTAACAGTTCTAAAAGGATTATTACTTTCTTCTTGAATCTTAAGTCTTAAAAGAGACTTTGTTTTTTGTTTCTTTTCTTATACTTTCAAACAATGAAGTGGGATTTATAGCAGCATCTTTATTGTGTAAATATGAAATTGGTTTTTCATCTTCTTCATCACTGTCATTATCATCATCATCTGAAATTGTAACTTCTACAGTCGACGCAGGAAGAATTTTACTTTTATTACAAGTAGATTTTTTTAAATTGAATCCATAGAGAGACTTTGACTTTTATTTGTAAATAGATTTGTTGATGATCCTGTTTTACACCACAAGAATTTTGCTTCCAAGGTGTGTTTAAAAAACGTTTTAATGATGGAGGAGAATGTGTCTCTTCTTTTCGTAAATCTGGAGGTGATATAATGTTATTGATTCATTAGGACGTCTTTTTGTTATCATGTTGGACATATAAGAATCATTTTCATCCACTTCGTCTATAAAAGACGTAGATGCTTTGGGAATAAAAAGTATTTTCTTAGTTGAACTAGAATAAAATCATCATTCATCTCAATACAGTTTTGCTTGGTAGATAAGGATTTCTCTTACCTTACAGAATTTTTTTCACCTACAGCTAACAAAATTCTTTTATCTTGATCCGTGAGCGGTTGCATTCTTTTATAAGAAAGGTAGTCATTTTTTCTTTCTCTCGCTGTACTTATTTGGTCTTTCCAAGTCTATAACAAAATAACCATAAAACTTACCAGTAAGTAAATAACGGAATAAATAAATAATAAAATCAATATAAACTTTAAACCGTGAACAATTTTACTTACTCTTTGCCAAGACTCAACACTTCTATCTTGTCCTGTGATGGAATTTAAATCAGTTGCTAATTCAGTCCATTGTTGATCATACAATACAGAATCTATAATTATACCTTTAGCAAAACTTGGATTTCGCTCCATAAAGGCAGTTAAAAAATTTAGTTGACCCTTGTTCGATCTTGTTCTTTGTCTTTCACTAAAGCATAAAAAATTAATTTTTATTGGCAAAAATCTTAAAATAATATAATTTTATATATAATTTATATACAGGGTGATTCAGAAACAATTCAACATTTTTATACCATCGTGTTTAGCGTAAAAAATTACGGTTAGGGAAATTAGTCCGACGAATTTTCCGGCACTTTTAAAATTCTCAATTTTAGAACAGGTAAAATCATAGTCGAGCGCCGGCCCTGGCCATTCGGCACGGCTGGGTCATGCGGTAAGGAGTGGGGAGGCCGTTGCTAAGGCGCTCGATAAGCACTATCGATTAACGCATCGATTGCCGTGCAAACTACACCGATAGAAAAACGGAACAGAGGCCGTACTTTCGCCAACCATTTGAAATCTTATTTGAAACAGTCACAAAGTTTTCCTTGTGGACAAATAAATACTATTGCCATGATTCGCGACGTATTGGTAATAAGTTATTAATTTTTAAACATATTCTTTGATCAATATGTTTATCATATAATGGCAGTATATCGCCAATACATTGGACATACATTGGCAATATATTGATAATACTTTGCCAACATATTGGCAATATATTGGCAATATATTGACAATACATTGGCAACATATTGGCAATATATTGATAATACAAATAATAAATACTTAACGAAATACACCTTTAACTGCAAGATTTAAGCCAGACTTTAAGCCATATTTTCACAAACACTTTCAGACATACATACAGCCATACAATTAGCCATACTAAAAGATCAACTTTTCATTCCTTGTAACTACCCTCTGTATTGGTTGGTACAAAAAGCCAACTTAAGAAAAATCATGGAAGGACAGATATTTTAGATAAGAAAATAACATGAAAATGTCTATTTCTCGATAAAAATAAAGCACATTTCATCCCTTATATCTACCCTTCTGTATTTTGTTGGTAGATAAAACTTCTCACACAGGTTTATGCTACTAATGCAATAATGAGAAGACGCTTTAAAGCAATCAACGAAAAACAGATATTTTAGATTAACAAAATAGCATATGAAAATATCTATTTCTTGTTAAAAAAAAAGCACTTTTCATCCCTTATAACTACCCTTCTGTATTTCGTTGGTCGATGAAACATTTTACACAGATTTGTGCTACGAATACAAGTACGAGAAGACGACTTCAAAATATCAACGAATGGCAAACACCTTTATGTAACAAATAATCTTTAAAAATGTCTAATTTCAATAAAAAAAAGCATTTTTCATGTCTTATAACTACCCTCGTGTCTTTAGGTGGTTGATAAAACTTCTCACACAGGTTTGTGCTTCTAATGCAAGAACGAGAAGATGATTAAAAGCAATCAACGAAAGACAGATATTTTAGAATAACAAAATAGCATATGAAAATATCTATTTCTCGTCAAAAAGTAGTGGTAGTTGTAAGGGATAAAAATTGTGATTTTTATCGAAAAATAGACATTCTCATAGGTTATTTTGTTATTTAAAGTCCTCTGCCCTTTATTGATTTTTTTAAATAGTCTTTTTGTACTAGAATTCTTAGCACGAACCCGTGTGAGAAGTTTTATCTACCAACAAAATACAGGAGGGTAGTTATAAGGGATGAAACGTGCTTCTTTTTTATCGAGAAATAGACATTTTCATGTTATTTTCTTATCTAAAATATCTGTCCTTCCATGGTTTTTCTTAAGTCGGCTTTTCGTACCAACCAATACAGAGGGTAGTTACGAGGAATGAAAAGTTGATCTTTTAGTATGGCTAATTGTATGGCTGTATGTATGTCTGAAAGTGTTTGTGAAAATATGGCTTAAAGTCTGGCTTAAATCTTGCAGTTAAAGGTGTATTTCGTTAAGTATTTATTATTTGTATTATCAATATATTGCCAATATATGTTGCCAATGTATTGTCAATATATTGCCAATATATTGCCAATATGTTGGCAAAGTATTATCAATATATTGCCAATGTATTTCCAATATATTTGCGATATACTGCCATTATATGATAAACATATTGATCACAGAATATGTTTAAAAATTAATAACTTATTACCAATACGTCGCGAATCATGGCAATAGTATTTATTTGTCCACAAGAAAAAACTGTTTAATGATTCAAATAAAATTTCAAATGGTTGGCGAAAGTACGGCCTCTGTTCCGTTTTTCTATCCGTTCTAAAATCGAGAATTTTCAAAATGCCAGAAAATTCGTCGGACTAATTTCCCTAATTTTAATTTTTTACGCTAGAAATGTTGTATTGTTTCTGAATCACCCTGTATAATTTATATATAATTATATATATAATACTCAATATAGTTTTTATTGAGTAACACAAATTGGCTCGGAAAGACCGAATAATATATACTTTCTAATAAACACGTGCACGAGCGATTTAGAGTCAAAATTTAAAAAATATAATTTTATATTGAAAAACAAAAATTTGAACAAAGTAATTAGAAAAATAAGGAAGATAAATTTGCATGTAAACTGTTACAGCCGTTTATAGGTTACATTTTTTATTAAAAACAATTTAACCAAATTTGAGTATATTTTATTACATAAAATAAGCGAGACTTTTGTTCATTAAAACTATATATATCTACTTACGTATTTTTTGACATTTTCCTTTACACTTTATTAATACAAAAATACTTTTACAATTTATTTATTATACACGTGGAAAGAGTGATAAACATTGCTTTAAACAATATGTATCTCCATAAGTGATAAAAGCATTGGATATTGTTTACAATAAATTTGAGGTTAGAAATTTGAAAATTCTTAAATTGTTCTATTATTTAGTCAAATATTTTTTTTTATATTGAACAATCTAGAAAATAATATATTAACACTCTTAATGTTATTATTATTTTCATTATTAGTTAATATATTACTCAATTTTTTGTGTGTTTAATTTGTTATTATGTATAACATTTTGAAACATTTAAAAAAAAGCAATTTTATTTACCTTTCACAGTTTAAAGTTTCTTTGGATAGTTTTTCTGAATTGTATTTGTGTTTGACATCTTTGCCAGGTATCGTTTCTTTATTCCTATTGAAAGATGTAAAAAATTTACATCTTTCATTTGGCGAGAAACTCTGAATGTCTGAAATAAGAAGTATTATTATTATTTTTGCACATTATTTATTTTCTTTGAGTTGTTTAAAAATATGTAGAAATTATTACGTTAAAATGAACCTTATTACCTGCAATATTATAAGTCAACTTCTTGTTACGTAAACCCAGTTCTGGAACAATATTCAATCCAACTCCATACTCTCCAAATATGGCACAAATACGTTCATCAAAATCACTCAAAGAAATGATGTTACCTTCATTGTCCGTTCTTCTTAATGAGGTAAGGTATTGTGCTTTTTTTTCCAACACTGTTGAATGAAACACCAGTGAAAATAATGACAAAGATATATTTAGTTTAAACAGTATATTTTTTTATATTTTACTTATTTACTTTGAGGATCAGTGGGAAACTTCTTTGTTTATATGTTTTGCATTCCACGCATATTTTTCAATGTTTTTATTGCAGACTTGACTAGAGGGCATGGCTTGGAGTTAATAACTTTTTCAGAAAAGAAAAGCTTTTTAAACAAAATATTACAAAACCTTTTATGTTTTGAAATATATGTGTCTAGGTGCGTTTATGTTGTAGATGCATATGTGTGTATACTTGAAAAATAAATATATAAATGTTTCATTATTATATTAAAATATTCATTAATATTTATATAAATAGGAACTAAATTATTTGAACTTTGGAATAGAACTATAATATTAAGCATTACTCACTTTTTCCCATTGAAACTCAGTTTTGTATGATGGTTCCAAATCATTAAGTTGTTTGCTTCATTTTGCCCACATCAATTTTTATTTTATGTGTCCTGATGCTCCTAAAGCCATTATTTGTCCTAGAGCAAGCTCGATTCAATGTGCTAGTTATAATTTAATATACAATTTAATATGTATTATTTATATATATGGGGTATTCCACGTGAAGTGGTCCGATCAAAATTTTAAAATGCACCAAATTTTGGATACACATTGCAAATGTTTTTCAGAATACAGAAAAAAATTTTTAGATACTGGAATCTATTTGCTCAAAAGTTATTCTAATCTCAAAAAGTGATTTTTTTCTAGTTTTTTTTCAACACCAGCTGGGTTTACCGCTATTTAACTCAAAATCTATCAACTTTTACTATAAAACATTATATATAACATTCGTTGCTAACTATGTCTAGAATTTATCCTTCTGGGTTAGAATTTCTAATCTCAAGGTTACCCCAATAACCAAAAGAGTACATTTACAGCAACTTGATGTCAATCTGCGACCGCATTTGTAAAATCGTTGCAACTTGAATACAAGTTGACATCAAATTGCCGTCAAGTTGTGACATTGTGTTATTGGGGTAATGTTACATAAACTACATGTCAATATTCAACTTAAAAATTGTGTAAGTGCGCCACAATTGATTTTTTTATCCAAAAGTCTAAAAAAAAGCTTGAAGCAATACCTTTCAAATGGTCTGTAGCATTTTTGGGGCCTTCAATTCTGTAAAAAGTTATGATAATTTAAAGAAACTCGAAATTTTTTTAAAAATTTAAATGGGAATTACCATGTTAATTTTTGTGAATTTTATGTCTTTCTTTAAATTATCATAACTATTTACAGAATTGAAGGCCCCAAAAATGCTACAGACCATTTGAAAGGTATTGCTTCAAGCTTTTTTTTAGACTTTTGGATAAAAAAATCAATTTGGGCACATACACTATTTTTAAGTTGAATATTGACATGTAGTTTATGTAATATTAACCTTGAGATTAGAAATTCTAACCCAGAAGGATAAATTCTAGACATAGTTAGCAACGAATGTTATATATAATGTTTTATAGTAAAAGTTGATAGATTTTGAGTTAAATAGCTGTAAACCCAGCTGGTGTTGAAAAAAACTAGAAAAATTCACTTTTTGAGGTTAGAATAACTTTTGAGCAAATAGATTCCAGTACCTAAAAATTTTTTTCTGTATTCTGAAAAACATTTGCAATGTGTACCCAAAATTTGGTGAATTTTAAAATTTTGATCGGACCACTTCACGTGGAATACCCCATATATATATATATATATATATATATATATATATTATATATATATATATATATACACACACAATATAAATCCTTTCACATAAATGTATTTAATAAACTGTATGGTATACTTACGTTTGAACCGACATGAATCCCTTTTCAAGTAAACATTATTTTTCGGAGCATGTGCGTTCATGTATAGGTATACGAAAACTGACGAAAGCTTCTTGTGCTCCCCTCCTCCTTCTTCGCAAGACAGTATACGCCATTCTACGCGGTTTAGTGCGGTTTATTAACCTTGAAAAGAGCATGTTGACAGTATATACGCGCACGATTCCGTATACAGTCAACGAAGAATTTTCATTGGTACAGTTCTTTTATTTTCTTTTAGAGTGTTCAAACAAATTTTTTTTATTCTTTGAAAGTTACAAAAATGTTTAAGTAAAATAGTTAAAATAACGCTTCATATTTTTATATTGACAGAACCAGCGAGTGCGACATTAAGTTAATTACAGATAGACTTGCTCTCGTTGTATCAAGTACAATTTAGACTGAATGTAAATACTTCAATTTTACTAGATGCCCTTAATGGTATTAAAATAATACTCAAATGTACATATGTACAATAACTGATAAGGATCCTCTAAAAGAATTTTATACATGCGTATAATAGAAAAAAGAAATTGGAAACATGTGACAACAGTGATTACTCCATGACTAGAAACTGAGAATTACCCAAAATTATTAGGTATTTTTAAATAATTATGATAAAAATATATTAAATTTTTTAATACATAACATGTTTTTATTATTTTATTTTTAGCGATACAGATTTAGGTGTGCATGCATATGGGCCAAATCTCCCAAACTTTTTTTTTGTGTCACTCACTGATTTAGCAGCTTTAAAATGTGTTTAACCTCTTTGTACCAGTTTCAATTTATAGTTCTATACTCTATCTATACGGTTAAAGCTCAATAGATACTTTGTCAAACTCCTTTGTCTCAAATTGATGTTTCAATAATTGAAAAATGTAAGAAAAATGATAAAATATCGTGTCACTTGTAAAAAATAATTTATTATGGTTACTGTAAAATTTGGAGCATTGCTTGGAAATGGTTGAAACTTTAAACAAGTATTCTATTTTAATAGTGCATCAAAAAAGTCTTTGCTGTTTATCCTCTTCCTTGTTCCTTACCCTCTTAATGCGTATTTGCTCTTATTAAGTATCTTGTTTACAGCTGTATCTTGGTTGGCGTTGGAGGTTCTCCTGCTTACTGCCTGGATACTGCTTCTTCGCCTTGGCTGCTGTCCTGTGAGGCTTCGGAGAGTCCTGGAGGCTTCCTGGTGATCGCCTCCCTTAGAGTATCCTGCCTGCAGTGTCAGACTCGGAGGAGCCCACCTGATAATCTGAGCTCGCCCAAGGTCCTCATCGCCAGGACCACCTCAGTGTTTGTGTGTCGTGCTTGGGAAAGGGTTTTTAGTATGTGAGGGTAGGCAGGATTTAGCTGATGTGCGGGTAGGTAGCTAGGGAAAGGTATATGGGTGGGTAGGTGTAGCTAGGGACTCGTATATCTTGTACGAGTAGGTAGGTGTTCGCCAGGGGTTCTATCGCTCGTTCTTGACATGTGCATAGCACATTGTCACAACTCAGATTTCGACAGTTTATTTCTAAAGGGAACGGATCAAGTCCTATAGCTGAAAGTGACAAGTATGGAAAAAGGCAATGCTTCATTATCGTTGGCAGGTGTCGCTGACGTAACAGAAGTAGAGTGCACACAATTGCGCGAACTGCTAGACCGAGTGTTGTCCACAACTTTGCCAAAGATCGGCCGTTCTTACGATGTCGAACATATAATCGATGTCGGATCAGCCAGGCCGATCAAACAGAGGTACCATTCTCTGATAAGATTCGAGAGGAAATGCAACGTCATTTTCGCGAGATGCTCGAGACTGGCGTTATCGAAAAGCGGTTGGTCCAGCCTCGTGGTGATGGCGAAGAAGGGTGAGAATGCTAGGCCTTTTTGCATTGATTTTAGGAAAGTCAACGTTTTGACGAAACCTGGTGCATATCCTTTGCCATATGGGCAAATCTCCCTAACTTTTTTTTTCTATCACTCACTGATTTAGCAGCTTTAAAATGTGTTTAACCTCTTTGTACCAGTTTCAATTTATAGTTATATACTCCATGTATACGGTTAAAGCTCAATAGATACTTTGTCAAACTCCTTTGTCTCAAAATGATGCTGCAATAATTAAAAAATGTAAGAAAAATGATGAAATATCTTGTCACTTGGAACAAATAATTTATTATGGTTACTGTAAAATTTGGAGCATTGCTTGGAAATGGTTGAAACTTTAAACAACTATTCTATTTTTATAGTGCATCAAAAAAGTCTTCCATATTTTGAAGTGCTCCCTTCCAATAAAAAGTTTCAATAGTTTGAAATTGTGTCACTGGAATTTCACTAAATTTTAAAATTATCATATTTTTCTTTCTATTGACTGGAGCATTTTCGAAATCAGCAAATAACCAAATTCTACATTTAGTAGATGTAAAAAGAAATAGATTGAGGTGTAGTGCAAGTATGTGCTTGCAAAAATGAAATAGAAAATAAAATTTAAGTAAAAGAATTCATGCGAAAATCGTCGAAAAATTTATAGCAATGTGACTTTGGAAGACTGTCATATTTTTTCTGTATACAGCACATCAAAATAGTAAAAAATCTCTTAAAGAACATATTAAATCCAACAATCTGTCAAATTTGCAGAGTTTTTTTATTAATGCTCCAAAAGTTATACAGCAATGTAAACAATTTATTTTAAGAAGGGCTGATTTAAAAAAATTAACTAAAATTAATTAAAACATGAATAAATTACAAATTGGATTTTCTGTGACAAGTAGAATACATCTTCATTGAAATTTCAATAAAATTTAGTATTATTTCCCCAAACTATCGGCCGAAATCGTACGCGTTTACTAGAATTCACGGAACCGACCGATGTTTACTAACAGATAGACTTAACTTGATAGCACGGTTTACATGTAAATTTTCGTATGAGAAAAGGGAGGGGAGGGAAATTTAGAGCCCACACAGCATGAAAGATTGCAGCAAGCATGCAGCAAGATCCATGAAAGATTCGGAATCTATCAGAAAGCTTTCATGAAATACTGTTGCAAACTAAAAATGTCCGGGGCACATTGACGGCTACAAGCTTCCCCGGAATATTGTAGGAATCTTACAAGAAATATTGCGGGAATATTTCTAGGAAGCTTCCTACAAGTTTCCAGGCAGTTATCGGAAAGTTTTCTAAACCCTTCAGGAAGCTTTCATGAAAACTTTATGCAAGCATCTAGCGGGAGATTTCCGCAAGAATTCTTGATAAGATGTATAAAGCTTTTAATAAATCTTGCAGAAGTCTTTCAAGAATCCTTACGAAAATCTTTTAGAAACAATACGTTCAATTTAATAAACAGTAAAAACGAAATTTTATTATTAAAAAAAATTGTAAAACATTTTTTATATTTATACATGACATTTTATACATATATTAATTATTTAAAATTTGTTACATAATTATTTAACACAAATCGTAAAGAAAATTATAACCTACAGCGGGAAACGAACCCCGGACGCACGCATGAAAAGTAAACGCTCTAACCACTACGCTATATTGCAACGCTTGCAAGGCTACTTTTAGAACTTGTATATAATGATCAATCCATTTAAGTGAATATAATTACTAATATTGTAATTATTTAATTATTTAATCAATAGTAAATTAAACTTAAATATTAATGAAAGCATTTAGTAAATAAATATTAATGTTCTTGCATTTCAAATTGTATTAATTTAAATAATACTTAAAAATTATTTTTCAATTCGAAAGATCGTCTTATTTATATAGTTATCATTTTATCGTTATTTTTAATCAAATATATTCTCTAAAGGATTTACCGTAATATATAATGTCATGGAAAATATTAACTAACTAGTGAGGGATCGCAAGCTTTCGTGAAAGGCAGCTGATAGATTGCAACAATCTTTCTGACCACACTCAAAAAAGTTTCCTTACGCATTCCCGACGCATTATGCACAAATGTTTTACAAAAGATTGCGCCAATAAACAGTACCCATACTTTGTAGAATGCTTGCGTACAATCTTCCAGCAAGATTCCAATGCAATTTTTGTAAAAGGGCAAAATACAATATTTTCGGCAAGCCTGCAAGTTTTCGGAAAACCACACGGAAGCTGCAGTGAAACATAAAATTAGTGTTGCATGAAAGCTTGATGAAGTAGAGCCATAATTATTGCAGAAATGTAACTGACAATGTTTCGAGAAAGATAGCTAGTCCATGCTAAAAAGTGTTTCGTTACGCATGGCACAACAAGCATCCAGAAGCTTATCTTTAAAGGGTGCAGCAACGTGTCAAGGAATATTCCCGATGATTTATGCAAAAATGTTTCACGAAAGATTACGGCAATAAACAGTACCTGCTTTGTAGAAACCTTACGTAAAAGCTACAAGAAAGATTCCAATGCAGTTTTTGTGAAAGATAAAAATACAATATATCTGGCAAGCTTCTTGCAAGTTTTCGGAAAACCATACAAAAGACGCAGTAGAACATAAAATTAAGCTTGCATGAAAGCTTCCTGAAATATTGCCGCAAATATTGCTGCAACGTAACTAGCAATCTTTCAAGAAAGACTGCTGGATAGATTGCTGTAACCTTTCAAGCCACGGTTAAAAAAGTTTCGATATGCATAGCGCAACAAGCTTTCAAAAGATTATCCTGGAAGATTGCAACTACCTGTTGAGGAATATTCTCATTAAATTATGTAAAAATATTTCACGAAAAGTGCAGCAATGAACAGTACCTGCTTCGTAGAAAGCTTGCGTAAAAGCTTCTAGCAAGTTTTCGGAAAACCACACTGTAAGTCACAGTGAAACATAAAACTAGACTTGCATCAAAACTTGCTAAAATATTACCGCAAATATTGCAGAAATGTAACTGCCCAATTAAAAAAAATTAGTATGGTTTATGTACCAAATTAATACAAAATTTTGCGCAAAGTAAGTACAAAATCAGTTTTATAATTGTACCAAATCAATACGAAATAATACTTTATCAAACAAAATGAGGGGTAGGGTGGTAAAAGGGCCTAACTCAATAGTATAGTTTTTGGAAAATTAAAAATTACAGTATAACTATGCATCAGCTTTATAAAACGATGTGATATTGTAAAATGTTATAATAAATACTATTTGTTGTAAAAGTTTTGAGTGCTATTTTTCAGTTACAGATTTATAATAAAAAAATATTAAATATTTAAAAAATCGAGTTAGGCTCTTTATTGCCGATATCGAATAAATAACAGAAGCTTTATGATGAATAAATCACTTGAAAAACATTTAATTACTTAACATACATTTCTTATTAAATTTTGCTTACCAAACATAACCTATAAAAATATTATTTTATGATTTTTCATGAGAATCTACAACTTTTTAATTTTAAAACAATTATCTTTTGATACAGTGTGCCTAAAAACACATTTCACGCATTGCTCTTCTTTAAAAAATCTCATTTACGCCCACGGTATTGTACGTCAGGAGGGTTATACTCGTCCTGTGCATGTATCCAATGCACAGGAAATCTCCACACCGCTGCGATCAGCTGTCTCACCATACAGCTGGTAAATCGGTAAAATTACCTTTCGGGACGACCGGAGCTAGCCTCAAGCTCCGAGTGACGTTGTTGGCCATGTGTACAATGTATGCACTTACTTAGTACACACTGATTCTTCCTCGATACTCGTGCTCGGCTCCTCAGATATGTGTCGTGCAAAGCAATGCACGACACCCGCCAGGCATGGCAGTATTCGCCTTCGGGGATAGGGAGTGATCGCAGGTTAACTAAATATTACTCGAAATTAGAGATAATGAGTTAATTTATTATATAAAATGCAAAGGTGAAAGATACTACAATAGCCAAGGCAAGGTCAAAAACTTGACTCAAAACAATTAAAGCTATTCGCGTAATCTATAAAAACATAAAATACACGGTTGTGTATGCGTGTGTGCGCCCGCCGCAATATACGTATCGAGACACGCCGTCTCGATCTACTCGGAGAACGCGGTTAGGTTTGCCAGGTACGAGATACCTGGCTTCGCAGTAAATTACGCCAATCGTAATCGCGCCGGAGTGTGAAGCACTCCGGTTTGCCGTATGCGTGATTTATTGAGCGAGAGAGAGTGTCGCGACGAGAGCGGCTAACCTCTCGTATGGTTTACGTGTCGGGATACCGCGCGTATCCCGTCGCCGATCTTTGCTCGCGTACCGATATGAACAAGTACGGCGCCGCCTGGCCAGGACTTACTTGTATACGATCGGGACCTAGCGAACTGCGTCCTTCGTTCTCTCTCTACCTCGTGGACTCTCTGCTTCGTCCTCCGTCTATCTATCTATCTCTCTCTCTCTTTCTCGCCTTCGACTTCTCGTTCGGGAGTTGACACGTTACGGGATTCTTACGGTCGCGTCTTCCTGTCTCTCTCATCGACGAGACGATACTGCCGGTGTGTCGTGCACGCCGGCTCTCCGACGCGCTCGCGCATGTGCCTTATGCGTCTTCGACGGTAAACTCACGCGATCGGTATGATTTTCGTCAAGCTTGGACCGTTTACCGTAACAATATAAAAAAAATATATATGGGGTATTCCACGTAAAGTGATCCAGTCAAAAACTAAAAATTTTTTTTTCTGGTGGAATCTTTCAGAAATGGGTTAAAAAAGATGTAGCTAAATTTTTAGAGCGCTATTTTAATTACGTTTAATGCAGCTAGCAATCAAAAAATTGAAATTTAATGAAATTTTTTATTTTTTAACCATATTTATCGCTTTATAACTCAAATCCTATTGATTTTTTGTTATATATGTTGAATATAAAAAAGTTTGAAAATTTTCTATAGAATCTGTTAAAAAACTTTAATCGCCCCAATTATATATATAAGTACTTGCTAGACATAAAATAAACCTTAAAATGCAAAAAAATTGGGTTTCGCCACAATTTTTTTTCCCAAACCAAAAATCTATTTAAACGTTGAAAAACTACCTTTCATTTGGTCTGTAGCTGGAGACTAGCAGACAATTCTCCACCTTCAAACCAAATGAAAGGTAACTTTTTAACGTTCAAATAGATTTTTGGTTTGGGAAATAAAATTGTGGCGAAACCCAATTTTTTTGCATTTTAAGGTTTATTTTATGTCTAGCAAGTACTTATATATATAATTGGGGCGATTAAAGTTTTTTAACAGATTCTATAGAAAATTTTCAAACTTTTTTGTATTCTACATGTATAACAAAAAATCAATAGGATTTGAGTTATAAAGCGATAAATATGGTTAAAAAATAAAAAATTTCATTAAATTTCAATTTTTTGATTGCTAGCTGCATTAAACGTAATTAAAATAGCGCTCTAAAAATTTAGCTACATCTTTTTTAACCCATTTCTGAAAGATTCCACCAGAAAAAAAATGTTTTTGTTTTTGCCTGGATCACTTCACGTGGAATAGTCCATATATATATATATATACACGTGCGAAAGATGATTTTTGACTCGCTTCGCTCGAGCGTTAAATTTGCATTTGTTAGAAAATCCACACTTTCGCTCTTGTATCGAAAAGTACTGTTACATTTTTTATGAGAACGAAAATATATTTTTCTATTTTTAAGATAATAAATTCAGTTTACAACGTGTTCTTAAATATATATAAATAACTTTGTGAATTGAACTATTTTTCATCAGTCTCACTTCCAGTTCTTAAATCGTCGTTTTTATTTACAAAAGAAAAATATTCACATCAAACCAATTTTGCGCAGTTTTAGGTAAAAATTTTATTAGTTATTATTATTTTATGTTGCTTTTATTCTACTTTATTTTTTTTATTCTTATTTTTTTTATTATTGCTACTCTGCGCATTTAATCGATTCAAAGCAGGCTAAGAGGGCATATGTTAGGCCTTTTTTGGGCGTTCTGTATCATTTGAAATACATAGAAACATTTCCATTTTTGCTTATTTGAAATATGTATAAATAGTGCCTCTTAGATTAATTTTCAATCAGAATTTAAAAAGGGACCTTACTCGAAACCGAACTCCACACAACCCCTCAAATACTATTCATGAAATTTATACTAAATTTGTCCTCATTTTGAACCCAGTTCTTACAAAATCAGTACTACATTATAATGAAATTAGTACTACATAAGAATGAGGTTAGTACCAACTGTGTATCATATTGGTACTTTAGTAAGCTTAAATATAATTATAGTGTTTCTAAAATAAATAAAAAAATAAAGAAATAATTTATTTGAAAATAAATTACGGGTTATTGTAAAATACACATTTATAGAGAATTAAACTAAACATAATATATTTCAAGTTTATTATTGTATGCAAATAATGAAAAAATATAAAAAACCAGAGTATTTTTGATGAGAGATAGAGAAAAACTCCAAGGAGAAAAAAATGCTATTTTACTCATAGAATGTAGATCTGCATCTTAATACGAGATATGAAAAAACATTTTTTTCCATTTTCTCGCATATAAAAAAGTTAAAAAATCTTTAATAGAGTCTCAGTTAATACAGTATTTTTAAAATTAATATTATTCTATAATTTTTTAATTCAATTAATGTTAATTTAAACATTTTTCAAGTACAATATCAAATAAAAAAAGTGATTTTAAAAATTTTTTGTTATGCTAAAATATGGAAAAGAATTGCTGGAAAAGAAACGCTCTGAAGTTTTTCTCTATGTCTCTTCCTTTTTTAAATATTTCAATTTTTAAAAAAAGCGTGTTTTTTTACTAAAAATACTCCAACATTGGTAAAAAGTGGGTTAAACAAACGCTTGACCTCTCATTTAAAAGCTAAAGCAATTACCTTCCAAACCTCGTTGGTTTTTTTGAGCAATGTGTACACTAAATCTACAACGGATCAAAAAGAGACATGATGTTTAGTGTTTTCATCTCTTTTTAATACTTATAAAAAACACAAATTTGAATTTTTTAACTTTTGCAGTAGCATTTATTGAAAGCTTTTACCTGCTTTTTCGAAAGGCCTTGAATTTTTTAAGCTACAACGTGTTTGGAGAGTGTATTTTGTACTAATTTCCAAAAACTTGATGGAAACTTTTGCGGAATCTTTCCACAAAGCAGGTAAGCTGTTCGTTGCAGTATTTTTTAGTGAAATATTTTTGCATAATTTATCGGGAATATTCCTTGATATGTTGCTGTAATCTTCTATGATAAGCTTCTGGAAGCTTTTTGTGCGAGGCGTTACTTTTTTGAGCGTGTCCAGAAAGATTATAGTAGTCTATCTAGCTGTCTTTCACGAAAGATTACCAGTTTTATTAATGCAATATTTTAATAAGCTTTCACGCAACCCTAATTTTATGTTCCACTGCAACTTATCGCGTTTTTTACCGAAAATTTGCAGGAATCTTGCCAGAAACATTGTTTTTTGATCATTCACAAAAATTGCATTAGAATTTTGCTAAAATCTTTTATGCAAGCTTTCTGCAAACTACTTACTAGAAATTGCCGCATTCTTTCTCTGAAC
The DNA here is from genome assembly GCA_026168455.1 of Theocolax elegans. NCBI lineage: Eukaryota > Metazoa > Arthropoda > Insecta > Hymenoptera > Cerocephalidae > Theocolax > Theocolax elegans. The sequence continues at coordinate 30,966,203 of CM047427.1, read as the reverse complement.
TTTTCTGGAACATTAAGCAGCAATATTCCTTATGCATAACTTTAAGACAAATTAACCAATTTGAGCGTACTATTTTTTAAACTATGTCTCCTTCATCTCAGTTTTTTGGTGGTTTTGAGGTTCAGTGTATACTTCTATTTGTTTCCGAGATATAAGCGATTAAAATGGGAGTAATTTTTCTTCAAAATTTGCTTTAGTGGCTTTTAATTTTCATAAATCAGAGCGTTAGAGTCTAAAATATTGAATTTCTTCATATTTTTATATTACAAAACGTATCCCAGAGTTTGGTTAAGATCCGTGACCTGAAGGTGAGACACTCTCCTAGTTAGTATATCTATAATAAATAGTTTTTTAATATTTTAATTTAATTTATTATTATTTATAATTTTCTATAATTTTATGTACTGCAGTTTATTTTGTAACTGTAAAAAATTTACATAAATTTATATAAACGATAAAAAATGTATACATTCGTAAATAAATTTAAATAAATGTAAATATTTGTAATGAATTATATACGATTATAAAAAATTATTTGGTGCCAGTAAATTTTTCTTTGAAATAATCAGAAATGTAAATAACAGTAAACAAATGTAATAAAGATATATACATGTAAATAAATGTAAAGAAAAGTAAATAAACGTAAATAAAAGTAAATACAGTATCAATTGTCACATTTAGCTGCATTTATATATACTTTTATTTACTTTTTAAAATTTCCATCGGGAAATATTTGCGGCAACATTTCAGCAAATTTTCATGCCTACTTAATTTTATTTTCCACTGTGACTTTCGGTGCAGTTTGCTGAAAACTTGTGTTGAATTTTCAATTATATCGACTATAAGTTGTTATTCTGTGACAGTTAGTGATGTTTATTATATTTCGTTATATTTTTATTATTCTATGCTTTATAAATAAAATCTTAATAAATAATCTTACTATAAAAAAATGAAATATCGCTCACAACTTTTGGAGCATTTCTCGCTCATGAAAACACATTATACCAATCAATTCCAATAATATTCCTAACCTTTCATACCAAATTTCAAAGGTGTGCTCCTAAAATTGCCTGATCCCACATTTTTTCGCCAAAATTTAAAAGTTGGGGAGATTTGCCCATATATCATCCAATGGATTAGATTTACCAATGAAAGTTGTTGTGTTGTGTTTGGCTGTGGATTACGAGTATGAGCATTCAATTAATAAATTTATTTAATAAATATAGTTTAGTTTTTACCGACATGAAGTGGTTAAGTGAAACATTTATCTACTTGAAGGCTGCTTGACTGATCTATGTACATACCGGAGGTCTTAGTCGATTAGAAACGTATAGACATACATTTTGATACTGCATTTATTTCAATTTATTTAATAAATAACATGGATGTCGCTGGATTTTTACTATTTGTTGAAGACATTCAAATAAATCAACAAATTGAAGGCGTCCAAGGAATGCATCTTATATAAGACTAAAAATATTTAGATAAACTTTAAGGGATATTTCTGATCCATTTTCTGTAGACGAAGAATACTTCAGAAAATTTTACAGGTTTTTTTATTTATTTATTTTGTTCTATTATATTGGAACATCTTTTAGTAGTTATTTTCATTTTATAATAATTGTCTTTTATTTCAGAATGCTACCTGCCTTATCTTTAGATTTAATTAATCTTCTGAATGATACCATTGTCACCAGAGTATATTGTAATAGGATTCCAGTGTATTTGCAAGTTCTAGCTGCTTTGCGTTTTTTCGCTGAAGGTTCTTATCGGAAAGGTGTAAGCCAAGATTTTAATCATGCTATTAGTCAATCAACATTCAGTCGGTGCTTAAAAGGAGTACTTTCTGCATTACTAGAAATTTCTCATGAATGGATAAGATTCCCTCAAAGTAGAGAGGATAGAATTAGCACGAGTGATCGGTAATTATTAGAATTATCTCTGACGATGTTAATTCATGATATTAATTTTTTTGTTTTTACAGATTTTTGCAATATAATCGAATCCCAGGAATTTTGGGATTGATCGATTGTTTTATCTGGTAAAATGATTCGACCTGCTGCAAATGAAGAGGCTTTTTTTAATCATAAACATTCTCACTCAATGAACGTGCAAGGTGGTAAAATGATTTTATTATAATCAGTTTATTTAATTTAACATTTTATTCAATTTGTAATATTATTACAAATGTGTTTTAGGTTACCGATGATAATTATATTATTCAAAGTCTTAGAATTTGCCCAGGATCCAACACTTACAGACACATATGGAAATTCAGTGACATTAGAGGGTACTTAGTTAAGCTTCGAGAGAATTAATGAGAACATTGTACGTAGTAAGGGAAAATATTACCTGCTAGGTATAAAATTAATTTATTATATATTAAGCTTAAAAATATATATACTATGTATAAGTGTTTTTGTATAAATACATAATTGATAATCTAATTTTTTTAATTATTAGGTGACAGTGGGTATACACCATCACCCATTCTATTGACACTGATAAGAGATGCAGCAGAAAATTCAATGGAATCTAGATATACCTACAATCATGTACATACCCGCTACAAAGTGGAACGATTATTGGTTACTGTCAAACGTTTGGCTTTGTAAAGCAGACGAAGAAACTTATGTAGCTGAAATAATCACAACATGTGCTGTTCTACACAATTTCAGAAGATTAAATGGGTAAATTAAAATAATATTTTTAATAAATCCAGCTAAAAAATTAATTATTTACTTGCTATTACATATATGTTATTTTTATTTGCAGTATGCAAGATGATCTTCCAGAGGCCAATTACGACCTAGAAAGATGTATCAATAATCCTGAAAGAGGTGAAAATTATCAAGATGGATTACAGGAACGAGCAAGATTAGTACGATTATATTACAGTAGATCATTATTAGATTATAATTGTACATCATGTAAATTTTTTGTAAAATAATATTTATTTGTTATAATTTGTTACGTACGTAACATCGATGCGCGGATCGGAGCGTGTGTGAGAACGGTGTAGGATGACCGAAAACGCGAAATATCATGACGAATGCGACTACAACAAAAAATCGCGGACGGTGGCCTAGTGGTTAGGTCTCGTGGCTGGAAACTCGCGGATCCTCGGTTCGAGTCCCGGCGACCGATCAATTTTTTATTCGGTCCTCTCCTAATACCTTCTCCATACGCAACATAAATGGCATCCCTTGTGCGGGAGAGTAGCATCCACTAAATCACTGCTGGTATCTCTCTTGAGTGAACGAACCTACGTAAAAATCAATTCCTACATTATCCTCCGTGGTCAAATTAATGTCGAAAAAATAATTAAGTGTACCAAGCAAACGAGCCTCGAAAATAAATAAAGAAAGCGTTTCGTCCTCGTGAAGTCAGAAGTTCCACGCAGCGGATCCGAGAGACGCGTCGATAAAGAAAGAGTAGGTGATGAATAAACAATAATCCGGAGGTATAATGACAATAAACACGACGAGGACGTCGTATTCCCGGCCGTCGTAGGTGTTACGGACGTAACATCGACGCGCGGATCGGCGCATGTGTGCGAACGGTGTAGGATGACCGAAAACGCGAAATATCATGACGAATGCAACTACAACAAGAAATCGCGGACGGTGGCCTAGTGGTTAGGTCTCGTAACTGGAAACTCGCGGATCCTCGGTTCGAGTCCCGGCGTCCGGACAATTTTTTATTCGGTCCTCTCCTAATACCTTCTCTATACGCAACAAATTATAAAGAAGTCACTATTATAAAATAAATAAATCAATTATAATAATTATTATATTGTACGTTTAATATTTTTTTTAAAAAATATAATAATTTTTATTATTCATTAAATTAAATTATAATATTTGAATTATTATTGAACTTTTTTTTTATTATTGAAGCATTCAATTATTATATTAAATAAAACATTTGTAATAATATGACATGCTTACTAAAATATGTATAGACAATAAATCAATTAATTTAAGATGCATTACTAATTGTAATAATAAAATGTACAATTAAAATATCAAATTAAATACAAGTAATAAAAAGTGTAAATTAAATAAATGATATAAAAATGAGTGTATAATTATATAGCAATTAAAAACTTATATATATAGATATATCATTTAATATTTATATTTGGCGCTTTTATATTTTGGTATGTTGGCAATATATATGTATGTAATAATATTATAAATATACTTGTATAATATACATCGCTCTCACACGCGTATGTACCACCGAATAGTTAACTGCTCATGTTACCTAATATGTAAACATAGAAGTGTATATATATAAAGTGAAACCTTATATAAATTATATCAATTAATTATTTATACATTATTTACACACCAATGTTATAACATACTGCATCTTTGCTTATAAAACTTCAGGTTATGGGCCCAGGTACCTACTATCGAAATTCTGCACAAGTTTTTTGATTACCGAACGAAGGTCGCAAGCGTAAATAGTGTATCCGAAAGTATATATAGTGTTATTAAAACGTGCATCGAAAATGACTAATAGAAGCTTAAATAACGGATTTCAATTAATTGATAGACTCGTAGGAAGAGAAAATTACAGGTCATGGGCAGTGGTCATGTAAGCCTACCTTGAAATAGAGGACCTGTAGGACACAATTCAACCACCAAGTGAAGCTCAATTAAATACGGACACAACAGAAATGCGAAAGGCCCGTGGAAGAATTATTCTAGCATGTGAGCCAGAAATATACGCATATATAGAAAATTTATCAAGTCCACAACTAGTTTGGGAAGAACTTGCAAAAACCTACGACGATAAAGGTTTGGCTAGAAAAGTATCATTATTACAAGAAGCATCCACTACAAAGTTTGAAAATTGCAAGTCTATGGAGGATTATATATCACGCATTATTTCTGCTTCGAAAAAGTTAACCGCCATCGGTACAACATTACCTGACGATTTAGTTGGCGCGCTTTTACTTGCCGGATTGCCGTCGCGGTACAAGCCTATGATAATGGCGCTAGGTAGCTCCGGCAAAGAAATTACATCGGATCTTGTTAAAACGAAATTATTGGAAGAGCATGAATCTGGCAACAATGTAGATGATTTTGAAACGAGCGGTTTATATGTACATACTCAAACGACACGATTCAGTAATAAAGGTAAATTTTCAAAATGGCGTACTCCTTCACAACAAGGACCGAGACCTAATAAAAACGTTAGATGCTTTAATTGCAATCGCTTTGGACATTTATCGCGACAATGTAAAGCTCCAAGAAAACAAAATGAAAGAGTTTGCACCGCTGAAACTTCAAACGATAACCAAATAAAATTTGATGATAATATTTGTGCTCTTAGTGCTTTTATTGCTTTTATGCTCTTGTGCTATTAGTCGCACAATTACTACGCGCGAAACTCAGTGCGCTACGAGCGCTTCGTTTGCTGTTGACGTTATTGGAGGGGCGACGACAAAAGATTGGATTCTTGACTCAGGTGCTTCCGTCCACATGTGCTGCGACAAAAATATTATGCACAATATATAAAATACAATACAAAAATAAAGGCAAGCTCCCAGTACATGCCGAAGGAGATGTACTTCTCCAACAAGTTAGTCTACAAACAAACATGAAGGTTCTATTACAAAACGTACTTGACGTACCCGGTATAACCTCAAATCTCATATCGGTAAGCGCTGCTGTCAAAAAAGGTTGTAAAGTAATTTTTACTGGTCCTAAATGTAAATTATTGAATAATAATAATGATGTTATTCTGGAAGGTAATTTAAGTTCGAATAATATATATATATATATATTAAATTTAAAACCAGTCTCAAATTCACTTAGCGGACAGCAAAATGCGACAGCATTACTTACATCCAAGAATACGAGCATAAACCTATGGCATAGAAGAATGGGTCACTTGAATGCTGAATATCTTAAGAAATTACGTCACGTATCAACAGGAATTGAATTTGGAGAAGATTCGCTTTCTCAATGTGAAGTATGCATCGCAGGTAAACTAACAAAGAAGACCTTTCAACATAACAACAAACGAGCGTCAAATCTACTGCAGTTAATTCATAGTGATCTATGTCAGGTAGATGAATTATCAATTGGACAAGCCAAGTATTTTTTAACATTTATAGATGATTATTTGAGAAAAATTTTTGTATATTTTTTAAAAAAATAAAAATGAAGTTCCAGGTGTTATAGAGAAGTTCATTAAAAGCGTTGAAAATCAAACAAATAAAAAAGTCAAGACTCTTAGAACGGATAATGGACGTGAATACGTTAATTCATCCCTCAAATCAACATTAGACAAACTCGGAATTAGACACGAGACGTCAATTCCATATAATCCGCAACAGAATGGCAGGGCTGAACGTGTAAATCGGACCCTACTCGAAAAAGCACGATGCATGCTTAATGAATCTAAATTGTCCAAAAAGTTTTGGGCAGAGGCCATTTCTACGGCATGTTATTTATCAAACAGGAGTCCGAAAAAGGTTTTAAATGGACGAACACCCGAAGAGTTATGGACAGGTCACGCTCCGGATTTGTATTTGGTTGTAAAGCTATGGCCTATGTTCCTGCACATCAACGATCAAAAATGGATCCAACAGCAAAAACTTGTATAATGTTAGGATATTGTGATACACAAAAGGGTTATCGTTTGTGGAATAATGCAGATCAAAAGGTATTTTCAGCACGTGATGTTCAATTTATTGAAGAAGATTTCGAACTAATAAAGGTACCGAGGAAAGTTTATTTACCTTTAGATTCGGAAATTATTACTGAAAGTCAAACTAATAAAAATAATGAAATTAAAATTGAAGATTTAAATCAAATTAATAAATTAAATAAAGAATTTGAAGCGAATGCACAGTCTACTCAAAATAAAAATAAAGATCCAATGCTTAACAAAACAAACATTTTACCTCAATCGGATATGACGAAATCATCTCAATCTTCTACCTTAGAAAAATCAAGACCAGTAACCAGATCATATCTCAAACATATCGATAATGATCAAAGTTCTGATGATGAAGTTCAAACAACTCCAACTCGAAGATCTCAGCGACGTAAGATTAGATCAAAATTATTGGATGATTATGTAACATACTCAGCAATCATAGAGCCTGGTGAGCCAACGAATTTTAAACAAGCTATACCGTGTTTCGAATCAGCTCAATGGAAGAAGGCGATGCAACTGAATATGATGCAATTATTAAAAATAATACTTGGGAGATTTGCAAATTACCAGCTGGACAAACCGTGATTGGTAGTAAATGGATTTTCAAGAAAAAGATTTCAGCTGATGGTTCAACTAGATATAAGGCTAGATTTGTTACTCAAGTCTATTCTCAAATAAAAGGTATTAATTATGAAGAAACATATTCGCCAGTGGTTCGATTCGTGATATTGAGAATATTATTTGCATATGCTGCACAGAAAAACCTGGATATATTTCATTTAGACGTGGAGACAGCATTTCTTCATGGTGATATGGACGAAATTGTTTTTCTGTCACAACCACTAGGTTTTATAATTAAGGATAAACAAGACTATGTTTGTAAATTAAAAAAGGCCATATACGGTTTAAAACAAGGTAGTCGAAACTGGAATTTCAAGTTGGATCGAGCCTTAAAGAAATTAAATTTAACCCAATCAGACTATGACTCTTGTGTATATACATACTCTAATTTGCACAAAATTATTATAGTAGCATTATTTGTAGACGATATTATTGTCTACACAAATAGTATAGATTTTTTAACAATTCTTAAAGATGGATTAAACAGCTATTGTGTAGTCAAGGACCTTGGTCCAATAAAAAAATGTCTTGGCATCAACATTCATGTAGATGTACATCGTGGGATTATTGAACTAGACCAATCTGATTATATTGAAACATTATTAAAACATTTGGTATGGACACATGCAGATCTACAGCTACTCCTATGGATTTGAACACAAGCCTCGATTCCAGCATTTCTCCTCAAAAAGAAAAAAGTTTAACTGATTATCCATACCAAAATGCTGTTGGTTCACTTTTATATCTCGTGCAAGCCACAAGACCAGATTTAGCATATGTAGTTAGTACTATAAGCAAGTACAATCAATCCTACGATGAAACATACTGGAGTGCAATCAAAAGAATATTTCGCTATTTACAAGGCACAAAACATTATAGGTTACGTTATACTCTTGATGAAAAATCAAGGCTGACTGGTTATTGTGATGCAAGCTGGGCAACGGATACTCAAGATCCCAGATCTGTAACAGGTTATGTTTTTATACTACAGGGAGGTGCCATTAGTTGGAATAGTCGTAGACAATCTACTGTGGCTCTATCCAGCACTGAAGCTGAGTATTTATCTCTTTCAGCTACGGTTCAAGAAGCTTTATGGATTCGACGAATTTGCAGTGAACTTTCTATTCAAAACTCAGCACCACTCTTAATTCAATGTGACAACAAAGGAGCAATTGATCTCTCAAAAAACTCTCGCTTCAGTTTAAGAACAAAGCATATTAATATTAGGCATCATTTTATCAAGAGTAAAATTGAAGACAAGGAAATAGAAATTAATTTCACACCTTCAAACAAGATGCTAGCAGATCCATTGACCAAATCAGTTAATCAAGCTAAACTCGAAATTTTCATCAAGAATATAGGTCTTGTGAAAGTGCATATATAAAAAAAAATATATTAAGTTTCTAATTGAGGAGGTGTGATATAAAAATGAGTGAATAATTATATAGCAATTAAAACCTTATATATATAGATATATCATTTAATATTTATATTTGGCGCTTTTATATTTTGGTATGTTGGCAATATATATGTATGTAATAATATTATAAATATACTTGTATAATATACATCGCTCTCACTCGCGTATGTACCACCGAATAGTTAACTGCCATGTTACCTAATATGTAAACATAGTATATATATAAAGTGAAACCTTATATAAATTATATCAATTAATTATTTATACATTATTTACACACCAATGTTATAACATACTGAATCTTTGCTTATAAAACTTCAATAAATAATACTTTTTTTCTATTTATTATTTACAAAATAGTAAATTAATTATAATTTAAGAATAAAGGTATAATTATCATAATAACTTCTTAATTAACGATATTGATATAATTTTAATCGTTTTAATGTGCTTTTATCCCTATAGTTTGATAAAAAAATTCATGTAAAATAATTTTTTTCACTAAATTCCTAGTAATTTATCGTTTAAATTACGTATAACCTATTACTCATTCCAAAAACATCGTGATATATACCGTTTTATCACATGATACATCGCATATCGAACGATAAACGTTATAAAATTTTTATCACTTATAGAATAGGGCCCCAGGCGGCACGCGTTGTTTGTTGGGCGAAAGCTCTCGAAAACGTTATTTGTGAATAGTAATGATTTTTTATTACAAAAAATCGATCATCTTGACTTATTTCTTGCCAAACAAATCAACTTCAGCTTGACATCTAATGTTTTTGTGAGCTCTTACGCCGGAAACGTTCGTCTTTACAATTTGCTCTTTTCACCGTTAAATTTGCGAATTACGTTATTTTATCGTTGATAAACGTAGTTCGTAAAAGGGACAATGTTGAACATCATTGTATATGTTATTTTTAAAGACGCTATAAGGCGGGTAGTGATGGTTATTCAACGGCGGCTGCTCTGTTTATCAGATAAGTTCTTCTTTTTATATTTCATAAGCCTAATATTATGTAATTGTTTAATGTTATTATTTCCCTCTAAATTAACCTATAAAATAGATTTTTGTGTTTTTACACACTGTCACGTCTAGACTTGTACCAATTACTATAAAATATTACAAGAAGGCAAATGGTTAATAAACCATTCGCGATCCTTTCGCTCTTGTTTGACTAGGACTAGCCTTACGTCTCCGGGAGTAGCAAGCGAAGTTATTTTGAGAGTAGAGATATAGGATAGAATGTGGGATGATAAAATAATATATTTTTTAATTCGTATTAATCATGCATTATTTATTTAAATTTCTCAACATAATTATATAATGTCTTCTTTTTAATGAACACATGTAACTAAATTCTTTTAGCTTTTTAATGGACAAAAACACACTTAAAATTACAATATTTTATAAACAATTGCATAAAATTATTTAAGTTCAATAACAATTTTAATTTTGATTATATAGACAATTGCACGGCAAACACGTTAACAAATTATAGAATAAGATATACGTAATGTTATTTTATTACAAATATTACTAATTAATAATCGAAATAAGAATTATTATAAATAAATGCAGTTCAAATTAAAAATTGTTGCAGTTGAAAATATTAATTATTGTCAATAAATTGCAATTCAAACAATAAATATTGTAAATAAAATGCAATGCAAAGAAGATTTGTTATAAATAAATTGCAGTTCCGAATGATAATTATTGTAATAAAAACGGTTGATTCAGTAATTGAAATAATATAAAATATCAGGTTCGCCTTTATGAATATTACAAAGCGTATAGATAGCCGAAAAGAATATACCTTTAGTACCCAAATATATGGGCATATCTCAGAAGATGGGAAAATTTACAAAAAAAATATGAATTTTTTAAACAACGTGGCACAATGATTATAGGTACTGTAATAGGTTCAACAAGTAATTAGAAATGATAAACTATTCGCGTGATTCATTTTTTGATTGCTAAGCGAGTTATAGGATAAAAACCTGAAAAAATTTTTTTAATAACCATATACATGGGACCAGGTTTCTTTTATAAGTAATTGATTTTTATAAGTTTTTATAAATATATTTCAAGAAATATATTATACATTGCATTATTTAAGCAATAATTTTAAGAATGCATAAACAATACATAAACAATAAATAATAGAAATATAAATTTTTTTTTATTTACAATTTCGCGACAGGCTTAATCGCTTTTCAGGTACAGTATTAGATTCTGCAATTTGAACTGATCTTTTTTTGTATTAATTTTTAGTTGTTTCAGAATTTTCTAACTTTTTATAATTTTTACAAATTTTACTTTCGAAAGACCAATTATATTGTGTAAGAGAAAAGTGATTACAAGATTCATAATTTAATTAATTAATTATGCAATGAAAGCAAGATAAATAATTTAAATACAACATACTTTTAAACATATTTCAAAGAAAAATTAATTGTTATTTCAATTGAACTACTACGAGTTAATCAAAATATTTGTAAAAATAAATAGATGTGTTATTAATATACACTGTGTATATATATATATATATCTATTTGTGTACACGTACATTTCTTGAATTTTGAATATTGATTTAAAACAATTAATGTTTATATACGGTTTTAGCGCTTGGTTCTACAATTACTTAAACTGTTTTCTTTATTCACACTTACAACTGAGGCACATTATTGTAAAATATTTATGTGCCATAGAAAAAACGGATATTTTTAATCCAATCACGCTTTGATATGTACGCTTCACTTTACTGTATTTTTTTAATAAACGGGTGCCTATCATTTTTCTTTGAAACAACTTTTTATTTTGATAAAAGGAAGATTTTCTATTTTGAATTTTTTAGATTGAAGAAATGCTTAAAAAGTTACGTCACTTTTAAGAATAATTTTCATATTTAAAAAAAAAGGAACGCTAGTGTACTTAGCTGCCATTTTCGATCTAGTGAAGGCACACCATTCTAACAAATTTTTTTACAACTAATACGATAAAAAGAAGGTTCTTATATAATTTCAGATTTATTAATAAAGTGTTGAACCTTTTACAATGAAATTAGTGGGCAGAATCGACAAGAGTTACAACCAATCTTTAGGATTTTTCTATTCTTAACAGACAAATTTATTAAAATATTGATTTAAATATTGATAATAAACCTTTCTAAGAGCTTTTATAAATAGAAACAAACTTTTTTGTTCTGTTAGCACATTAAAATATTTTTTTCACTAAATTCCTAGTAATTTATCGTTTAAATTACGTATAACCTATTACTCATTCCAAAAACATCGTGATATATACCGTTTTATCACATGATACATCGCATATCGAACGATAAACGTTATAAAATTTTTATCACTTATAGAATAGGGCCCCAGGCGGCACGCGTTGTTTGTTGGGCGAAAGCTCTCGAAAACGTTATTTGTGAATAGTAATGATTTTTTATTACAAAAAATCGATCATCTTGACTTATTTCTTGCCAAACAAATCAACTTCAGCTTGACATCTAATGTTTTTGTGAGCTCTTACGCCGGAAACGTTCGTCTTTACAATTTGCTCTTTTCACCGTTAAATTTGCGAATTACGTTATTTTATCGTTGATAAACGTAGTTCGTAAAAGGGACAATGTTGAACATCATTGTATATGTTATTTTTAAAGACGCTATAAGGCGGGTAGTGATGGTTATTCAACGGCGGCTGCTCTGTTTATCAGATAAGTTCTTCTTTTTATATTTCATAAGCCTAATATTATGTAATTGTTTAATGTTATTATTTCCCTCTAAATTAACCTATAAAATAGATTTTTTGTGTTTTTACACACTGTCACGTCTAGACTTGTACCAATTACTATAAAATATTACAAGAAGGCAAATGGTTAATAAACCATTCGCGATCCTTTCGCTCTTGTTTGACTAGGACTAGCCTTACGTCTCCGGGAGTAGCAAGCGAAGTTATTTTGAGAGTAGAGATATAGGATAGAATGTGGGATGATAAAATAATATATTTTTTAATTCGTATTAATCATGCATTATTTATTTAAATTTCTCAACATAATTATATAATGTCTTCTTTTTAATGAACACATGTAACTAAATTCTTTTAGCTTTTTAATGGACAAAAACACACTTAAAATTACAATATTTTATAAACAATTGCATAAAATTATTTAAGTTCAATAACAATTTTAATTTTGATTATATAGACAATTGCACGGCAAACACGTTAACAAATTATAGAATAAGATATACGTAATGTTATTTTATTACAAATATTACTAATTAATAATCGAAATAAGAATTATTATAAATAAATGCAGTTCAAATTAAAAATTGTTGCAGTTGAAAATATTAATTATTGTCAATAAATTGCAATTCAAACAATAAATATTGTAAATAAAATGCAATGCAAAGAAGATTTGTTATAAATAAATTGCAGTTCCGAATGATAATTATTGTAATAAAAACGGTTGATTCAGTAATTGAAATAATATAAAATATCAGGTTCGCCTTTATGAATATTACAAAGCGTATAGATAGCCGAAAAGAATATACCTTTAGTACCCAAATATATGGGCATATCTCAGAAGATGGGAAAATTTACAAAAAAAATATGAATTTTTTAAACAACGTGGCACAATGATTATAGGTACTGTAATAGGTTCAACAAGTAATTAGAAATGATAAACTATTCGCGTGATTCATTTTTTTGATTGCTAAGCGAGTTATAGGATAAAAACCTGAAAAAATTTTTTTAATAACCATATACATGGGACCAGGTTTCTTTTATAAGTAATTGATTTTTATAAGTTTTTATAAATATATTTCAAGAAATATATTATACATTGCATTATTTAAGCAATAATTTTAAGAATGCATAAACAATACATAAACAATAAATAATAGAAATATAAATTTTTTTTTTATTTACAATTTCGCGACAGGCTTAATCGCTTTTCAGGTACAGTATTAGATTCTGCAATTTGAACTGATCTTTTTTTTGTATTAATTTTTTAGTTGTTTCAGAATTTTCTAACTTTTTATAATTTTTACAAATTTTACTTTCGAAAGACCAATTATATTGTGTAAGAGAAAAGTGATTACAAGATTCATAATTTAATTAATTAATTATGCAATGAAAGCAAGATAAATAATTTAAATACAACATACTTTTAAACATATTTCAAAGAAAAATTAATTGTTATTTCAATTGAACTACTACGAGTTAATCAAAATATTTGTAAAAATAAATAGATGTGTTATTAATATACACTGTGTATATATATATATATATCTATTTGTGTACACGTACATTTCTTGAATTTTGAATATTGATTTAAAACAATTAATGTTTATATACGGTTTTAGCGCTTGGTTCTACAATTACTTAAACTGTTTTCTTTTATTCACACTTACAACTGAGGCACATTATTGTAAAATATTTATGTGCCATAGAAAAAACGGATATTTTTAATCCAATCACGCTTTGATATGTACGCTTCACTTTACTGTATTTTTTTAATAAACGGGTGCCTATCATTTTTCTTTGAAACAACTTTTTTATTTTGATAAAAGGAAGATTTTCTATTTTGAATTTTTTAGATTGAAGAAATGCTTAAAAAGTTACGTCACTTTTAAGAATAATTTTCATATTTAAAAAAAAAGGAACGCTAGTGTACTTAGCTGCCATTTTCGATCTAGTGAAGGCACACCATTCTAACAAATTTTTTTACAACTAATACGATAAAAAGAAGGTTCTTATATAATTTCAGATTTATTAATAAAGTGTTGAACCTTTTACAATGAAATTAGTGGGCAGAATCGACAAGAGTTACAACCAATCTTTAGGATTTTTCTATTCTTAACAGACAAATTTATTAAAATATTGATTTAAATATTGATAATAAACCTTTCTAAGAGCTTTTATAAATAGAAACAAACTTTTTTGTTCTGTTAGCACATTAAAATATTTTCTTTTCGAGTATTTAATTAGTATACCTTATGCGAACCCCAAATTATCCTATCTTCTGAGATATGCCCATATATATATTGTGAGGCAAGCCTCACTTAATTATTTATGAAAAGAGTAAGTGTGAATAAGTAAAGTGATGGAGAGAAGTAAGTGTGTACGTAAGAGAGATGGATATATAGAAGTGACAGGTGAAGGTTAGGACTGCGGTAGTTTGTATATACCGGCCCGAACCACTCTCATTACCGGGAAATCGTGAATGAGAGTTTATGCGAGAGTGATAAAAAGGAATATTTCGGTTTGTTGAGGATGATAGGTACAGGGAAAGGATTGGCGGTTAATAACAACACGTAGCACGGGACCGACTGTGTACGAGATCAAGGTACGAGCGAAGCAGCTGACGACATCGTGGTAGCCCGTGTATATCTATCAGATACACCGTCCCGTGGCGACACCGTAAGAATATCGGCAAACTGCCGACGGCACCGATCACCGCGTGCGCGCGTGAAGCCGAGAAAGATAGAGATATGTTGACCGCGTGCGTCGAGTAAGAGTGACGGCGCGCACACTGCACGCGCACGTCGAGTATAGGTGAGAGCGGTGCGCCAGAGGGGGAACGACTACGAACGGTCCGATACTCACGCGTACCCATGTAAGAGAAAAGGAGATAGACAGCTGTCCCGGTGCATTGGTGGAGGCGTTGGCGAATACGTACAGATAGCGGATAAAATGAAATGGCGAACGTACACTAGCAAAATTGGAAGGAAAATAGGTGGCGTTGCGGACGATTATCGGTACGTTTACTACCACCGATCTGGCGGATATGATAGCGGAAAGGGAGAACAACTAGCTCCACTATCGGTAGCGGATAATACGAATCGGAGAAGAAGGACGGGACTCCTCCCCCAACCGCCGTAAAGGACAGACGTGTTGCGAGAAATAGCATAAAAGTAGCCATCTTGAGATCCGCTGAGATTGAAAGGAAGTAAAAGTATTGAGGCGATAGGATAGCGATTGTACGATTAGTTAGAGCGAGAGACACCCGAAATTCAAGGGTTAGATACCGAGTCTGGAGAGAGATAATTAATTCGTATAAAGGAGAGTTCTCGAACTGCGGTGAGTGAGGAAGTACGGCGTATTGTAAGGTATGAGAGTGTGATTGAAGGACGTTCTGTGAAATTGTAAAGTAGAATAGCCGCGCGAAGATTGATAATTAAACCGACTAGTTTATTATTATTTTTCCGATTATTATTATTATATTTTCTTTTGCGTTTTACGACGATTTACTGAGTTGCGCGTAGATAAAGTATTAAACAATAAATCAGCGGGATTTCTGAATGCGTTTGTATTTGCTGTATATTAAATTGGTAATAATTAAAGTTTTGATAATTGTTATGTGGTATTAAGTGATTGATTTTATAACCCGAGTAAATTATCCAATTTCTTACAACGTGGTTCCGCCATCTTTCTCGTGATGGCAACGTGGAGCCCGCGACCCTGAATCGGCTTGTCGTTAGTTTTACCGGTAACTAGCGCCCAATAATTTAATTTGTTACCGGATAATTATTACTGACCTATCATTATTATTTATTTGTCGTAAGCCATAGTGACACGTTGCACTACGGGAACGACTCGTTAGGGACCAAAGTGCAACGTCACAATATATAATAAATATATATATATAAAGAGAAGGAAGATATGTAGTCTCTAATGTGCATGAGAGAGGTTCGGATTACGGAACTGTGGTGCCATAAACCGCCCACAGCCTGCCAGTAGTGGGAAGTACATAGAAGATCCAAATTTATTATGTCGGGCGTATAAACCCCCATGCACAAACATATAATATATATGTACAAAAAAAATACAAAGCGATTGGGATAATATCAAGACATAGTTGCCCCACATTTCAGTAGTATCTACCACTACACGAATTTTTATGAAGAAATAAAAAAATGGCACTTGAATGAAAATCTGCAAATAACCGGATATCGAACTGTGCCGATTGCAAGAAAGAGGAATGTTCTTTCGTCATTGTACGACTCATAAGTACGAAATTTACTTAGTTTAGTCTGAGACTGTTAGGTAAGATTTTTTGACATAGAAGCCTCAGACCATTTTGTATAAAATATATTTAATAACCACCACCCCCAAACCTGATTGTAGTTCGGTAACAAAATTACAATAATAATATTTTATAACTTAATCAGAATATAAATTTAGTATATATATATATATATATATATATATATGCGCTATTTCACGTCAAGTGGTACGATGAAAATTTTAAATCGCTCCAAAATTTGAGAACAGGCTGGAAATATCTTCAAGAAGATAGAAAAAAAATTTTAGGTGTTAAAAATAATTTGCCTAAAAGCTATTCCACCATGAAAAATGGAAATTTTTCAATGTTTTAGAAAAATTTCTATTTTCAAAGCCATTTATCTCAAAATCTATTAATTTTTTTGAAAAAACATTACAAACAACTTTTGTTCAAAATAATCTTTAGAACTTATCTACCTGGGTTAGAATTCTTAATTTTAAAATCTCGAAGAGATAGGGCACTCGAAAATATTGAATATCAAAAAAAGGCGACCACGCCACAATCGATTTTGATCTAACACCGCTCAAAAGATCACATTTTTTGAGAGCTTTCGAATGGCGGCGGTTAGATTATTTGCCGAGACCCCTGGTGTAAGTTATGCCTTATAAACCTCATAAAATCACTAATTTTCATGTATTTTAGGGCATAACCTACAACAGCGGTCTTGGCCAATAATCTAACCGCCGCCATTCGAAAGCTCTCAAAAAATGTGATCTTTTGAGCGGTGTTAGATCAAAATCGATTGTGGCGTGGTCGCCTTTTTTTGATATTCAATATTTCCGGGCGTTCTATCTCTTCGAGATTTTAAAATTAAGAATTGTAACCCAAGTAGATAAGTTCTTAAGATTATTTTGAACAAAAGTTGTTTGTAATGTTTTTTCAAAAAAATTAATAGATTTTGAGATAAATGGCTTTAAAAATACAAATTTTTCTAAAAAATTGAAAAATTTCCATTTTTCATGGTGGAATAACTTTTAGGCAAATTATTTTTAACACCTAAAATTTTTTTTCTATCTTCTTGAAGATATTTCCAGCCTGTTCTCAAATTTTGGAGCGATTTAAAATTTTCATCGTACCACTTGACGTGAAATAGCCCATATATATATATATATATAGATACAGGGTGTGTCAAAAGTTCTAGGACGGCATAATAACTCGGCAAATATGCATTTTAGAAGAAAATGTTTCAGACAAAATTTCTATTATTTTTTTATGGCAGAAATGAAAAGCTGGTGAAATTTCTTATCCAACGATATGCATAACATAGGGGTTCAAACATGATCCAATGGTCATTTGAAGGTCAAATGTCCTTGAACTCCAATAATATGGTCACTTATGAAAATTGCAAATGTAAAGGCGTTATAAACTTTTCATACAGAAGCTAGGAGATCTTTACCTGGTTGATCACTGCTGACATTCAATTTAACGCATATTTTACGCGTAAGGATGGGATATGCCAAACGTCGCCCATCTTCCGCGCTGAAAAGTGTTAAAGGAGGCCGGTGGAGAGGGAAAGACCCTCACCACCTCAGCATCCCCCGGAGAAAAGCAAGAAGAGGTCGAAGCAACCCACTAACAAATGTAAGCCAACAGATGCTTTGTCATCCGTTCCTGAGACTGGTAGAAACTAGTCACAGGTCCCTGACTGGGCTACGGAAGTGCGCAAGGGCAAAATGAAAGAGGCTCAGTGGAATACGCAGCTGAAGTATGCCAAGGATGTCAGAGGGCCGCCTTAGGTGTCCAAAAAACATAAGGCGGTCGTGAACTCAGCTCGTCCCGACGCCATTAAGATCAAAGTGATAGGAGGGCAAGCTTACGCCGACATTCTTCGGCAAATACGGGCGGCACCAAACATTAAGCTGCTGGAGGAAAGAGTCTCCCGTATCCGCCGTACAAGAGGAGAAGATCTGCTCATTGAGCTTGGAAGACCTAGCGTAGCAACTACAGACCTAGAGCCAGCGCTCTCGTCCTCACTACATAGGTTAGCAGAGGTCCAGATGCTGACCCATGAAGAGCCTATTACTATAAAGGACATGGACGAGTCCATGAGGGCGGAAGAAGTGGCAGAGGCAATCTCAGCGGTGATCGGGTCATTGATCCTAGATTAATGAAGGAAGGGTTTACCTGGAAAGTTAGTGATCGCTACACGAGAAGCGACCTTCAAGCATTCGTGTTCAAGCTCCAAACGACGACTTGCAGGGCACCAGGTCCGAACAAAAGCTTCCAATATAAGAGATGGGTACCGTCTACCTTCGACCGGGAAATATTCCTCGCGACCTACGAGGAAAAGCGTGGGGTTAGCCGTACGAAATGGTGATGAACATCGTGTCCACATTTTCTTGTCAGAGCAGTGCGCTTCCTGTTCCCACAACATCAGGATCGGGCAACCGAGACAGGCCTAATGGGAACCGACAGTGCAGTCGCGCCGCCAGACATTAGCATATCCGAGCTGAGGATGACTGCAAGGAGAATTTCTATCCGTAGAACTCCAGGGCCGGATGCAATACTTGATCTGGAAAATTAAGACCGCTGCGCTGAATGTGCCACAAATTTTTGCAGACACATTCAGTGCTTGCTTTCACTTAGGATGCTTCCCAGCACGATGAAGGTACAGAGGTTGGTGCTTCTCCCAAAGGGGAGCCAACCACCGGAGAACCCTTCTTCGTACCGTCCACTCTGTTTGTTGGATGTAGCTGGGAAGCTGTTCGAGCGTGTCATTTGTGCCAGGCTACAAGCAGCCTTTGCAGAGGCAGGTGATCTGTCCGACAATCAGTTCGATTTTGGGAAAGGACGCTCAACTGTTGACGCTACAAGTTGAGTTATTGAGCTGGCCACCAATGCCACCAGTGGTACTAGGAATCATCGCACTGGATATCCGCAATGCTTTCAACTCGGCTCGACGAGGCAACATTATGTTGTCATTAGAATAATTAAAAATGCCGCTCTACCTACGTAAAGTCGTCCCGAGCCACAGAGTTCGGTCTTGGGGCATCTTCTCTGGAACGGTGTTTACGATGGACTGCTTAGGCAGCAGCTTCTAGAGAGAGTATTGATGGTGGCTTTTGCGTCCTATGTGGCTTCGTCGCAAGGGGCATCGATGAGGTAGAATATCTTGGAGATGTCTCTATCGCGGTAGTAGCTGTATGGTTAAGCACTTATGGGCAGTGCCTGGTGGCCGACCACTCCGTCCGATAATGCAACGGAAGCGAGCAAGCAAGCGAAAGAGAGAGAGAGAGATAGAGAGAGAGAGATAGAGAGAGAGAGAGAGAGCGGCCGGCCAACTGATCGTTATACGATTCTAGCATCGAACTCGAGAAAGCAAGTGGTACCATTTCACACGATTGCACTTTATTTAATAAACAATAGATAGTTTATTTATTGCGCGATACCAGTTTCGTTGACTGTGTATGTTATTTTAGTTGGCGATATTTTTCCCCTCTTTCTGTATAAGTCGGCCGTTTACCGACTTGTAATTAAAAGCGTAGACCTCGGTGACAAACAAATATTCTGTTTATTATTTATTTTTATATTGATTTCAATATATTCATTTTTATTAATACAAATTCAATCCGGTGTTCGAGTAATTGAATTTAACCCACGTACGATTCCTTCCGTAATCCTAAGAGCTCGTATATTTCTGATTGACAAGTGCTCGGCGCGATCCCTTGCGATATCCCTCTTTCGCGGTCAATTTCAGATTTGATTTTTACCTGGTTGTTATCTGAAACAGTACCTCGGTTTCAGACTAACACTTAATAGAGTTAGTACACCGGACAGGTAACCGCCGCCGCAACGCGAGAAAAATACGTTTATTTGAATACGGTAAGTTTAACCGTACCGCTGAGCAAGCGCGATAATAAAATAAACATCTGCACGGCACTCAAACTGTTACACAATATAATAAAATCGAAATAATATTTATAATTTAGCAAATAGGGCAATGATGTTGACACAAAAAAAATTTCACAAAGAGAATTTAAATATTATTACAGATATGCTAAAGATTAATGAGTATAATTAAAAATAATTATAAAATAGATAAAAAAACCAATATACAGCATAACATTATACCATATGTTAAAAGTTTCTAATAAATGTTTCTGAATGCTAGGGATATTTAATATCAACAGTACTCCGGTAACTATTCACATACCTGATACCATTATAATATGATGCAGACAGAACATCAAAATGGAATCAGACAGGTGTAGTTTACAAGTTACCATATATTGAATGCCCGGCTATTTATATTAAGGGGGTGTCGGAGCTATAGCCTCC
This sequence comes from Theocolax elegans, assembly GCA_026168455.1. Taxonomy (NCBI): domain Eukaryota; kingdom Metazoa; phylum Arthropoda; class Insecta; order Hymenoptera; family Cerocephalidae; genus Theocolax; species Theocolax elegans. Next base: position 30,945,125 of record CM047427.1, on the reverse strand, counting down.
ATCGATAGCCGCTCGATCTCAAGGCTTCGAATGGCGCTGTAGTCAGGTGTCGCTTTCTACAATAAACGTACTTCAAACATAAATTATAAATTTTACAGCTACATATATAAAACGATGTAAAAATTATAGATAAAAAATCTTGCTATGGAAAAAGATTCATTTTGGGATTCATTAGATTCATTAATATGAATGCTGCATATTAATCACATTAATATAGAAGATACGCAACATTACAAACTGACAATAAAGAAATGTTATGAATATTATTTAAAGAGTCTGATGTACACAATACTCGTTGACTTTGTTTGACAAGTTTTTCGACGAAACTCACTCGGACTGTAACATTATATTCATTACTAAGGTAAAATTTAATTTTTATTTTAAAAAATTCATAATTATTGTTAAAATTATGTAAATACGAATTTGTCCAAAAAATTCAATACCTGGAAAGGGCTGCTAACCTGGCAGACGAAACGATGTAGACTTAAATAAATAAATTAGTTTTATTTATTATTCACTCTCCAGTGTTGACAATTTACTAATTCAACAATGGAGGGTGAAAATTATAGAAATTATATATCAAACTATTAATCTTTAATGCTATAGCAATAGTCTTAAAATTATAATTATCGGCGTTTACTTTCTACTTTATCTTAGAAAATCCTCTTACTGTAGATAAAATATTATAAATGAATGAAAATATACCTTTACACGTAGGGATATTGGACCATTTTCCATTAAGTCCACAAAATACGTCAGCTGATCCATTTAAAGTATAACCGGTGTTACACCTATAGATGAGTTGGGTACCAGGATCTAAAGTATGAATTCCAGGCTGTACGGGGCAATCCTGTCCATTTAAACATAAACTTTTGTCTAGTTTCCACTGACCATTATAAGGTTGTGCTGGTATATTGCAAGATTCTTTATACGGTTTTATAGTTGAAGCTGGTTTAGTGAATGGTTTTGTAGTTGTCGATTTAGTTATATAAGGTTGTTCCGTAGTTTGCAAAGATGATATGTTTGCACATAAGTTGCGATCTTCATCAGATCCATCAGCACAATTTATTATTCCATTACATTTAAGATCGCTGTCAATGCAGGCCCCATAAGCGCAGCGAAAAACGTAATGTTGGCAGCTTAAATAAAAGTCATATTTTTATTGTTTTAATAAATCAATTGATTTCGCAATAAAAGTGTAGGTTCTATTATTTTTATTTCTAAATTTTAATAAGTCCACCTCTTTAAGCGCTAAATTTTATTAATATATTTTATTTAGAAATATCGGATATGTTACCGTGAAATGCACATAGAACTAATTTAACCTGTCAAAAGCGCATAGGTTAGTTCTTATGTATAAAATTTTTGTAACAACTATTATTTATTAAACATAGCAGCAAGATCAATACCAATTTAATGAATACACACAAAAGCCAATAAGCAATCAAATTTTAAATAAGTAATGAAAATAAATAAACTAAATAAATATGTTGGATAGATTAAAAATAAGAAATCAATGATAATAAATTACAGAAAATAATCATACAATAAAATTTGATAAGGGACGAAAAAAAACAAAAGCAATCCACTACACATTCAAAAAATACTGAAGAGAGAAATTTAAATTGACTAGAATATGTGTGACTAAATGTCTGATAGTTGACTACATGTCTGATATCGTTCTGATAGTTGATAATAGTATATTGCGCATAAAGGGAGCGAAATCCAAGTTTGCTCCCGATTAATGATCGTGCGCTCGAGGGCTATCTTATACCCATGGTACAAAATTAGCGCTCCAGATGTGTGAACGCTATTTTACAAAACAACAAAATACAAAAATACAAAATCGCGTTTTGCTCCCTAAAACGAGAAGTAAAATAGCATTTTGCTCCCACTGCTTAGAAAATTAATTTTTCTCTCTTTTCCATTTTCTACCACCTTAGACCTTAAATAATTCAATATAAGTTAGCTTTTTATATTACACATTAAATGAGAAAAAGTTATGAATAGAAATTTTTACCATTTTTACAATTACCTAATTTGAAGTACTGTGATTCGCTATTCAGAGCTCATTTTGTCAGTTTAAATTTTGGTCTGTAAAGAGCAGGTTATTACACACCCAAAATGATACATGTCATTATTTTTTTCAAATAACCTATACAAGGTCAAACCAAGGTAAAACTAAGAATTCTAAAAATTCTCTCTAGTACTGTTTTTTGATGGATGAATGTAAATATAATTAATTTATTAAAAGTCATTCTAAACATTGAAATATATCATTTTGAATGTAAAATTTTCCGTTCTTTTACAATCTGTTTTCAAAAATAGTGGTCTACATTAAAAAATGTTTGCTACCTCCAAATGACCTTCAAAGCTAATATTGAGATCAAGTTCATTAACAGATCTGGATGGAAGAGCTGGAAGTTTATATGTTAATTTTGATTGTTGCATACTCTTAGCATAAAATTATATTCAAAAAATAAAAATAAAAAATTCCTACACGTAGTTCTAAACTTGTTTAAACACATTCTTGTCCGAAATTGATTATGGAAATATGATTATATATGGGAAGTAATTTAGAATGAAAAGTTAATAAAGCTTGATAACTAAAATGTCCACTCCGTCGACTTCCTCAAGCGTATTTGTAAATAAACTTTCTGCAAAATGTCTATATTATAGACCTTTATTTATTCTTGTAACACATGAAAATGTTTTATTTTGCTATGACATAAGTTCAAAAGGATCTACAAAGGTTGATATTTCCTTTTTTAATTTTGTATGCACACATTTATTGAGTTACACCATAAATTGATTTTCTAGACGGTGTCTGAAGTATCAACTTTCATAGTATTTTTATATATGAAAAATATTTAAAATCGTAAATTATAGTATAATTGTTTTGATCTTTACAATTCAATGAGCGAAAGACTTTTGAAAGCTCTTATGAGAATTATAAATTTTTAATGTTAAAATAACAATATCTCAAGAAATATAAATATTTAAGTTGCGTATTTTTATTACACGTCCACTCCCTCGACATTGCTACATAAAATGTTGTTTTTAACCACGGAAGAGTACAAGTTATACTATTATTTATAATTGAAATTAATTGAGCAAAAATGAAAGTAAAAAAATTTATTTAAAGTGAAAACAGGATCTCAAGCGGATGGTTCGGAGTTGGTGATGCGGAGAAATTAAACTCTTCCTTTGAGTTTTTTTTACATTTTTGTATTTATCAAAAAAAAAAAAAAAAAAATAAGTAATTCATGGCGATACAACATAAATAAATACAAAAAAAAACAGATTACATTTTTTTTGGCCTCTGGCTCTTTTGTTAGATTATTATTTTTTTACAATCTATAAAAGTTATAATAAAATCGAGTGATAATTTTGAAATGGTTAATAAAATAATAACTGAATTCGTGTACGCGATACGAAGATAAAAATTTTAATTTATCTATGAATTAGGTTAGCTAATACAAATAATTATGGTTATTGTAATAGCGGTATATATATAATAAAGTGGTAAACCAAAAAAATTTGATTTTCTTTATTGAAATCTAACGCGGAATTATAGATAACTCTAAAGAATTTATACGTTAAGAAATTATTAAATTTATTTTTAATTTCTTTTTATTTATTCACGCGGCGCGATAGATAAGATCAAACATCTTCGTTCCTTGCTAAAAAATTTAAAATTGCGGAACCACAAGGTTCACCCAGCTTAGTCGCAGGCATTAGCGTCATCCCGGAGAATGGGGCGCATTCATGGATAAGAGTCGGAACTCTTTTATTTGCAAAAAAATAAATTTTCGTAGTTCTGCATAATAATCCACTTGGGGCCTGTCACCGCTAGGGTTACCCGGCTCCTGGAAAGGGAAAGGATTTAAGGGGTTATGTGGTGCAGCATACTCATTACTGCGACCCTTGAACGAACCAAGACTTCTGCTTCCTGAAAACTCTTTAGACCTCTCGCTTCGGTTGTTCAGACAATAATCACGAGAGCGCAAGGTAATAGTGAGCTCCCGACTGGATTATCTCGCCGATCGAGATAAAGGATTAAAGATAATCTCGTGCGGGAAGATAATATATATCTTTGCCTAGTTAATCATTATAAAGAAGAGAAAATTATGGATAAAATAAGCATAAGCACATTATAAAAATTTGCTGATTTCTCGGCATGGTAAAGCTTTAGACCTGAGCATGCAATTTTCCTCTTATTTTTTTTTATTAACTTTTTTTAAAGTATTTCTTACATAAAACATTATCCCAAAATTTGAAAAAAAACAAAAAATTTTTTCGCAAGTTATAATTGAAATAAAGTAAGCATCAATAGACATTATTTCTCTAAAATTATTTTTGTAAAAAAAGACATTTTATTTTAATTTAACTAAAATAATAATTGCGAGGTTTTCGACGTTTACATACAAGTATATTAAACGAAGCAACTATCAAGCGTAGAGTTTGGTAAAGTAGAAATCTACTTTACCATACGATTCAAATTTAATAGTTAATAAATAAATGATTCTTTTTACTCTAATATACTGCACAAATACGTACAGTTCTATTTGAAGTAAATATTGCCTGCATTGATAAAGTATTTACATTATTTTAGTAAATACTCAGTGGATTTAAATTAAAAGTATATTTTTAACTTTAAATTTTATTAGTTTTAAGAAATTAATTATAAGCTTATAAAAAACGAGCAGTAAAAACAAATGCCAGACTCAAGTAACAGAATACCTGGTACATCTGCTCATAAAAAAATTATCAACATCAGTAAAATCCAACTACGATGCACTTCCATCAACATTGATCCAGATCAAGTAAAAAGTTAAAAACTGATACCATTGAAGAAAGTAGCACAGAAAATAAAATTATAGATATATCACTACTTTTCCCAACATTAGAAGAATTTTTAGCTGTCAGAATTGTCATGGTACAGTTAAATTTTCTGAAGTTGATGTGAGAGGTTTGGGAAGTAAAATAACAATAACATGTACAAACTGTTTTAAGGTATTTGTTATTGATTCAAGTAGAAAAGTTGGAAAAAAGTAACGCTTATGAAATAAATAGACGTTAGTGTACACAATGAGAACTCTTGGTCATGGGCATGCTGGTTTAGTTACTTTTTGTGGAAATATGGATTTGCCGAGTCCAGTTTCTCACAGTAATTATGACATTATTAATACAGAGATAAAAAATGTTTGTAAAGAAGTTGGTAAACAGTCTATGAAAGCAACTGTCGAGCAAGTATATGATTCAACAAGTCAGAATTGCCATATAAGTGTATCAGGTATGGTTCTTGGAGGAAGCGAGGATTCAATTCTCTTCAAGGTGTTGATACTGCATGAGAATGAAAAAGTAATTGACGTTCCTCCAAAGCAATATTTTTGCAGAGCATGTGAATTGCGACCAGAAGAAGAAACAAAAGAATATAGAGTGGTACTTTACGGCATGAAATATACTAATTATATTGGAGGTTTGAAACACTTTCACAAATAAGTACTCATAAAATAACTTCAACCACATAATATCGCACTAAGCACAAATACACTGAGCATAACAAAACACTTATTTTATAATTTTAGGAATAAAAATTTTTTTAAATAAAAACTCATTATTGAATATTATACATGATTATTTTATATTAAGTTATGACTATTTTATACAATAATCTTTATACCTATGCATTATTATTATATTTATATGCTTATACATTTTTATTATTCCGCATTAAATGTTTAATTAAAAGTATGTAAAGAATGCAGTAAAACAAAACTGTTTGACAAGTTGTTGTACAATATCCTCTTTCTCTCTCTCTCACATGACAAGTCTTCCATAAGATTATTGATTTTTCGAATAGCCTTGTCAGGTGATAGAGAAAGAGAGAGGCATAGATAGTGTTACAGCTGCTAATGGAAGTGTGCACCAGCCACACGTTTGTAGTTCAGTTTTAAGCTATTATAATATCAAGTAGAATTATATATTATATATATTAATTATATAAAATCTAAATAAAATAAGTAAAAAAAACTAGTGGTTTATAAAACTGCATGAACAAATTATATCAGATAAGTATTTGCATAACCTTAAATTTATATTTTGTTTATGTCAAGAAATTGATTCTTTGTTTCTCCATTTCAGCATAACCAATGTGTCAACACTGAGATATACAATATTTGCAGAATACAGATAAAATTATAAACAAGTGTTTTGTTATGCTCAGTGTATTTGTGCTTAGTGCGATATTATGTGGTTGAAGTTATTTTATGTGTACTTATTTGTGAAAGTGTTTCAAACCTCCAATATAATTAGTATATTTCATGCCGTAAAGTACCACTCTCTATATTCTTTTGTTTCTTCTTCTGGTCGCAATTCACATGCTCTGCTAAAATATTGCTTTGGAGGAACGTCAATCACTTTTTCATTCTCATGCAGTATCAACACCTTGAAGAGAATTGAATCCTCGCTTCCTCCAAGAACCATCACCTGATACACTTATATGGCAATTCTGACTTGTTGAATCATATACTTGCTTGACAGTTGCTTTCATAGACTGTTTACCAACTTCTTTACAAACATTTTTTATCTCTGTATTAATAATGTCATAATTACTGTGAGAAACTGGACTCGGCAAATCCATATTTCCACAAAAAGTAACTAAACCAGCATGCCCATGACCAAGAGTTCTCATTGTGTACACTAACATCTATTTATTTCATAAGCGTTACTTTTTTTCCAACTTTTCTACTTGAATCAATAACAAATACCTTAAAACAGTTTGTACATGTTATTGTTATTTTACTTCCCAAACCTCTCACATCAACTTCAGAAAATTTAACTGTACCATGACAATTCTGACAAACTAAAAATTCTTCTAATGTTGGGAAAAGTAGTGATATATCTATAATTTTATTTTCTGTGCTACTTTCTTCAATGGTATCAGTTTTTAACTTTTTACTTGATCTGGATCAATGTTGATGGAAGTGCATCGTAGTTGGATTTTACTGATGTTGATAATTTTTTTATGAGCAGATGTACCAGGTATTCTGTTACTTGAGTCTGGCATTTGTTTTACTGCTCGTTTTTTGTATAAGCTTATAATTAATTTCTTAAAACTAATAAAATTTAAAGTTAAAAATATACTTTTAATTTAAAATCCACTGAGTATTTACTAAAATAATGTAAATACTTTATCAATGCAGGCAATATTTACTTCAAATAGAACTGTACGTATTTGTGCAGTATATTAGAGTAAAAAGAATCATTTATTTATTAACTATTAAATTTGAATCGTATGGTAAAGTAGATTTCTACTTTACCAAACTCTACGCTTGATAGTTGCTTCGTTTAATATACTTGTATGTAAACGTCGAAAACCTCGCAATTATTATTTTAGTTAAATTAAAATAAAATGTCTTTTTTTGCAAAAATAATTTTAGAGAAATAATGTCTATTGATGCTTACTTTATTTCAATTATAACTTGCGAAAAAATTTTTTGTTTTTTTTCAAATTTTGGGATAATGTTTTATGTAAGAAATACTTTAAAAAAAGTTAATAAAAAAAAAATCGATTTTTTGAGCAGTTAACCCAGGCTTGACCCCTTAACTAAAATAATAATTGCGAGGTTTTCGACGTTTACATACAAGTATATTAAACGAAGCAACTATCAAGCGTAGAGTTTGGTAAAGTAGAAATCTACTTTACCATACGATTCAAATTTAATAGTTAATAAATAAATGATTCTTTTTACTCTAATATACTGCACAAATACGTACAGTTCTATTTGAAGTAAATATTGCCTGCATTGATAAAGTATTTACATTATTTTAGTAAATACTCAGTGGATTTAAAATTAAAAGTATATTTTTAACTTTAAATTTTATTAGTTTTAAGAAATTAATTATAAGCTTATACAAAAAACGAGCAGTAAAACAAATGCCAGACTCAAGTAACAGAATACCTGGTACATCTGCTCATAAAAAAATTATCAACATCAGTAAAATCCAACTACGATGCACTTCCATCAACATTGATCCAGATCAAGTAAAAAGTTAAAAACTGATACCATTGAAGAAAGTAGCACAGAAAATAAAATTATAGATATATCACTACTTTTCCCAACATTAGAAGAATTTTTAGGCTGTCAGAATTGTCATGGTACAGTTAAATTTTCTGAAGTTGATGTGAGAGGTTTGGGAAGTAAAATAACAATAACATGTACAAACTGTTTTAAGGTATTTGTTATTGATTCAAGTAGAAAAGTTGGAAAAAAAGTAACGCTTATGAAATAAATAGACGTTAGTGTACACAATGAGAACTCTTGGTCATGGGCATGCTGGTTTAGTTACTTTTTGTGGAAATATGGATTTGCCGAGTCCAGTTTCTCACAGTAATTATGATATTATTAATACAGAGATAAAAAATGTTTGTAAAGAAGTTGGTAAACAGTCTATGAAAGCAACTGTCGAGCAAGTATATGATTCAACAAGTCAGAATTGCCATATAAGTGTATCAGGTTATGGTTCTTGGAGGAAGCGAGGATTCAATTCTCTTCAAGGTGTTGATACTGCATGAGAATGAAAAAGTAATTGACGTTCCTCCAAAGCAATATTTTTGCAGAGCATGTGAATTGCGACCAGAAGAAGAAACAAAAGAATATAGAGTGGTACTTTACGGCATGAAATATACTAATTATATTGGAGGTTTGAAACACTTTCACAAATAAGTACTCATAAAATAACTTCAACCACATAATATCGCACTAAGCACAAATACACTGAGCATAACAAAACACTTATTTATAATTTTATCTGTATTCTGCAAATATTGTATATCTAAGTGTTGACACATTGGTTATGCTGAAATGGAGAAACAAAGAATCAATTTCTTGACATAAACAAAATATAAATTTGAGGTTATGCAAATACTTATCTGATATAATTTGTTCATGCAGTTTTATAAACCACTAGTTTTTTTTACTTATTTTATTTAGATATTATATAATAATATATATAATATATAATTCTACTTGATTTATAATAGCTTAAAACTGAACTACAAACCGTGTGGCTGGTGCACACTTCCATTAGCAGCTGTAACACTATAAAATGCCTCTCTCTTTCTCTATCACGTGACAAGGCAATCCGAAAATCAATAATTTTATGGAAGACTTGTCATGTGAGAGAGACGAGAAAGAGATATTGTACACAACTGTCAAACAGTATTGTCTTTTACTGCATTCTTTACATACTTTATAAATTTAATATGATATTATAATAGCTTAAAACTGAACTACAAACGTGTGGCTGGTGCACACTTCCATTAGCAGCTGTAACACTATAAAATGCCTCTCTCTTTCTCTATCACGTGACAAGGCAATCCGAAAAATCAATAATTTTATGGAAGACTTGTCATGTGAGAGAGAGAGAAAGAGATATTGTACACAACTGTCAAACAGTATTTGTTTTTACTGCATTCTTTACATACTTTTAATTAAATTTAATGCTTATAATAAAAATTATAATCATATAATATAATATAATAATCATAGTATAAATATTATTATATAAAATAGTCATAAACTATATATAAAATAATCATGTATTAATATTCAATAATAGCTAAGTATTCTTTTAGTTTTAAAAAATTTTATTCCTCTTTTTATAAAGAAACTGATTCTTGAAGTTGACTTTCTGTTATTTTAGATAATACATGTATATTAAAAAAATATACTGAGTATTATATTAATAAAACCAGAAAAAAGTCACTATAAACCTATTAAATATACATATTATTAAGATTACACATACAAATTGTACGATACCTGAAGAATATGGTATTAGAATTATAAAATAAGTAAAACTTTAAATCTAATAAGTGAAACTTTAAATGCATTTATCTCATTAATGCTTTTTTAATGATTTTAGCTTACTTGCCGCAGGATATTTCAGAGCCAGGTTGATGAATCACTTTGAAATTTTGGGGAAACTTTTAAAATATATATTTCTACGGACTTATGTTGCCCAATTTTCAAAAAGATAAGTTTTAGGTGAATGTTATGTACGTATACGTACATAACATTCACTATTTTTCTTGTTATTATCAACTTTTATATTTAATACATTGTTATTAATTTTTTTTCAGAAAAGGAAAAACATAAGTCTGTAAACGTATATTCCATGAACATTTTAAGCCTTATTAGACATTAAAAGATGCATTCAATGCTTCAATATCCTACGGCAACTGCAAAAATTAATCAATTTTTTAATATCATTATAAGTTTAATAACCAGGATTAAAAATGCATTATATAAACATTTTTTATATTGATAAATATAATGTATAATACATATATATTATATAAAAAAAATTAATATGTGAGAAGAATTAAAAAAAAAAAAATTATTCTAATAATAATTATTTATTTATTGAAAACATTTAACCCAGGCTTGACCCCTTAAAGGGATCAGGAAAGTGAACGATAAATTTATCCGTATCAATAACGACTTTAAGAAGATGTTGCATGTTAAACCGTTAATACATTGTCGTACAAGATGCGGAATAGTTTCAGTTTCGAGCAAACCAATTTCTACTTGCGCTCGAAATTGCTGTTTTAAATTATCGGATTTCTCGCCTGTGAAACCTACGGCTTGCAATCCTACAATCGGTAACGTAGGGCATTTTTTAAACTTATCAATATTATTATCGTAGAATTCACCCGATATGCAGGTTATCTTACTACCTGTATCGATTAATGCCGTGGTTTCAATTCCTTCGATTTTTAAACTGATTTCGGGGCATTTTACAGATGTCTGTCGGCTATCTCCTTCATCGTCTTCTAAAAGAAAATCTCGACAGTTATTAAATACGGAATTTACCTTATAACACGATGAGTTAACCCTTTGAACTCTTAAATCGGATTCGCATTTTGTCGATTGGAGTTCCTCGACATTTTCCAGCACATGATTATCGACGCTTACTACTGGTGGACTATCAGGGTCGAATGACGGAATCGACGTCACAATCTGACGTATCGTTCACGATTTCATCTAAATTACCGGTTTCATATGATGCGTTGAAAGTATTATTTCCGTTGGCTAAAATTCTTTTTCTACGATGATTACGTTTGCGCTGTAAGGAATTTTCCATTTTAATCAAGCTCTAAACGTTGAGTTATTTTATTAAAATTAAAAGCCGAGGCTCTTGATGCAACTCTTACTCGTTTCCCGAATCATTTTCTTCAATTACGTCTACGTTTAATTAATTTATTTGCGGGCTACTTGAATTATTATAGCGACTATGATTATTATCGAAATTTTGGTTAATCGAATTATTAGAATTAGAATTGTATCGATACGGGCCGTTTCTATTTGCAGGTGTGCTGTTATTCCCATGATTATCGTACGAATTCTATAGCGGGGTGGAAGATCTAAAATTATTTTCTCGAAGGTTGCTTAGTCGTGCATTGCGATTAGGTGAATCGCTTTTACGATCGCGAAAACGTCTATTGTCACGTGATTCATTAAAAGGTATATAACGCGATATCATATAACAAAATCTGTAATGTGAACTAAACTCTGTATAATCATCGTTTGTTAAATATGCTCCTCAAAGTGGCGCGCTAAACGACGGATAATCGTCCTTTCTGTCGGCGCGTCATCTAACATAATCACGATGTTGTATAGTCGATATCAAAAGGCGCGATAGCGCCTGCACGCAAGTATGCAGGCGTGTAAGCCCTTATACGTATTCACTTCTACTTAGATTTTCACGGGCATTATAAAAACCGAATTCTAATTCGTGACGGATTTGATCCTGAACGTTTTCATTCCAGTGTCGATCTAAAAATCTCATGCGGAAATCGTTAATCGTATTTATTTGCGGTTCAACGTGCTCCAACCAATCCTTGGCTGGACCCTTTAATGATTAACATTTCAAAATACGCCAACAGATTCCGAATGTATCGCATTGATCTTCCATAGGTAGCGGCAGAAAATGTTTGTAACTCATATTTATCGCAAACGCATTTTCACGTTGTGGTACCGGTTGAGGGAGATCTAGGACAGGTGATATCGGAGGAATATGTTGCATTTATACTGGATTTGGGTTTATTTGGCGAATATTTATAATTGATTTTGGTAATCGTCAAGACGTACATCGTATTGACCAATTCGATTTCGGTCATCTCTTCCGAAATGGTGGCGATTTCATTCATGTTGTAATCGCACGACCCTGTCGATTAACGAGGGTAGATATCTCGCCTGATTGATGCCGTACCCTATCGTAATTTTGTTCTAACCCGTATATTTGTTGTTCATGTCGATATGTTCTATCCCGGATATTGTGATTACGATTTCCAATATTATTTTCCGAACTTCACGTTGAAATTTGATTTGTTCCCGAGATCTAAAAATGTATCACTACGCTTACGTTCCGGATTCGACGATGAACTTCGGATTGCGTTCAAATTAGGGAGTGAACCGATTCGGGGGTCACCTAATTCATCTAAGGAAGAGAGTATATGAGCAGAAGCTTCTTCCCTTGGAAATTCTAAATTATCGACTCTGGCTTGATTTCGTACCGAGCAACGCGTAGGTTGTTTGGGAATAGCCCCCCGGCCTCGACCACGCTGATTTCCAGTCATATTAAGTTATTAGTACATACAGCTATAACACAAGAAAGACAAGAAAAGGAGAAATTAAAATTTAGTAAGCTTTATACGAAAACACACCTAAGTGTTTCTTGGACATCGTCCAATTCAGTGTCGAGAGCTGCTACTCCGTCCCAAAACCTTTCCATACGCCTTGCGATCTGTATTTCGCGTTTTTTTAGTTTCTCAAATTGAGTGTTTATACGTGCAAAATTTACCTGTAGCACGACACGGAGTTTCGCCCAACTATTGCACATGCTAACCAAACGCTCGTCGGTTTCCACGACTACTGCCGATATTTTCTGGATGTCTGTCTCGAGTTGTGTTTACCTAATTTGTAAGTCGGCGACATTAATTACACAGGCACACAAAAAAAAATGACAAGACCAAGAGAGTAGAGGTATTATTTCTTGTGTATTTCGACGCGCTGAAACCGAATCAGGGCGCAGAATTGCTCTAGAACCCTTGATTTTTTTTAAAATGAAGAAAAACCACCTGGAAACTCGGAAAATCCAATTTTTAGAAAGGAAAAAGTGGGTGAGTGTTCAGTGCAATAGATTAGGAAATTAGAAACATACTAAAATATCATTTCTCATGTATTTTGACACGCTGAAACTCAATATGGAGTTTATTTTACACGTAAGCTCTTTGAATTTGGAAAATATGCTAGAAAATTGTGAAAATTGCTGAAAATTGTGAAAATTTGCATTGAAGAGTCCGCATTTATTAGGCAATACATTTTTTTGAACTTATATCATGCATGATTTTTATATATTTTTACGCGCTCAAACCAAATTTAGGATCTATTTTACTCGTAGATTCTTAAAATTTTGAAAAAATCGTAAAAAACCATGAGAAATCTCAAAAAAATCCTAAAATTTTTTCGCATACCTTTAGTTGATTCATCAGTTATTCTGCTTCCACCACTTCACATTAAATTAGGTCTCATGAAACAATTTGTTAAAGCTTTGGGCAAAAATGGAGACTGCTTTGAATACTTAGGAGAAAAGTTTCCGGAAATAAGCAATGCCAAACTAAATGAAGGCATTTTTGACGGTCCTCAAATTCGTACCATGTTTAACAATGATACGTTTATTACAAATATGACCAACGATGAAAAAGAAGCATAGCTAGGTTTCAGAAAAGTTGCTCAAAACTTTTTGGGTAATCATAAAAGTGACGATTACCAAAACATTCTTGAGAAAATGTTAGAAAGTTACGAGCAGTTAGGCTGCTTGATGAACTTGAAATTGCATTTCCTGCACTTGCACCTGGACTATTTTCCAGCGAACCTTGGAGCTACGAGTAAAATAGATCCTAAATTTGGTTTCAGCGCGTCAAAATATATAAAAATCATGCATGATAAAAGTTCAAAAAAATTTATTGCTAAATAAATGCGGACTCTTCAATGCAAATTTTCACAATTTTCAGCAATTTTCTCAACTTTCTAGCATATTTTTCAAATTCAAAGAGCTTACGTGTAAAATAAACTCCATATTGAGTTTCAGCGTGTCAAAATACATGAGAAATGATATTTTAGTATGTTTCTAATTTCCTAATCTATTGCACTGAACACTCACCCACTTTTTCCTTTCTAAAAATTGGATTTTCCGAGTTTCCAGGTGGTTTTTCTTTATTTTAAAAAAAATCAAGGATTCTAGAGCAATTCTGCGCCCTGATTCGGTTTCAGCGCGTCAAATTACACAAGAAATAATACCTCTACTCTCTTGGTCTTGTCACTTTTTTTTGTGTGCGTGTGTTATCGGTTCATTTAAAATACCGTTGTTGCCTAATTCGTTAAGGGGATGTCGGAGCTATAGCCTCCATCAAAAGCTGCTCGATCTCACGGCTTTCAATGGCGCTGTAGTCAGGTGTCGATTTCTACGATAAACGTACTTAAAACATAAATTATAAATTTTACAGCTACATAGAGCTGTTGAAAGATACTTTCCCCCCTAGCTATGACTAAACTTAAGGTAATTATAATATTACTCTTGGCAGCAACTGTTTATTTTTTTAAAGAAATGTGAAATACGTCTCATATTCAATGAATCTATATCTGCCGTAATGCTACACGCAACGTATTTCACATTTCTTTAAAAAAATAAACATTTGCTGCCAAGAGTAATATTATAATTACCTTAAGTTTAGTCATAGCTAGGGGGAAAGTATCTTTTAACAGCTCTATGTAGCTGTAAAATTTATAATTTATGTTTGAAGTACGTTTATCGTAGAAATCGACACCTGACTACAGCGCCATTGAAAGCCGTGAGATCGAGCAGCTTTTGATGGAGGCTATAGCTCCGACATCCCCTTAATTTGAGCGCCTGTCGCATTGTTAACCGATTTCCTTATGAACTGAGTTAAGGTTAACAGTTGTTTCCTCACTACAACAAGTTTTTTATTTTGTTAGTTGATTCAAACATTGAACATAACTTTTGACATTATTTCCTACTGAACCAAGGCCAAATATATAATAAAAAAACTTTATCCGTTTCTCTCTTTAGTGAAATTACACGTCTCATAACCTCAAATGCAAGTTCCACCAAGGGTACCATTTATGCAACGTAAAATGTTGTTTTTAATTAATGAAGAGTGCAAGTTATACTATTATTTATAATCGAAATTAATTGTATCAGTAAATAAATTATCTATCCCAGGCAAGGATTATTAGACTGATATATGATTTGTTCCCTCAGTGGCAACCATTTTCGTCGTGTCGTACCCGTTGATCAAGCAGCAAAAATGAAAGTAAAAAAATTTATTTAAAGTGAAAGCAAGATGAAAATATAAGAGAATGAAAATAATATAATGCAATTAATAACTGTATGATTTATTAATTAATTATTTATCTTAAGCAGATATATGGTTCGACGTTGGTGATGTAGAGAAATGAAACTCTTATTTTTTTACATTTTTGTATTTATCAAAAAAAAATAATCAATTCATGGATTTGCAAGTGGCAGTGAGAGGTTTTGACGATACAACATAAATAAATAAAAAAAACATATCACATTTTCTTTGGCCTCTGGCTCTTTTGTTAGTTTATTATTTTTTTTACAAATAAAATAATAACTGAATTCGTGTACGCGATACGAAGATAGAAATTTTAATTTATTTATGAATTAGGTTAGCTAATACCAATAATTATGGTTATTGTAATATGGCAACGCGGTGGGCCAAAAAAAATTTGGAATCAACCATGATACCTTTTGAAAGTTAGTACTAAATGATTATGGTAAGATTGCGGTAACATTTCGGCAAGGTTTTACTACATATATCAGAATCCAAACATTGTTTGCTTACGGAAAAGAAACTGTAAAATTAACGGAAACTTTGTTGACGATGTCAAATTTGCGTCGCTCTTACTACGCTTATAGGCGCGGATGGGGAGAACGGTGGCCATGTCGTCTACGCCTCCCCAGCTCTCTTCTTTATTCGGACAAATTTTATTTATTTCTTTTTATTATATCAAAAGTTTATAATTACAAAAATCGAATTAAAAGTTGTTTCCGTTGGTAAATTTTACGTTCTTTTGTTTGACACATCTTGTTTAGCCGTAAACCTAACCGTTGTTGAGGTGTAAATCCAAATAATATTTAATCGCTTTATTCCGCATATAATTTTCGAACCAGACAAAATAATTTTAATTATACATTAATAATGATATTAAATTTATACATTTAAATTCACATGAAAAAATTTATTGTGGCATAGTCGTCTTATTTCAAATTTTAATAATATAGTCATGTTGTCTGTGTATATATTTATTGTTCTTGATATAAAGAAGTCTGACCCGGATGGTTATAGGATTTTACAGTATATTGCAGAAAAAGTTAAATTTGATGTTATATAATAATAATTGATAGATTTTGAGATCAAATATATACGAATCTTATAACGTCATGTACATACGTATTTATCAAATTTTGATATTAAATGTTTTGTGCATGATCAATGTAAACTTGATTATATTCTTTGAACTGGGTTTATATGATGGTATATTAAATGATAGTGTACTTTTTTTATTATTTTCTACCAATGTAAATAAACATTATAGAGAATCAGACAACCTTGACATTTGAAAAAACTTGTACAATTATTAATGTTGCCTTTGATATTTCAGTATACTCGTTTAATTAAATTAGCATAGAATGTGGCATAATATATTATCCATGAATCTAAATAAAATTTCTACTAGGGTAATTCCTTTTTTTATAAACAAATTAAATATTTGTCTAATGTTTTGTGCAGAAGCATGTCATTTGAAATTTCAAGCGGATGATGCAGACATCAAAGATGCTATATATGTGCATATCAAACACACGTCTGAAAAGACAAGAACAAAAGTAATATGTTATTGTTATTGGTAACTTTTTATAAACATATAATTATTTTATTTTATTTATACAAATTATTTTTTTCAGCTCATCAAGTAACATAAATAGTTTTCAGCCTGTCAGTTTATCTCTTGAACCTGAATTACCATAGAGTGTCAATAACATGATCAGTAAAATCTAGATAAGAAAATGTACTACTTATTTTTTTAATTTTTATATTAGATAAAAGAAATAGAAATTTTATTTCATGACATGTTTTATAAGTGTATAAAAAATATATTTTTTAAAAAGGTTGAATAATCATTGCGACTTATTTATTAATACTGACTCAGATTTCTTTTGAATAATTAATAATTATATTTATTAACTTTTGCTTGTATTTTCATTATGAAATATTCGTAAAAGTTTCTTACACTTCTTTTCTCAATTATATAAGGAATGTATTAGCAAATATTCAAGGTAGGTACTTTGTTAATGTATAAAAATCTTTATATTTTCCTCTAAAAAAATATTAATCTTCCAGAAATAATTTCGGTAATATCTGTATTATATATTAACTGGCAAATTTCTTTCTTGAAAGCATCCGGTTACATATGCTGAAACTCGTTTAACAGCTTAGTGAAATATTTGATGAAACTTTGTAGAAAAGTTACATATATAAATTATAAGTTTCCTTAAAAGATTATATCCGTAAATTCATTTAAAAGCATACTCAAACCACTTAATTTCTTTTTTTAATTTATTCTTGAAAGCTTTTCATTATGCATTCATAACTTCTTCCAACATTTTATTGAAACGATTTTGTATAACCTATCAAAATATCTTTTGTCTACCTTTGATGTAAGACTTTCATTAGCTAACCAGAAAATGCTTACTAAAACACTTTCGCATCCTAACAAAATTATTTTTGTTTAGATTACATGAAAGCCTTATTTTATTACCTAACCAGAAACTACTTGAAAAGCTTGTAGGAGCTCTACAGTAACCTTCCAAAATATCTTTCTTTTACCTTTTGTGAAAGCCTTTCATTACCTAAGCAGAAACTCCTTCAAAAGGTCACAGGAACCTTCAATTTTCATTAATTATTTTCAAAATGGTGGCTCGAAAAATGTAAAATTATACGAAATATTGAATAAACTAGGTTGAAACGATTTTTCCGTACTTTATAGTACTGATATTGTTATATTTATGGTTAATCATTGTATATGGACTTCTAATTTTTTAAAATCATTTTGGAAACAAAAAAATTAAAAATGGGAATTCAAGACGGCGAGTAAAATTTTTTTTAAAATTATACGATTTTTAACATATTGGCAAACAGGGGGTCTGTTCAGTGTTCTTAACGCTAGCGTTAAATTGAAATTAAGGTCAAATTTTGGCGTTACACCGCACTTAACGATAAAATTTCGGCACTTTGCGCCAAAATTCTTCGTTAAATTTGACTTAGTGCTTGCGTGAAAGACGCAGAATAGACCCCATGGTTTTTGAAGTGCTAATTATGAATCTGCGATAAGATATTAAAAATGTAGAATTGCAGATCCAATATGGCGGATCTAATATAGGGACTTAAAATTTGCAGTGTTCATTAAAAGCTTTTTTTTAGATAAGATAATGTTAAACATAATTTGTATCAATATTTTAGGATCAATTTCATGTTTCCTTCCTACATTTTTCAGCTAAAGTTAGTAAATCTGCTTGCAGATAAGCAACTCCAAAAACCCATTTGCCATTTTAAGTTTCAATTTTTTAGTCGCCATCTTGAATCCGCCATTTTAATTTTTTTGATTCCAAAATGATTTAAAAAAAATCAGAAGTTCATGTACACCCTGTTAAAAAAATTCACGCTGATTCAGTACTGATTTCATATTGAAATCAATATGAAATCATCATTGCATCAATATAACATCATCACCGAATCAGAGTAAAATCAGTACTGAATCAGCAGTAACTTTTTCCCAAAACGCAGAATGGAATTGGTACAGAATCAGTGCAAAATCAGGATTGAATCAGTACAAAATCGGTATTGAATGTTTACTGAATCTGCGATGAATCAGAGTTACACGCAGAGTAATAAAACAATAAAAGTTCATTTATATGTGATTAATAAAAGTGATTAATCACATACCGTAACACGTGTTTAATCACATGATTTTTTACATGTTAAATAACGTGATTATTTCGTTGTAAATTTCCAAGAGAAAAGTATGTAGTATAATTCTCTAAAAAAAATTAGGTAAAAACAAATAAAATTGTCAAAAAAACGTAAAATAGATAAAAAAAAGTATTACACATTTTTCTGTTTATGTTAGTTATTCACCCATCCACTTATTAACCGCGGTCAATGCTGCTTAACTTTCAGGATCAATCATTTCTCAGTCTATTCTCAATGCTACATTCACAAACAGTTACAAAGATAATAAAAACATATTTGTAGACATCTCAAAAAGCCCAATTAGAATTTATTTTAATGGTATTAATTTTAATGGAATAAACATATTTTTAAAAATGTGGACAATTTTATACAAGTTAAAATTTTAATGCACACATCGGTACCATATTAGAAAAACAATATATATTTAGTAAAATATTGAAGCAAATTCATATTAATTGTAACAAGGTTTTTTGAAACGTCTACAAATATGTTTTCATTATTTTCCTAACTGTTTGTGAATGTAGCAGATAGAAGATAGTAAATCAAACAATAAAAATACTAAAATCAGTATGCATGGAAGTAATAACATCTCTTTAAGATTATATTATTTAACATTTCAAGTATATATATTTCATTAATCCAATTGTTAAATATCAAAAACACCTTCTACAAAGGTGTAAAAATTCGCAAGTATGGTGTAATTTCAATCACACTTTTAAAATTGTTATCTAATAGTTTAATATCTTTAATTTGTCGCAAATCCTTTCCTACTTAAAAATTACTAAAAATATTTTTTATTAACAAATAATTAGGTATATGATTCTTACAAAGTTTCTGCTATAGAAATTACTAAAATTAAAATAAAAACGACAAGTATTTTGTAGCATATAATTTTAAATAATTTTACACCAATAAAAAAGAGATATTTACGTTTTAATACACATGGAGAAATTAAAATGCACAAATGAATATATTTATTAATATTATATTGTTTATTTATTGATTTTGTGTAGTATACTTCTTGAGTAAATGTACTAAATTTTTCAGCAGAAAACTTGATGATTCCATTTTGATTTCATTACTTTCTGTTGCAGTAAGTTTTTATAAAGTAAGATAAGAATTGCTAAAGTGTAATTGAAATTACATCATACTTGCGAATTTTTACACCTTCGCAGAAGGAGTCTTTTGTATAACGATTGGATTATGTATTACAAAAGATTGTTTAGCAAAACTAAACAAAAATTTTAGGCCAAATAATGTAGGGCACTTTGCTGAAAAAATGTTTATTTGTCAACTATAATACTTGACGATTCTATTTTGATTTCAGTTATTTCTAGTGCAGTAACTTTTTATAATGTTTCAGTAATATATAAATTTTTAATTAAAATTAGATTTATTATATGCTACAAAATACTTGTCGTTTTTATTTTAATTTTAGTAATTTCTATAGCAGAAACTTTGTAAGAATCATATACCTATAATTATTTGTTAATAAAAAATATTTTTAGTAATTTTTAAGTAGGAAAGGATTTGCGACAAATTAAAGATATTAAACTATTAGATAACAATTTTAAAAGTGTGATTGAAATTACACCATACTTGCGAATTTTTACACCTTTGTAGAAGGTGTTTTTGATATTTAACAATTGGATTAATGAAATATATATACTTGAAATGTTAAATAATATAATCTTAAAGAGATGTTATTACTTCCATGCATACTGATTTTAGTATTTTTATTGTTTGATTTACTATCTTCTATCTGCTACATTCACAAACAGTTAGAAAAATAATGAAAACATATTTGTAGACGTTTCAAAAAACCTTGTTACAATTAATATGAATTTGCTTCAATATTTTACTAAATATATATTGTTTTTCTAATATGGTACCGATGTGTGCATTAAAATTTTAACTTGTATGAAATTGTCCACATTTTTAAAAATATGTTTATTCCATTAAAATTAATACCATTAAAATAAATTCTAATTGGGCTTTTTGAGATGTCTACAAATATGTTTTTATTATCTTTGTAACTGTTTGTGAATGTAGCATTGAGAATAGACTGAGAAATGATTGATCCTGAAAGTTAAGCAGCATTGACCGCGGTTAATAAGTGGATGGGTGAATAACTAACATAAACAGAAAAATGTGTAATACTTTTTTTTATCTATTTTACGTTTTTTTGACAATTTTATTTGTTTTTACCTAATTTTTTTTAGAGAATTATACTACATACTTTTCTCTTGGAAATTTACAACGAAATAATCACGTTATTTAACATGTAAAAAATCATGTGATTAAACACGTGTTACGGTATGTGATTAATCACTTTTATTAATCACATATAAATGAACTTTTATTGTTTTATTACTCTGCGTGTAACTCTGATTCATCGCAGATTCAGTAAACATTCAATACCGATTTTGTACTGATTCAATCCTGATTTTGCACTGATTCTGTACCAATTCCATTCTGCGTTTTGGGAAAAAGTTACTGCTGATTCAGTACTGATTTTACTCTGATTCGGTGATGATGTTATATTGATGCAATGATGATTTCATATTGATTTCAATATGAAATCAGTACTGAATCAGCGTGAATTTTTTTAACAGGGCAATGTTTAAACATAAATATAATAATATCAGTACTATAAAGTACGGAAAAATCGTTTCAACCTAGTTTATTCAATATTTCGTATAATTTACATTTTTCGAGTCACCATTTTGAAAATAATTAATGAAAATCGACTATTCTAATCTGCTATACCATAACATTTATACTTAATAACATTTTAAGGTTTAAATGTTAAAGAAAAAAAGTGCCTTAACTAATTTACCGAATTTCCTTTTAAATTGAAAATTTTACAAGGAAAATCCAGTTTGTATAATTTCTAAGTAAAACAATTTGATAGAGCACCCTCGGAAATAGTTGCGTATAAATTTCACGATGATCCCATTATCTGAATGTTTTTGATAACTATTTAAATATAACTTTGTAAAAAATGCGGTTTCAGGTATGAAGATGACATGGAAGCTAGCGATTTTATCGACATATTGGAGTCATCGTTTTTAATGTTTATCAATAACCAAACCAGTTTTTGGGAAATTTTGACCCAGAGCCCCATTTTTACACAGTACTATAAGTATCTTGTCAAAATTTGGTGCAAATTTATTGCGTAGTTACGAAGAATAATGCGAAACTGTAATTTTTATAACATATCCTGAATAAGCCTGAATAACCCTAGTAGAATTTTAAATATGAAAAATGGGCTTAAAACTAAGAAATGGCCAGTGAAACTGGTCAGGTTCTATCTCAAAATGAAACGCTTTTTCACACCTTTCTTGACCATTTCTTAGATGGACATAACCTTCATCAAATATGAAACAACTTTTCGGGTAATCCTGTAAACAAAACTTAAAGCGTGTTGTGAAATTTGATCGGTTTTACCATTTGTAATAGATACAGACGATTGTTTACGCTATATAAATAGTACTTTTAAAGATATTTCGACGTTTATCATTTTTCTCTCAATTGAGCCAAATCATTTTTAGGAGCTTGTTTATGGCTATTATACCTAGCTAAAATAGCCAATTTTTCTTAGTCTACTTAAAATTCCAAAAGCATTTTTGATGGTCAGAAAAGGTTTATAAATTGGAATGAAAACTATGAAATGGGCAAAAAAGGTTCGAAAAAGCGTTTCATTCTTATACACGACCTGACCAAGCGTCCTAGTTAGTTTATAGATTGACATGAGAACGCTACTCAGTAAATGGCTACAAAATTTTGTTGATTCCACCAGGGAAGTGCCGTTCTTAATTTTAAAACTATCTTATATAATAATGTAGACTAAAATTTAAGTTATAACTTTTACTATCAGTTTCTTTTTTCTTTCTTTCTTCATCCCTAAGAGTTAATAGAAAAAAATAGGATTTTTAAATTTCTCATATTCGGGTTCTTTAAGGGGATGTTGGGCCCCAATTGCAGGGATCTACACCTTTCAACTCATCAATTGTATCCAAACTATTGAATAAAAAATCTGAAAAAATTCATAATGATAGCTTAAAACATAAGAAAGGGCCTATGACGTTTTCATTTTTTTAAGAAAAAATAACTTTGTTTATAATAATCGAATAACAAAATTTGTGGCGGTAATTATTAGAGAAAAGGGATAAAGTTTCAACCCAAACATCGTAATCAAAATATCGATTACAATCTGAAATATTTGGGTTTATTATTGAAAATATGCCTAAAGACCTGATGGACAGGAATTTTAAAAAAATTAATTTTTTGTTAAAAAAAAATATTAAAAATGACCATTTTTGAGTCCAACATTTCCTTGAAGATTAAATAATAACTTATAATAATTTATAATTTATAAATGTTAAAATATGTATTCCCATCTACAAATTCTAAAGAGATACCTAACAGAATCTTTAATAATATCATTGGTTTTTCAAATTAAATGGTCAATGTTTTACTTATCTCGATTGTGAATAAAGAATTCCAATTAAATGTTTTTAAAATGAAGAATAATAACACAAATTAAACATTACAAATTTCATTAATATTATTATAAAGTATTGTTTAACCTTTCAATAGATGTCGGACTCAAAAACGATTATTTTTAATATTTTTTATAAACAAAAAGGTGATATTTAAAAAGTCGTGTCCATCAGGCCCGTAGGTATATTTTCAACAATAAGCCCAAATTTTTTCAGATTTTTAAATTTATATTTTGATCACGATATTTGAGTTAAAAATTTATATCTTTTATCTCACCGCGTCATAGTTAATATGAAGAATTTGGTACCCCTTTTATAACTGCGACATCGCCCGAAAAACGGCTTATTAATCTTGGATACTTAAATTATTGCTTTCTACTAATACTCGTGTTTCTAGTCAATATTACTCATCATCTGTTCTGCTCCGGGCATCGATGTTTTAAGGTAACCTATACGAACTCCTGCGCAACCCTGGTGGAAGTATAAATTGTACATTATAGTACATATATGTACTTTTTCTATACAATACCGTACATAACCGTAGATTTTTTAGACATTTCTGTACATTTCTGTACGTTTCTGTACATTTTTGGTACATTATTGGTACTTATTAGACTTTTGTACAGAATTGTACAAAAATGTACAATAATGCACGGAAATGTACGAAAATATATGGAAATGTACATAAATGTGCAGAAATATACGGAAATATATAAAGATACATAGAAAAGTACAATAGTAAATAGATTCATTGGTATTGAATAAAGTTATGCTTCAAGTGAAAATATGTTAATTTATTTTATATAAATTAATTATTTAATTTGAATAAATATATACGTTATATTTTATTACATTATTATTATTATTATTATATATACATTATTTATTAATATAATTATTATTTTTAACGGGGTGGGTACTGGGGATATGTAAGGCCCACGGTTAGGCCCAATCTGTCCCAACTTACCAACCTTAAGTGTGCAGTTCCACGATGCGGCCGGGAATCTTTTTGATTCCCGTGCAATGCCGTTAACAACGTCAAACACCTCGTTTGTCTTATATACCGTGAGTAGTAGTAAGGGTACCTTATAGCGCGCCGACATGGGCGTGGCCTAACAACAATGGTGTCTGGCGCGAACAATGGGAACAATGGGGAACAATGGGGTTGTCTAGCACGTACAATGGGGTTGTCTAGCGTGGACAATGGGGTGTCTACCCCGGTGGTGACGTCACGGTGGGGGCCCGCGCGTGCCAGAGAGGGAGTGAGAGGGAAAGAGGGAGAGAGAGAGAGAGAGAGAGAGAGAGAGAGAGCGAAGCTCTCTCTCTCTCTCTCTCTCTCTCTCGTAGTTATGTATAGGTAGGGTGGAACGGACTCTGTGACGTCACAGCGGGCCCCGTCGGAGTACATGGGTGCGAGAGAGAGAGGTAGAGGGAGTGCGCGCGCAGTGCGTCTCTCTCGTGCTGAGGTTGCTCCGGCGTCATAGACGCCCCGATGCAGTGCGTGGGTGTGAGAGAGAGAGGTAGAGGGAGTGCGCGCGCAGTGCGTCTCTCTCTCGTACTGAGAGTGTTCTGACGTTATAGCGGGGCCGGAGGCCCGCGCGTGTATGTGTGAGAGAGAGAGCAAGAGGGGTTGCGCGCGCAGTGCGTCTCTTGCAGTAAGAAGAGTGACGCATGTAAGAGAGAGAGAGAGAGAGCACTACTGCGCGTACCCACGCTCTCTTCCTCTACCTCTCTCTCTCTCGCACTCACACAGAGATACTGATGATGCGCTAGGGTATTCTGACGCCGTGTTATAATAGCTGACTCAGAGCGTCTATGTTGGTGTGTGTGTGTGTGAGAGAGTATGCATTTGTAAGAGAGAGAGGAAATGATAGGTGACAATTTTAGATATTGAACGAATATGTTATTTACGTTTATTATTGGTGGCCCTAAAAAGGGCCGTTTATTATTATTTATTAAATATAAATTTACAATTTTTTGTAACCGTCTTTCTGTGGCAATGATTTATTATTTATTGAAACTTTTTCCGTATATTTTTTCCATTGCGACGACATTGAATGATGATTACTGTTATCCTTAGTATTGGATTTTTTATCGATGAGAGGAACTCGATCTGAATTTTGGTTTGGACCAAATCGATTACTAGTCCTGTCGAGTGAGTTTGATTTAACAATTGAATAACGGGTTCCATTTTTTGATTATGAAAAACTTGTACACTGACATTTATTATTTTTGTAGCCGATTTATTTAGCGAGTACGAAGTTTCGAGTAAATTTCGATGCAGCGTATGTCTTTTATCTTCTAAATTCACAGACACTTTTTTCTCACTATCCGGTCCCGCGCAAAGGTCGCTCGTAAAATAGGAGAGGGTCTATTTAGAGGGTTACGGGTTTGTACAAGTAACTTCAAAGTCACATGTATTAAGAAAGAGGTTCTTTTACATATTTTAGAAGAGAAGGAAAACGCGTAAAGATACTTGTTTCGAACGAAAATGCATAAGGCAAAAGACGACGATGTCTCGAAAGAAAATTTTTGTTCGTACAAATTTCAAAAGAAAACCCTGATCGTAAAATTCTGCCAATTATTGAAAATTTGTAAGGCGTTGGTAAAGTAACGCGAAACGCAAAAAATTTATGTTTCCTTCTTTTTCAATCAATCGTAGGTAACGTTTTTCGAAAGATTTTTCTAAACGTCTTTGAGGTTTTTCGTTGTGTCTAGAAATTTACAAAAAAAAAGTAAGAGTGGGGTTTTCATAGAAAAAGTTAATTTGCTAGGAAAAATTGGAGATCGTAGTTAGTCCAAATCTTGCTTTCGACGCGAAAGAACCTTAACGCGTACATAAAAATATAATTTCGTGTTCGAGTTCTATTATAAAAACTATATATTATAAAACTGTGAAAGTGTATTTGTGAATGTACTGAAAAAAGTGACACTGAATAAAAAAGTACACACATTCGCAAATTAACGCAGGAAAAATTTTAAACTGCGAAAAACGAACGTTAAAATATTATTACATTATTATTATTATTATTATATATACATTATTTATTAATATAATTATTATTTTTAACGGGGTGGGTACTGGGGATATGTAAGGCCCACGGTTAGGCCCCATCTGTCCCAACTTACCAACCTTAAGTGTGCAGTTCCACGAGCGGCCGGGAATTCTTTTTGATTCCCGTGCAATGCCGTAACAACGTCAAACACCTCGTTTGTCTTATATACCGTGAGTAGTAGTAAGGGTACCTTATAGCGCGCCGACATGGGCGTGGCCTAACAACAATGGTGTCTGGCGCGAACAATGGGAACAATGGGAACAATGGGAACAATGGGAACAATGGGGAACAATGGGGTTGTCTAGCACGTACAATGGGGTTGTCTAGCGTGGACAATGGGGTGTCTACCCCGGTGGTGACGTCACGGTGGGGGCCCGCGCGTGCCAGAGAGGGAGTGAGAGGGAAAGAGGGAGAGAGAGAGGAGAGAGAGAGAGAGAGGAGAGCGAAGCTCTCTCTCTCTCTCTCTCTCTCTCTCGTAGTTATGTATAGGTAGGGTGGAACGGACTCTGTGACGTCACAGCGGGCCCCGTCGGAGTACATGGGTGCGAGAGAGAGAGGTAGAGGGAGTGCGCGCGCAGTGCGTCTCTCTCGTGCTGAGGTTGCTCCGGCGTCATAGACGCCCCGATGCAGTGCGTGGGTGTGAGAGAGAGAGGTAGAGGGAGTGCGCGCGCAGTGCGTCTCTCTCGTACTGAGAGTGTTCTGACGTTATAGCGGGGCCGGAGGCCCGCGCGTGTATGTGTGAGAGAGAGAGCAAGAGGGGTTGCGCGCGCAGTGCGTCTCTTGCAGTAAGAAGAGTGACGCATGTAAGAGAGAGAGAGAGAGAGCACTACTGCGCGTACCCACGCTCTCTTCCTCTACCTCTCTCTCTCTCGCACTCACACAGAGATACTGATGATGCGCTAGGGTATTCTGACGCCGTGTTATAATAGCTGACTCAGAGCGTCTATGTTGGTGTGTGTGTGTGTGAGAGAGTATGCATTTGTAAGAGAGAGAGGAAATGATAGGTGACAATTTTAGATATTGAACGAATATGTTATTTACGTTTATTATTGGTGGCCCTGAAAGGGCCGTTTATTATTATTTATTAAATATAAATTTACAATTTTTTGTAACCGTCTTTCTGTGGCAATGATTTATTATTTATTGAAACTTTTTCCGTATATTTTTTCCATTGCGACGACATTGAATGATGATTACTGTTATCCTTAGTATTGGATTTTTTATCGATGAGAGGAACTCGATCTGAATTTTGGTTTGGACCAAATCGATTACTAGTCCTGTCGAGTGAGTTTGATTTAACAATTGAATAACGGGTTCCATTTTTTGATTATGAAAAACTTGTACACTGACATTTATTAATTTTTGTAGCCGATTTATTTAGCGAGTACGAAGTTTCGAGTAAATTTCGATGCAGCGTATGTCTTTTATCTTCTAAATTCACAGACACTTTTTCTCACTATCCGGTCCCGCGCAAAGGTCGCTCGTAAAATAGGAGAGGGTCTATTTAGAGGGTTACGGGTTTGTACAAGTAACTTCAAAGTCACATGTATTAAGAAAGAGGTTCTTTTACATATTTTAGAAGAGAAGGAAAACGCGTAAAGATACTTGTTTCGAACGAAAATGCATAAGGCAAAAGACGACGATGTCTCGAAAGAAAATTTTTGTTCGTACAAATTTCAAAAGAAAACCCTGATCGTAAAATTCTGCCAATTATTGAAAATTTGTAAGGCGTTGGTAAAGTAACGCGAAACGCAAAAAATTTATGTTTCCTTCTTTTTCAATCAATCGTAGGTAACGTTTTTCGAAAGATTTTTCTAAACGTCTTTGAGGTTTTTCGTTGTGTCTAGAAATTTACAAAAAAAAAGTAAGAGTGGGGTTTTCATAGAAAAAGTTAATTTGCTAGGAAAAATTGGAGATCGTAGTTAGTCCAAATCTTGCTTTCGACGCGAAAGAACCTTAACGCGTACATAAAAATATAATTTCGTGTTCGAGTTCTATTATAAAAACTATATATTATAAAACTGTGAAAGTGTATTTGTGAATGTACTGAAAAAAGTGACACTGAATAAAAAAGTACACACATTCGCAAATTAACGCAGGAAAAATTTTAAACTGCGAAAAACGAACGTTTAAAATAATTATTAAAAATAGAAATCGCGCAACGCTAAATAAAACAAGTGTTCGCAATGGAAGGAAAAATTTATAATAAGTTTATATTAATTTTATCTCGCATTATTGGATTTTTATCGGTTTTTATACCGTCATTAACGGAAACGTTCGATCGCGATTTTTTTATTTTCTTAGGGAGCAACATGACGTTAAATCAGGCTCCCGATTGTATGATCGAAATTATCCGAATTTTAAGTGTAGAACAGTTTATTTTAATTTATAAAATGTTTTTACATGACGAAGAGTTTGCAACGTTGATCGCGGGTGATATATTAATTTCTCGCGGTCTTAGAAACCATATGTTATTGGACGAATTTTTTAAACATTACGAAAGATTAGGTAGTTATTTCGGTATTAAAAATATAAATACAAATAATAATTATACAATTTTTTAATTATTTATCTTCAATAAATTTTAGAAATTATAACGGATACGGAGGACAGCTGTATTCCTCGATTACGTCGGCAGTTAGGCGACATAGCGGTTCAGAGAGAAATACCCGAACCAACCATTCGTCAAGCAGAACGTATCGCGGAGATACGTAGTCGAGGGCAGAGGACGCTAAGTGAACTCGAGCGCGAGGCTGCTTGCATCGACAAAAAGCTTGCGCGAAATTCCAAACAAGCTATCGAGAGGATGGAAATTCAAATGTCCAGCCGAAATAAAAATCTCTCGGACGATGAAGATGACGACTATGTTGTCCAAGCAGCCCCAAATTGTAGTCGTAAAAGGAGGATATCGGGTCGCGACGAGAGGCCACTTGGATCTGGATGGATATGTTGCAAAACTCCTAAAGTATCAGAATATGCGTTAAATGATTACGCATTAGGTCAGATATCGCAAATCGGTGAGTAACACTTTATTACTTTTTACAATAGATATAGAAATATTTTAACACTTTTTGTTCAATACAACACTACAATAATCTGTATTGAAAATTAAAAATTAAAATAATGAAAAAAATAGAACGTGTTAAAATAATTCTATAATTGTAAACATATATAGGTTTAAAAGTAATATTAATTTAATAATATATATTTAAGCTCGAAGACGATTGTTTTTCGACAATCGAGAATATCTGTCGACGGCTTGGCGAGTCGGGGTATGGATAAGCGAGGAGTACGAGCTGTCCCCTCACTTATATCCGCCAACAGCCGATTCAATTTTACGAGCGTTCGATTCTTTACGGCATCGCGTTGAAAAATAATTAAAATAATAACTTTTAAATTTTTATAAAATTAGTAAGCGAATTATATAGTAATAATAATATTATATTTTTATTTAGCGTCTTCGTGTGAAAAACAAATAGGTGGAGGCCGTACCGCTGAATTTCAACGTGTACATCTTCAGGCAAATAGCGAACGATACGTGCCCCGTTTTCGTACATTAGGTCGCGAGATAAAATTTAAGATTACAGATTATGCAGGAAACGAAAATCCTGTTAAATATGTCGAAGACGCGTTTCATGAAATAACTCGTTATATATTAAAAGATCGCTCGAACAGTGATATGATCGGAATAACGTTAAGTTCCGACAAATTTGCGTTAGGAAGTGCCGGGTCGCGTTTTACACGCGTACAAGATTTTCGATCAAAAGAAATATGGGAATTGTTTGGCAAGGTCTGTCAAAGCAATACCGATTTTTCAATTGATGAATCGTTGAATATCAGTGTTGTTTACGTTGAAATGCCCGTCGGAAAGGGAAATTCGGGTGTTGAGAACAAAGAGGTTGATTTTCATAAAAAATCAATTCTCAGAATAAAAAATAAAGATAATTTATGTCTACCCCGCGCTCTTGCTTGCGGTGAAGTCTACTCAAGGAAAGTAGACACTCCCGAATGGCGAAGCGAATGGAAGGCTATTTCTCACCACATGCGTTTTCGACAAACAGAGTGTGCACGAAACTTGTGCACTCTTGCGAAAATAAAAGTTCCAGAAAACGGATGTGGTCCTGATGAATTTAGGTTATTTCAAAATTATTTTCTTGAAAAAAATATAAAATTAATAATTTTTGAAGAAAATAATTTTGGAAAAGGCGCAAAATCGATTTTTTACGGAACATCGTATTTTTCTGACGAAAGTATAAATATTAAAACAATTTATTTATTATATAATTTTAATAATAAACATTTTGATTTAATCTTAAATATATTAGGTATCGTGTCAAAATTTCGATATTGCATAAATTGCAATGTAGCATACAAAAACGTTCTGTCTCACAAGTGTACGAAACAATGCACTCAATGTTTAAATGATTCAAATTGTGAAAAATTAAACGAAATTTCGTGCATTGATTGTAAGCGCGTATTTTATAATGACGCGTGTTTTCAAATGCACAAGCGACCCGGCTCGATAAGCTGCAAAGCATAAAAAAAAACTGTAAAAAGCGTATGCGATAGTTTAAAATATTGTTCTACATGTAACCTTATTGTAGATTTAAGAAAAGAATTACACATTTGCGGTGAAAAATATTGTAGTAGATGTCGTTCGAGACATTCTATAAATAAATTATGTAATATTGGACCAATTCAAGAAACGCGTGTAAGGAGGAAAAATAATTATCATCCGACTACTCAATTTATTTTTTATGATTTTGAGACCCGTCAAGATGAAATTTACGGAGAAAAATCTTTGAAACATAGCGTTAATTTATGTGTCGCACCATTATGTTGCGACGATTGTAAAAAAAACCGATTTGAAAAATTTGTGTTCGTTTTGCGGTGTTCGTCAACACGTATTCGAAGGTGATAATTCGATACGTGATTTCTTAAATTTAGTCATTCGAAGAAAAACGAATTTTAATGATATTATTTGTATTGCGCATAACGCACGGGCTTTCGATTCTCAATTTATTTTAAAATATTTAATCGATTTTTCTAAAATTTATTTTAATGAAAATGTTTCGCCAACCGTTATTATGAACGGTCGAAATATTATAAAATTGCAATTAAAAAATACAAAATTTATTGATAGTATCAATTACATGCCAATGAAATTGGCAAATTTACCCAAAGCATTTGGGCTTTCAGTTGATGTAAAGAAAGGCTACTTTCCACATCTTTTTAATACAAAAGAAAATATAAATTATGTAGGCTCGATTCCGGATGATAAATATTTTTCCCCCGTAACGATGTCGAACGAAGATCGACAAACCTTCTATAATTGGTACAATAGTATTGACAAAAATAATGTATATAATTTACGCAACGAAATAATAAAATATTGTATAGACGATGTAAATATATTGCGAGAGGCGTGTATAAATTTTCGCGAAATATTTAAAAAATATAACGTTTGCCCATTTGAAGAAGCTGTAACGATAGCTTCAGCCTGTTCGATATTATACCGTAAAAATTTTTTAAAAAAAGATACAATAGGTATAATACCGTCAACTGGCTATGCGCAAACGGGACAAAATTCACAAGAAGCTATTTCGTGGCTTCTGTGCGAAGAAAAAAAAATCGGTCGCGAAATTATACACGCCGCACGCGCTCGAGAATATATTTTAACCGAAGGTTTCCGAGTTGATGGTTTTTTACCGAGCGTAAACCATAAGGGTACCGTTTATGAATATCACGGTTGTTTTTACCACGGGTGTCCTCGCTGTTTTTCGTCGAGTCGTGATAAAATTTTAACAGACGGTTCGACTTTTAACAGTCGTTACGAAAAAACCGTTTTAAAAACTAAAAACATTGAAAGCTTCGGATATATTGTAATAGAAATGTGGGGGTGTGATTTCAAAGAATATTTATCAGATAATACCGATTTAAATAACTTTTTAAAATCACATCCTCTTTTAAAAGGGATTAAAATAGAACCGAGGGATGCGTTTTACGGTGGTCGTACAGGTAATACCGTAATTATGTACGAGACGAAAGACAGCGAAAAATTAAATATTTAGATGTATGTTCGCTGTATCCGTACATTAACAAGTACGGAAAATACCCGCTAGGTCATCCAAAAATTTATATTGGTCAAAATTGTAACGAATTAGCAGGTACCGATTTTAAAAATTTCAATAATGTCGAAGGTTTAGTAAAATGCGACATTTTACCTCCGCGAAATTTATTTCATCCCGTGTTACCGATAAAAATGCACGAAAGATTACTTTTTCCATTGTGTCGTACGTGTACAGAAATGCTAAATGAGCAAGAGTGTACGCACGACCGGGAAGAAGAACGTATTTTTACCGGTACATGGGTGTCTGATGAAATAAAAAAAAGTTTAGAACGCGGCTATAAATTAATAAAAATTCACGCGATTTGGCAGTATAGTGTTTGTCAATATACAGCCAATACAGACGGTCTTTTTAACGAATATATTAATACTTTTTTAAAATTAAAGCAAGAGGCCAGTGGGTATCCCAGTGAATGTACAGACGACATAAAAGAAAAACAAATTATAGAAGACTATAAAAATAAAGAGGGTATAAATTTAGATCCGAAATTAATTAAAAAAAAACCCTGGTTTACGCTCGGTAGCTAAATTATGTTTAAATTCATTCTGGGGAAAGTTTGGGCAACGCGATAATCTGACGAGAACGGAAATCGTCAAAGATTATCAAAGCTTGCTCAAACTTTTTTCAGACCCCGAGATAAATGTGAAACAAATCGTTATAGCGAACGACGAGGTACTCTATGTCTCTATAGAATACATTAAAGAAACAGAAACTGAGTCGGGGGGTAGTAACGTAGCGATCGCCGCCTACACTACAGCACAGGCTCGTTTGTTATTGTACGCGTATTTAGAAAAACTAGATAGACGCGTACTTTACTACGACACCGACTCAATTATTTTTACAAGTAAACCGAGTGATACGTACGAACCAAAGGTAGGGTCCATGCTAGGCGAATTAACCTGCGAATTGGAAATTTACGGTAAAGGTTCATATATTGAAAAATTTGTTTCAGGAGGTCCAAAATTTTATGCTTTCAAGGTAAGAAATAGTAAAAATGAAACATTTGAAATTTGTAAAATTAAAGGAATAAAATTAAATTATGAAAATTCAAAAAAGATTAATTTTGACAGTATCGTAAATCTTATTAATAATAGAAACGATGACGATAAAAATAAAATCAATATTTTAAACTATCGCATACGCTTTTTACAGTTTTTTTTGATGCTTTGCAGCTTATCGAGCCGGGTCGCTTGTGCATTTGAAAACACGCGTCATTATAAAATACGCGCTTACAATCAATGCACGAAATTTCGTTTAATTTTTCACAATTTGAATCATTTAAACATTGAGTGCATTGTTTCGTACACTTGTGAGACAGAACGTTTTTGTATGCTACATTGCAATTTATGCAATATCGAAATTTTGACACGATACCTAATATATTTAAGATTAAATCAAAATGTTTATTATTAAAATTATATAATAAATAAATTGTTTTAATATTTATACTTTCGTCAGAAAAATACGATGTTCCGTCAAAAATCGGTTTTGCGCCTTTTCCAAAATTATTTTCTTCAAAAATTATTAATTTTATATTTTTTTCAAGAAAATAATTTTGAAATAACCTAAATTCATCAGGACCACATCCGTTTTCTGGAACTTTTATTTTCGCAAGAGTGCACAAGTTTCGTGCACACTCTGTTTGTCGAAAACGCATGTGGTGAGAAATAGCCTTCCATTCGCTTCGCCATTCGGGAGTGTCTACTTTCCTCGAGTAGACTTCACCGCAAGCAAGAGCGCGGGGTAGACATAAATTATCTTTATTTTTTATTCTGAGAATTGATTTTTTATGAAAATCAACCTCTTTGTTCTCAACACCCGAATTTCCCTTTCCGACGGGCATTTCAACGTAAACAACACTGATATTCAACGATTCATCAATTGAAAAATCGGTATTGCTTTGACAGACCTTGCCAAACAATTCCCATATTTCTTTTGATCGAAAATCTTGTACGCGTGTAAAACGCGACCCGGCACTTCCTAACGCAAATTTGTCGGAACTTAACGTTATTCCGATCATATCACTGTTCGAGCGATCTTTTAATATATAACGAGTTATTTCATGAAACGCGTCTTCGACATATTTAACAGGATTTTCGTTTCCTGCATAATCTGTAATCTTAAATTTTATCTCGCGACCTAATGTACGAAAACGGGGCACGTATCGTTCGCTATTTGCCTGAAGATGTACACGTTGAAATTCAGCGGTACGGCCTCCACCTATTTGTTTTTCACACGAAGACGCTAAATAAAAATATAATATTATTATTACTATATAATTCGCTTACTAATTTTATAAAAATTTAAAAGTTATTATTTTAATTATTTTTCAACGCGTTGCCGTAAAGAATCGAACGCTCGTAAAATTGAATCGGCTGTTGGCGGATATAAGTGAGGGGACAGCTCGTACTCCTCGCTTATCCATACCCCGACTCGCCAAGCCGTCGACAGATATTCTCGAT
This sequence comes from Theocolax elegans, assembly GCA_026168455.1. Lineage (NCBI taxonomy): Eukaryota > Metazoa > Arthropoda > Insecta > Hymenoptera > Cerocephalidae > Theocolax > Theocolax elegans. The sequence goes on along the minus strand of CM047427.1, from coordinate 30,909,827 downwards.
TGTCGAAAAACAATCGTCTTCGAGCTTAAATATATATTATTAAATTAATATTACTTTTAAACCTATATATGTTTACAATTATAGAATTATTTTAACACGTTTTATTATTTTCATTATTTTAATTTTTAATTTTCAATACAGATTATTGTAGTGTTGTATTGAACAAAAAGTGTTAAAATATTTCTATATCTATAGTAAAAAGTAATAAAGTGTTACTCACCGATTTGCGATATCTGACCTAATGCGTAATCATTTAACGCATATTCTGATACTTTAGGAGTTTTGCAACATATCCATCCAGATCCAAGTGGCCTCTCGTCGCGACCCGATATCCTCCTTTTACGACTACAATTTGGGGCTGCTTGGACAACATAGTCGTCATCTCCATCGTCCGAGAGATTTTCATTTCGGCTGGACATTTGAATTTCCATCCTCTCGATAGCTTGTTTGGAATTTCGCGCAAGCTTTTTGTCGATGCAAGCAGCCTCGCGCTCGAGTTCACTTAGCGTCCTCTGCCCTCGACTACGTATCTCCGCGATACGTTCTGCTTGACGAATGGTTGGTTCGGGTATTTCTCTCTGAACCGCTATGTCGCCTAACTGCCGACGTAATCGAGGAATACAGCTGTTCTCCGTATCCGTTATAATTTCTAAAATTTATTGAAGATAAATAATTAAAAAATTGTATAATTATTATTTGTATTTATATTTTTAAAACCGAAATAACTACCTAATCTTTCGTAATGTTTAAAAAATTCGTCCAATAACATATGGTTTCTAAGACCGCGAGAAATTAATATATCACCCGCGATCAACGTTGCAAACTCTTCGTCATGTAAAAACATTTTATAAATTAAAATAAACTGTTCTACACTTAAAATTCGGATAATTTCGATCATACAATCGGGAGCCTGATTTAACGTCATGTTGCTCCCTAAGAAAATAAAAAAATCGCGATCGAACGTTTCCGTTAATGACGGTATAAAAACCGATAAAAATCCAATAATGCGAGATAAAATTAATATAAACTTATTATAAATTTTTCCTTCCATTGCGAACACTTGTTTTATTTAGCGTTGCGCGATTTCTATTTTTAATAATTATTTTAAACGTTCGTTTTTTGCAGTTTAAAATTTTTCCTGCGTTAATTTGCGAATGTGTTTACTTTTTTATTCAGTGTCACTTTTTTCAGTACATTCACAAATACACTTTCACAGTTTTATAATATATAGTTTTTATAATAGAACTCGAACACGAAATTATATTTTTATGTACGCGTTAAGGTTCTTTCGCGTCGAAAGCAAGATTTGGACTAACTACGATCTCCAATTTTTCCTAGCAAATTAACTTTTTCTATGAAAACCCCACTCTTACTTTTTTTTTTGTAAATTTCTAGACACAACGAAAAACCTCAAAGACGTTTAGAAAAATCTTTCGAAAAACGTTACCTACGATTGATTGAAAAAGAAGGAAACATAAATTTTTTGCGTTTCGCGTTACTTTACCAACGCCTTACAAATTTTCAATAATTGGCAGAATTTTACGATCAGGGTTTTCTTTTGAAATTTGTACGAACAAAAATTTTCTTTCGAGACATCGTCGTCTTTTGCCTTATGCATTTTCGTTCGAAACAAGTATCTTTACGCGTTTTCCTTCTCTTCTAAAATATGTAAAAGAACCTCTTTCTTAATACATGTGACTTTGAAGTTACTTGTACAAACCCGTAACCCTCTAAATAGACCCCCTCCTATTTTACGAGCGACCTTTGCGCGGGACCGGCCAGGGTTTAAAAGGGACACACCGTTCACCCTGAATGCAGTATTACAGCATCTTTTCTGTAAACTAGTTTTCCTATAATCGGTAAACTCGTCGAGACCTGTGCGACATAAAGTATTACAAAGATGACTCAAGCATTGTTAGAAACTGATTTTATTTTTACCGAAGACGAAACCTTCAAACAAATGGATAGTGAGAAAAAAGTGTCTGTGAATTTAGAAGATAAAAGACATACGCTGCATCGAAATTTACTCGAAACTTCGTACTCGCTAAATAAATCGGCTACAAAAATAATAAATGTCAGTGTACAAGTTTTCATAATCAAAAAATGGAACCCGTTATTCAATTGTTAAATCAAACTCACTCGACAGGACTAGTAATCGATTCGGATACTTGGGTAGAACTACAAAATAAACTCGACGAAATATCGGAATATTTTAATAACGACAATGACTTATATTATAAAAGTCGCACAAGAATCTACATCAATGATTTGGAAATAATTTTTGCTACTTCGTATGGAGGAAAATCTATTATTTTGAATAAAACGTCAAAATTATCCAACGGAAACAAAACAGAAAAGAAGAGAAAATGTTTTCAACCAGCTATAGTTATGCAAAAATCAACTTTCGAAGGACTAAAGGATAGTATTTTTTGTGTAGAAGAACGATATCGTCGACTCGAACGCTATATCAACGATATTGAAAAATGTAAAAATTTTATTTGCGATATTGTGAAAGAAAAAGTTACCGATTATAATTTAAATTCACGCGAAGGACGAAATTTCTTTAAAAGTTTTGTGATCGGTAATTATGACATAAAATCGAGAGTAAAAGATCGATTTAATTACGAAGAGTCTAAATTTTTCTTAGAATATTACTTTGATATTGTATACTTGGAGTTAACATGCTTTCATTCTAATTATATTTGTGATGAAATAATACGTATGTATTACAATGTATAATATATATTGCCTGTAATATCTCGTAAAATATTTAAATAAATCGGCACTTACCTCGTACATAATTTTGTATTTCGTATTTACTTACCTAACATTTTTCCTTCCTGCTACAACATGAAAATAAAAAGAAAATCTTCTCACGCGTTTATTCTATTTTCTTAAATACGCTCACCTTACGATAATTTATTGCTTCTCTTTCGTACTAACCGCAATACTTACTTTACCTATTAAGATAAATAGCTTCCCGGTAAACCAAAATCCTCCGGTCACCCTCGCCTCTATTGTCTGCACACCTGCACTTTTGGGTATACGACCTTTTCTCACGACGAGTCGACTTTTAACCTTTTTGAATACACCTACGACATTTATATTTTATAAAATAAGCTTACGTTCAAATTTTATTTCATTTCCGTTTGATTATTCAAACACGATGGGTCCAAACCAAAGTTCAGATCGAGTTCCTCTCATCGATAAAAAATCCAATACTAAGGATAACAGTAATCATCATTCAATGTCGTCGCAATGGAAAAAATATACGGAAAAAGTTTCAATAAATAATAAATCATTGCCACAGAAAGACGGTTACAAAAAATTGTAAATTTATATTTAATAAATAATAATAAACGGCCCTTTTTAGGCCCACCAATAATAAACGTAAATAACATATTCGTTCAATATCTAAAATTGTCACCTATCATTTCCTCTCTCTCTTACAAATGCATACTCTCTCACACACACACACCAACATAGACGCTCTGGGTCAGCTATTATAAAACGGCGTCAGAATACCCTAGCGCATCATCAGTATCTCTGCGTGAGTGCGAGAGAGAGAGGTAGAGGAAGAGAGCGTGGGTACGCGCAGTAGTGCTCTCTCTCTCTCTCTCTCTTACATGCGTCACTCTTCTTACTGCAAGAGACGCACTGCGCGCGCAACCCCTCTTGCTCTCTCTCTCGCACATACACGCGCGGGCCTCCGGCCCCGCTGTAACGTCAGAACACTCTCAGTACGAGAGAGAGACGCACTGCGCGCGCACTCCCTCTACCTCTCTCTCTCACACCCACGCACTGCATCGGGGCGTCTATGACGCCGGAGCAACCTCAGCACGAGAGAAACGCACTGCGCGCGCACTCCCTCTACCTCTCTCTCTCGCACCAATGTACTCCGACGGGTCCCGCTGTGACGTCACAGAGTCCGTTCCACCCGAAGCTCTCTAAGTACGAGAGAGAGAGAGAGAGAGAGAGCCTAGCTTTCCCTCTTACTCCCTCTCTGGCACGCGCGGGCCCCCACCGTGACGTCACCACCGGGGTAGACACCCCATTGTCCACGCTAGACAACCCCATTGTACGTGCTAGACAACCCCATTGTTCCCCATTGTTCCCATTGTTCCCATTGTTCCCATTGTTCCCATTGTTCGCGCTAGACAATCCCATTGTTCCCATTGTTCGCGCCAGACACCATTGTTGTTAGGCCACGCCCATGTCGGCGCGCTATAAGGTACCCTTACTACTACTACCGTGTGTTGGGCCCTATGCCCAAAATTGCCAACTAGGATAAACACCGGAGAGGGCGGTATTCGTAGGACAGGACGGTAACCGGTAAAACACTATCAACAATCGATATTACTATTAATCGGCGAGAAAGATTGTCTCGCCGAGTCAATTTATTAACTAAACAAGTAAATATTAACAAATTAACTATAAATTAACTTTAACAATTTACGGGGAGTCGTACCGATGACTACCCCCGAGGTCAGCGCGAAAAGAATCAGTTAAAATCTATTTAACTGTCGATTACTAGCAACCGATCCGGATATGATCGGCTGCTTAACCTGGTGGCATACGTCACACCGTGTGACGTAAGTATCTCTGACGTAGTAGAGAGCTCTGACGTAGAAGCTTCCTACGTCACGCGCGCCTTCTCTCGTGAAGTGGTTCCCGCGAACCACCGACCTGTCTATCCGTGCGGGTATTGTCACGAGAGGGGGAAAAGGAGGAACGCTTCCTCACCTGGACCGTACCAGGTAAATCGGGACGCGAAATATTAAGTAGACACGTGGGTCTAAATGTGGTGCACCACTTACCGCTTGTCTATATATCGCGCCTCGGCGGGAAACGACTGGGCAAAGGAGAGACAGCTCGTCCTCGTGCTTATCTCTCTCTCTCACTCCTACGGTCGGGAAGGCGGTCGACTCCGGGCTTCCTTTTCTCACTGCCCGTGAGACGTGCTGCTCTGCACGCCGACGTAGAGGTTGGTGGGGAGAAACCTTCGCACCCACACACTAAATGCACCAGTTGTTTATCTCTTTATCACGTAAAAAATCTCTCGGCAGTTGTCAACACGATGTTGTTGCCGATCGCGCGCGAACTCTCTTTCGGTACTCACTTGCGCACGATTCTCGCGCGCGTTCCCTGCGCGCGCCACGCTGTATATCCTCTTTCGCGTTGCTTACCTGATCGGTAACTCACTTACCGTTACATATTATATATTACTTGTTGTGCCTTGTAATATTTCGGTGATCAATGACACACTTCTTTCATAAATATGAAAAATAAAAATAATTAAAATGTAGAATTACAGCAACATGTGCGTGACAAATATTAAAATAGTACTTCCTTTATTATAATTTGAGAAGGGAATTATTAATTTCCGAATTATTATTTCACAGTTGAATGAAAAATTGCGTAAAATAAATATTTGATTTCAATGTATTTAAACTAAAGTATCACGTTTAGTTCCTTATGTATTTAAAACTATAAAAGTGTTTTAATTATATCGTCAATGTAGTTAAAAATTAAGATTAAAAAGATGTGATAAACAAATGTGAATAATATAGATTTAATGTAGTTTAAATGTTGTTTTTCTTATTCTTTTAGTGGAGTTGGGGAAGGGGATGCGTACAATGAAAGTCACTTACACGCACAAGCACTTTGTTTTAATTAATATAAATTTATTAAGTATTCCCAATTACAAAGATATTAAACACCGAACAACACGAACATCTAAAATCGGCTAACGCGTCCGGTCGACTTGAACGATTTTGAAAGAATGCCGAACAAGACAGAAGAGCGACACAAGCGCCTCCACGGTCTGCTGGAGAGTTCGCCATCTATATGCTACTATACATGTGCTAAGTGTGAATTCTTAACATTAAATTTAACTACCGAAATATTTATTTTGTATTTTCTGTTTGAAACTATGAAAAGCGTGAATTCAAATAAAAGTATTTGTTAATAATATTACTGACTTAGTATTGTTTCCCTTATATTTAATTTCTTTTATAAACAGTTATATAATAATTTATATGACTTATTTGTAAGTCTACAACGTAAGTCAATATAGACGAATTTGATTAAAAATCAAACATTCCTCTTAATGTTAAAATAAAAAAGTATGATCATCTAACGATAAGTATTATTGGATCAGCAAAAACAAACTACAATTATGAAATTATAACCAATGTCTATCTAAACGACATATGCTAATTAATTTAGTTGTTTTTTGCTCAAAGCAAACCTCAAACAATCATTACTACAAAATTTGAATGCATTTAATATTAATTATAAAATCATATAGTACATTTTAGTACATCTCTGTACATTTCCGTACATTTCCGAATATTCTCGGACATTTATGTACACTTCTGTACATTTCTGTACAAAAGTCTAATAAGTACCAATAATGTACCAAAAATGTACAGAAATGTACAGAAATGTACAAAAATATGCAAAATTGTACGATAATGTACAAATTATACTTTCACCAGGGAACAACTTCATTTCGATCTCACTATCTACAATCCCGCTTGTCGGCGTATTCGCTTTGATTTCTTTAACATCAACTTTATTTCGTTAGGCTTCTACGCCGTAAATTTATTCTATACTACCCATAATTTTTATGAAAAATATGTAAAAGTTTCATCGCGACGCGACAATACCCCCCCCCCCCTTTTTTACGACACCTTTGTTATTGAGCAATATTATTATTATTATATTATTATTTGCCATAATATTCGATATTGTAACGGAGTACACTTTCCTGCGTATGGAAGGGTAAAGGGATTAATTATACTGCTTAGTTATATTCCCTAGGCAGTACCCAGAAAATTCAAAAAGCTCAGAAAGAAGATTTAAATCCGCCGATCCCGCGCACGATCTATACCGTTGCGATATCCGTTACAACCGCAAGATCAGAAATGCGGATCAGAAATAACGGGAATAATAATTGCCGGTAAATAATAATCACACCATCGATTTATTATTAAAATAACTATTTATTATTTAAAAGAGAAAGTAAAGATAGCAAAGAATATTATTATCAACAAATAACAAAATAAGAAAAACTGCGTAAGGTTTCGAGACTAAATGTAACCACCGTAGGATACTTGCTCTCTCTCTCTCTCTCTCTCTCTCTCTCTCTCTCTCTCTCTCTCTCACGCATACTCGATCGCGATCCCACGTTGATCTCCTTGCCATTGCATGCTTGCGAGATCCCCGAATAGTCACTTATAATAGCCAAAGAAAGCTATCTCTATGGCTTCGCCGGCTTGGGAGTGATGTACCACGTACCTCTTAATATATTTTGGGGGCACGCTTGAATCCTCTGTGTTCTCTCAGTCACACTCCTCGCAGGTTTTGTCGGCAGTCGCTAGAGTCTAGCACTAATAAATAGCACACTTACTTAATTCACAGGATAGTACGATACTCCTCGCGACGCGAACACCTCAACCAGGCGTTATTACTCGCCCAGGATTTTCTACCAGTTGACGAATTTGAGCAAGACGAGCGAACAGTATAGATCTTCACTATTTAAGGTCAAACCAACCTCTAATTCGAATTTTGCGATCAAAAAAATATAAAGATTTAAATGTCCTTTACTTGATGGGATGGGGTTAAACGAACCGTAACGCGAGAACCGGTTTGCTTTGTGAAAAATATAAATTTAACAAGCCAATTTCAAAATAGAAATTTCAGTCGGGCACAAGTGTAACAATTTTTGTTAAGTCGGAAAAATTAAATTAAGTCGATTTTCCGACTTAGTAACACGAAAACAGGGATTCGATAAGTAAATTGCGGACCTCAAGGTGAATTGCTCATATTTCCATTTAAAATTCAAATTTAATATTATTTACGTGCAGTTAATTTAATAATTATTATTCCCGACCTTGGATTTCTTGTGACCAAAGTAAACAATAATAAAAGAAAATCCGATCGAAACGTGTAAATCATTGCCTAAAGAAAATAATTTTAAGGTTAGAATTAGCCGCAAATCGATTAATCTAACTGTCGGTAATAACAATAAGTATACAAATTAGCGTAATTAATACACAAAAAAATTACACATAATATTCTCACGTACTTAAAAAACTATAATAGTACATTTCGATACAACCTGTGCGGAGCGAGATTTCACCACGCCAGTTTTTCGTAGCGTGCGTAAAATCGAGTCTCCGCGCACGGCGTATCGAAAAATTTAAAAGAATCCGTTATTAACAAAATCTATTAAATTATACTAGATTCACTTCCGTTTTGACAATAAAAATCCCATTTTAATTGGTCGTCAATGTAGGCCCAATCTAACATGTTTTCGTTGGGCGCTACGTAGATACAGCCCGTTTATCAACAAATAACGCAATCTACAAATTAATGTTAAGCGCCATGTAAGCCTATTCTATTAATTTACATTGCCCGGTTAAAAATATATAGGTATAAAATATGCGTAATAAATATATCTGTAAAATATACCCATTGTGTACTTATATTATTTGGTACATAATTTACCTATATTTTTTACCTGTTTTTTACCATTATCTTTACCTATAATTTTACCTATATTTTCCAAATTTATGCTCAAATTTATATTCCAAATTTATATCTTACATTGCATATAAAATTGAAAGCTAATTTAAGCACATTTAACCCTTATCGGTCACAGTTCAGTCATGTCGCATTAAAATTTCATATACATTTCACACGAGGAGGGTTAAAGATAAAGGAAGCATATATAAAGTCATGCGTTATATACTTTGCGTTATGTACTTATGTTACATTAGTTCATTGTAAATTAAGAACGTAATTGATTGAGTGTATTTACAGTAATAAATTATATATAATTTACTTAGAGTTGTAGAGAATTTAGATTACAATGATTAATTAGCGCGCACAATATTTTATGACTCATGTGTGCGTAAACTTGCACTTTACACATTATACTAATTATTAAATGCAATTTAACGCATATTATTACCATAAAATATTGTTCGCAATACGTACATAAACTTTACGCACTTGTTGTAAAAACTACTTCTGCTAAAAATATGTAAATATTCCATTAAAAAAAAAAATATATATATATATATATATATATATATATATATATATATATATAACTACCCTAGCAAAAAAAGAAAACGAAAGAAACTAAAAAAATCTGAAAATAACTGTTAAAAATGTCAAGAATGAGACAAAAAATAAGTTTTTATTTTGAAATTTTCAGTTTCTTTAAGATTTTATCATTTATACTCAATTTTGAATTTTCTAATTTGGGATAAGTTTTTTTGAATAAATGTCACCAACCAAAGTTTCATTTAACTGTGTTAAAAACTGTTTCTATCAGATTTTTTCAGTTTCTTTTATTTTAAAAATTCTAAAAAAATCTGATAATAACTGTAAGTAAGTGTAAATAATAGTGAACATTAGTTTAAATCTTAAACAAAATTTTCGCTCTATATAAAAAAATTTTATATACAAATTTATAAAAAACATGAATGAAAATAATTGAATATATCTGAAAGAATTTGAAAATAACTGACATAGTCTGAAAATTACAAAAAAAAATTATTATTGGGTGAAATATGTATGAAATTTTAATGCGATTTGACTGAACAGTGACCGAGAAGGGTTAAATGTGCTTAAATTAATTTTCAATTTTATATGCTATGTAAGATATATATTTGGAATATAAATTTGAGCATAAATTTGGAAAATATAGTTAAAATTATAGGTAAAGATAATGGTAAAAAACAGGTAAAAAATATAGGTAAATTATGGCAGGGGTCTGTTTCTGCACACAGGAATTAAACACATAATGTTTGTGCACAAAAATTATGTGTTTAATTCCTGTGTGCAGAAACAGACCCCTGCCTAAATTATGTACCAAATAATATAAGTACACAGTGGGTATATTTTACAGATATATTTTTTACGTATATTTTATACCAATATATTTTTAACCGGGTGGGCGCCATGTAACAGTTTGATTGCCGCGCGAATGTTCATTTTATTATCGCGGCTACTCAGCAATACGGTCAAACTTACCGTATTTAAATAAACGTATTTTTCCCGCATTGTGACGGTGGTTACCTGTCCGCTCTACCAAATTTGTTAAGTGTTGGTCTGCAACCGAGATCCGGTTTCAGATAACAACTGGGTAAAAATCAAATCTGAAATTGAAAGCGAAATAGGGATATTGTGTCGAGTTCTTGTCATTTAAAATATACGGGCTCTTAGGATCACAAAAGGGATCGTACGTGGGTTAAAATTCAATTACTCGAACACCGGATTGAATTTGTAATAATAAAATGATTTATTGAAATAAATATAAGAAATAAAGAACTAACAAAATATCTAATTGTCGCCGAGGTCTACGCTTAAAGATAAAAGTCGGTAAACGGCTGACTTGTAGAGAGAGGGGGAAATACCGCGAAGTAAAATAATATACACAGTCAACGGGACTGGTAGAACGCAATAAATTAGCTAATTATTAGCGATTAAAATACGATTGCGTGAAGTGATACCATTTACTTTATTAGCTGCTGGAATCGTTAATAAATAACGATCAGCAGATTGGTCGCTCTCTCTCTCTCTCTCTCTCTCTCTCTCTCTCTCTCTCTCTCTCTCTCTCTCTCTCTCTCTCTCTCTCTCTCTCTCTCTCTCTTTAAAACCTTAATAACTCCTTCATTATCACTGCCTCTCGCCTCATCAATCACCTCCCTTTCACTAATTTTGATCCTCTCCTCTTTAGTTCCTTCAAATCATCCCTTTCATCGTATCTATCTGAGCTCGATCGTCAGGCTTGGGACGTGAGAATGAGAAATGAGGGAATCGCCTGCCCTTCCTTGCCAGACTTCTGAGCGTTTTTTCGATTTTATATCATGTTATATTTTAATTATGTTATACCGTTGTATTCATCCGAACTTATACTGTTGTATTATATTTTACTTATTGCGGTTAACTTGTATTCTTATTATTATTGACTGTATATTTTTTGCTCCAATGCACGACGCTTTTACTACCGTATTTTCTTTATCTTGTTAAACTATTTTTTAATAATTTTATTTGTTATTTTGTTATGTTCTTTTGTTATTTATTATATTGTTATACTACTTGTTTTCATTTTATAATTTTTAGCTTCGTGAGCTGAAAAGGACCGCGAATAAAAGGGATAAATTCGCGGTAAGTTTACCTCGGCCGCTCCTGAAACGGAGAGGGCGGTATTCGGGATAACGGGAATAACATACGCCGGTAATCAATAATCAAACTCGTACTCGGATATTGATTACATATGAATTTTATTCAAGTTAAAGAAATAGAAATAAAGTTTGACAAAGAATAAGCAAATGACAAAAGCCGTATATAGGCCGCGTGAGGTCTCGCGAAGAGGTGTAACCACCGGGGTTACTCGTACTTTCTCTCTTTCTAGCACGCGTACGCGGTCGCCCGTTAGCTTCCTCGCCGTCGCGCGCGGGCGAGATCCGCCGATTCCTGACTTAAAGTTATAGCCGTAAAGAGAGAGTCTTTACGGCTTCGGCGGCTCGCGAGTGGTGCACTACGTACCTTAAATCTCGATTCTCCCCGTCGATGCGATCGACTTCGCCTGTTTCCCCTCTTTCCGTCGGGCTCTCGCGCGCGGCAACTTCGCCGGTTCACAGGTTCCTGGGAGTCGCTGGAGCTGTGCACTTAACACCAGCACGCTCACTTCACCGAGTCACTCACTCTTCACGGCGCGAAACCCAGAACCCGAGAAAGAATCCGTGTTAACGATAATTGTTTTTCACTTGCCCCGAATTCGCAAGGAAGGCGTTACCGGCGACGTGTCTATGTACGATGACTCGCATAAACTCTCTATCTACTCTCCTCAGTCAGCTTGCGCGTCGGACCATTATTAGTCCTTACGCGCGGGCTTTCCCGATCACCTACGAGCTTTTCCGATCGTCACTCGCGCTCGTTATAAGGTATAGCTTCATACGCATAAGAGTATGTAGTTTACCTTTACAGCCCCCTCCCAGATTCGACGTACACTGGACGTGTGTATCTGAGATTCGCGGGTGCAGGATCGGGATAGGGCACGGAACTTCTGAGATCTAGTCGTCCAGAACGAGCTAGGGGCTCTCAATTTGCTCGTTCCGTGGCAGAGGAGAGTTTAATCCAAAAGGAGCCTTCAGAGATGGGTGTCGGCTGCTAGCCTTGGTACTGTCCGGGTATTCCCTTATTTCGGGTTCTTCCTTGGACGACCCCTACCACGCTTCCGTTCTGATTCACTAACGCTAGTGCGCGGTTCTATGGCCCTGTTTGTCGGACGGACGACCACCCCAGCGGTTTTCCGCGGACGACCCCTTCCCTTTTTCGTCGGAACGCTCGCTGTGGGCCTCGGCTCCCCGCTGGGAGCGGCCGGAGAGTACATTTTTTCGCTCGGGGTGTCTTCGCTCGCAGGAGGCGGGTCATTCCGTTGTCGGGCACGTAGGGCTTGAGATGTTCGGCTTGTATCATCTCCTCGTCGCCTTGCCCGTCCTGAATATGGTACGTGTCTGACCCTTTTGTCTGGACAACCACGTATGGGCCTACATACTTTGGTGCCAACTTAGAGGTTGTCTTGTCAGCGCTGGAAGACTGGACTCTGTTCTTTTTCCAAACAAGATCGCCTATCTCAAAGATTTCGTCTCGACGCCCGGCGTTGAAATATACGGCTTGTCTCGCTTGAGCCGCGGCGGCATTCTCGGAGGCCACTTTGTGCAACTCGGTTAGCCTGGACAGTCTCTTAGACCAGTCCTGGAGCCGCTGCTGTTCAAACCGTTCTTGTGCGAGCTCTTCTTGCTCTCGCCGGTCCGTGCTAGGTGGCTCTGGCTGTCGACCGTAGTTCAACATTGCCGGGCTCCACCCTGTCGAGCTTTGAACCGCTGTGTTTATCGCAAACACTAATTCCGGTAGCTTTTCGTCCCAGCTGGTATGCTTTTCCTTGATGTACGAAGCTACCATTGTCTTAAGCGTGCGGTTCGACCTTTCTACGGGGTTTGCTCGAGGGTGGTAAGGAGGTGTCGTCGTATGGTACACTCCCTTCTCTTTGAGATAGTCGTCGACCATCTTGTTTTTGAACTCGGTCCCATTATCGTAGTGAAATACTTCCGGCGTGCCGAAACGCATGAGGACACGCTCGTGTAACTCCTTTACTATGGTCTTTGCGTTTGCTTTTCTAATTGTGACCGCTTCAATCCAGCGCGTAAATAAGTCCTGAAAGACTAGAATGTACTCGAATCCGTGGGTAGAGCGAGGTAATGGTTCAGTCACATCACCTGCGACTACCTGCCAAGGTCTTTCGACTACTCTACGGCCCATTAGGCCTCTAGGCGGTTGCTGCTCTACCTTACACTGCTGGTAGATTTGACATTTCCGCACGTAGTTGCCTACCTCCGCATAGATCGGGGCCAATAGTATAATCTGGGAACCCGTGCGAAAGTCTTTTCGCGACCTAAGTGGCCAGCAGTTGGATCGTCGTGACATTCTCTTAGAATCGACGGGCGATTCTCTTGAGGCACCACCATCTTCCATGCCTCGGGGTCTTCCATGACGTCCTCTAAGGTGGGGTCAGGCCGGTAAGTATATAGATTTCCCCCTACTACTTTCCATTCGGGGATTTCCCGTGGTTTCTCTGATACATCCTTTACCCATGCGAGATACCACGGGTCAACAGTGGTGTCGCTCCAAGAGACCGAGGCTATCGTCGGCTCTCCCTCTTCATACATTCTGGAGAGCGCGTCTGGAACATGATTAAGCGTACCTTTCTTGTGCTCAATCGTAAAGGTGTGCGCTTGGAGTTCGAGAGCCCATCTTGCGACATGACTCGTTGGGTTGCGCATATTGCAGAGCCAACGCAAACTGTTGTGATCGGTTACGACTCGAAACTCGTAACCTTCTATATATTGCCTGAACTTCTTTATTGCCCAGACAACGGCTAAACATTCTCGTTCGGTGACACTGTAATTCCTCTCGGCTGGGGACAAGATCCGACTTGCGTACTCCAAAACTCTTTCGTCTCCAGCCACGACTTGGACCGGTGTCACTGGCGTCTGTCTGCAGTATGTACTGCCCATTTGGGACAGGACGCTGCAGAATCGGTGCTGTCATTAAGACGGCCTTGAGCTGTTGGAAGGCTTGCTCTTGCTCATCAAGCCACTCATACCGCTGGTTCTTCTTGGTTAAACGCGTCAAGGGTTCTGCGATTGTCGCGTAATCCGGCATAAATCGCCTATGCCAAGAAGCCATACCGAGGAAACGGCGAAGCTGTTTAATATTCTTCGGAGCCGGATACTCTTTTATCGGCTCTATCTTGGTGGGATCAGGACGTACTCCGTCCCGGTTTACCAGTACGCCAAGATACTTAACCTCTGACTTACAAAAAATGCACTTATCCCGGTTTATTGAAAGTCCAGCTTCTGCCAGTCTTTTAAGGACTTCCTCTAGGTAACGCTTATGATCCTCGAATGTCTCCGACACGACGATAATATCATCAAGGTAAGCATAATCGTGCGGCGCCAGGTCTGGTCCTACGACTTGGTCTATCATCCGTTGAAAGGTCGCCCCCGCGTATGCCAATCCGTACGGCATCCTCGTGAACTGGAACAGTCCTAATCCAGGAACTGTGAAAGCAGTAATAGGGCGCGACTCGACTTGCAACGGTATCTGATGATAGGCGCAATTCTGGTTTTGTTAAAGCATCTGGTTTTGTTAAAGCGTTGACTTTCCTGAAGTCGATACAAAACCGTCTAGAATTGTCATCCTTTCTCGCCATCACCTCCGGGCTGGACCATCCGCTGGTCGAGGGCTCTATGACCCCGGAGTCAAGCATCTCCTTCACTTGGCGGTGCATTTCTTCTTGGATTTTGTCCGAGACCGGGTAGTACCGCTGCTTGATCGGTTTGGCTGATCCGACGTCGATTGTGTGCTCGACGTCGTGAGATCGACCGATCTTTGGCATGGTGTTGGATAGAACTCGGTCCAACAGCCGACGCAATTCCTCGCGTTGACTGTCGGTTGCGTCAGCAACACCTGCTGACGACAAGGAAGCCGTACCTCCGTCCAAGCTAGCTACCTCTAACTGGACGTGGGCTTTGCTGTTTTTGAGGATTAGCTGATCAGCGTCTGGGTCTAGAACTGCACGAAATGCTCGTACGAAATTGACTCCTACGTAACATTCGGCGTCCAGATTTGGCATAATGGCAACCCTGAGCTCCTTGGTCTCACCACCGATGGTGAAAGGCAACATTACGTGCCCACTCAGTGGTTGTGCATGTCCATCAGCCAATTTCACTTTCCCCGCGTTTTCGGTAGAGAGCGATTTTCCCAGGGCGGTAGCGATTGTGAGGCTGTTAGACCCCATTACCGTCGTCGAAGCTCCTGGATCATACAGGGCTCTGATCCGGAAATCGCCTATTTCCGCTTGGAGCCACCAGGGCGTCTCGTCCTCTGGACGGTAGCTCCGGTGTGGCTCCTGCTGACCTTGAGTCTCGTTCATTCCGTGGGCCCGAGCTTCTGGGCATCTCGGGGACTCTCTGGCCCTTGGGTTCGGCCCGAGTCCCGTTTAGCCGCTCCCGGAGGCGTTTCCCTTATTGCAGTCAGGGCAATGGCGGCAGAAATACGCAAGCTTACCGCACCCATTGCAGGAAATCGGTTTGCTCGGATCAAAGGGCGTCCTGCTTGGCCCTCCTTCCGCGCCCTTTCCGCTGCGGGGCTTCTCGTACTGGCCCCTCTGCTCTCCGGGCCGGTTCGGCGGTTTCTTTTTCTGAGCAAACCGCCGTCCACTCTTGGGACTTCCTGGTTTGCTACTCCCGGCTGCGCTCCCGTTCTCACTTGGTAGCAGCATCTTTAGCTGGGTGAGAATCGCGTCCAGCTCCACCAGATTCTTGCCGGTGGTTCCAACCAGAGCTTTGCCTTCGGAGGAGCCTTCTCTGACTTCTTCTTGGCCTTATACGCGAACTCCGGCCGCACCAGCTCGCCTTCCATTGGAGGTGGTTTGTAGAGCTTTTCGCGCTCTTGCAGCCTCTCCGCTTCGCGGGCCAAATCAAACAGCTGGTCGATCGTCTGCGCCTCGATTCGCTTGAACCGGCGCTGGATTCTCGGCAGCATGTTTCGGTAGAGGTGATCTACCTGGTTCCTCTCGCTAGGCTTGGGGACGAGCTCTTGTAGCATGCCTATCATGCAATTCATGTACTCACGTACCGGTTCGTCTTCGCCCTGAGTACGTGAGGTGCATTCAAGGATCAGCTTCTCTTGGTAAGTTTCGCTGGCTCCGTACTAGCGTTTGATTGAGCACGTGAATTCGTCCCAATTCCTCCACTTTCCTTTGTTATTGCGGTACCACCTTGCGGCCTCTTCCACCAGCAACTGCGAAAGAGAAGGAAGTACTTCATCATGCGTCATATTTGCTAGGACTCTGCACGCTGTTATCCACACGCTCTAAGAAGCTGTTAATGCTTTCGCTCCCGTCCCCTGAGAACTTTATTCCCCACTTTCTCACGATCTCGCCTCGGTCGCGTGTGGGGTTAAATGAGCGCGAAGCCCAGGACGGTTGTTCTTGGACGCACGACGCTTGGGGCCTTAAGGGTGAACTTTCTTCACATAGGGGCCTTCCTGGTACCCAGGTGTCTCCCCCCTCCCAAGCTCCGCCCAGGGTGGCGCTAGGAGCTGGTTCTGGCGTTTGGGGCTGTAGTCGTGCGTCCTCTTGCTGAACCGGTGACTCCTCGGGCCGGTAGCAGGTATACGTGTCCTGAAATTGGACACGTGGACTTGGGCCTAGTGGATCCAATCGCGTACTTGATGCACTTTGGGACGTCATGTGGCTTACGGCATCGGTTAGCCTCGTTATCTGTGCCGCCATTCTTTCCATTTTCTCTTGTAGAGCTTTTGTCTTGGCAATTTGTTCTGCCAGACATGTGGAGAATAGCCGCGGCACATCAAATGGCGTCCCATCGGTCGCTATTAGCGTTATCCAGTCAGATTGACTACCCCTCCGACTGGATTGGCTGCTAGAATGGCCCTCCTCTGGGGCTGTTGGCAGGTCCTCGCTAGGTAGTCGGGTCGTACGATTGAGATTTTCTCAATCAGGTGCGTACCTCTCTCATCAGGTAACGCTCCTGGCGTTTTCTCCCCGACTCGGCGGATCACTTCTGTCCGCTTCTCGACCCGCCTTATCCGGTCATTGACGGTGTCAGTTTATTGACTGAACTCGTCGGCCGAATAATTTCCTAGCAGCCATTGCTGTAGGCGTTCCGCCTTTTGATAGCGGGAACCATCAAGTCGAAGCTCCATCTGTTCTAGGTGAGCCTCGATTTGTGCTGCGTTTTGGGTATGGATCCACTCGTCCACCTGCACTATAATGTCCTCGTCTCGTTGGACCAAACTGTCGGCGTTTCTGTCGGCCATTGCGCTTATTTAATTATCGCTCGCGGATAACTTCAAATAAACAAAAATCTCTATTTTTGGTGCACTGTGGCCTATTTTAATTTGCGTGGCAGCAAAGAAAAATTAAAATTATTGGGCCAAAAGTTGAAGGAATTATCTTTTCCCTAAGATATATAGCCACTCACTTGAATCTGCTATCCGCAAATACACTTCTAGCTTTTCGGACAGGTTCTCTTGAACTCTATTATCACTCACTAGAGAACTATCAAAGAAACCCGAGGACAATTTAAATTTAAAAATTAATAATATACAAGATTTTTCTTATCTACCCGTTAAATTAAATTGTTAACCTGGCTCGAGGTCTATCGCAACTAAATCTTCTTAAATTAGTGAATTTAAATAAATTAAGTAACTTAATCACAAACAAATTAATATCTTATCGTTATCTAAATTATTTAAACCGCACGCATGACCTCACTTACAATCGCATAAACATGGATTTGTTATCCTAACCTATAAATGTTAGGACGTCGGGCCAGGTTATGTCCGTCCGAAAAGCTTCAATTCTACCAGGTTCAAGTTTGTAACCTTGCGCAGGCTTTACAATTCGCTTCGTTGAATTTTGAGTCAATTATTTACGAATAATTGTCTCAATCCGCCGAAAACGAGACGATTCGAGAGAGAGAGAGAGAGAGAGAGAGAGAGAGAGATGGAAATTAATCTAATTGAGTCGCAGGATCGACCTCACGTTGTGGTATTTGTCCGCAAATACCACGGCGGCTTTTCGGCTTTTACTACCCACTTGGTAGAAAAACTTTATTCTTGTTAAAAAATTTCTTATTATTAAATAAATAAATAATTCGTAAGATTAATTATCACTTCTCTGTGATAATTAATCCGGCGTAATCCCTAATCCACACGTATTTGGGCGCCAGTTGTAACGGGGTACAATCTTTCGCGTCGGTACGGGTAAAGGGATCGGATGCTACGGCACTGCCTAGTTATACTCCGTAGGCGGTGCTCCGAGAGTGCGCGGCGGATTCAAATCAGTGAACCCCGCGCTCGACCTACCGTTGCGATGTCCGTTAACAACCGCGAGATCACTTGCCGATCTCGCGTCTTTGTACAGCTAAAGCGTCGTGAGCTGAAAAGGACCGCGAATAAAAGGGATAAATTCGCGGTAAGTTTACCTTGGCCGCTCCTGAAACGGAGAGGGCGGTATTCGGGATAACGGGAATAACATACGCCGGTAATCAATAATCAAACTCGTACTCGGATATTGATTACATATGAATTTTATTCAAGTTAAAGAAATAGAAATAAAGTTTGACAAAGAATAAGCAAATGACAAAAGCCGTATATAGGCCGCGTGAGGTCTCGCGAAGAGGTGTAACCACCGGGGTTACTCGTACTTTCTCTCTTTCTAGCCCGCGTACGCGGTCGCCCGTTAGCTTCCTCGCCGTCGCGCGCGGGCGAGATCCGCCGATTCCTAACTTAAAGTTATAGCCGTAAAGAGAGAGTCTTTACGGCTTCGGCGGCTCGCGAGTGGTGCACCACGTACCTTAAATCTCGATTCTCCCTGTCGATGCGTTCGACTTCGCCTGTTTCCCCTCTCTCCGTCGGGCTCTCGCGCGCTGCAACTTCGCCGTCCTCACAGGTTCCTGGGAGTCGCTGGAGCTGTGCACTTAACACCAGCACGCTCACTTCACCGAGTCACTCACTCTTCACGGCGCGAAACCCAGAACCCGAGCAAGAATCCGTGTTAACGATAATTGTTTTTCACTTGCACTGAATTCGCAAGGAAGGCGTTACCGGCGGCGTGTCTATGTACGATGACTCGCATAAACTTTCTATCTACTCTCCTCAGTCAGATTGCGCGTCGGACCATTATTAGTCCTTACGCGCGGGCTTTCCCGATCACCTACGAGCTTTTCCGATCGTCACTCGCGCTCGTTATAAGGTATAGCTTCATACGCATAAGAGTATGTAGCTTACCTTTACAATTATGATAAATTGCTTTTTTTATGTATTTATGTGACAAATAAAAAACTATTTTCTGGGAAAGATATAATTTAATGAAAATCATTTATTTGTATAATAAAGTAACATGAGAAAACAGCACTATAGAATGGAAGAGAAAAATTTAATAATTATCCATATATAAAAATTTTGTATATATTTTATTTTAATAAAACACTTTGAAAATAAAGTAAATATATTTATCATTAAGTGCAATATAATTGTATTTTAACCCAAGTGAAAATAATTTATAAATTTTTTATAAAAATGTTATAAAACACATTTTATATAGTTTTTATAAAAAATTGGTCACATAAAAATTGTATAAAAAATACACTTTATAAAATTTTTATAAAAACTATATAGAAGGACGGTTTAAAAACTAAATTAAACGTTTCAAATGAGCTGCACCATCCTGCAGTAACGGATAAAAAAATTTAGATGGCACGACCGAGAGGTTATGGACACCAAAGATATTAGTATTTTAGCGCGACGAAGAATTACTGCTGCCACCGACGATATTCATAAAAAAGTCCACATAATATTATTATTATTATTATTATTATTATTATTATTGATAAAGAAGTTCCTCCTTCGATTTGGCTGAAAGTTTTGAACGCCTTCTTGCTTTTTTCGAAGTTGTTGCATCCGGCGGACTCTTTAACATCGACTCCCACACAGCATGAAATATTACAAAAAAATATTCCGGAAATGTTTAGAAAATATATCAAGAATATTACAAAATATTCTTCTGAAATAATTCATAGTAATATTTTTTAAATATTATTAATATATTTGTGTAATATTTCCACTAATAGGAAATGGAATATTTCACAACATATTACAACAATATTACTGAAATATTTCATGTAATATTTTGTGTAATATAAAAATAATCATTTGAATATTACTAAAATATTGCACAGACTTTCATCACAATATTTCATGTAACATACAGTGTAATATTACGTGAAATATTTCAACAATGTTTGAGGAATATTCCTGGAGACTCGATTATATAATTTTTTTTGTGTAATAGTATTTCGAAACGAAACGTATTTGACATCCGGCATTGCACTCCACACAATATGAAATCTTACAAAAAAATATAACCTAAAATAATGCTAAACATATTGCAATAATATTATAAAATTTTTCAATTTCTTATTTTCTTAACTTTGCTCTAAATTGAACAATTTAAACATGTATTTTTAACCATATCTACTTGAACTCAACTACCTTTCAGTTTTTGGATTGATTTCCTATCAATATTCGTTTTCGAGTCATAATAGCAATTAAAGTGAAAGTAACTTTCATTGGAAATATTATTGTCAAAGGTCGAATCACTTTTGTAAAAGTGGCAATTGGCAAGTAATAACTTTTGGCTTTCTTCATATTATTATATTCCAGAAGATATGCCAAGGTTAAGATAAGATATATCCGTTTCCGAAGGTCAAGTACTTCCCTTGTGAGAGAATACCAATACTGTTACAAAGGTAATAATAGTGTAACAATAATGTAACTAATAAAATATGTAATGTATATAGATGCGAATATGATGGATATTAAAAGTTAACATATTAAATTTAATCCGACAGCATGTATATAATAACAGACTTAGTCTTAGTCTCGATCAGGAGGTGTTCCGGCGGCCCTAACTCAGGGACATGCCGAACTAGCACTCAGACCAATATGCCCATTGTGCTGTGCCTCCATTTTACCTATTTTTCTTTTGCAATACCTTATTTATGCATTCAACCACCTTGCAAAAGGACGTCAGGTTGAATTCCTTTATTTCCTCCGCTTCCAACAGAGGCTTTCCGCACACTCTCATTCTAGTGCCCATTAGAGCTGGGCATTTACAGAGAAGATGTGCCGTTGTTTCTTTTTCCTTTTCACACCATCTGCATTTACTAGAGGCTCGTAGCCCCATCTTTTCCAGATGGTACCCTACATTCCAGTGTCCCGTCAACCAACCCGTCATTAACCTAAGCGTTCTTCTGCTTCGATTCTTTAGGGAATGTATCCATTCCTCCGGCAGGTCGTTTCCTATAAGATCTTTCATTTGTTTACATCCTTTCTCTTGTTTCCATTTTCTTATTAACTCACTCTTGAGCCAGCTCTTTGTTGTTCTTTTTATCTCACAGGCAGGTAGGGCCACGCTGCAATGCTTTGCTCGTGTCCGATTTGCTCCCATGCCTGCTAGCTTGTCCGCTTTTTCATTACCTATTATTCCGGAGTGACCTGGTACCCAAAGTAGATTTACTACATTTTGCACAGCCAGGGACTCCAGTGCATTTCTGCATTTCAACACTTCTTTTGACGTGATCGTGTTACTTTCTAGTGCCATTAGAGCAGCTTTGCTGTCCGAACAGAAGGTAACAGTTCTATTCTTTATCCCCCTATTCAGTATGCTGTTCGCCGCTTCAGTAATGGCCCTTACTTCTGCTTGGAACACTGTGGCGTGCGCATCGAGTGAGCATACTATTTCTAGCACACTCCCTTTCTCCCACGCCCCAGCTCCAACTCCTTCTTCATTCTTAGAACCATCTGTGAACCACACTGTGCTACCTTTCAGTAGCTCGTGTGATCCTTCCTCTCATTCTTTTCTATCCGGATAAGTGATTTTGTATGGTTTGGAGAAGAAGATCCTCTCCGACATTTTGTCACACCCTCTTTCTTCGATAAGTGGCAATGTTTGACTTATCAGCTCTTTATCCCTGAAAAACTTACAATCTGCCGTTCCGAAGAGCCTGCAGAATGCTTTGTAAGCACATGTCCTAATTTCCGCATTTAATGGGGGTAGATCTAACAAGGTCTCCAATGCGACCGTTGGTGTCGTGCGCATTGAGCCTGTAATACCCCGCATAACCATTCTCTGGACTTTATCCAGGGTCTTGATGTGTGCCTTAATATTGCATTTACTCCACCATACCAGGGCTCCATGCATGAGCCTTGGTTTAATGATGGCTTCATACAACCACCTAACCTTCTCAGGACCAAGTCCCCAAGATCTACCAAACGCTCTTCTGCAGACCCAGAAAGTGTTTACTGCTGCATCACACTTTGCCTTTACATGTTTCCCCCAGTTGAGCCTAGAGTCAATTACCACACCCAGGAATTTAACTTCTTTGCTCAATTCAATTGAGGTCCCCTGTAATCGGAGGCCCACAATTGGCTTGGTCTTATATCTACTTGTACATAGCAAGATATTGACCTTGCTGGGGTTCACACCAAGTTTTACCCGTTTACACCAATTTTCCACGAGTCCAAGTGCACATTGCATAAGACCCGCCAGAATATTCTCATCATCCCCTTTTACCATGATGACCACATCGTCCGCATAGGCCTGAGTGTAAATACCTGATTCATTTAATTCACGAATCAGGTCATCCACAACAAGGCACCAAAGAGTTGGTGATAACACCCCTCCTTGTGGGCATCCTTTTCTTACTTTTCCAGTACTACTGTATGACCCCCAGTTTGCCATTATTACCCGGGAGTTTAGCATATTGCTTATCCATCTGATGACGGTCCCAGGAATCTTATGGTCCTTCATTCCTCTTGTAATCGATTCTCTGGTAGTATGGTTAAAGGCCCCTTCTATATCTAGAAAAGCCGCCAGCACCATACCTCTATTTTCCATACCCCTTTTAATAAAACCTACCGCATCTACCAGTGCTGTGTCCACCGACCTGCCTGCCTGATAGGCGTGCTGTCGGCAGTGCAGCGGTTCACTTCGGAGAGGCGTATCTCCTTGATATATCTATCGACAAGTCTTTCCAGTGTTTTTAATACAAACGACGTAAGACTTATCGGCCTAAAATCCTTAGATGTAGTGTGTTGCACTTTTCCTAGCTTTGGTAGAAAGGCTATTTTTGCCAATCTCCATCCTATCGGTATATATCCTAGAGCAAGACATGCTCGATAAAGTTTTTCCAGAGCCGGAATGAGTATGTCTCCGCCCTGCTGTAGCAGTGCCGGAAAGATACCATCCAAATGTACCTAATGCCCACTTAATCCTTTCTTTGCCTGTAATATATCTTGCCATTCTCCAATCTTCCCCTCGTGCCGAGAGACCCCATCTGTCGTCAGAGTCTTCCTCTCGGTAGTCAGGAAAGTGTGTTTCCAATAAATTTGTTAGTGCTTCTTGACCATCTTTGGTCCAGCTTCCCTCCTTTGTTCTGATAGAATCTACCGCAGGTTTCTTTGGATTTTGGAGTATGTTGCAGAGCCTAGCTGTATCTGATACAGTTTTCTGTTTACTGCAATAACTCCTCCACCCTTCCACTGCGGCTTTCTCTATCTCTTTCTTATATTCCCTCTGTGCCGTTCTAAAAAGCCTTAGGTCCATCTCACTCTTTGTGCGCTTGGACCTATTGTAGAGCTTTCTGACCTTCTTCCTGAGTTTTTCTAGAAAGTGGTTCCACCAGGGTGCCCCCTTGGTTTCAGCTTTTCTTCTCAACTCACAATTGTTCTCGTACGAGCCCACTATTACGTTTTTTAGGAAACCGCAGCAATGATCGATGTCCTCCGCTGTGCCATATGATACAGGGAAACCACCCATCCTTGCCCTGAGTTCCTCCCTATAGCCCGCCCAGTTTGTCTTCCTTGGATTTCTTGTCCAATTATAGACTGTACTGAGTCCTCCTATGCGGAAGGCAATATAATTGTGATCCGACATAGAGACCTCGTCTAGCACCCTCCAGTCAGTGACGCACGTATCGCTACCTCTCGATGCAATCGTTATGTCAATGACTTCTTCTCTTATAGCATTTTGGAAAGTGGGTCTACTCCCTCTATTCAGAATGTCCATGCTTGTAGAGCATAAATACTCTACTAGTTTTTCTCCTCTGCTATTGCAGTTAGTACTGCCCCATACTGTGTGATGTGCATTTGCATCACATCCCACTATTAGGCTTACACCACTATCTTCGCATTCTCTAATTAGAGATACTACTTCCTCTGGCGGGCAAACCGTCATTTCATAGGGGAAATACGCTGCCGCCACCATAATTACTCTTTTTGTACCACCCACCGATTTATAGGTGAGGCGCGCGGTACACAGATCCCTTGTGGAGTGTCTTGTCACCGACTCTGCCTGCAAGCCTTTGACGATAATGCACGCTCTTGCAGAGTCAGTGTTGCCACTTATCAGGGTGCCTATATTATTTAAACCAGCAATTTTTCCTTTGTATAGCCAAGGCTCTTGGATTAGGCATATGCCTGTGTGCACCCCAGCCATACGTCTGGCTAAAATCGCCGAGGCGCTTTTGCTGTGGTGCAAGTTAATTTGTGTGAACTCAATTGTGGATTTCGGTATATTACCGGACCCGCTGTTGAGATTCACCTCACGCACCTGCTGATTAGGCATCGCGTGTACCCTTGCCCTCTTCAGCCACCTCACATCCTGCCTCTGTAGCAGAACCCGGATCAACCTCCATTGTTTCGGTTGCCTTTTTATCCGAGTCCTCCTCCGCCTTTTCTTTGAAGAGAACGATGTAGGCTCTACTTGCGCCGCAGAAAGGTCTGAAGTCCAGGGCCTTCAACGCCTCGACCTCAGCCCTCTCCAGCAGCACCCTGATCGTCGTCTCCTCTTTCCGTTTACCTTCCGCTCCTACCGACACCTGTTTAGTGTCGATAACGGTCCACGTGTCTGCTCTTAATGTGGGGTTCTGCCTCTTCAATCTCTTCAACACTACCTCGGGAGCATGCGTTCCCGGGGTGTAGATCAGAGCTCTGACGAGCTTCTGGAGGTCACTCATCTCAATTGCTTTGAGATGTGTGCCCTCCGCACATGACCAATTTGTGGCCTTGCTTTTGAGCCACTCCTTGTCTTTTTGGTCCCTGCAGTGGAAGATACGAGCTCCCCTCGAGAACCAATTATCCAAGAAACTTGGAAAATAGCTTCCGTCTTCGGCGTTGTCGATCTCCCCCTCCAGGGATTCAACTACTTTACTGCTTTCATCCTCGCTGAGACGCTCCTCTGGGTACATGACAGGAACAATGTCCACCTTTAATTCAGTAGCCAGCGCTCTGCTGTAACTCCTTGGAACGTCTCCAACGAGCCTCTTTTTCTTTTCTCTGGGAGTGGAGCTGTCCGAGTGTTGTCTTTTGGACGAACTCGGTGTGTCAGCCTCTGCAGCAGTGGCTGCTTGGCGCTTCTTCCTCAGTTCCGCTCCCGAGAGATGTTTCCGGTTTTTGTGCCTGTTTCGTGCAGTCTTGCCGGTCTTTTGACCAGCTGCCTGCTCCTTTTCTTGTTTGTCCAAAGGTAAGCCGGTATTTGCCGCTGGGGTTGCCCCCGCAGTCGCCCGACTTGCCTCTGGGATCTTTGTCTCGGTATTGGCCGACGTTCCAGGAACGCCCGCCGCCCGGTTCACCTCTACAGTACTGTTGGGCTTAGGGAGCCCCTCGGTCTCTGGCGCTTTGAGTACATATTCATTTTTATCCATCTTTTTTTCATATATTTAATATACGGGTGTAAGAGTGTTAAGAATGCAAGGCGTCACCTTTTCCCCCCGCGCAACCGCACAGCAGGCATTGGTCCAGCACCAGGGACACCGATGCGACACCAGTGGCCTCGGCAGGGCCCCCCCCCAACCCAGCATGGCCCTATCCGGTCACCAACCGGCACTGCATAGGTTGAGGAGATTTTTCGCCAGTTGATAGGGCAGCCAGATCATGTTGGTTAGACTGATCCGGGCCCCTGTACTACCTGGCGGCCTGGGAGCGCCAGCCAACCCAGTTTTCCCACTGTACCCTCTGGCCGTCGCACCCGCATCCCAGAACTGAACCGACCCACTGAGCGGTATACGCAGAAGTCCAAAGTATGCCTGTCTGTACTGTCGTGTTTTTGTATGTGTGAGTGTTATGAAAGAAGTGTATATGTTAGTGTACTGTTGTGTGTGTCCCAACTGGCACTACCGCCTTCACCGAGTTGGGGAACTGTTCTTAGCCTCCAAAAGGGCTACGGAGCCAGCTCTTGTTTCCCTACATCCCTGAATCGGGATGGAGGGATCCAAGTCTCGCCCTCAACCCAGAGGGAGTCCATACAGATGGAGAGCCCATTATTAGTGGGATGCCTACATTCAATTGAGTGCCCCAATTAAGGGGATCCACAGCCACAGGAGAGCCCGTTTTACTGGGATCCTTTCATTCACTCTCTCTCCCTGGGCTAAGGATGATTAGGCATCCTAACCCTTATTGGATGAGCCTCTCCACTGGCCTTTGCAGGCACACGACAAAGTGACAGTTCTTCGAAGGGGAAAAAAAAATAAATCAATAAAGCATTAAAGCATTTAGTTCGGAGAGACCGATATTATATAATTTACACATATACATATCACCGAACGATAAATTCATTTTATTTCAAATAACTTGCGACTTGGTCTAATACGTCGCACGCTGGCTGGTGGTTTTTTCCACCACCAGATGGAGACGACTATCTCTCTACACTCGTTGGAGAGATCGTCGTCTCTTTTCTATATATACAGCCGCAGAACATCTAGCTGGCGTCGCGGTTCATCTTGCGACAGGCGTCTAAGGTAAGATCTCCAGTTCCTTACTGAGGAGTCCAAGCTGGAGATCGAGGACGAAACGCCTTTAATTATTTTAAAAGGCCGTGCTCTGGAAAATTCCACCAACCATAGTGGACAAAGAGTACGATAGGCCTGCTTTATTCTAAAATAAAGCATTTAGTTCGGAGAGACCGATATTATATAATTTACGCATATACATATCACCGAATGATAAATTCATTTTATTTCAATAATAATAATATGTGGCCTTTTTTATCAATATCGTCGGTGGCAGCAGTAATTCTTCGTCGCGCTAAAATACTAATATTTTTGGTGTCCATAGCCTCTCGGTCGTGCCATCTAAATTTTTTTATCTGTTACTGCAGGATGGTGCAGCTTATTTGAAACGTTTAATTTAGTTTTTAAACAGTCCTTCTATATATTTTTTATAAAAATTTTATAAAGTGTATTTTTTATACAATTTTTATACGATCAATTTTTTATAATAAGTATATAAAATGTATGTTATAAAATTTTTATAAAAAATTTATAAATTATTTTCATTTGGGTTAAAATACAATTATATGCACTTAATGATAAATATATTTACTTTATTTTCAAAGTGTTTTATTAACATAAAATATATACAAAATTTTTATATATGGATAATTATTAAATTTTTCTTTTCCATTCTATAGTGCTGTTTTTTCATGTTACTTTATTATACAAATAAACGATTTTCATTAAATTATATCTTTCCCAGAAAATAGTTTTTTATTTGTCACATAAATACATAAAAAAGCAATTTATCATAATATATAATGTTTTTATAAAAATTTTGTAAAATTTTTATAGAAGCAAATTTATATAAAAATTTTATAAAGTGATTTTATAAAAATTTTATATAAACTTTATAAAATTTTTCCTCATGGGAACGTAAAGTTTATACAAACTTCATATAAACTTAAATTTTTTTACGCGAGAAGTTAATTTATTCTGGCCGCTGATCTCTTGCCATCACTATTTTTACTATTTTTACTATCTTCTATATATATTTTATTATTGCGTTGTATCATTACCATTATACTTATGTTAATTTATTATTACTGTTACCGCTTTTAAATTTTATTTCTTTTATTACTATTATTGTTATTGTCGTCAGTTGTTATTTTATTGTGATTGTTATTACTTGTTTATTTACTTATTTATTTGTTTTATATAATTGATCTTACCAATCATTACGTGTTTACTCTTCTGCGTCTTTAATTGTTCTTATATTATTTTTACTGTTGTATTGCTTTTATTTGTACAAACCTACTGCGACGCTAAATGTATTCCTATTGTGTATACGGGGATTCTTCTCCATAATATACCGAATAAAGTATCTATCTATCTATCTATCTATCTATCTATCTATATCTTTCTCTCTCTCTCTCTGGCGCGGTGAGTACTAAGACATCTGTTTTACTTCTCCGTACTGTTTCTATAATTTTTGTACTTACGCGATCAACTCGAGTTTTAGTGCAAAGCATATTGGACGTCCGCTGTCTACAGTTTGTACCTATTAAATTAGATGCATCTATACTGTAGACAGTTGTCTGCAAATTAAGAAATTAAGTTGCAATAATCTTGGAAGTTAGCTGGAGAAATCTGCGAGCGGCAAAAATCGGGCGGCAATTTCACACACGGAGTCTACACCAACGTTGCGAAATTCATCGTACGAACATGGCAATACCGCAAGGATGTTTTGTTTGCGGAGTACGACTAACGCGCAAGGACTACACAGAGGTGTGTAATCTCTGTAATAACATTACTCATACTAACTGTTTCGAGGTCGTGCCGGGCTCGTCCGAGCGGCGCTGTTGTAATCTTGCGAAAACGCGATCGAAGGTACTAGTTACAGCTTCGAACGACATGAGGGCGCCATCGCCTGGGTTACCGCGCCAGTCTGTCGCGACCGACAGTGCCGCGTCGGCAACCACGCCTACCCCTACCACCTCTCACTCTAAGAGAGTAGCCTCGCCTCCGTCGCCATCAATGTCGCAGGTTGCGAAGCAACCTCGCGGCGCTCCGCTCACTGTGCCCAATCAGGCGGCACACGACGCACCAAGCGACTCCGTAACAATGGCAGTCGATTTACCACCGTGGTTGGACGCATTTACTCAGAGTTTGCGGGAATGCTTGCGTAGCGTTATAAAATCAGTGCTGGATGTCGTAAATCGTGTCGAGGGCAAAGTTGACGAGGTAAAGACGGAAATTAAAGATTTAAAAACGAAGGTAAATGACATCGAGGAAGAAATGGATGCGAAGTTTACGGCTATTGATGCGCGTATAAATAAACTAGAAGACCGGGTCAGCAGCTTAGAAAAAAGCAATAAAGATGAAATTGCAGTGTCCAAACCTCCATCAAAAGACACATGCGAGCTGCTTATTACCGGGCTGCCCAAGGACACGAAAAAAACGGAGAACGAACTTATAATTGATTTATTTGGTGTGCTGAAACTGCCGAATCTAAGCAGTCAAGTAATTGATTTTCGTCCTTGGACTCCGCGATTAAAACCAAACCCGGCGGGCTCTCCTACGGCACCGATGCTCACTCAAGGCTTGGTGGTTAAAATGTCATCAGTAACATCCAGAGATACGGTTATTGAAAAGACTCCACTCCTGAAGGGACAAAAGGCGCGGGATATTTTCGGTGAAGGTGGAGAAAATGCTCTATTTGTCAGGCCCCTTTGGCCGAAGCCCGATTTTGAGCTATGGCAAGCGGCCATACGTAAATCGAGAGAGCTGGGCTATGTGAGGCCCATAGTTTTAGATTTAATAGTTTTTATGCGTGAGGTGAGGGATGGACCGTTGATGCGTATAAGTTCGGAAGCAGATCTTATTAACTTCCCTCCTCTCTCTCCAACTCACACCAAGTGAGATGGGGCTGGTCGGGCCAAATCATCGAAACCATCAAAATCATCGAAGTCACTTTCCATTTTTCTCTCTAATATAAATCGTTTAAAAACACATTTTGCATCTATCGAAGCATTAGTTCATCCAGCCTCTCATGATGTCATCGCGATTACCGAAACCTTCCTTACAAGTCACGATTCTTCGGAAATTATTAAACTGCCGGGCTACGCATTGTATCGATTGGATCGTGAGGGTAAGGAGGGGGGAGGAGTTGCGGCATATGTGCGTGAGGATTTTGGGGTAAAAATCATCGCGCACTCTGAACCTATCTTTTCGAATGCTCCGGAGTATCTGGTGCTATGTTTGACAGGTAAAACGGTTTCAATGGTTCTAGCAATTGTTTACCGTAGGCCTTCGGCCGCTTATCCCACGGAATTTTTTGAGGTATTGTCAGACATACTACCACGATACAAATATGTCATGGTCACTGGGGATTTCAACATTGACATGAATTCTATCAGTGCCATGGCAAGCATATTTAGAGTAAATCTGATGGCTCTGGGACTTTCACTCATCCAGTCAGAGCCAACGCATCACGCCATGACATCAAGTAAGCCATCTCACACGTGGTTAGATCTCTTCCTCATTCGTGAACCAGTACCTGAACATGAATACATTAAGACGTCGGCTCCTTTCGCAGCTGGACATGATGCCATCAGTACTTCTATTCGGATTGAAAATGAGCAGCCTCAAGTGAAGGTAATTGGTAAACGGAATTTGGAAGGGGTCAACCTTTATAATCTCGCAGCTACATTCGAATCATGCATAACCTCCTCTTCCTCATCGAAATCGTTCCCCTATCCTTGGCCTGACCAGTCTGATCTCATGGATATTTCTCCGATTAATCATCACCTTAGTCAGTATTCACATCAAGTTCATTCATCTCATAATATTCATAGCATCATTTCATCTACATTATCATCTTTATGCACCTGTTGGCGCCTGTAACTTTTCGCACCATCAAAACAAACCACAAACCCTGGATTTCTCGGGAAATCAAAGAAAGTATTCAATGCCAAATAAAATTCAATCAATCTCTCTCTCTCTCTCTCTCTCTCTTTCTTACTCGTTACGGTACAAGACGGGTGACCCGCTTGCCTGTGCACCGAGATTGCGTGGCTGCAGTTCGATTTTCAATGGTGAGACACACACCGTCAATGCATGATCGACCTGCTGTTGAAACGCACATACGCACACCACGATAAAATAAGCACAAGCGACACTAAAACACGTGATACGGGGAACAACACTTATCGTGAGCAAGGCGGCTATATCTCTCCTTTATTCGATTTCGCCCGTGTAGGCACGACGAACCGCGCTGAGCCGAATCTTGCTGGCCCGAGCCAATAACAATAACAGTAACAATACCATACCAATACGTGATACATAAATAGAAAAATTTTAGTTGACCTTATTCATTCCTCCTACATTTTAGTATATATCAAATAATGCTACAATTCTATTTTATAATTATTGTTTTCACAAGATTTCAATTTTTTTTAATAATATTTGCATGCTTATTTATTTATTTTCTGATTATTAATCAAAAGTATAACGGTAACGCTGGGGATTAGGGCGTAGCCTCAAGGTGAAACAAACGATTGATAAAAAAATTCTATATTATAATAGTAAAAAATAATTATGTTAGGGCGGCAGGCGCGTATATTTGCGGCGAATTTATATACAAATGTTCGGCTGCGTACGATCTGCCGCGGTTTGCTGCGCGAGGCCAAAGGGATAAAATGCGGCGTGCACCTACATTAATGTCCTGAAGATCGTCTCCTGAGATATATGCTGCTATTTATTAATGCGCATACACACGATTTTTGTCATTCTACGGAAATAGCAGAAGTCTCGATATCGGTTCGGCTTCTATATATTACCACAATCGTGTCTCGATTAGCTTTCTCAAGTCTCGGCTGGTTCGCTGCTTCGTTCATCGGGCCCGACGTGCGCGCACCTTCTCGCATCGAATCGTCCCTCGGCCGCCGTCGTCTCGCGCGTATGTATACTATGAGTGCCCGCAGCCGTGCGGATACGACGAGAACAGCTTTCCATGGTGGCAGCTGGTTGATATGAAAAGAACGCTGTTCCTGTCGATGCTGCTCACGAAGTCTTTTATTTATATATATTAAGATTTTCCCGGCGTCCGTCCGTCTGATTGTTTACTATTGGAGAGGGAAATGGCGAGATAGGGAGAGTGATTAAGGGAGAGGGAAAAGGAGTTGGAGAGAGGTAAAGTAAGTGACAGAGATAGAGACAGAAAGAGAGTAAGTGAGAGAGATTGATTGATTTGAGTTTATTTGGCCTTGGGGTTGAGACCCCGTAGGCACTAGAAATAAAATACAGTGTGACTTGATTACAATAAAATATAAAAACAATAAAACGTGTATAAATAAAAATAAAACAATAACAATAATAAAAACAAATTATATACAAAATATTAAATTTAACTAAATATAAATATAAAACATATTTCGCAGTATCCCTGTACAATATATAACATGATAATTAAATAAATAATAAACATACAAACTTGATAATTGCTTGATAATAACTTGATAATTCGTCGAATTTTCGCAGCAATACATTTGTAGGACTTAATCTAGGTTGAGGTGAGGGATCTGAGGAACTGTTAAGCCCTAATTTCGCACTCTATTTTCCCAGGCAGTTTTGTCAAGTCCAAACAGGTGATTGAATAATGTATTTTTGAAATGAATGATAGATGAAGTGTCGAATGAAAATGTAGGAAATTCGTTGATGATTTTAGATGCAGTAATGACAAATGACTTGTTCAGACCCTCTGTACGAGGAGGAAGATAATGTAGTAATTTTGATGGATGACGAGAAGAGGTGGGTTATGAGAGAGAGTATTTATTCTTATAAAATCATTAGCCAGATATGTGGGTGAGTTACGGGCAATGATATTGTATGCAAGTGAGCCAATGAGGTATGAGCGTCTGGACTCAACTGATAACCACCTGAGACTTAACCTATAAGGAGTTACATGTTCACTCCTTGCTATGTCCCCCCACACGAATCGGACACAAGCATTTAGCAGCCTTTGAAGCTTCAGATTTCTGGTCTGATCAACATCATTAAATACCGCACACGCATAGTCAAGATGCGGAAAAACCAGAGCTTCAACCAGACTTTTCCTAAGACCCCGAGACAACGCCTTTTTATAGTATCGCAATGAGTGCAAAACCCCATGTACTCGACTCGAGATACTTAACACTTGTTTTGACCAATCCAGAGAGGGAGAGATCATGACCCCAAGGGATTTAACTTCACATTCATAATTTAAGAGATCTTCTCCCAATCCTACCTTCGGGGCAGTGTTCAGGTCGATACGCGATAAAAAAGCATGACTACCCAGAATCATAACCTTCGTCTTTTTTACATTTAGCTTTAATCCGTTCGTGTGAGCCCATAGGGCTATCGCATTTGCATCTTGTGTGATACGTTGTACCCCTGCTTCAAATTCTGACGGAAAAAACGAATGGTAGACCTGGGCGTCATCGGCAAACAGCATACAATCGCTGTGTGAAAGAACTTTAGGCAAATCATTGATATAGATGGAAAAGAGTATCGGGCCAAGAATACTGCCCTGAGGCACTCCCGCATTTATCTCGAGCCAGTCCGACAACATACCTGTCTCACTCTCTACCGCATGCATGCGACCTACAAGATATCGATAAAACCAACTTAATGCGTTGTCGGAGCAACCAATCTCACACAGTTTTGCATGAGTTTACCATGAGGCACAGTATCGAATGCCTTAGAGAAGTCAAACAGGATGAGAATCGTGATCTTCCTAGCATCAATGGCTCTTCTAACGTTATCTAGGACACCGAGGAGTACTGTCTGGGTACTGTGCCCCCTGCGAAAGCCTGCTTGTCTGTCAACCAGAATATGATTTTTCACAAGATATTCAGACAACTGATTATGTACAAGTCTCTCCAAGATTTTCGAGAGTTCGCAAAGCTTCGCAATCGGCCTCGTATCAGAGCACGATTCTATACTGCTTGACTTCGCCAACTGGAACTAGTAATACCCTTTTCCAGCTCTCCGGAAAATAGCCAGCCGAGAGCATATTATTAAAGAGATCAACAAGGTGCAGTGTTAATTGAGGCTCTAATAACTTAATCATTTCAACGGATATGCCATCAATCCCCACTGCCCTTGAGGACGCTCCCCGAATTGCACGCTGAACTTCTTTCGCGGTTATGACAGAGAAATGAAAAGAAGGAGAAGAAGGTGATGTGGGACAAGAGTTGCATATTATGGTTGAAAATGATTGTACGGAAAGTGGTTGAATATGATTTGAAACTGAAGCATAGTGACAATTTAGCTGATGAGGTGAGAATAATTTAAATGGTGATGGGTTAGTTTTAGTGCTGAGGCCCATATTTTTTAGGCATTTCCACGATTTCTTTGGGTCTTTCGTGATACTAAGTTTCTTTGCCAGAAAGTGGAACTTACTTGTGTTAACAGTATACGAGACCTGATTTCTAAGACCCTTATATATGGTATAGTCGTCAACAGAACCTGAAGCACGAAATCTATTAAAAGCTGCATTTCTGACTTTAATACTTTGTTTGATTTCCCGAGAAATCCAGGGTTTGTGGCTTGTTTTGATGGAGTGAAATGTTACAGGTGGTAACAGGTCAAAAGTGGTTAAAATTGATTTACATATAAATGATAATGTAGATGAAATAGTGCTATGAACATTATGAGATGAATGAACATGATGTTAGACTGGTCAGGCCAATGATGGGGGAACGATTTCGATGAGGAAGAGGAGGTTATGCATGATTCGAATGTAGTTGCGAGATTATAAAGGTTGACCCCTTCCAAAATTCGTTTACCAATTACCTTCACTTGAGGCTGCTCATTTTCAATCCGAATAGAAGTACTGATGGCATCATGTCCAGCTGCGAAAGGAGCCGACGTCTTAATGTATTCATGTTCAGGTACTGGTTCACGAATGAGGAAGAGATCTAACCACGTGTGAGATGGCCCACTTGATGTCATCGCGTGATGCGTTGGCTCTGACTGGATGAGCGAAAGTCCCAGAGCCGTCAGATTTGCTCTGAACCTACTTGCCATGATACTGGTAGAATTCATGTCAATGTTAAAATCCCCAGTGACCATGACATATTTGTATCGCGGTAGTATGTCTGACAAGACCTCAAAAAACTCCGTGGGA
Source organism: Theocolax elegans (assembly GCA_026168455.1). Classification (NCBI taxonomy): domain Eukaryota; kingdom Metazoa; phylum Arthropoda; class Insecta; order Hymenoptera; family Cerocephalidae; genus Theocolax; species Theocolax elegans. The sequence goes on along the minus strand of CM047427.1, from coordinate 30,874,715 downwards.
TAAGCGGCCGAAGGCCTACGGTAAACAATTGCTAAAACCATTGAAACTGCTTTGCCTGTCAAACATAGCACCAGATATTCCGGAGCATTCGAAAAAATAGGTTCAGAGTGCGCTATGATCCTTACCCCAAAACTCTCACGTACATATGCCGCCACACCACCCCCCTCCTTACCCTCACGATCCAATCGATACAATGCATAGCCCGGCAGTTAAATAATTTCTGAAGAATCGTGGCTTGTAAGGAAGGTTTCGGTAATCGCGATGACATCATGAGAGGCTCGATGAACTATTGCTTCGATGGATGCAAAATGTGTTTTTAGACGATTTATATTAGAGTGAAAATTGGAAAGTGACTTCGATGATTTCGATGATTTTGATGGTTTCGATGATTTGACCCGACTAGCCCCATCTCACTTGGTGTGAGATGGAGAGAGAGGAGGAAAGTTAACAAAATCCGCTTCCGAACTTATACGCTTCAACGGTCCGTCCCTCACCTTACGCATAAAAACTATTAAATCTAAAATTATGGGCCTCGCATAGCCCAGCTCTCTCGATTTACATATGACCGCCTGCCATAGCTCAAAAACGGGCTTCGGCCAAAGAGGCCTGACAAATAATGCATTATCACCACCTTCACCGAAAATATCCCGCGCCTTGTGTCCCTTTAGGAATCGAGCCTTTTCGATGATCGCATCTCTGGACGTTGCTGATGACATTTTTATCACCATACCTTGTATGAGCTTCGGAGCCGCAGGAGAGCCCGCCGAGTTAGCTTTTAACCGCTGAGTCCAAGGACGAAAGTCTATTACTTGACTACTTAGCTTCGGAAGTTTCAGCACCTCAAATAAATCAGTTAAGAGTTCATTTTCCGTCTTCTTTGCATCCTTGGGCAACCCGCTAATGAGCAGCTCGCATGTGTCCTTAGATGTAGGTTGGGACACTGCAACTACGACCTTACTACTCTTTTCCAAGCTCGTGTGCCGCCTGATTGGGCACTGTGGGCGGAGCGCCGCGAGGTTGCTTCGCAACCTGCGACGTTGATGGCGACGGAGGCGAGGCTACACGCTTAGCGCAAGAGGTGGTAGGGGTAGGCGTGGTCGCCGACGCGGCACTGTCGGTCGTGACAGACTGGCGCGGTAACCCGGGTGGTGGTGCCCTCATGTCGTTCGGAGCTGCGACTAATACCTTCGATCGTGATTTCGCAAGAACACAACAGCGCCGCTCGGACGAGCCCGGCACGACCTCGAAACAATTTGTATGGGCAATATTATTACAAAGATTACACACCTCTGTGTAGTCCTTGCGCGTCAGTCGTGCTCCGCAAAAAAAACAGCCTCGCGGTGTTGCCATGTTCGCACGGTGAGTTTCGCAACGTTGGTGTAGTCTCCGTGTGTGAATTTGCCGCCCAATCTTTGCCGCTCTGAGATTCCTCCAGCTAACCTCCAAGATTTTCGCAACTTAATTTAAGAGAGTGAGAGAGAGTGAGAGAGAGAAGGGGAGAGAGAGAGAGGGGGGGTGAGGGAGAGAGAGGGGATGAGTAAGTGAGAGAGTAGAAAGAGCGAGAGAGAGAATGCTTGACCGTGGAAAAGAGAAAAGAGAGTAATACCAGAAGATTAAGGAGAGTGGAAGAATTTTTATATATTAAATAGCTCGTCACGTGCAACCTTATGGCCGCCGTGACTCGATGCTTCTGAGCTCTAGATCGAACGCTTCGCTTCGGTACGCGATGCAAGGCATGGAAAAAGCTTCGCGAAACTTTTTGCATATAAGGCATGACCATGTAAAGCTCGCGCTTCGTGCTCGCACCATTCGTGAGTGTTGGGTAAAATATCTGTCTTACCACTTAAATTATTAATAAACCAGTCTTATTACTTAAATATTGTGCTAAACGTGATTTTTTTTGTAATTTTTCGTTATTTTGACCGTTTTTCTTTTTATCTTTGAAAATAATCTTCTGAAAATAAAGCGTACAATAGTAAAGTTTTTTTAAACAATGAAATATAATGACATAACTTTAGCTGTTCCACGATATATATCTAGAAATAGAAAGATTATCTAATTACATATGACGAAAATGCTCTGTAAATTTCAGCTAAATCGTTAAAAAATTGACATACATTTTGCAATGATGAAAATATAAGGCTTTCCCGTGTAACACAATATTTCTAAAACTAAGAGGGGCGAAGCCTGACGCGCGCCAACCCCCGAGCGATTTGTGCGAAAGTTTCTATTATCAGGCTGCGCCTGAGAATAAAAACTTATAAGGCATGACCGAATGCAGTTTGCGCTTCGCGCTCTCACTGTCAATGATATCCTTTACTGTAAGTTTTGCAATTAATATATTTTACTAGAAGTAGATTTTTCATATGCATTGTGCCCCTCACGTTGGGCGCCATGTGTAACAGGATACGGATATAATATGAAGAATAAAAAATCAACAAAGGTATCGGGGCGCAACTTCACGATTCCGGGAGCGCGAGACAAAAGCCTCACCACTGCGCTACCATTCGCAATTATCCCGGCTAGTCGACTTGGTCCTATCGACGATCGTCGCCGATAATTCAGGGACCTACCTGCGCCGACCCCCGAAATCTGTACCCGTTAGATCCCCCACCCAAACGCGACCTACGCCCTCGGGGAACCGTTTGGTCACTTCAATCATCAAAGCTACAGAGGCGAAGGTTGTTCTGCTCGACCGGTGTCGAGAAGACCGTTTTCTGAGCACCGGGAGACTCATTGGGGATAGCCGTGCGTTGCACTACCACGCTATACTGCGCATAGCTATACACATTGTGGAGTTGCAGACACAGACTTTTCTCCTACAGTCGTACCTCCGCATTTTTTGATGTACTCGCGGGGAAATCCACCGGGCCTGTGGTGGTGGGGATGGGAGTTGTGACCGAGATTGGTGGAGGATGAGCCAGGCGAAGATAAATTTCTTCGGCTCTTCTGGCAAGTGGGCTTTTGAGTTGGGCGCCATTTATAACGGGATATAAGTTCTCGCGTAGGTAAAGGGTAAAGGGAGCAGTTGTTATGGCACTGCCTAGTTATACTCTCCAGACAGTACCCTGAAAGTGCGCAGCGAATTCAGATCAGCAGATCCCGCGCACGACCTACCGTTGCGATGTCCGTTACAACAACGCGATCAGTTCCGATTTCGCGTATTTGTTCAGCTACGAGCATGTTTCAAGGTTAATTGAAGGTCAAAATATCAAAATTCAATAAAAATAGGCTAAAACCATCGCATCTAGGTGTTTTTGGGGTCGCTGATTTCAAACCCAAGGTTACTTAAACCCAATAACCTCAAGATCAAGGTCATTTGAAGGTCAAATCGTCGAAATTCATTAAAAAAGGCTACAATCATTGTATTTAGGGTTTTTTTGGGTCGATACATCCAAATCCGAGGTAATTACACCGCAATCAGGTTATGGTCAAGGTTAGTTGAAGGTAACGGTAAATAGAGTGATAAGATCAGTCATTTAGTAGGACAATGCAAAAAAGCAACAAAATATACATAAAAATTGCAAAAAAAAGAAAGAATGAAAGAAACATGGTTGCAAAGAAAGAAGCATGGTTATGTTTCAAGAGCGTAATTAAGAATTTTCTTGGAAATCATAAGAGTCAGAATTACAAACAAATAGTACTAGATTTAATAAATAGTTACAAAAATCAAGGATGCTTAATGAATCTAAAATTACATTTTTTATATTCCCACGTACACGAGTTTCCAGAAAACCTAGGTGATTACAGCGAAGAACAGGGAGAGAGATTTCACCAAGATATCACGGAAATGGAGCGCATGTATCAAGGAAGATGGGACATAAATATGTTGGCAGATTACTGCTGGTCGTTGAAAAGAAATCTGCCAACAACCTCGATAAAACGGAAGTAAACCACTTCGTAGATCGTTTGACAATAAAATAGTTCGTTACCATAAAAAGGAGTAGTAGGCTTGCAATTTTTATGGATTGTCCTGAATGACTAATCTTATCACGCTATTTCCAACCGTGACCTTCAACTGACCTTGAGCATAACCTGATTGGTGTGTATTTACCTCGGATTTGGATGTAGCGACTCAAAAAAACTCAAAATACAATGATTGTAGCCTTTTTTTAATGAATTTCGATGATTTGGGTTTGGAATCAGCGAGCCCAAAAAACCCTAGATACGATGGTTTTAGCCTATTTTTATTGAATTTTGATATTTTTAACTTCAATTAACCTTGAACACGACCTGATTGGGGCAAACTGACCCCGGATTCGGAATCAGCGACCCAAATTACGTATAAGTACCATGGTCCGGTCGTTGGTACTTTGACTTTTTTTTGTGGGGCTGTGTTTTTAATTACGAATAAAATTTATTTATTGCTAAAAAGAGAAAATAGGTTTAACAAAGAAATGTGACCACCGGGGTTACTCGCACTTTCTCTCTCGCTGTCGCGCACGGGCGAGATCTACCGGCGTGCTTGATTTCGCTGTGTCCCCTCTGTTGCTCTCTCACGCGCGGCAATCTCATCCTTCTTGCAGGTTCCTGGAAAGACGCTAGAGCCGTGTACTAAACACCAGCACGCTCACTTCCACGGAATCACACACTCATCGCGGTGCGAACTCCAGAACCCGGGCGTGAATCCGTATCGAGGTTTTCCTGTCTTGCCACGAATTCTCTGCTCAGTAAACCTGCGCGTCGGACCATTATTAATTATTACGCAGCTAGCTCGCGGGCTTTCCCAATCGTATACGAGCTTTTCCAGTCAGCACTCTCGCTCGTTATAAGGTATAGCTTCATACGCTCAAGAGTATTTAGCTTACCTTTACAGTAATTATTATAAAACTATATATAATTATCGTATTAAAAAATATATATATATATATATATAACTACCCTAGCGGGGAAAATAAACAAAAGAAACTGAAAAAATTTGAAAATAACTGTTAACAAATGTTGAGATTAAGACAAAAAATAAGTTTTTATTTTGAAATTTTCAGATTCTTTAAGTTTTTATCATTTCTCTTTAATAAATGTCACCAACCAAAGTTTCGTGTAACTATTGTTAAAAACTATTCTTATTACATTTTTTCAGTTTCTTTCTTTTTAAAAATTTAAAAAAAAATCGGATAATAACTGTAAGTGTAAATAATTGTGAACATTAGTTTAAATCTTAAATAAAATATTCGCTTTATATAAAAAAATTGTAAATACAAATAATTAAATATATATCAGAATGAATCTGAAAATAACCGACATAGTCTGAAAATTATAAAAAAAATTATTTATTTTTGTCTTACTTTCGACATTTTTTCTATTTAACTTCAGTTATTTTCATTTTTCGTTTATTTCAGTTTTTTCAGCTTTTTTCAGATTCTATCTTTTATTTTTTTCGTTAGGATACTTAGTTGCAAATATTTCATGATCCTCATTATATAGCAAATATTAGCACACACGTGTCGCTAATACCTCAAAAAGAGGATACGACTGTAAAAATTAAATGAAAAACATTTATAAAAATATTATTTAATATTTATACCGTTATTTAATACCTTCAAATCCTTGTAAAAAAGAAAAAAATGATAATTGTGGTTATAATTATAAAATTATAACAATATTTTTAAATTTAATTAATTCTCTTCGCTTGCACAAAATGAAAATTAGCTGCTAAAATGTCAGTTTGAGTAATACTTAAATAGTACTCTGTTCAAAATAATAGATTCAAAATGATTGGCATATTAAAAACAGGATTTGAAAACTATTAAAAACAATTAAATCAATAATTTTCAATCGATTTCAATACGTATTTTTAATACTTCCATCATTTTGAATCAATTATTTTTAACCGGGGTAGTTTTCATAACAAGTGCGTAAAGTATATGCACGTATTGCGAACAATATTTTATGGTAATAATATGCGTTAAATTGCATTTAATAATTGATAGAATGTGCAAAGTGCAAGGTTACACATCCATGTGTCATAAAATATTATGCGCGCTAATTAATCATTGTAATCTAAATTCTCTACAACTCTAAGTAAATTATAAATAATTTATTACTGTAAATATACTAAATAAATTAAGTTCTTAATTTACAATTAACTAATGTGACATAAGTATATTTAATTAATCATGTATTACCCAACTCTTTCCCGTGTCCTCAACGCATGACTTTATATATGCTTCCTTTATCTTCAACTCTCATGAGTCACACTGGGTGAAATGTATATGAAATTTTAATGTGATTTGACTGAACTGTGACCGATGAGGGTTAAATATGCTTAAATTAACTTTCAATTTGTTATGCTATGTAAGATATAAATTTGGAGTATAAATTTGAGCATAAATTTGGAAAATATAGGTAAAATTATACGAAAAGATAGTAGTAAAAAATATAGGTATAAAATATACGTAAAATATATCTGTAAAATATACTCACTGTATACTTATATTATTTGGTACATAATTTACCTATATTTTTACCTATATTTTTTACTACTATCTTTCGTATAATTTTACCTATATTTTCCAAATTTATGCTCAAATTTATACTCCAAATTTATATCTTACATAGCATAACAAATTGAAAGTTAATTTAAGCATATTTAACCCTCATCGGTCAGTTCAGTCAAATCACATTAAAATTTCATATACATTTCACCCAGTGTGACTCATGAGAGTTGAAGATAAAGGAAGCTATATAAAGTCATGCGTTGAGGACACGGGAAAGAGTTGGGTAATACATGATTAATTAAATATACTTATGTCACATTAGTTAATTGTAAATTAAGACTTAATTTAGTTATATTTACAGTATAAATTATTTATAATTTACTTGAGTTGTAGAGAATTTAGATTACAATGATTAATTAGCGCGCATAATATTTTATGACACATGGATGTGTAACCTTGCACTTTGCACATTCTATCAATTATTAAATGCAATTTAACGCATATTATTACCATAAAATATTGTTCGCAATACGTGCATATACTTTACGCACTTGTTATGAAAACTACCCCGGTTAAAAATAATTGATTCAAAATGATGGAAGTATTAAAAATACGTATTGAAATCGATTGAAAATTATTGATTTAATTGTTTTTATAGTTTTCAAATCCTGTTTTAATATGCCAATCATTTTGAATCTATTATTTTAACAGAGTACTATTTAAGTATTACTCAAACTGACATTTTAGCAGCTAATTTTCATTTTGTGCAAGCGAAGAGAATTAATTAAATTTAAAAATATTGTTATAATTTTAAATTATAACCACAATTATCATTTTTTTCTTTTTACAAGGATTTGAAGGTATTAATAACGGTTAAATATAAATAATATTTTTATAAATGTTTTTCATTTAATTTTTACAGTCGTATCCTCTTTTTGAGGTATTAGCGACACGTGTGTGCTAATTTTGCTATATAATGAGGATCATGAAATATTTGCAACTAAGTATCCTAACGAAAGACCTACTGAAAAACAAAAGAACTGAAAATAAATGTAACAATGTGAGATTAGACAAAATAGTTTTTATTTGAATTTCGATTCTTAAGTTTTACATTCTTTAAAAGTGACCAAACGAACTATTGTTAAAATATTTTTACATTTTTCACAGTTTCTTTCTTTTTAAAAATTTAAAAAAAAATCGGATAATAACTGTAAGTGTAAATAATTGTGAACATTAGTTTAAATCTTAAATAAAATATTCGCTTTATATAAAAAAATTGTAAATACAAATAATTAAATATATATCAGAATGAATCTGAAAATAACCGACATAGTCTGAAAATTATAAAAAAAATTATTTATTTTTGTCTTACTTTCGACATTTTTTCTATTTAACTTCAGTTATTTTCATTTTTCGTTTATTTCAGTTTTTTCAGCTTTTTTCAGATTCTATCTTTTATTTTTTTCGTTAGGATACTTAGTTGCAAATATTTCATGATCCTCATTATATAGCAAATATTAGCACACACGTGTCGCTAATACCTCAAAAAGAGGATACGACTGTAAAATTAAATGAAAAACATTTATAAAAATATTATTTAATATTTATACCGTTATTTAATACCTTCAAATCCTTGTAAAAAAGAAAAAAATGATAATTGTGGTTATAATTATAAAATTATAACAATATTTTTAAATTTAATTAATTCTCTTCGCTTGCACAAAATGAAAATTAGCTGCTAAAATGTCAGTTTGAGTAATACTTAAATAGTACTCTGTTCAAAATAATAGATTCAAAATGATTGGCATATTAAAAACAGGATTTGAAAACTATTAAAAACAATTAAATCAATAATTTTCAATCGATTTCAATACGTATTTTTAATACTTCCATCATTTTGAATCAATTATTTTTAACCGGGGTAGTTTTCATAACAAGTGCGTAAAGTATATGCACGTATTGCGAACAATATTTTATGGTAATAATATGCGTTAAATTGCATTTAATAATTGATAGAATGTGCAAAGTGCAAGGTTACACATCCATGTGTCATAAAATATTATGCGCGCTAATTAATCATTGTAATCTAAATTCTCTACAACTCTAAGTAAATTATAAATAATTTATTACTGTAAATATACTAAATAAATTAAGTTCTTAATTTACAATTAACTAATGTGACATAAGTATATTTAATTAATCATGTATTACCCAACTCTTTCCCGTGTCCTCAACGCATGACTTTATATATGCTTCCTTTATCTTCAACTCTCATGAGTCACACTGGGTGAAATGTATATGAAATTTTAATGTGATTTGACTGAACTGTGACCGATGAGGGTTAAATATGCTTAAATTAACTTTCAATTTGTTATGCTATGTAAGATATAAATTTGGAGTATAAATTTGAGCATAAATTTGGAAAATATAGGTAAAATTATACGAAAAGATAGTAGTAAAAAATATAGGTAAAAAATATAGGTAAATTATGTACCAAATAATATAAGTATACAGTGAGTATATTTTACAGATATATTTTTTACGTATATTTTATACCTATATATTTTTAAACGTGTCCCTATGTTAGAGCTAATACATCACACGTGCTGACCTCGGGGTTAGTTAACGGTACGGCACCACTTTAATCGTTATTGTTAAACTTGTTATTATTTATTCATTTATTTAATAAATTGACTCAACGAGATCGTCTAACTTGCCGACTAACAATATATCACGCTTGTTAATCAATTTCCCAATTATACTCCTTTTAGATGAATACCGCCCTCTGCGGCGTATATTCTGGTCCGCTAATCCTGGGCATAAGGCCCATCAACATAATAAGAAGCCAAACAAAGTGCTTGGTGTTGTTAACGGCATTGCACGGGAATCAAAGTGATTCCCGGCCGCATCGTGGGACTGCCTAACCGAGGCCTTATATTCCCCAGTAGCCACCTCGTTACAAGTAATTTAATTATATTTTTGATATAATGTAAATGAACATTACAAACAGATATATATATATTTAAATGAGTAAATTTGTGATTATTATGCACTACATTATTTTACTCACGTAAACCAAAGTTTGTTTTATTAAAGCAACTCTTGTATCTCCCATCTTTCATATATTCTGTAATCGATCAAATCAATAACTGAATAAATAATAAGAATTAAATAAGATTAATAATAAATTAATATATTCACCATCTTACAAAAAATTTTTTGTAGAAGAATCGAAATAATATAAATATTAAAAAGCTTAATTATCTTTTATGGAGATATTAATTTAATATTTACTAGAACTAAAGTTGATTTGTTTAAGCACAATTGTAAATTAATTTTTTCAGTTTTCAGATAAAACAATGTTTGCAAAGAAATTTACCGAACCTTCTGGAATGGATTACGAAACCCTGAGAGGTGGAGGCACCCCCCGATCGTGATGGTATAACTGCCATACATAAAGTTTTCGGCTGGGCCTTCAGCGTCACGACAAAGTTTACTATTATTCATCTATGACGCTGAAGCATTCTCGTCACTTAAACGAAAAGAACGTTAACTATGTCGCTCTTTATGTCGAATCGATGATATGACTTAAGGTATCTCTGGTAGAGAGCTTGCAAATATCGGTTTTGCGTGCGGGTTTGTTCAGTGTTCTTAACGCTAGCGTTAAATTGAAATTAAGGTCAAATTTTGGCGTTACACCGCACTTACCGATAAAATTTCGGCATTTTGCGCCAAAATTTTTCGTTAATTTTGACTTAGCGCTTGCGTTAAAAACGCAGAATAGACCCCCTAGCAAGCTGTTGCTCACACTACGAATGACGATGTATATAAAGGTTATTGAAAAGTGCACCCATTCTATTAAGCAATATAGGCAGAAGGTATTAAACTGAACAACATAATCTATATAAACTGTTTAAATTTATTTTCAATTATATGAATCAAGAGCGTAAATAAGTTTAAATTTTGGCAGATTATTATTCTTGTAATGTGTGTACATATTATTTTAAATTCTTTCATAATATACTATTAAATTTTGATCTTTCTTTTTGTATATAACATCAATTGAATACTAATTTTCTTATTTTTTAAAAAATAAATTTTTATTATAAGATGTATAATAAACTATTATATTTATTTTTTGTTTTAAAAAATAACTAGATTTCTTTATCATTACCAATTTAATATAGAGTAAATTAATAATTTAAAAATTTTAATACAGAGTTATTTAAATTAATAAAATGACTTGGTCATGCAATCTAGGTGCAGTTGGATAAGGTAGTGGATACTTGCAAAAGATGGTGTACATGCTGTATAAGATTACTTCCGAAAAATCTTATTAAACATCCTTGAGAACTTAAATAGAAGTTTTAAACCATGTTTTATCAGTAAAAACAATACGATTTAAAAAACGATTATCAGCATTTATTCTGCCCATCATTATCTCTGAGAATTGCAGGCGCCTATCTGGATCATCTTCATTTAGTTTTTGAAAATATTTAACTTTATACAGGTGGAATTTTAAGTGTTTTGTTAATATTCTTTGTGTTGTACCATAGAATAGGCCATGTTCTTGTTGGATTTTCCTGATGCTGTTATGTGGGTTCTCTTGAGTTGATAATGCAACGTTAAGTTGGTGTTCTGCATTCGTTGTAGTATCTGGTCGACCCGATTTGGGGAGATTACGTACAGTACCGTAATCATTCAAACGTTGTACCGTTAATTTTACTATATTTTATGAGATTTTAGTTTGTCCGACTCTAAACTGTTGGTTCAAGAGATCACACACTCTCTTATAAGATCGCCAATTATTACTATCACCAATCATCATAGGAATAGGTATCCGCTCTCGTTCAGTTAGGACCATGATGGTATGGACATAACAATGGCTGTCAAATTGTATGGGATAATAAAAATTTTGAGGAGAATATTGATAATTTCGGAATTCAAAAACTGTTAAATTTAAACAAAATAAAATAATAAAAAAACAAATTTATTCAATAAAAGAGTTTTTTATTTATTTATTCTTAAAAATCATTTAATAATTGAATATATGTTTTATTTTTATTATTACTATAAAATGAATTGAATTGAATTTTATAGTCATTATTATGAGAAAATTACCTTTTAACAGCTGGTTAAACAAAAAAATATTATTTGCAGATGATGAAATAGTTACTCTTTACACACGAACTATCAACTCTTACTAGTTTATGAACTGACACTGTTTAAAAAGAAGAAAAACACGTAAAAACAGCAAGAAACTTTTACTTAAAATAATACCATTTTGCAAGTTGTGCTAGTTTGACCTTCACTTGACCTTTATATGACTTTGTAAGATCTCATAGTCTGATTATCGCACTTTCCAAATTTGCAATAAAGTAGAGGAAGGATTTATTTTAAAAAAGTCGACCTAACCTCGACAAACTCTAAAGTTTAATCTTAGGGTCAAATTCAAGGTTCCCATTGGATAGCTAGGGGAAAATCATGAAACTCTACATTTTTTTAATTCTACATCATGATGATTTTCCAAACAATCAGGAAAGCGGGACGCAATGGTTCTTGACCTCTGAATGACCTCGGATTGACCATTGACCCACATCATGAAACATACTATCGTACGCGGAATTTCATGAGCTATCAGGATTCATGATCAAAGGTAGATCAATATTTAAAAAAATCGACTTGAACTTCAAATGACCTTCATGATCAAATTCAAGGTCACGGTCAAGTTCTTCGTCGAAAATACTGCAACATTTGTAGAGGTGAATTCTTCGTAAAGTTCGTAGTTTCAGAGATAGGGGAACGCATATTTACCAAGATATCTAATCTTCTGATGACCTCCTGATGACCTTCAGAATGACCTCAATAAAAAATTTGACTTTAACAAAATTTCCATGATATTCCACGCTCTTTTCGAATCCGGAGTCAAAAATAGGAATTCTCATTTTTAAAAAATAAAGTGATCTTCAAATGACCTTCAGGAACAAGTTCAAGGTCAAGTTCAAGGTTACCGACAAGTTCTTCGTAGAAAACCCTATAACTTTTGTAGAGGTGATTTGTAGAGTTTTTCCGTAAAGTATTATAACGGTAAGCGAGTTACTGATCAGGTAAGCAACGCAAAAGAGGATATACAGCGCGGCGCGCGCACCAACGCGCGAGAATCATGCGCGCTCAGCTGACAGTACCGATATAGCGCGCGCACGGTGTAAATACAGGCCGAAATAACGGTCTCTTTTATCGTGTTTTATCGGAGAAGCGTGGGTGTGTGTGATACGGTGTGGATGCGGACAGGCTTCCCCCACACGACTCAACACGCTGAGTGAAGCCGTACGCCTTCACCACTCCGGATTCCGTTTAAGGAAAAGACGGAAGATCGAGGACAAGTCGCCCAAAGGAGTGAGAGAGAAAGAGCGTTTGACGGGGAGATCACGCGCTTTTGTTCCCGCCGTTTCAACGTATTTCGAGCGGTGTCTCGTGAATACAAAGGTGAGTGGTGCACCACGCTGGACCCGCGTGTCCCGTTGATATTTTTCCGAGTTCCTGGTACGGTCCAGGTAAGGAAGTGTTCCTCTTTTTCCCCCTCTCGTGACAAATCCCGCCCGGGTAGACAGGTCGGCGGTTCGCGGGAGCCACTTCACGAGAGAAGGCGCGCGTGACGTAGGCAGCCTCTATGTCAAAGCTCCCTACGTCAGAGATACATACGTCACACGGTGTGATATTTAGCAATCAGGTTAAGCAGCCAATCATTCCCGGATCGGTTGTTTATTCCTCACCCGTTAATAAGTGTTAACGAGTTGTTTTCGCGCTGACCTCGGCGGTAGTCATCGGTACGACTCCCCTTAAATTGTTAAAGTTTTTACCGGTCATAGTCATATCTCACGAATACGGCTCTCTCCGGTGTTTATTCTAGTTGTCAATTTTGGGCATAGAACCCAACACACAATATTAAAGTCAGACGAGGTGTTTGACGTTGTTAACGGCATTGCACGGGATCATCAAAGTGATTCCCGGCCGCATCGTGGGACTGTACACTTAAGGTTGGTAAGTTGGGACAGATTGGGCCTGACCGGGGCCTTACATTTCCCAGTACCCACCCTGTTACAGTATGTAAATTTATTTACAAATTAATTTTAATCTTTTTATAAGTGACGATTCCTCAGCCAATATTTGGTAACTTTTAAATAAATGCAGGTAAAAGTTTATGATTGTATATTTTAGCGGTTAGTCAATCAATATTTATATAATTATATTAAAATCTGTTTATAAGTGGCGATTTCTCAGCCAATATTAGTAACTTTTGAATAAATGTAGGTATAAATTTATGAGTGTATATTTTTGTGATTATAATGAACTAATATTAATAAAATTTATATTTAAATCTTTTAATATGTGACGATTACTCAGTTAATAAAAAAAATTTTGGTAGTTTCCACGTACACCTTTTTACAGGTTTTTACGTATCCCTACACCTTTATTATTCCATTTCATTCCATTTCCAATTTTTACCCCCTCTTTACCCCACCTTCTCGCATTCGCCCGGGGTTATGCCCGTGGAGAGAGGGAAAACCTGTGGCCAAACCCGTTGGGATAAATGCCATTTAGGAAAACCTCCTCCGAGAAGGGCGGTGTATTCGAGAACAATTCTATTTGGGTGGCAAGGTCACATTGCGTAGACTTTAACACCGAAACCGAATGCCTCACACCTCCCGCTCACGTTGTGGAATGTGAAAAAACACCTAACCGATCATTTAAGCTAAGCCCGAGAACGGTCACCCATCCAAGTGCCAACCGCGCTCGGTGCTGCTTAACTTTCATGACCGGCCGAGGTGCGTTTCCGCCACTCCGCCACCGTGTCGGTTTAATTACTCAGTTAATATTTAATCATTTTTAAATAAATGTAGACAATATTTACGAGTATTAAAAGCTTTCATAAAATCCGATAATTTTAATTTTTATTATATCTACTGATATTGTATACTTGAAAATATAATTTTGTAAGACTAGAATTAACCTTGCGCGTTCCGCGCGCTCTTGCGTTTTTTAACAGTCTTTATTTAAAATATAACGCTGTCTCATTTACTTAAAACAACAATTTTTAATAATATATTTATTCATAAGTTATTATACTTTGATTTTGTGAAGAAAATTCAAACATTACGTTTTTCCCGCGCTGTCAAATCTAACCTAGAATGTTTTAGACGCATGCACAAAACCTAAACCAATCACACAGTCGTTTCACTTGGCTTCACAACATCCGGCAATCACTTTTTTATATAAAATTATATATTGTCACGTGTTGTTGGCAAACATTTTAACATTCCACAACAGACTGACAAGAATTCGTGAATAACTTGCAATTTGATAAATAAACTAGTTTATATATAAAATCAAATGTATATATAAACCCTACTAAAAAGCGTTGTTAATAATGTTTGGGCCCAATACCCAAATCCAGAATTTTCGAAAACAATAATAATTGGGCCCCCTCGGTATTGGGCCCAATTATTGTAATTTCGAAAATATGACTCCAGATTCATCATCAGCTACTCCGAAATTCCATAGAAAGACTTTATTTCGCTTGGTTTGATGTTTGAGTCTCTTGTAAGCACGGGATGATAAAACATACACCTGCTTTTACTCAGGGGTCCGATATCCTAGAAATTCAATAATTCTTTACTTGAAATTGGTGTGTCTTATCAAAAAAATGACAAGAATGATTTCTTCTTAGAATTTTATGTAGAATACGATGGTATTTTTTATTTTTCTAAACTTTGCATTCTAAGAGTTGGCTCCTTCGGTATTGGGCCCAATTATTATAATTTCCAAAATCTGACTCCAGATTTGGATTCAGCGCGATGCCGGACTTGAAATTTTCTAGTTTCAGAGACGTTATGATTGTCAGTTTCTTATATGCACGAAAGGGTTATGCAATGTCACTTGCAGCAGAAAGCTGATTTAGGTAAGACTTATAAGTACTCGAGTGCATAAAGGAGATTGCACTAAAGCAAGTACGTGCATACAAGAATTGCAGTAGAATTGTATACGTTCAACAACATAACAAGGAAATATTACAAATAACCCGGTATTTGTAAATGTCTGAAAAAGATCGAGAAATTCCGTAATAAGTGCAGATATCCCAGAATATCTTAAGAATTCCCGAAATTCTCAAAAAATTTCGTAATAAGCCAAGCTATCCCGAAAAAACTTTAAAGTTCTAGAAATTCGGAAAAAATCTTGTAAATACTGTGATATCCCGGAAAAAAATAAAAAATTTCCGAAATTCCCCAGAAATACCGATATTAATGCTGATATTCCGGTATACCTTAAAATTTCTTGAAATTCTAAAGAAATCCCGAAGTTAGTGATAATATCCCAGAATACCCTAAAAATTCTCGATATTTTAAGAAATGCCGTATTGATGCAGATATTTCGGAATAACAAAAAAAAATAGAGAGATTAGATTAGATTAGTCACTTTATTGAGCCACGGGGTAACAACCCCATATGTCACTAAATACAGATACATAAGTTACAATGTTAAAGACTACATGACCACATCTGACTACCAGGTAATAGAAATGTATTAATATTGTATATATCGTAATCACTCTCCTTGGTGTTAATCTTGAAAACTTCTATGTGATCTGACGAAGGCAAAGGAAAAAAAATCTTAAAAAGACAGATTTTTTTTATAATAAGCAACGTTTCATTGGCGTGGTCTGCCAACCTCTTAAGGCTATTTATTAGACACAAAAAAAATTACAATTGAGAACGCACATATGAAAATACACTAAAATAAAACATTTTGTACCTTTAATCGGATTATCGATTTTCATATGTGCGTTTTCAATTGTAATTTTGTTTTTTGTGTCTAATAAATAGCCTGAAGAGACACTACAACGAAACATTGTTTATTATAAAAAAATCTGTCTTTTTAAGATTTTTGTTCCTTAGCCTCCGTCAGATCGCATATAAATTTTCAAGAAATGTATTAGTTAAAAAATAATTAAGATAGTAATAATAAGCTATTAAAAGCTTTGGTAGTAAGATTGTGAGTAAGAAATAAAATTAAAGCTAACCATTATTAAAATATACACAAGGAATAAGTACATAAAGTAATAGTTAATATTAATATCAACTATGCCAAGAGTAAATTAAAAGTCGTGGGTCATAGCTAGTAGAACAAAATGGCAAAATAGCGAATCAGCTGAATTGGAACTAAACTAAAACTAAAACTAAAAACTAAGAGTAGAACAAGGACTATGACTAATACTATGGTTCGGTATGGTAATATTACAGTTCAAGTAACGTCATAAGTGTGAGACCATACGCAATCGGTAATAGTAAAAGCAAAAGCAGTAGCATACGCATAAGATCACGCACACAACTTAATGAAACAATACTAAGGTATGAGAAATAAAAGAAGCAACAAAAAGAATTAAGAAGATTAAGATTATGTGGACACGTCAACGTAAAAGCTAAAACTAAGATTAAGAATTATAAAGATACGCATAAATACAAGTAAGAGTAATCAGAGTTAATCGTAAAATAATTTGAAAACTAATCGACTTAACATAGGCGCAATCGTATAACTTGTGAGTGAAAATAAGAATAACTCGGTTTAAAATACGGATTCTGATAATTAACGAAAGGGGACGGTCTCGAACACGCCAAGCCCTCCTTGATCACCCTGCGCTCTATTGCTGTCTGTCGAGCTCAAGTAAGTAACGTAAATGAATATGTCAATTGCAGCAATTTGAGTGGTATGAAAATTGGGAATGGGAGATGGGAGAGAGAGAGAGTAAGAGAATGATAGGAAATATATGTGTGTGTATGTGTGTGTGTTTTGTAAAAGAGGCGGTAAAAATTCTCTTTATGCTCGGAGTGTGAGACTCGGTCAGTGTAACCCATACCCACTAAAAAAGCACCCTGCTATTGGTCTTGGCAGGGCTCCTCCTTTTGACTGATCTTCCTCCCTCGGAAACCGCCGTAAGGTATTACTTCGAGAAGGGCAGTCATGCTATGTTTGGCCCTTCATGACAGGAAATCACCTCATTATCTCGTGCATGTGGGGCGGCTATTAATGTCGCCCCTAGCATGTTCTTCCTCTTTTTTGATATGATTCAGCCGCCCCACAATATTTACTGCAAAAGTCATCATGGCATCCCAACCTTCTTGCAAACCAAGAATGCCCTCTGGTGTTAAAGGCCTCTTCCAAAAGGTTTGAAAATTGCCCCTTTCTTCCACAAGTCAAGGACACTAGGATAGGTCGTGTTCCACGTCTTCGTCGACAGCAGGGCAGGCCGGGTATTCCGCATCCCCGCATATACGGATGCGGTGCAAGTAATTGCGAAAACACCAATGCTCGGTAAGCACCTGGGTCAGATGGAAGATGATGAATCCGTGTTTCCTACTCATCCACTTGGCAACATCTGGAATGACGCGGTAGGTCCAGCGACCTTCGCTTACTGAATCCTATCTCTGCTGCTACAGTTCGATGCTTCTGTTTGTCTACCGACTGCTACAACCAGCTGCTGCTTCACTGCTGTTATCTAAGGTACGCCGAACTTTCTTGTACGTATCAGCCCTCTCTATCGCAAAAACATCGATGGGAGGAATTCCCGCAATCACCAAAAGGGCTATATCTAACACGGATCTATAAGCATGAGCCACCCTTGCTGCGGCTATTCTGCAGGTCCGCCGACAGCATGCACCGTAGCTTATATTACATAATAGGGCATTTGTCCAAATCGGAGCCCCATACAGAACTACGGAGCTTAGCGCTGTCCCTCGCTTTGAAAGCTGCTGCCTAAGCAGTCCATTGTACCTTGATTACCTCTGTATCTATCTCCTTTCCTATTCACCCATTTGTTAGTTTTGATGAAAGTTTTTCTATCCTAGCTACTTTCATTTATTCCCTTCTCACGTATGCTTTTCCTTTTTCTCTTATCTATCTGCTTCCCGGAATATTGTCTAACCCTACTCTACTCACTCATTCTCTTCCCTTATCTCTTCTATTTGAGTTTCTTCCTCAATCTCTACTATGTCAGCAATTAAGTCTCTTTCTAAAATTTCCGTAGCATTCTTTGCGAGCAATATTTCTTTCGTCATCCTTGTCAGCCTCTCAGTCCCTTCCTTTGTCTTCAATGAGGCTTTGACGTTTCTTTTTTCTGCCTCTATTTCCTGCAGGTGTTTTAGTCTTATGTTTTCGTACTTCACGCATTTCCAGATTACATGTTCTGGCGAGTCTACTTCTCCGCAGCTGCATAGGTCCGACTCAACAAAATTAAATCGCTTTTTTAAAGTTTGAAAACTTCCATGGCCACTAAGAATTTGCATTAAGAATTTGCTCGATTTAAACCACGTCTTCTTCCTTCTTTCTTGTACTTTTGGCATTATCTCATATGTATGTCTGCCCTTTATAGAATTATCCCACCTCGACTGCCATTCTTTCCTCATTTCCTTGTCCAATTCACACCTTGCATTATATTTCCTCCTCGATTCATTTCCTGGCAGTAGGTTCTCCACCGTCTGGTATGTGTAGTCCATGTATTTAAATTCCTTATTCTTCCTTATGTAATACATCCCTATTCTTTTCTCACATTCCAGATCTATCGGTAGGTGATCCGTTATCATTGTGATGGATTCAGCCGAAGTGGTTCTGTATGCTCCAGTTGTTTTCATTAGAGCAAATCTTTGAGATATTATGAGCTTTTTCTTTTGGTCATTACTTGCGAGTTTTAACCATGCTGCCCTTTATATATTATTTCTAGAGAACGATAGCCCAAGCCCCACTCGTCTCTGGCTAATCTTGCTAACCTTTGGAAAATTCCTCTGTTTTTCATTGAGATCTCCGTGACATGATGTTGCACATTTAAGCCTTTACCAACTCCCAGATACTTGGCTGGTTCCTGCCTTTTAATTCTTTTGCTATTTATCTTATTTACTGGGCAACATTTTTCATGAAATGTTTCCTTGGCTAAGAGCATGCCGCATTTCTCTGGTGTATGTTTCATTTTGACCTTTTTGCTCCACTTCTCTATCAGGTCAATTGCAGCTCGTCCTCTTATTTCCAATTCTCTTCTGGAGTCTCCTTCTACTATTACTGCCTGGTCATCGGCGTAGGCTATCGCCTCGTGCCCTTCTCTCTCTAGTGCGTGAAGTATTTCGTCAAACACTATATTCCATAGGATTGGCCCCAATAAGGAACCCTGGGGACATCCTTTTTTCACATCTTTACTCGCAAAGTTGCCACCTGCGGAAATAATTACTTTCCTATTACAGAGGTAATCCCTAATTATTCCATGCAGTCTCCAGGGGCATCTCATGTGTCTTAGCTTTTCCAATACTCCTGGCCACCATACGTTATCAAATGTTCCCTTAATGTCAAGGAACATTATGACGACGTATTTCTTGTCGGATTGTTTCACTCTGTTGACTACATAGACTATCGCATTTTCTGTGGATCTGTTCTTCCTAAAGCCATATTGTTTGTCTGAAAGGCTTGGCTCCACTACTTTTTCCAGTTTCTTAATTATTAGTCCTTCCAGTATTTTGCCTAATATTGACAAAAGGCATAATCGGTCTATATGAACTTAGGAGACTTGGGTCTTTGTCGTTTCCGTTCTTTAACGTAATGACCTTTCCAATTTTCCACATATTCGGAAAGAGGCCATTTTTTAAACAGCTATTATATATCTTTAACAGATCTTTGCCGACTACCTCCAGAGCACTTTTCACAATTGTCAGATCGAAACAGTGTATTCCCGGAGCTTTACCTGGCTTCATTTTCTTTACCACTTATGCCATTTCTGTTACTGTAAATTCCTCCGTTTCTCTGTATTCGTCTGTATACCTATTGTTTTGCAGCCTTATATTTGCTTGCTCTTGTATCTCTGAGTTTATTTCATCGTCCGGGAACAGTCGGTCGAGTATCTGTTTTGGTGTTTCTTCCCAAGTCAACGCGTATCCACTGTCTGATAGAATATTACTTGCGATATCTCTAATCCTTGCCTTCTTGGCGGCCAGTTTGTATGGTAAGCTCCATGGATTGGCATTGCCTTATTTGGTTACGAACTCTTCCCATTTATGGCCGATTTATAAATCCATTTCCTGTATTCTCTTTGTTCTGGATTTCTCTCCTTTTGAAATTGCCGACTTAGTTTACTAGTGTATTTTTTGGCCAGTGTCAGTTCTTCATTCCACCACGGGACTTTCCTATTTGACCTGTTCTTATTGGGTATGGCTTTGTCACATGCCATCCTTATCCCGTTAGTTATGTTTCTCAAGCCGGCGATCGTTTAGCCTATATCGTGATAGTTTGGAATTGGTCTCCAGTTATCTCTCAGAGTGTTTACAAATAAACCCTAATTTGCCTTGCTTATCATGTAACGCCTCATATTTTCGCTGTTCCTATATCTACCACCTGTAGTTATTTCGCCTATTTCGAACGTTATAGTTCTATGATCGCTGGCAGTCCAGTTCTTTTAAACTTTCCAGCTGTGTATTCTTTCAATCATGTTAGGCGAGGCTATTGTTACATCTACATATCCTTCTCCGACTTCATTTGCGACCGTTGCTATGCTATTAGGGTCATTTATTACACTCAAATTGTTCTGGATTATAAACTCTTCTATTTTTTTTCCTTTTGCGTCTGTGTCTACTGGACCCTACAGGGCAGATCTGGCATTAGAATCAATACCATTAATAAAGCTTTTTCCTTGCAGTGCGTTTATTATTGTTTGCAGCGAATTAAGGTGCACTTTGATATCATCCTTTAACTGGAAGTATCCACTTATGAGATATACTTTATATGGTATCGAGACTTCTGCGACCGCAAAGCGTGTCATGCAGAGTTTTGATATTTGCAGAACTACTGAGTTTAAGTCTGTTATTGCTATAGCAGCCCATGAGGTTTCTTTTCCAGAGACAATTCTTATATCCATTCCATAATCCATCACTTTATTCGTTCTTGTATACGGCTCTTGTAACATTAAAGCTTGAATTCCATTTTCATACGCTTTCTGCTTGATTTCGAGTACTACCCTTCTCGATCGCCTGGCATTCAATTGAGCTACATATAACCGGTTCTTACTCTCCGTAGTCTGTGTTGTTCACTAGTCTCTCTAATGCTTTGATGTAGCATGGACATTTCGTGTCTAACACATTGTGTTCCGGTTTTCTCTTGGCCTTTAAGCAGTTTATACACTTTTTCTGGTTATTCTTGTTGGGGCATTTCTCGAAGGAGTGACCTTTTTCTGCGCAGTGAGAGCAGTAAATTTCGTTGTGACATACTTCGCTGATATGTCCGTAACCTTGGCACTTAAAGCACCTAGAGACTACTACGAAATCCTGTACCTTACACGACTGATTCTTTTACCCAGTTTGTCCTAGTACCCTCTTTTTTGCATGCCCCAAATATGGGGGTTACCTGCCTTTGGGCCTCGTCTTTCGTGCATATGTTTTGTTCTGCGATGATTTATATTACTTCTTTTTCATTTACGCTTGCAACGCTACTTTTCATCGGCGAAAATAATTTAATAAAATTATAAACCAACGGAGGTTCCGTCGTAGTGACGTTCAAAATAGCTAGGGTATATTGCCGATTTCTATTTACTTGGGCACCTGGCGATATTTAAAATAAATTAATTACTTACAAACAAAAAATACTATTCGACAACCCGGCAATTCTCACCTCGAGTCCGCGTCACAGAGGAAATCCCGACGGCTGGCCACCTCGGAACCGGCGGCTTTTAGAGTAAAAGAAAAATAATTACTAACACACTCACGAAGTTAATAATCAACCTCATCTTAATTTATTAAAAATTTAAATAAAAAGATATGACAAACTTCGGCACCGATACAATATTGAACGCGATTTGCGACCGCCTCACACACGTGCACATGCTCACTCAAACTTATATCCGTCCGGCGGTATAAAAAAATATATATTAGTAATAGCAGGACTCTGTAGTAAGAAAACAGTTACTTATGGACATAAGAACATATATTTGCTTCAAGGGTTTTTGCTTAACAAATGATAATCGTTCTCATAGACGTATCTCCAATTATAATGCGAACAAAATAATTAATGTTAATACAAAAGAATACATATTTATTGTAACTGAAATTGGGGAAAAATTAGTAAAAATGTATAAGCTTGAAGGGGGCTATAGGAATACAACTTCGAAACTGAAAGATAAAAGTGAGGAACAAGATATAAATCACAACTGCAACAGTGTAAATAATGTAAATAATGTAAACAAAAATCAATATTTTTCAAAATTTAGGCAAATAAATTTTGTTAAAGAATCAATAACACACAATGCTGATAATTCTAATGATAAATATGAACCTATTGAAAACGTATTTAGCAAAATAGATGATATGGTATTTGAAAATGGTAAGAAAATGATTCCTCCACGTATAAAAGAGAATAAGATACCTCAACATAATCAAATTAGGATGTCGTATGGTGACCTAAATTACATGGGAAATAATAAAGCTATTTTGTATTTTGACAGAGGTATTAGAGGTAAACAAATTTTTACTAATTCTATGTATCCACTAAAGCGGCAACCAGTTTATAAAGACATTGTTGTAGTTGATGATATTCTTTTTACATCTACATGTAAATGTGACTCATCTAAACAGCACAAAGAAATGTTTCCTCACTTTAGAGTTACTTGTGCGGTAGGGTTAACATGTCCTGCTAGATTAAACAGTATAGAAAAAATTGCTTTTGCTAGAAATATGAATGCGTCCACTGAAAGTTTTACAACAGCTAGATCAATGTTAATAAGATATTGGGTATAAGGTCAAGCACTGTCCAGTATACTGGTGATACTGGTCCAGTGTAGGGCTTTATACATTACTTTTAGTTTTAAGTTTTATTTAGTTTTATTTAGTTTTATTTTAGTTTTTAAACTATAGAATTAAGTTTTATGCCACCCTATGTACAGATAAATTAATTTTGTCTCTATAGGTTTTTACTGCATTTTTGTAATGTATTGTAAATATTTGTTGGCTTAATAAATAAATAAAAATAAATAATAATTATAATTCGGCCGCCCGTCGGGCTAACCGTAAATAACTCGCCTAATAATTCTCCTCAGCTCCAACCAACTCCACTCACACCTCGACTACAACTCCAACTCTACTCTACTAACAACAAATATGGCTACTCCGTTTCAAAATACTACTAAGAACTACTAAACTATCTAACTTTACGGTCGGACGATCAGGTAGCGAATCGTCGAGACCGGCCTCTTCATCCGGCTCGCGGCGTGGCTTGATCCTCCCAAATAAAGGATTTTCCTCCCCACTCTATCACTATCCCTCTCTATCTTCTATCTACTCCTTATATACCGGCGTTGATTATGGTGGTTGATTGCGTGATCGATACGCGTAGTCAGCCTTGATCTTATTTCCGTCAAGGTTGATTATCCAATAATAGTGGTTTATCTCACCACCAACCTATTAATTATTGGGTCGATCATGGAACCAATCATCCCTGGCACTCGGAAGGCGCGCAATACAAATAAATAATTACCATATCGGTAACCCAGTCAGTGCTGCCGCCCCGTGCCTACCGGCTGTGTAATTAATACTATCTAATCCCGACACACTCATGCAACAATTAAGATTTAATTTCAACTACTATTTACAACTATATACATTTTTTAAAAATTATTACAACTCGCCCCAACTCTACCGACGGATCTACAATAATGTTTTTTTTAATTAACTTACGACGAGATATAGCTAAAATAATTAATTTATCTAATATACGCGCGCGCTATACAACAGTATATACTCACACATAGGTATGCGCGCACCGTATATATATATATATATATATATATCTATTATGCTGCCGTATACCTTCGCACGCATACATTAGGTATATCGCGACCTCTACTCTACTCGCGCGCTCCCCCTCGCTCCGCGCGCTCTCTCCCATGATCCCATCTACCGTCGCTCACTCGAGCTCTTCGCGCGCGCAACACTCTCGTTGCTCGAGTGATCCCCCCCCCCTTCCCGTGCACCTCACCTAGTGCCGTGCGATCGTCGCCGTCGGTGCCGCGTTTCCCGGCATACGGGTGTAAGGTGGGGGAGCACCCTGGCTCTCCCGACTAGTTGTACGGGGTTCGGGCGCGCGCGCACCCATTTGCCATCTCCACCGTCGTCGTCTGCTAAGCACGTGTGACGGTTGAGGTTAGGACGCCGCCAACCTTCCGTCTTGTTGACATCAGCAGCAGATACGCCAGGTATCGTGAGACGACCTGGGCTCGGTCCTTCGCTCACGATACCTCTCGGCCGTGGTCTGACTCGGAAACCGCGTGTTACCGTCGAGTATCGGTCGCGTCATTCCTCCGCTCCATCGCTATAACATACCCATACCGTGGGATTCAATACTTATTTAAAAGTGCATGGGTGCACTTCGGTCCGCCAGCGAGGGATTCGCTACCTGCGACGCGATCGCAAGCTAACGTCAGTGAAGTTATGCTTGCACATGACTTGTAAATACAAGCCACTTGCATGTACTTGTGCGTTGTGCATTTTACAACGTCACACGCTCTATGGAATATCGTAAATGATTAACCTCGGTTTATGTTTTGTTGGTTTCGTCATCTCAAAGTGCTGCTTTAGTTCTTTTTTGTTTAGAATTTTTTGCAGAGATTCCTCGTTTTCTGTTTCTATTAATAAGCCTTTGTTTATTGTACGCAGGCTTCTTATCTGTGCTTTCTCTATTCTCGGTCTGAAGTCTGCCTGAAACCTTTGTCTCATTTCGTCTTCCGACTTGAAATTTTCAGCGTTCTTCGGTCTTATGGCATTTCGGGTTCTTGACATTGACTTGCTTTGCCGTTTCCTTCGGCGCCATAAGTCGTTTCGCAACCTCTGCATACGACTCTTGTTTATTCGGGTTTCTGTCACTTAGCGATTTCACTTGTCCTTCCAAATATGCGTTCTTCGCTATGAGCCATATGCGCTCTTCCCCTGTCTTTCTTAACGATGTACTTTTTCACTGTCTGGATTTGTTGCAGTACATATAGTGGCGTCTCCAATATATGCCTGTCAACTTTCTGATTTTCAGGGCAGACCTCAGTTTCTGTTTCTAAGTCTGACTCCGAAGAGGAACCCGAGCTGTTCGTGGCCTTTTTGCTTGTTCCTGGCCTATGTCTTTTCTGTTCATTCGACTCCCCCTGCGAGGAAGACGACAGGCCGTGCTTACCCTTTTTCCTTAGAGTACCTTTCTCCTTATTTATTGTTGTTGCTGTAGCTGTTATTTCTAGGGGGTTGGGAACCCCTATGTTTTCGTTTCTGTGCACCATTGGATTTTTTATGTTTTTGCTCATTTTTCATGATATTAGTGTGCTCTTTGTGCATCCTCTTGATTGCAAGTTATTCGGTGATTACCTATTCGCAGTTGTTGTTTGGCGGGTTTGACCGTGAGCCTTAAACGTATCGTGGCCTCGTCATCGTGCGGTCCGGGCGTGCACGATGGCGATCCGAGCGCCGACCTCCCGGTTTATATGATGTACCCTCTTTACATCCAGGAATTCATAGTACTTCCCGTCGAGCTTTAGGTTTTCACTGCGTCTTAACACCAGCCGGCCATCTCTCCAACCGGCTAATGCCCATTGCTGCGATTTAGCCTACCGAGACGCTGAAGTTAACAATGACAGCCATCGGCGTTTCCCCCTCTGGCGGCGTGGACGCACGCAGTTGGCCTTCCAGAGGCTTCGGTGACGTTATAGGAGTGCGCGCCATCCTCGGTGTCATAGAGGAGGATCCGTTCTGTGAGATAGCTCGAGATGACTATACGTAGGTAGAGCGGCGCCATCAATTGTTTAAATTATAACCAAAATTTAATATAAAAAATTTATTGTTTCTTTTCAGCTTAAAATTTTTTAATTTATTATTCTCTTCATAACTGTTCCAAATGAACCAATTTACGTTTCTTTTTATCAAATTATATTTACTAGATCTTTTGTATCTTCTGGTTTCTGGTCAGAATATCTATCTCTATTTGTTTCCCAATTATAAGCAATTAAAGTGGAAATAATTTTTATTGAAATTATCACTGAATGGCAAAGAACTTTCGTAAAAGTGGCCATTGGCAAGTAATAAATTGGCTTTCTTCATATTTCTACATTACAAATTACATACCAAAGTTAAGATAAGATCCATTTCCCGAAGACCAAATACTCCCCTTGTATATGTGTAATGACGATCTTAACCATTGTCACAACCCGTTATTGCAAACGTCCATTAATTCGCTTTGATGTATACATCAATATTTTATGCTTAATCATGAAAGATCTTTATTCTTTGTTACTAGAGGAAAGACAAACTCATGAAAGACAAACGGTCAATTTAGAGCAAAGTTATAGAGAAAACAAGAAATTGCTGAAATTTTAACTAATATTTTGTAGAAAAAAGTATTGACGTTTTTGGCCAAAATTTCATGAATTTCTTATTTTCTCCTAGTTTAGCTCCGATTAAAGCTTCAGTTTGATTTTAAATCACATCTATTTAATCTCACCTTTCTTTTAAATTTGGGATTGAGACAAAGAAGCAGTAATTTTTTTTACAAAATTGGCTGAAGCTAGCCATAATTTTGGTAAATTAACGCGTTAGGGTATAAAAATTTAGGTTTCCTCATATTTTTATGTTACAAAACATATCCTACAGTTTTATTAAGATTTGTGATGCAAAGACCGTGGCATCTCCTAATTAGTGAAATTTTAGACTTAGGTAATGAATATTGTTAATCTAGCAAATAAAAGAAAGCCATGGGCGTATATCGGCGCCTCCAATTCATAAAATACTAATTGAAATATTAAGAGATATGAGAATTCTAACTCAGACAACGTTACAAGATGATTCTTTCTCGTCGGACTCTTGAAGATAATTCTAGTTCGAAAGTCCATGCGAAAATATTCTTTTTAAATTCTTCGTGTGAAAAAATTCTATCGCGGCTGCTCGAGACAGAAAATAATAGATCGACGGATCGTACAAAGAAATTCTATTTCAGTGGTGCGAGTAAAATGATTTTATCTCGGTACTAAGCAATATGATTCTATCACGTTAGCCCGAACAAGATAATTCTATCTCGCTGGCCTGTGTAAGATGGTTTTATTCCGAAGACCTGCGTATTGAAATTTCTAATTACTTCAAACGACTTAGACATCAATTTAAAATTTATCATATATACAATCCTAGTTTTAATCTGATATAAATGTTGGAACAAATATTTTCAGATTTTAAAACAGAATAAATACAATTTTGAAAATCATTTGCAACATGAAAGATAACCCTCCCTACGTAGTGTATAATGTATATTATATATTTGTATAATATAACAATTATTTGAAGCAATTAGAAATTTTAATATGTAGATCTTTGGAATAAAACGATCTTACACAGGCCATCGAGATAGAATTATCTTGTTCAGGCTAACGTGATAGAATCATATTGCTTAGTACTGAGATAAAATCATTTTACTCGGACCGTTGAGATAGAAATTTTTTGTACGGTCCGTCGGTCTAGAATTTTCTTACACGAGGAGTCTAAAAAGAATATATTTGCATGGACTTTCAAACTAAAATTATCTTAAAGAGTCCGACGAGAAAGAATCATCTTGTACCGTTGTCTGAGTTAGAATTCTCATATCTCTTCATATTTCAATTAGTATTTGATGAATTGGATGCGCCGATATACGCCCACGGCTTTCTTTGATTTGCTAGATTAACATTATTCATTACCTAAGTTTAAAATTTCACTAATTAGGAGAGGCCACGGTCTGTGTATCACAAATCTTAATAAAACTGTAGGATATGTTTTGTAACATAAAAATATGAGGAAACCTATAATGTTGAGGAGTGGGTTCCTTGACAGCTATAGGTGCGAAGTGCCTCCTCCTTTTTAATATAGCATTATACTTCTTTCGCCTCTATTCTACTAATACATTTATTACAAAAACCATTTTGAAATTGATTTTAACCGATGTAATGCATATATATGGCTTTATATATATATATATATATTTGATTGATTGATTTTTTGATATATATATATATATATATATATATATATATATATAATATGTATTTCCTGTCATTCTCTCTCTTACTCTCTTACTCTCTCTCTCTTCCTCTCTCTCGGTGAGTACAAAGTCGCTTCTTATTTTTGCTCCGTACTGAAATCTTTTAAACACTCACATAGCTGCCTCGAGTATTTTTCAGCAAATATCATTGGGACGCTCACTGACCGCAGTATCTATTTTTATTAATAGCTTTTATTAAAGCAGTTGTTTCCAAGTTTCACTATTTTTCATCAACTTTATTTTGGAGGTTAGCTGCGAGACTGCGAAGAAAAGGCGGCTTGTCCGGTGTTCAGCGAGCAGGGTATCCAACTATTGCACACAAGCGGTTTCGCACACCGCAAGGTCATCTAGAGTGGACGCCTCTTCGTTTAAATGGCAACATCGCGCGGCTGCTTCGTGTGTAGCGCTCGATTGACACGGATGGATTATACTAAGGTCTGTGTCATATGTAACAGCATCACACATTTACACTGCTTCGAGGTCGCGCCGGGCACGTCGAAGCGCCGCTGTTGTGCCCTGATTTAATCGAAAGCGCTATTTGCGGCTCCCACTGAAGCGAGGGCGCCACCGCCTAGATTGCCGCAACAAGCGAGCGCGACCTGCCACACCGCGCTGACAGCCACGCCTACTCCGCCCTCCTTTGTTTCTAAGCGCGTTGTCTCGTCTCCGTCCCCATCAACGTCACAGGTTGCCAAGCAACCTCGTGGCGCCACGCCTCTGCCGCCCAACCACGCGTCGCGCGATATCACCGCCGATACCGACGCAATAGCGGGTGCTCCGCCACCGTATATGGAGAGTTTTGCGCGCAATTTACAATCGAACATCAAAAACATACAAAGCGACAATAAATCGGTAATCGGCTTAACGGCTTAACGGGATGTCGGACCTAAATTACAGGAATCTGCACCTTCCAACCCAAAAATTATATCTAAAATATTGCATTAAAAATCTGAAAAAATTCATACGGACAGCTTAAAACATAAGGAAGGGCTTGACGTTTTGATTATTTAACGAAAAAGCATTTTTTAAATAATAATTGAGTAAACAATGATTGGTCGGTAATTATTAGTCCAAAAAAGCATAATCTTTCAACCCAAATATCGTGATCAAATTATGGATTTAAAAATCTGGAAAAATTTGGGTATATTATTTAAAACATACCTAAGGGCTTGACGTTCAGAGTTTTTTAAAAACTCTATTCATTTATTTATAAAAAAAAGTACAAAATGAGCATTTTCTGGGTCCGACATCCCCTTAAGTAAATTCACTACGACTCTGCCACCTAATGGGCATTTCATCAGTACATTCATTTTAATTTGATTCGTATCACAATATAAATCCCAAGCCAAGAGATAACCACTACTAGTACACAGTTGCCCACATTTTCAATGCAAATCTTATTGGTTTTCCTCTAATAAATTGCTTCAAACTTGTTTTAGCATATGATTTTATCATCATTTCATCTATGGACAGGGTAGTTTGGAAATATCCAAATTGAAGAATATTTTCATGGATCAAATTTATTAGAGAGTGTACTCTCCATCCATTATCGTTTGGATTAATGTCTACCGCTTTTGAGTATTTGATGTGTGCTTTTATACTCTCAAATTGATCACGAGACATTATAGATGAAACTACATTAGCTAACAAAAACAGATCCGTTGATCAAAGATCACGTTGTGATTTTCTTTTGTTGAACGATGAGAGAATTACAACCCCTATAAATATATCTAATTCAGATCAGCAAAGATCAAAATTATTTTCTTTTGTAGCTGCAATAATATAACTTTTTATTTCATCCGAAAAAAAGTTCAAACAGTTAAACTGGTGTACTTTGCAAGATCTTTTTTATCTGATCATCACACAACAATTTTTAAATTCTGACTCTAAATTACTCGGGCATGTGTTTATTAGAAAGTAAATATTATTCGGTCTTTCCGAGCCAATTTGTGTTACTCAATATTTATTCAAATATTACACAAAACCCTCTTTATCAGACAACAATGTTTCATTTTCAAGTTGATCTTGACAACGTCTTTCTCCATCAACCCAATCATAATCATGATTTGCTTCCAATTTAGTTAGATTCTCAGAATAACTTCGGCATACTTTTTCATAAGATATGCGAGGAATTTTATCACGGTTTTCACTATCTGAACCAGAATCATTATCGCCAGAATCATCAGGATTAGGGATCATAATCATGTCATCAGATTCTTCAAGTAAATTATCTTCATCAGATTCAACTTGAGATATTTCAACTTGTCGTTTTCGCTTCGACATTTTTGCATTATGTATAAGTGTAGAAGTTGCAAATGAAAAAAAGTTACAGATAAAAAAGTCTGTTGATATACAAAATATCAAATTTGATGTGAATCGATTAAGTGACCAAAATAAATATAGGATATAGATGATTTTAGTCTATCCTTAGGAAAACATTTTTTCCAATAAAAAACTGAAATAAATGTTTTGCAGGACAATAGGTATTTTATTGAAAACATTAGTTTTTAGATTCTTACTACAAAACTTTGTTTGCCAAAAAGTATTTTGCACTTTGGTAATTATGTAAAAAAAAGAATTTTTTCATGTACGTAACGTACCAACTCAATGTTTATGTCTTCATACCGGAAAACAATAAAATACTTAAATTCTATTTCGTTAAAAGTTTCAATAATTTTCTTTCTCAAAAACAAAAGACTTAAGCGAAAAATTTCTAAGAATAAAAAAGTATTAAAATCAGTCAAAGAATACTATCAAAATTTTTCAGAATTTTTAGAGACGTTTTTGAAAAATTGAATTTTCCGAATTTTCCAAAAAGCTGAAAATTATCCCAAAAAATTTTAAAAAATTTGAGAGTATTTCTTGGCCAATAATAAGACCTTTTAGCTCATACAAATTTTTTGCGAAAGTCTTTAGTTTTCGAGAAAAACGCTTTGGAATTTAAAAAAAAAGAATTCTACTTCGCCGCTATTTGGAGATGTCCATTTTGGACTTTTATAATTTTTATAGCTCATATTTCGAAAGTTTGAAATGTTTGAAAAATAAGCGCAAAGTAAAGTTAAGATTTTTGGCTTTTTCGGCGTTGACGGGTTATAGCAACATTTTCATGTTCTTTTTTCATATATATATTGTATAATTGATCAAATCAATTACTAAATAAATAATAACAAATAAATAAGAATAAGAGTACATCAATATATTCACCATCTTACAAAAAATATATTCGAGCAGTGCTATGAGTTTGTGTCCGTTAAGCTCTAGGTTAAAAAGTAAACGAGGGTCAATGCCGGGAATTTGCTGAATAAGGGACTCGTTAGCTGCTATTTGGGAGGGGTGAGACCCTTTGGCGGGTTTGGGTAGAAAATACAGATTCTTATTTTTTCTGGCTGCCGTTTCCCTGCTTCTATGTGCTGCATTTATGGCAGTCCGTAACGTAAACTCCTTGGTCTCCACAACGATAGCAGAATACCTGTGAGCACTCTGCTGCCCAGTGACCCAATTGGTCACAAATAAAGCAGGGCTCTTTCTGCTTCCTCGGGTGGTTGGGGGTTATCAGTGCCCTTGTTGCTGCTCTGAAATCGCTCTGGCTCCTGGGTTGCTGCTTATTTTTGGCTTCTTGGTGATTCAGGCCCTTCCGGAATCGTTGCTGCTTTTTGCCATTGCTTTTGGCTAGTATTGGTCACTACCTTATACTAAGGCTGCTCTTGTTGTGTGTTGCTGCTTGGCTTCGGTGAATCGCGTTCTGCTGCTTCCTCATATTTTTTTGCTCGAGCTGCTTACTGCTGCTAGACTGCGCGGTTTCTGCTGCTTAGGATCGACGTATCCATTTTTTGCTAAGCCATAACCTTGCAATGTTGGTGGTGGCTTACATGTCTCGTCGAATAACCGCCTAGCTTCTTCCTTTTTGCCCAGCTTCTGTTGCTGCGCAAATTTATCAAAATGGTTTCTTTCCATTTTGCATCTGTAGCTGGGATGCATATTTTTAAATGCTATGTTCAACTGATTTGCTAGCGGAAGCGGAGGTTTAATTTGGTCCAATATCCCTCGTAATTTTGAAAGATACGTCGAGATGTCTTCATTTGGACCATGCGTGCGATTTTCTATTATTAGCCGTAAGTTGCTCTAGATTTCCTCCAATCCATATTGCAGTCGCATTGCGTCGACAAAGTCAATAAAATTTCTCCAGCTGCTTTTTTCTCTTTTGTACCAATCGCATGCTTCATCGTCGAGCACGGATGGGAGAGTTTTAATTATGTCGTCCATCGAGAGGTTATATGTCTCCATGCATTTTTGGAGATTGCTTAAAAATGTTTCGGGATCGCTTTTCCTTGTCCCTGTGAATTGGATGTGATATCTAGAGAAAATTTTCACCGTCCTTTTTTCTCTAGTGAAAAACAAATTCTCCAAATTGCTGCCATTGGAATAACAATTCCAAAGACAAATTTGCTTGCTGCTGCGGCTGCTGCGGCTGCTGTTGTTGGGTATATTGCTGTTGTTGGGGAGAAGATTGCTGAATGTCGTGTTCCTCCCGTGGTTTACATCTTGAGTTTGTGGCTCATCAGATATGCTGCTCTGGTGTGCATGTTCTTGTCGCTGCTGCTGTGCTGCTAATTCGTCTTCCCATTTTATGCTGGGGTGATTTTTTCTGCTGCTGCTTGTATGTGTGCTGCTTCTCGGGTCGTTAGGGTTTGATGGTTACGCTCGTTTTTCTTCGCTCTCCTGCTTCTTGCTGCGCTGCTGTAAATGTTCAGGGACATATGCTGCTTGTCGTCCTTGGCTGTGAATTCATATAAAACGATCCACCCATCGCTGCAACTTACAAAATATTAGCAGATATCTCCCACGTTAGTCCAACGTTACTCCAACGTTGCAGCGACTTTCATAACAACGTTGGAATATTGCTAAGCTAACGTTGCCACAACGTTGTCACAACGTTGTGTGCTAGTAGAGAACAGCCCAACGTAAAAATATAAAATTAAAGCTGAAGCTTCCTATAAGTTGCCTATTTGCTTAAATGTTATTCAGGGAAGAAACAATCCATAATAAGATAAATCAGACAAGGGTAACAACAATCTATCGGGTTTTTAGGTTTTAGGCTGCTCATAGGGAAAGGCGCATAAATTATATATACTTTGCTGCGAAGTGGGGTTACTATAGTGCAATTAGTTGAAAAGCAAGTGAAAAGAAGAAAAAATTATCATTTATGTGTTAGTTTGCTTAATTTGTTAATTGTTAAAAGCAAAATTAAAAGTGATATTAGTGATAATTATTTGGGTGCTACCAGGAAAAATAAGAGAACAAAAAATAAAAATTTTTTTTTATTATATATTAATCGAATACGGGTTTGCAAAATTTATTTGTTAAGCAAACTACAACTTATGCAAGGAAAAATGAAAATATAAACATATATTGCTCACTGCTGTTTAGTAAATATACTGCATTAATTATACTTGTCAGTGCATGAGAGGCACGGGCATCTGAACTATAGGGAACGTTAGGGACGTGAAGATATAAAGAGGATCGCGGTGGTTCCATCGGGAGGACAGGAAACTGTAATTATTAGACTAATTACAGTGACCGATGATATCTTCCGATGGACACAAGCACCACTGTTTCAACTACATGTGCTTTGTTTACAGACACACCGTTCACCTCCGTCGCTGATTAGCCCTGGCAGCATAAATAGAGCGACGTTAAATAACAAAAAAATTAATTATAAGAATATATATGTATATATAAACCGACACGGTGGCGGAGTGGCGGAAACGCACCTCGGCCGGTCATGAAAGTTAAGCAGCACCGAGCGCGGTTGGCACTTGGATGGGTGACCGTTCTCGGGCTTAGCTTAAATGATCGGTTAGGTGTTTTTTCACATTCCACAAGGTGAGCGAGAGGTGTGAGACATTCGGTTTCGGTGTTAAAGTCTACGCAATGTGACCTTGCCACCCAAACAGAATTGTTCTCGAATACACCGCCCTTCTCGGAAGAGGTTTTCCTAAATGGCATTTATCCCAACGGGTTTGGCCACAGGTTTTCCCTCTCTCCACGGGCATAACCCCGGGCGAATGCGAGAAGGTGGGGTAAAGAGGGGATAAAAATTGGAAATGGAATGAAATGGAATAATAAAGGTGTAAGGGATACGTAAAAACCTGTAAAAAGGTGTACGTGGAAACTACCAAAATTTTAAATATATGTATATATAAGGGCTAAATTATATAAAGCAACAAAAAAAATTTTTAGTTGATGAATATAATACAATAATTTAAATTATGAGTTATAACAAATTATTTCAATAATAAATAGTATGGTTGCGATGACAGAGAGAGATGGGGAAAAGGCGAAATAGAATGTTAATTTGTGTGTTAGAAAATAATATACACGTATTATGAAATATAAGAAATATTGTGCATAAAATATATTTGAGAAATTATTATCAAAATATATGTGTTATTATAGACACGGTTGTATAAATAAATATTACAAAATCCAAATATTTTGTTACTGCTAATTGCTAAATTATTTAATACAAATATTTTAATTATAAGAAAATATTATTCTATTTACACACTGTATACTACATTAAACACAAAAAAAATAAGTGATAATGCGTAAAAAATGTTTGAAAGAAAAAGGAAATTTCAATAATTATATTAATTATTTAAACAATGTAAAATTGTTAATCACTACGTGACTATGAATTTGCCACGCGTTTGCAAATTAAAGATGGCCGAAAATATGGCCGCACGGCTTCTTCCTCCTTCCCGTATGTGTGTTTCGCGCGGGGAGAGGAGACAATGGCTACGGCTTATATGCTATTAACTTATTCAATACGTCACGCTGGTGAGCGCCGGGTTACTTCCTGCTGCTTCTGGTTGCTTCCTAGGTAACTATCTAGCTCTTGAGGGAGTGCTTCGTATTTATAATTAGTTAATATTTGAGAATTATGGTAATGTTATGGTTACCATAACCTCACTTTTATGCCTTTCCTTGTATATAGCTGTCAGTCTCTGTGTGCAGCTACATGCTTCCTTGTATCCTTCTAATTAGCATCACATCTAATTATTTATTATTTTACAGCTTCCTAGAGTCCTTTGTTGCTGCTCGTACTGCTCAGCCTGGCACCCTGGGCCATCGTATGCTGCTTGTTTGGCCCTGGTGCGATGCCTCCTGGAAGCTGTCGTATATGCGTGCTTATATATACTACACATGTATATATCGACTTCAACGCTCCCTGCGCACACTGTTTTCTCTTTGTATCTCTACATTTTAAAATATAGTCAATCTCTTGTAAATGAACAAAGAATACACAATTGCTTCTCACCTAGAAAACAATTTCTCCCTATGCCACACCTACCTGCTTAAATATATATAGAAACGCAATAACTGGCGACGGGGATGCTAGTAGTACGTGTAATGTACTCCATAATACGATAAAATAAATATAAATAGTAGACATGTCTTCTGTAAGTGGAACGGCTTGGATACATAAACTGAATGAAGAAGATTGAATAAAAGTATGTATTGCCAATGAAGTTTAGGTTAAGAATACCGACTCGTTGGATCAAATAAGAACGATACTCCGTGAGTATATAAAACAAGAAATTGGAGCTAGGAGAGCTAACGAGATAAAGACATTACAAGATATAAAAAGCTACAGAATTAAGAAATTAAAAATGGAAGTATCCGCAACGTTAGATTTTGACATCCATAAAAACGATTGGGAAAATTTTATAGATCGTATTGAACAATATTACATAGTGCGACATGGTATTTCGTTCTAATACCAGTAACAATTTGTTTATTATTTCTATACAGTTTTAGTCGCCGTAGGTTAATAAGTTAACCCGTCGGGACACGATAGCGGAGATTGGACGATCTCCTACGTACCGACCCACGTGGCGGGAAAATCGGGAATCGGAATAATGATTGCGGGTTAATTTATAATTAATATAATGCGACCGTCATATTAAAATAAAACAAACAATATTTATTTAATAGTTTACACGGAGGTGCCCGACAATAATTAACGTGGCGTTCTCCCGGACGCGTGGTATATGCGCGGCAAGCTGGGGCTGCCCCGCACTCGCCCCGCGCAATACCTATTTGATTTCGGTAGCACCGGTGTGCTACCGAACAAACATACACACAAACTCACTCAACACACTCTAAGAGATATACCGACTGACGTCGGGTACTTACCGGGCTGGCTTGTTCATTGGCCCTGCTGTGAGTCGGCGCTCCGACGTCTGCTGGCCGGTGGAGTCAGCCTGGTTTCCCGTCGTCATCGACGGTGGTCTACAGGCGCGGTCTGTTGCCGCAGCGATTCGCCTACCTCGTAGAATACTCAACCCGAGGTATGTGGTTCTTTGCAGTGCACTTACACGAACTCACTAGTACTCGTGTACGGCTTCCCGGAGCACGGACAAACCGGTCCGGTACTTCCCGTGGCGCGCGAAACTAAACGTGACGATGTGTAAAAGGGTGCTGTCGCGGTCAAGACCGGCAGCGTACTGGGCTTTTCGGGAATTGCCGTTTTCCCGAAAAGTACCTATACACACACACACGATAACAATGTAGTATATAGATGCTTGCACACGTCCTCGTTCGTCAACATAAACACGCGCGTTTCGTGGCCTTGAATAGGCAACGCACGAAACAATAACAACGTGCGAGATTTTAAGATACAATATTTGATATACACATGAAATAATATAATATATGAAGTATTATTTATTTCATTGCAACGACGTCTCGTCGCAAAGCCCCCCACTGAACTCCACATCAACTTCCTGATGTGAGAGTTGAAAAGAAGGCAATGAAATAAATAATGACACGCACGCAATCGAATTCTCTCGCCTAGACGAACTAGGGTCGAGGAGTGGTGAGATTCTTCTCTAAGGTGGCCATCACTAGTCGCAGGACGACGTCTCTCGCTGCGGGATTGTCTCCTGCCACCGCTTGCAACAACAAGCGACACTCCCGAAGAAGGTCAGAATCGTTGTTGGGTTGTCTCGATGGCTCGGTGATGACATTGCTGCTCATCCCCGACGTTATGTCCATTCTGGTCGGAACGGAGGGCGGTTCGACCAATGGAATCGGTGGCGCAGGGTACGGGGTCAATAACGACAACTCAGCTGGATAGCTGACTTGCTGGAACACGGTGTTAAGACCCGCCTGCACCTCAGCCAAGGGTCCAGAGTTTGGTAATCCCAGCGTCTGTCAAGTCCTCGATCAGCTCAACGTGGACTGGCTAAACTGCGCTCTTTTCTCGTCCACGGATCTTGTCCTCTTCAGCCTCTTGATGGCCAGATATCGCTGGAGGAGGTGGTGTAGGAGGACGGGCCAGGAAGTCCTGGTATTCCCTACGGCGTCGTGCGACCAGCCTTTGAGCATGCTCGTTCAAGGCGCGTCGCACCTCCTCAATCAGCCCGGTATGGTGCAGACCGAATTCTGCGGCCTGCCGGCGGTCTGCCTCCTCGATTCGTCGAGCAATTACTCCGGAAGCAAAGGATGGTTGTTTTCCCTGGGGCTGTGCGTCCACAATACCCACCGAAGTTGCTCGGACCGATGCGACGGTGGTCTCTTCCACCCGCCACTTCTTCGCTTTACTGCGGCTCCCTCTCTGTCTGGCCCTCTTGGACACGGACTTTTCCTGTGTCCCAGACGTTGAAAATTGGGGTGCCGCTGTTGGCGGGTCGGATGTCCTCGATCTCTGCGATTTGCCAACCATTCGCGGTAGGCATTCATGCAGCAAGGACATTTGGTTACAACCACCCCTCGGCGTCCGCAATTGACGCAGAATTCCTGCGTCTGCATGGCCGCACACTCCCGGCAGTTGTGTCCCGGACGCCAACAATTGAAGCAGGCGTCATCAGGGGGATCGATGGTTGGATCCGTCTTAATAGGATCTAACCTCTTGAACATCGCCCCGCGACGCCTATACATTTCCGCCTGGTCGGTGGTTTGGACATGGGGAAAGGCTCTGCTCCTGGCGGGCGACATATCTTCCTTTGGCGGAACCACTACTACCGACACTATGGTACTCGGCACGGCTTGTGCCAGATTCCCATCGTCTACTGCCGAATAGTAGTTGTCGACCGTCAACTGGCGCAAGGGATTATGCTTCTTGCGCCTTCGACGGCTTTCAGCGACTTCCCTTTGCCGCTCCTTCTATTCTTAGCGGAGGTACTCTGTATATCCAGCAGGTAGATGGTTAACACTACCCGTCGGGATCTGCTGGGCGACCTCCATTCGCTCTACCGTCGTCTTGGGGTTTTGCCGAGATTCGTTAGCCTGCGGCGGACTTGACATAATTTAGACCTTTCCAAGGGCAAGTCAACAGCCTGTACCGCCGAAGCGGCCTGGAGGTTGTTGCGAAAACCCGATGGTTGGGCCGACAGGGGTCTCCCCGCCACTTCGGCATAACTCCTCTTGACCGTCTCCCTGGCTTTTGGGGGAGAGCTTGCCAGAGAATTTGGTCGGTCTGAGCGATCAACCGTTTGGTTTCGTCCTCGTCTAGGGTAATGAAACAAAAGAAAGAAATTTGTTAATTAACTACAAACAATAGTTACATTAATCATATACAATTACTCGTACTCAATCAATCACACACCTGGATACCCACTCTAATTTTACGTGGCGAGTCAATCATCGCTGGCCTAGGATTTTCTCCTTGCCGGAACGTATCTCTTTAAATCGGATACGTGTACTTCAGACCTTTTCCATCCAGACTCCTAAAGTCTTAAGACTACTGGTGATAGTACCTCCTTGACTTCAAAGGGTCCGTCGTACTTAGGCGCCAATTTGGCCGAAATATCTTTGGCCTTGTGCGATAACGTTCTACACTTCCTCATGACTAAATCGCCTACTTGAAAGGAAGCCACGCGTCTATTTTTGTTATAGACTTTCTCTTGACGTCTCTGCTCTTCATCTATGTGTTTCCGAACTAGGTCTCGAAGGGCATCAAGACGTCTGAGTCGATCCATCCACATCTCAGGATCGATAGGAATTTTAAATTCCCTCTTCTCAACCTCTCTACGCAGACTCTGTAAAGGTTGAGGATGACGCCCAAAATTGAGGAAAGCTGGGGAAACCTTCGTACTTGATTGCGTTGCTGCATTAATAGCATGACGAATTTCATGTAGATGTTCATCCCAGCTACGATGATCGGAATCCACAAAGGCCGCGATCATCGTCTTTAATGTCCTATTTGTACGCTCGATGGGGTTGGACTGTGGTCGGTAAGGAGGAGTCTGAGTGATCTGTTTATCCCGTAATCCTCAAGCATTGTGTGTCAACTTATTATTGACAAACTCCGTACCATTATCCGTAAGGAAGTAATCAGGAGTTTCCCAACGAAACAGTATGAGTTCCTCGAATGCTTTCGCGACCGACTTACCGGTAGCAGCTCGTAACGCTTTTAATTCAACCGACCTCGTAACAAATCTTGTAAGACCAGTATATATTTGTATTGGTTCTTACTACGAGGCAGTTCCGTTATATCTGCTGCCCACCGTCTCTGAATATTACGTTTGCCCATCAAACCTTGAGGGCCCGCCTGTGAGACTTATATCGTTGGCAGTCTATACACTGCACAACAAATTGCCTGACATCATGGTAGATACCCAGCCAATAATAGTCCCGTGCCACTCGGTCATAGGTCTTTACCCCTCGGCGGCGCAATTGGACGCATAATTCCTGCGTTCTGCATGTGCCGCACACTCCGGCAGTTGTGTCCCGGACGCAACAATTGAAG
Source organism: Theocolax elegans (assembly GCA_026168455.1). Lineage (NCBI taxonomy): Eukaryota > Metazoa > Arthropoda > Insecta > Hymenoptera > Cerocephalidae > Theocolax > Theocolax elegans. The sequence continues at coordinate 30,834,413 of CM047427.1, read as the reverse complement.
CAGGCGTCATTCAGGGGGCTCGATGGTGGAATCCGTCTTAATAGGAATCTAACCTCTTGAACATTCGGCCCCGCGACGCCTATACATTTCCGCCTGGTCGGTGGTTTGGACATGGGGAAAGGCTCTGCTCCTGGCGGGCGACCATATCTTCCTTTGGCGGAACCACTACTACCGACACTATGGTACTCGGCACGGCTTGTGCCAGATTCCCATCGTCTACTGCCGAATAGTAGTTGTCGACCGTCAACTGGCGCAAGGGATTATGCTTCTTGCGCCTTCGACGGCTTTCAGCGACTTCCCTTTGCCGCTCCTTCTATTCTTAGCGGAGGTACTCTGTATATCCAGCAGGTAGATGGTTAACACTACCCGTCGGGATCTGCTGGGCGACCTCCATTCGCTCTACCGTCGTCTTGGGGTTTTGCCGAGATTCGTTAGCCTGCGGCGGACTTGACATAATTTAGACCTTTCCAAGGGCAAGTCAACAGCCTGTACCGCCGAAGCGGCCTGGAGGTTGTTGCGAAAACCCGATGGTTGGGCCGACAGGGGTCTCCCCGCCACTTCGGCATAACTCCTCTTGACCGTCTCCCTGGCTTTTGGGGGAGAGCTTGCCAGAGAATTTGGTCGGTCTGAGCGATCAACCGTTTGGTTTCGTCCTCGTCCAGGGTAATGAAACAAAAGAAAGAAATTTGTTAATTAACTACAAACAATAGTTACATTAATCATATACAATTACTCGTACTCAATCAATCACACACCTGGATACCCACTCTAATTTTTACGTGGCGAGTCAATCATCGCTGGCCTAGGATTTTCTCCTTGCCGGAACGTATCTCTTTAAATCGGATACGTGTACTTCAGACCTTTTCCATCCAGACTCCTAAAGTCTTAAGACTACTGGTGATAGTACCTCCTTGACTTCAAAGGGTCCGTCGTACTTAGGCGCCAATTTGGCCGAAATATCTTTGGCCTTGTGCGATAACGTTCTACACTTCCTCATGACTAAATCGCCTACTTGAAAGGAAGCCACGCGTCTATTTTTGTTATAGACTTTCTCTTGACGTCTCTGCTCTTCATCTATGTGTTTCCGAACTAGGTCTCGAAGGGCATCAAGACGTCTGAGTCGATCCATCCACATCTCAGGATCGATAGGAATTTTAAATTCCCTCTTCTCAACCTCTCTACGCAGACTCTGTAAAGGTTGAGGATGACGCCCAAAATTGAGGAAAGCTGGGGAAACCTTCGTACTTGATTGCGTTGCTGCATTAATAGCATGACGAATTTCATGTAGATGTTCATCCCAGCTACGATGATCGGAATCCACAAAGGCCGCGATCATCGTCTTTAATGTCCTATTTGTACGCTCGATGGGGTTGGACTGTGGTCGGTAAGGAGGAGTCTGAGTGATCTGTTTTATCCCGTAATCCTCAAGCATTTGTGTCAACTTATTATTGACAAACTCCGTACCATTATCCGTAAGGAAGTAATCAGGAGTTTCCCAACGAAACAGTATGAGTTCCTCGAATGCTTTCGCGACCGACTTACCGGTAGCAGCTCGTAACGCTTTTAATTCAACCGACCTCGTAAACAAATCTTGTAAGACCAGTATATATTTGTATTGGTTCTTACTACGAGGCAGTTCCGTTATATCTGCTGCCCACCGTCTCTGAATATTACGTTTGCCCATCAAACCTTGAGGGCCCGCCTGTGAGACTTTATATCGTTGGCAGTCTATACACTGCACAACAAATTGCCTGACATCATGGTAGATACCCAGCCAATAATAGTCCCGTGCCACTCGGTCATAGGTCTTTCCCACTTCTAAATGACCACACGATGGAGGGTAATGCGAATCCTCTAGTACGCGCGTCCTATGTTCAATGGGCACAACTAATCTACATCCCCCCTCTTGACCCGTGATTGGGTCCAGCAGCTTATCGGTCGTGAATCGATACAGCATTTCATCCTCAATTTTCCAGTGCGGAAACTTTTGAGGGCTGGACCTCACATTATCCAATCTGGCGATGTACCATGGGTCGGTAATCACGTCAAAGGAAGCTATTTCGACTTCATCCGAGTCCAGGTTAACAGCGCGAGAGAGTGCGTCGGGAATATAGTGTAGTGCACCTTTCTTGTGCACAATCTCGAAGTCCCACTGTTGCATCTCAAGCACCCAGCGCGCTAGCCTGCCCGTGGGCTCTTTAAGAGTTTTCAGCCATTTGAGCGCGCTGTGGTCCGTCACAGCTTTGAAACGATACGCTTCAATATATGGCCGAAGTTTCTTAATTGCCCAGATTAAGGCTAGACACTCTTTCTCCATGTAATTACGCTCCGCCTTGTTCAACACTCGGCTGACGTAAACGATCGGATGCTCGAAACCATCTTCATCTTATTGGGTCAACACAGCCCCAATAGCGTAATCAATCGCATCACTCTGGACCGAGAAAGGCTTAGAGAAGTCTGGTCGAGCAATTACTGGCGCACCGGCTAGAGCTAACCTGCGTTCACGGAACGCCGCGTCCTGCTCTTGTCCCCACTCCCATGGCTGGTCCTTACGGAGTAATCTCACGAGAGGGATCTTAATATCCGACTCTAGATTGATAAAACGAGAATACCAACCCACCATGCCAAGGAAGGAAAAAAGTTGTTTAACATTTCTTGGGGTCGGATAATTTAGGACAGGAGCCACTCGATCCACATCGGGACGAAGTCCATCACTATCCAGGCGGTACCCAAGGAAGGTAACGCTCGAGCAACAGAACTGACACTTCTCTCTGTTCAATTCTAGCCCTGCGTCCACTAGTGTTCTTAGGACCATCTCCGACCATTTTAAATGTTCCTCGAAAGTTTCGGTTATAACAATTAGATCGTCCAGGTAACCAAAAACATGAGGTTCATCTTCGGGATCAAATAGAGCATCGATCAACCGTGCAAATATCATGGGTATATTCATCAGTCCGAACGGCATCAATGTGAACTGCCACAACCCAGACCCAGGCACAGCGAAGGCGGTGTAATGTCTAATTTCTGACATTAACACTTGGAAATATGCCTTTTTAAGATCGATCTTAGAGATGAATTTGGCATTATGTAATTTATCCAGAATCGAATCCATATTCGGTATTGGATATGAGTCACGTTTTGTTACCGAATTCAGATCTCGGAAGTCTATGCAAAAACGATCGCTTCCTTCGTCTTTGCGAACTATCACTGGAGCGGCAGACCATTCACTTGCACTCGGTTCAATTATTCCTCTCTCAAACATTTTCCTAACTTCTTGCTGGGCGAATTCGAGGACTTTAGGCGACATACGTCTTGGTTTATGATGTACTGGTCGTGCACCTGGCTCTACTTCTACGTGATGTTCGATCAACGTAGTAAAGCCATGCACATCACCTGGTGGTGGTAATAAGTTCTCTACTAACTTTCTTACCCTCTCTCGCTGGTCATCGTTAATCACAATGATACCTGCACACTCTGCGAGAATCCTCGTGTCTCCGTCTCGGATTCCATCCTTGACAAAAGACTGTCATTTCCCAGCGCCAACGCGCCAGAGGTCATCGCCAATTTTAACCTCGATGATCCAATGTTGGAGGAAGTCCATACCGAGAATCATCGAGTGTTCCATACTCTCAACTATTCTCAGTTGGATGTTGCCATCCAATCTCTTAATTCCAAATAGAACACCTAACAAATCTAGGACTATCAGTGCTGGTCCTGCGACACCACGCACGACTATCTCTTGGCCGGTTTCTACTTATTCCTGTAGCATTCCGCTACGTCAACGCGTATAAGTGAAACCATTGCTTCTGGGTCGAACAATGCTTTAAAGTCCTTGCCACCAAGTCTTATCGAGAAGAACAAACGGTTTTCGGACTGCACTCCCGCAACCATCGCTTCGGCTTGACTGTCAAGTAGAGCTGGAGTCGAACTTGTCTCTCTGAACGTCTACGGAACGGCTCCTGCCCCCCCCCCCTCTGAACTGTTCTAATCGGCACCGATTTTGAACTGTTCAACACCTAATCAAGAGAGACAGTCATTTTACTCTCATTAGACAGTTTTAAATTCTTTTCATTGATCGCAGGTTGGGGTGACAATGAGTAACGAGTATCATCGTTTTCATTGGTGTGGTTACATAGGTTTAGAGTTTTTCTCTTGTTCTCTATTTCCTTGAGTAACCGTTTGTGTTGGTTAAACACTTGCCTACAGAGTACTTCAGACCAGAAAGACCCTCAGTTTTTCTTGATCTCTGGAAGATCTAAATCTGCTTTGTTCGATGCTTCGAACGTTGGAGTTAGCTTGGAAGGGGTCTCAGCCTTAACCATAGGTAACTCAGCAGATTTCGGCAAATTCAGATGTTCAGAGGTATTCTCTCTTACCTTCTGAACGTTTGTTTGCTCTCCGTTAAGCAGTTCAGCAAAGTCAGTGAGGTGTTTGTCCTTCTTAACAAACAACCTCACGGGTTCTCCAACACGTATATCTTGCCCCCTAGAGCTCTTACACTCTTTTAACCTTTTGACTGCGGGGGTGGTCGATATATCGACCACTTAAAATACACAACATATCTAATGTTTGTAGATCAATTTTGATGTTTTGAATGTATATAAAATAGTTTTATAATTTCTCAAAATATTATTTACCTTGACAATAGGTATTTCAAGGTCAAATTTCATCCCTAGTAGAAGCGAGAATTTTAGAGTGATTTCTTTCGTAATATTATATACTGTTTATAAAAAATACTTTAAAAAATCACTGCGGTATCCTTAACCTTGAAAATTTACAGTCAAGGTCATATTGTATTTATTTGCATAAGCGAAAGTTCGATCTAGCTTATTAGCGTTATTGATGAGGTCAAAACGGGAAAAAAAGTAAAAAAAATCCTAAAATTATTTTTGTTCATGAAAATGTCTATTTCGCGATGAAATTTTAGTTTCCAAAACAAAATATCGAGCTTGAACCTTATTTTTGAAGGTTACATAAAATGCTGCGACATTTATTTTCAACGTGGTTTAAAATCAATGACGTAAACACAAAATCTGTTTTTTACTATTTCGGTCTGGGAGTTGGTATATCTTTGCTGTTCGTCAACTGGGTACGAAATAAATGTCATCACTTATTGCAGAAACTCGTTTAATCTTCAAAATTATTTTAATCCCAAAAAATTAATTTATTTTTTATTCATTCATATTTATAAATTTATAATACGATGCAGATTGGTACTTCTCATGCATAACTTATTAGTCTCCAGAATTTGCACAGTATATAATTTTTACTATTTTCACTTGACTATTGAATAGTGTAATATTCTATCTTCTATAAAATGGCTGAACATGAAGCTTGGGGTAGTGGCGCCTTCGAACCAGAAAATGAAGTATTAGAAAACGAGGTTTCAGACAATGGAACAGAAAATGAAGACATCGGGGAAGTCAATTTGGAAGACTTTTCTTATAAGGAAACTGAATTGTCTGAGGACGCGTATTTTTATCCATAAATCATAGATTTTCAAGGTAGCTTCGAAATAAATTCGAATATCTCTTTTTCAGGAAATACACCAATTGATTATTTCAATTACTTTTGTGATTCTTCTTTGCTCAAAAACATTGTAGAGGAAACCAATCGTTACGCAACTCAAAATCCCATAACTCGTTCTTCTCACATGAAAGCTTGGTCCCCTGTCATAAATACAGAATTGGAAACTTTTCTAGGCCTTTCCATTCTAATGGGCCATGTCTGTAAAGGCGAGTTACAAAGTTATTGGTCCACAGATCTTTTGCTACACACTCCAATTTTTGGCCAAATAATGCCTCGCGGTAGATATATTCACATCCTACGATGTTTACATTTTCATAATAATGAAGAAATCGAAAATCATCCTTTCGTGAAAATAAAGCCAGTAGTAGAACACGTGCAAAGCAAATTTTCAGCAGTTCTTACTTTAGGAAGAAACCTGTGCATAGATGAAAGTCTATTAGTATGGAAAGGTAGGCTTCGATGCAAGCAGTACATTCCTTTGAAGAGAAATCGCTTTGGCATCAAGCTATTCATGATTGTAGACTGCGAGACGGGATTCGTGTTGGGTTTTATTGTTTATACTGGCGCAGACACTGATTATCAAAAGTTTGATTTGGGTGTTACTGGCAAAATTGTAGCTCACTTTTTACAATCTTATTTTTATAAGGGTCATGTTCTATACATAAACAATTCGTATACATCTCCCACTTTGGCAGAATTTATACACGATCGTTATACAGGTATGTGTGGTACAGTGAAAGCAAATAGAAAGGGAATGCCAAAGCTTGAAAGCAAGTTAGTTCGAGGTGAAGTACAAGTCTCTCACAACGATGTGTGGATGGCAATGAAGTGGGAAGATAAACGTAGCGTTCGTATGCTTACAACTGTGCACGAACTTGAATTCTGTGCAACTGGAAAAAAATTTTACCTAACAAATAAAGATATTATAAAGCCAAGGTGTGTCCATGATTATAATCAAAATATGGGTGGTATTGATAATGTTGATAGATAATTATCTATAACAGAAACAGTGCGAAAAACAGTGAAATGGTATCGAAAGCTTTTTTTTCATCTTATTGATCTTTATTTATCCAATGCTCATGCGTTGTATAAAATGAGAAACGTGAAAGCTATATCAGTTTCTTCATTTAGATTACAGGTTGCTAGATCATTACTGAAACTTGATCCTTCTGCAAGCATCTCTCCTTACAATGACTCTCCCATTCGATTAGGTGGAAGCCATTTCCCGAGGCAAGGTACAAGTCGAAGATGCCACTTGTACTCTTTGCGTAAGACTACACGTAGAACGACATACATTTGCCTTAGTTGTGAAACTCTTCTATGCGCAGCACCATGCTTTGAAGAGTACCACACAAAAGAGACACTATCGTAGAGCCAATCATTTCTACGTGAGAGGCAAGGGGACTCACGGAAATCAAGAACCCCGAAACGTGAGAGGCAAGGGGACTCACGAAAATCAAGCACCCCAATGGGATCACCTTTGCGCCACGTCCACGCCGTTGATCCTGGGTTATGCTAAGAGCGAATGTCAGAATATTTCTTGACATCTTGACAAATGTAGCAGATGTATGTTGCACTTGTTTTAGAAGTGAATGCAACCTTGAATGTAAATTTTTAAGATCAATGATACCTCAGCTATATTTTCAGAATTTTTGTTTTATTCAGTCCATGACACTATGTACGAAAATCTTCAAAAAATTCTATCTATGCTAGAAAAAAAATTTGTCCTTGAAAAATAGATTTCAAGGTCAAGATTATCTCTAGGATTTTTTACTATTTTTTCATGTTCAGCGCGAGAAATTACATAGAAATACCCTCTAGAGTTGTCCTGGAAAATGAGAAAAAAATTTTACATTGTACTTTACGTTGCCTGCGGGGGTGGTCGATTTATCGACCAGCAGTCAGGATGGGGACTCTACCTGAAATATCCAATGATCTCATGTATAGATTTTGCATTTTTTAAAAGGTCGTTTAGTACTAAAATTTTCCCGCAGCCAAAAGGTTAATTGCGTGCAGGGCCCGGGGAGCGATTCTGGTACCCAGCTGCTAGGTTTCCGAGATATTGCCGTACGTACTCACACTTTGGATAATTATCTAGGGTTACCCCGGTTGTGTGGCACACCTGACACTCAATGGGTGCTGCCACGTTCGGGCATTGCTTCGCTGTATGTCCCATAGTTGCGCAATGTAGGCAAGTCTGATTAGGACAATCGGAATATCGATGTTCTACTTTGTGGCATGTAAAACATATGCCAAAGAAGGGACTATTCGGATTCCTTTGAAAACCAGCGTCTTGGGTCTGCCTCTGCGTAGTACGATCATATACCGTGCTTTGTCTACGTTGAGGCGTGTAGACGGGTGTCGTCTGAGCTTGAGCAACGTATTGTTTCGGCCTTGCACCGTTATATTGTTGCTGCTTTGACCCTGTCTGTTTATTTACCGAAAAATGTCTCGCATTATTGATATTTTGTGCACCCACAAAATTTTTCTTTGTTGCAAGTACTGACATTGACTTGTGTTGCGAGTACCATACACATTGGCTACTTCACAATCACTTGAAGATGGGCTAGAAGAATGTTTCTTATTTTTCTTGCTCCTTTACTTTTTCAATGTCTTTTTCTTCGGTGGTGGAGATGGCTGAGGAACCGGTTGGCTCTTCTTACTCTCAACTAATGAGGCCACTTTCCCCGAAACTTTAGACGAACTACGTTTTGGGAAAGTTTGTGGGATATGAACTTGTTCCCTTGGTGTGAGTTCCGCAAATCTCTTGTCCCATATCAAGTGTTATTTATATCCTTTGCCGTACTTCATTATGTCTTCGAAATTATTTATGGATTTCGAGGACATAAATTTACGACACTCCAGTCTCAATTGAGAATGTGCCATCTCTAGTTGTTGGCGCAGCGGAGGAGGTCGGCGGAATTTCCGTACAATAGCCTTAAAGCAATTCAGGGATTTTACGACCTTCTCTCCTTTGCCTTGCGTGCGGCGTTGTAGATCCTTGAACAAATCTTGATCTCGTAACTCCTGACCGTATACATTCAAAAATTCAATTTCAAAGTCATATCAGTTACGTAAGGAACATTGGACGGCCCTATACCAAAATAGGGCTGTCTTCTTAAACATGCAAGGCAATGCGCTCAGAATACGCCGGTCAGAAAACTGGTCGTCATTCCTGAAGTCTTGTAGACTATCTAGGAACTCTTCAGCATCTTCGTTCGTCTCCCCATCAAACGATAGACCCCAGTCTCTGAGGGCTCTTGCACAACCAGACCGATCTTTTCTATCTCTCACTGGTGGCTGTTTGTATCCCAAAGGGACTAATGCACCCATGTCCTCACTTTGGTTATTCGTATTACGCCGGTGGACATCTCGACTCGGCGATGGTACTCTGCTACGTCTGTCAGGGAGGCGCTCCTTGCGATATCTTCTCGCATAGTAAGCGGTTGAATCCTCCATATTCGCAGCGTAATATTCGTCCGAATCTAAGTTGCTAATATTAGAATCGGTTTGAGTACTTTAATCGCCTCTAGCGACAGCTCGCTCGTGCTCGACGGGATCGTTATTCGTTGCGCGGGTTCTGTTGTAACCATTGTCACACTGTAAAGGCTTCCCTCCTAGTGTAAGTACTTTGGCTACGATCGGACGCGCGAGACTTACGATTCCCTTCATTCAGTAACCGTTAAGAAGTGGACGTTTCACTCCTGTGATATCGCTCAGCTTCCGAGAACGATTCATCATCTGCTTCTTCTGGTGCTGGCGCATATCTGTGTAAAGAGATCCTGTTGTTATGCTTGTCATAACTAACCTTCCTCTGACAGGCACCGTATTGATCACGACTATGTGAACGATAATCTGGGGCTTCCCTCCGATTTTCAGTCGACTGCCTGCGATCGTTGGAAGGGAGTTCATAATCCCTACTCATTTGTTGTTGCGACTTATCTGACTGAATCTCCGAAACGCGCTTTTTAATAGTTCCAGAAATACTAAATTGGCTGGGAGTGGACCGGCCATGTGCATCGGAGTTCAGTCCAAAATCGTTACGACGAATGGCGCCGCTTTCCACTGGATTGTGGTTACCAACCAACGAGTTACGCTGATCCCGTTGTGACGTATGTGGTGAATTTATAGCATGCGTTTCACTTAGACCAGTATATGTGGCGCTCGATACCGTCAATTGTCTCGAGGTTGGTGCGTTAGGCGTCGGAATCGCCGCTTCTGTGTCAATGCCTGCTGCATTATCAGAAAGCGGTCTTAATTCACCCATCGGCGTGGGCACTCTACTATGTGTAGTCACAGTTCCCTCTTCTTCCTGAATGGGGGTTATGTACTCACTTGTTGGTCTATCGTCTGACAACTCAGACTCTATAGACTTGTCGGTACCAGAAGGTATCACACTACCTCTTCTGGAAAGCTTTTAGTGCCTCTACCAGAACTGTGGACAAGTTAAAGGCTTGGTCGCTGGTTGGGCAGAAGTATCCTCGTCGTAATTGGGATACCAAGGCACGTCAATTTGATGATTATCACTTAATTCTATGTCTTAGAAGGCGCTCTCTACGCTCACACTCCTCGTATTTTGCATTAAAGCGCAAACGATCGAGTTAGGCATAAATCTCCTCCAAAGGAAGTGACCTGATGTCCTTTTTAATGTGCATTGCATCCCGCGAGTCACTGAGTATTTTGCACGTACGCGTCTCGTAACTGTCCATCTTAATCTTTTTCATAAGGCAGAGACGGCGTTGTACACCTGGGGATTTCTTCTCAATTGGCACACCAACTGCGTCCCTGTATGCCCTGTAAAGTTTGGACAACTGAGGAGATAGCTCAGAGTCTAGATTCAAATAGAGAGTACAACACTACTATATTTGAAAAGGCATATCTTACTTGAAAAGAAAAGAACCACAAATAAATGCCGATCCGAGTTTGTCAAATTACTAAATAATATCAAAATAAACAACAAGGAAAATTAATATAAATTAATATTATTTTTTTTGTTTAACAAACTCGAAAAAAAAATTTGTTTGCCACAAGAATCGAAATCTTAATCGAATCTGTATTCGGATCAAAGAAAAAAAAATTTTGTTGTCGAACTTCTCTTCAAAATCTAAGTAAAATTGCAAATGATACTTGGACCAATCCAAGACCGAATTAATTCGACAAACAAATTAATTTGGTAACAATTTTAAAATAAATTGCTATCGATTGCAACTTACAAAGAAAAATAATAAAAAAAAATATTTTAATTTGCTGACACGAGAAATTAATATTGAAAGAAAAAGGAAAAAAAAATTCTGGAAGCCACGAATATAATTATTTTGACAAACAAAATAATATAATTTTACACACAAATGTAAACTCACACACAAAAAAATTTTTGTAAAAAGTAGCTTCGAAAGAAAAGAATTTTCAAAAACAAGATCACACAAAGAAAAATTTTTAAATGTGATTAAACGACAAAAAAAATTTTAACTTTGATTAAGATACACAAAAAAAAAAATTAATTTTAATGTTAACCTCCAAAAAAAATTCTAATTTATTTTTAAAAAAAATTAATTATAAATATGCAATTAATTTGACAAACGAATAATTGCAATTTATTCCTTAATTTGGAGGCAAGCAAAAAAAAATTAAGAAAATTAATGAAAAGAGATTTTCTCGTCAGCAGAATTAATGTTAGACTTTTGGATGAAAAAATCAAGGTGGCGCACTTGCACTTTTTTGAAGTTGAATATTGACATGTAGTTTATGTAACATTGACCTTGAGATTAGAAATTCTAACCCAGAAGAATAAATTCTAGATATAATTAGCAACGAATGTTACATATAATGTTATATAGTAAAAGTTGATAGATTTTGAGTTATATACCGGTAAACCCAGCTGGTGTTAAAAAAAAATATGGAAAAATTCACTTTTTGAGGTTAGAATAACTTTTGAGCAATAGATTCCAGTAACTAAAAATTTTTTTCTGTATCTGAAAAACATTTGCAAGTGTACCTAAATTTTTTTACTGCATTTTAAATTTGATCGGACCACTTTACGTGGTAATACCCCATATAATATATATGGATGGTTCTCTGTGACATCGAAGATGAAAAAAATTAATATTGCTATAACTGTGGGAATATGTTTTAGAGGTATCCAGTAGTTCTCCTGAATTTTTTCAGATTTTTTCTGGGCCATTATTTTAAGTTACAGAGAGTCAAAGTTGACATTTTAGCACTTTTTTGCATTATATGCCCATATTCATGAATTTTTAGCTCCCAAGGGATGCATTTTTCACTAAAAACATAAGTATGACTTTTTTTGTAAAATTTTCCGAACTTTTCATTAAAAATACTTTTAAAGACATAAATGTATGCTGTCACACTCTTGTAAGCCATTTAAACCTTAAATAGTGAAAATCAGCAATTCTGCTCCGGACTTTGGTAACCTAATACTGTCTAAAAGATGTCTTTTTATAGTCAGAAACTGCCTAAAAATTTCCAGAGTGGGTCTAATCATTAAGATCACTTATGGTCAAAATATCCGGGAAAAGTGCCCGAAATATTAATAGAAATGTATATTTGTTGCCTTATAACGATGAATCTAGTAGCATGATCATTGCAAAAAAATTTATGCACTTACCTTGGAATGGTAGAAAAGTATCCCCACTTGTTTCAGTATCCATCCAATCCCCTGTAAGCTGCTAAAAATACAAATATTATTATACAAATGTAAAAAATTAATTTTTAAACATTTATAATGCTGAATTTTTAGTTTTACATCCCTTACAAGAATTATAATACTAATCTGAAGCATTACTATAAATATATAAACATCATTATTACAATAACTGAATATACGTATTTAATACAAAAGATATATAAATAAATCGGATATATAATTATAATGAATAATATGATAACGTGACAGTGACAAGTTTGTGAAATCTAAACAATGTATTGCTGAATAATAATAATAATAATGTTGATACTTTTATAGTAATCCTTCAGATTAGTATTATAATTCTTGTAAGGAATGTAAAACTAAAAATCCAGCATTATAAATGTTTAAAAAATAATTTTTTATAATTTTATAATAATATTTGTATTTTTAGCAGCTTACAGGGGATTAGATGGATACTGAAACAAGTGGAGATACTTTTCTACCATTCCAAGGTAAGTGCATAAATTTTTTTGCAATGATCATGCTACTAGATTCATCGTTATAAGGCAACAAATATACATTTCTATTAATATTTCGGGCACTTTTCCCGGATATTTTGACCATAAGTGATCTTAATGATTTAGACCCACTCTGGAAATTTTTAGGCAGTTTCTGACTATAAAAAGACATCTTTTAGACAGTATTAGGTTACCAAAGTCCGGAGCAGAATTGCTGATTTTCACTATTTAAGGTTTAAATGGCTTACAAGAGTGTGACAGCATACATTTATGTCTCTAAAAGTATTTTTAATGAAATGTTCGGAAAATTTTACAAAAAAAGTCATACTTATGTTTTTAGTGAAAAATGCATCCCTGGGAGCTAAAAATTCATGAAAATGGGCATATAATGCAAAAAAGTGCTAAAATGTCAACTTTGACTCTCTGTAACTTAAAATAATGGCCCAGAAAAAATCTGAAAAAATTCAGGAGAACTACTGGAATACCTCTAAAACATATTCCTACAGTTATAGCAATATTATTTTTTTCATCTTCGATGTCACAGAGAACCACCCATATATATATATATATATATATATATATATTACAACAAAAAAACAAATTATTAATAATAATAATAATACAAAAATTAATAAATATAAACAATAAAAATATTATTGTTAGTCTTGAACTGATACAAAATCAGTGAACCGAACTCATAAATATTTCACACACACATATTGTTAAACTCGCTTTTAAAGCGAGTTAACAAAATTCACACAATGAAATTAAAAATGAAATAATAAAATGTAAGCGATGAATTTAGAAATGAAATTACGGTCCCGCAGAGGGGGAAATTTTCATTTTTGCATAGCAACGAAGGATAGCCGCGCGGTATATGCCGTATAAAGTATATGTTTTCTCTCTCTCTCTCTCTCTCTCTCTCTCTCTCTCTCTCTCTCTCGCTCGCTCTCGTTACACTTACGCCGCACGAGTCTACCGCCGGCTAGTTGGGATTGTCTCTCTCTCTCTCTCTCCCACTAGCGGACTCGTGCTCACTCAACACTACACGACTTCGCGACGCAATGTCTCTCTCTCACGCACTGGTTCTCTCTCACTCGCTCTCTCTCTCTCTTACACAACCACAATATACGGCTAGGGATATCCGCGCGTCCCTACTCTAACGCGAACCGAGCACTTCAAATTTTACTCTCTCTCTCTCTCTCTCACACACACACACACACACACACGCGACTTAAAAAAGCAAGAAACTTCAAAATAAATAGCCCGCTGTTCCCCATATAAATACAGGTAAACCTGTACATAAAAGAAAAAAATAAGACAGAATTTACCAATCCGAAATTCCTCGACACGCAGGCGCTACAACTACCGTCCTGTCACGGTCGCCATTTTTGACGTGGTATTTCGTCCTAATACCAGTTACAATTTGTTTATTATTTCTATACAGGGACGACGGCCCAAAGAACGCGTCTTTATCGTCGCCGTGGGTTAATAAGTTAATCCGTCGGGACACGGTAGCGGAGATTGGACGATCTCCTACGTACCGACACACGTGTAAGGAAAATCAGGAATCGGAATAATGATTGTGGGTTAATTTATAATTACAATAGTGCGACCGTCATATTAAAATAAAATAAACAATATTTATTTAATAGTTTACACGGAGGTGCCCGACAATAATTAACGTGGCGTTCTCCCGGACGCGTGGTAAATGCGCGGCAAGCTGGGGCTGCCCGCGCTCTCGCCCCGCGCAATACCTATACGATTTCGGTAGCACCGATGTGCTACCGAACAAACATACACACACACTCACTCAACACACTCTAAGAGATATACCGACTGACGTCGGGTACTTACCGGGCTAGCTTGTCCATTGGCCCTGGTGTGAGTCGGCGCTCCGACGTCTGCTGGCCGGTGGAGTCAGCCCGGTTTCCCGTCGCCCTCGACGGTGGTCTGCAGGCGCGGCCTGATGCCTAGTACTCGCGCACGGCTTTTCGGAGCACGGACGAACCGGTCCGGTACTTCCCGTGGCGCGCGAAACTAAACGTGACGATGTGTAAAAGGTTGCTGTCGCGGTCAAGACCGGCAGCGTACTGAGCTTTTCGGGAATTGTCGTATTCCCGAAAAGTACCTATACACACACACAATAACAATCTAGTATATAGATGATTGCACACGTCCTCGTTCGTCGACATAAACACGCGCGTTTCGTGGCCTTGAATATGCAACGCACGAAACAATAACAACGTGCGAGATTTTAAGATACATTATTTTATATACACATGAAATAATATAATACATGAAGTATTATTTACTTGACGTCTCGTCGCAATAGCGAATGACATCGACGACGAGAATAAGGAAAGAGAAATTTTATTAAGCAAAGTAAATGCATTAACGTACGATGCAATTGACAAAATATGTAAATCGAATAAACCAGGAGAAACAACTTATAAAAATATATTTGAAAAAGTAAAAATTTATCTCAAGCCGCGAGCATCATACTCAGTTTACAGAAACCGATTTCGATAAAGAGCACAAGAAAAAGATGAAAACATTAGCGAATACGTCGCAGCTCTCCGTAAATTAACAAAGGATTGTAAGTTTGGAAATAATGTCGATGACCAAATATTCGATCAAATTATTGTTGGTTTAAAAAATAAAACTATAAAAGCCGATTTGCTGCAAAATGGAACAGCCAACGTTAGAAGCGGCGTTAAAAAAAGCATTTGCATCGGAGGCTGCGAAGAATGGCGCTGAAAATTTACAAAGGCATACGAATAGAATCGAGGATTTACACAAGATGAACGCTTCTTCTTCACACTCACAAAACAATCAGTGGGAATCACCGCCTGAACAACAGAAAAGTCAAACAGAGCGGCACGCGGTCAAGGAATGTCGAGAGGTTTACCGCGGGGTACGCGACGCCTGAACGCATCGTTTCGGCAATGAAATACCATGAGAGGTCAACAACGACAACAAACTCAGCGAAAATCAGAGTATACATGTTATCGTTGTGGTAAATCAGATCATCAGATCATATTTAGGATCTAAAAATAATAAAAGTAATGACGATAATTCCGAATCGGATAGTATCACGGAAGAGCTAAATAATATGTTTTCGCAACATTACTTGCATTTTTCACAAATAAAATACGTACCCGGTAATGCTAGCGTAGAACCGCAATATATGGACGTCAATATTAATAATGTTAAAATAAAAATGGAAATAGACACGGGGGCTGCAATGTCAATAATACCCGTAAAATTAAAAGATAAATATTTCAAGAAAATCGCTTTGAAGGACATGAATATTGAATTTGTAAGCCACGATGGAAGTATAAATAAACCATTAGGTATTTTACGAAATATAAGAAATATCGCGGATAATGTAGAAGTTAGAAACGCCATTTAAGTTACTAATTTAAAAGGCCCGCCAATAATTGGTCGATCTTGGTTAAAAGTCTTAAAATTATGGCCGTTATACAAATCGCAAAATTTAAACGCTATTGAAACGAAAGATAATTTAAATAAAAAATTAGATTTTATTTTGACAAAACTAAAGGTGAAATAAAATTAGAATTAAAAGAAGGTGCTACTTCTAAATACATGTTAGCTAGACCAGTACCGTTTACAGTGCGGGATAAACTAGAGAACGAATTAAATAGATTAGTTCTAGAAAAAAAATTAATACCGGTAGAAGTAAGCGATTGGGCAACACCAATAGTGCCAGTAATAAAACCGTCCGGAGATGTATGTATATGCGGCAATTTTAAAGTGACATTAAACTCGGAACTCAAAATTATTCGGTATGCAAAGTCTTATTTTGATCACGCAGTTGTAAAATTACGAACAAATAATAGTAATGACAGTTTTTATAAAAAACAATATTCGTAAATATTTTTGATAATACAACATTTATTGATAATAAATACTCATAAAAGTTTGTTTCGGTGTACGCACATGATGTACGGTATAGCATCCGGACTGGGATTTTTAAAAAAAACTATCGAAAATATCTTAAAAGAAGTAAAAGGCGTTGCAATGGTATCCGACGATGTTGTATTAACAGGCGATAGTGACGAAGAACAGTTAGAAATGCACGAAAGTCATTTCGGGATAGTCAAAATGAAAAGTATAGCAAGGTCGGTCGTATGGTGGCCACATATCGATAAACAGCTCGAAGACGAAGCAAAATTTTGTTCTCATTGTATAAAAGTTAAAGATAACCCTATAAAAATGCAACTATCACCATGGCCACACCCGAAACAACCTTGGCATAGAATTCATGCTGGCTTTGCAGGACATTTTTAGGACATATGGCCTGAGCTATATATTGTTAAAAACATGACAGCGCAACATACTATTGAAATATTTAAAAAAGTTTTCTCAAAGCACGGATTACCGGTTCAAATAATTATTGATTCAAGGACTCAATTTACGAGCGAAGAATGCGAAAGATATTTTAAAAGTTTAGGTATTAAACATACATTTTCCGCTCCCAAACATCCAGCAACAAATGGCGCTGCCAAAGGATTTGTCAAAGAATTTAAAAGGAAAATAAAAGCAATTACAGGAAGTAATAACGCAAATGTTAAAATCGCGATTCAAATGTTCTTGTTTGCTTACAGAGCCAACGAAACACCTGCGAAACTTTTATATAACCGAGAATTGCGAACACCTTTAGATTTACTACGTCCTGACAGTAGAAAAATTAATTGAACTTAAACAAGAAAAACAGATTAATCAATTTAAAAGTAAAAGAAATGATACATTTAAAATTAGAGTCATAGTAATGGCGAAAGATTTTCGCAAGTATCATCCTAATATGACGCAAGCTCGAGCCGTTCGTATAATCTCTCCAAAAGTTGTATTGTGAAATTCGAAGACGGTGAAGAGCATAAAAGACATTTCGATCAAATATTAAAGTGGCGAAAACCTAAACTTAAAATTAATTGTAACAAAAACAGCGTAAAACCAATAAGTAACGATAACGAAAAAGTCGAGTGTCATATTCAACTTCAAGAATTATGAAGATCAAATAGAAATAAACAGTCTATTGATCGTTACAATACTACTTTTATAATAAAAATTAAGGCTTTATTGATCTCCACAAACCATATATTTCTTGCCGACGTTCCGGACGTATTTTTTCCGTCCCTTTTCAAGGCAATAAAAAAGGCGCAGAGATGTTGCGAATAAAAAATTTTTTTGTGCGATATGCGAGTAAACTGCTAATAAAGAGGGTTTTTTGCAATCTTCTATATTATATTAAAATTCATCCATTCTCCGGTGACCGGCGGTCCAGTCCGGTGCCCCGGGCAGGTGTCCGGTCTCCTGTTGTAAGAAATAAGAGTATGTGTGGAGTGGAAGGGTTAACGCTGATATTTCGGGATAACTTCACTAATTAGGGGATTTCCTGAATATATCGGGAATTTTTGAGTTATTTCGGGATAACTCCACCAATTACGGGATTTTATAAATATTTCACTAATTTCTTAGGTATGCGGGGATAAATCCACCAATTTCGGGATTTCCAGGACATATCGGGGTTTTCTGTTGTATTTCGGGATTAATTCACTAACTGAGGGATTTCCTGGATGTTTCGGGATTTTCTGAGGTATTTTTGGATATCTCCACCAATTTCGGGATCTCCTGTATGTTTCGGGATTTTCTGGGGTATTTCGGGATATCTCCACCAATTTCGGGAATTCCTGGATGTGTCGGAATTGTCTGGGGTATTACGGGATAAATTCACTAACTGAGGGATTTCCTGGACATTTCGGGAATTTTAAGGTATTCCGGGATATCTTCACCAATTTCGGGATTTCCAGGATGTTTCGGGATTTTCTTAGGTATTCCGGGATATCTCCACCAATTTCGGGAATTCCTGAAGTTTCCGGATTATCTGCGGTATTTCGGGATATCTCCACCAATTTCGAGATTCCCTGGATGTTCCGGAATTTTCTGGGGTATTTCGGGATACATTCACTAACTGAGGGATTTCCTGCACATTTCGGAAATTTTGAACTATTCCGGGATATCCCCACCAATTTCGGGAATTCCTGGATGTGTCGGAATTGTCTGGGGTATTTCGGGATAAATCCACCAATTTCGGGATTTCCTGGATGCTTCGGGATTTTCTGAGGTATTCCGGGATATCTCCACCAATTTCGGGATTTCCTGGATGTTTCGGGATTTTCTGAGGTATTCCGGGATAAATCCACCAATTTCGGGATTCCCTGGATGTTCCGGAATGTTCTGGGGTATTTCGGGATAAATCCACCAATTTCGGGAATTCCGGGATATTTACGGATTATCTGCGGTATTTCGGGATATCTCCACCAATTTCGGGAATTACTGGATGTGCCGGAATTGTCTGGGGTATTTCGGGATAAATCCACCAATTTCGGGAATTTCTGGATGTTTCCGCATTATCTATGGTATTTAGGGATAACACCACCAATTTCGGGATTTCCTGGATGTTTCGGGATTTTCTGAGATATTCCGAGATATCTCCACCAATTTCGGAATTTCGTGGATTTGTCGGAATTGTCTGGGGTATTTCGGGATGAATCCACCAATTTCGGGAATTCCTGGATATTTACGGATTATCTGCGGTATTTCGGGATATCTCAGCCAATTTCAAGATTTCCTGGATTTTTCTGGATTATCTGAGATATTCCGGGATAAATCCACCAATTTCGGGATTTCCTGGATGCTTCGGGATTTTCTGAGGTATTCTGGGATATCTCCACCAATTTCGGGATATCCTGGCTGTTTCCGGATTTTCTGAGGTAATCCGGGATAAATCCACCAATTTCAGGATCCCTGGATGTTCCGGAATTTTCTGGGGTGTTTCGGGATACATTCACTAACTGAGGGATTTCCTGCACATTTCGGAAATTTTGAGCTATTCCGGGATATCCCCACCAATTTCGGGAATTCCTGGATGTGTCGGAATTGTCTGGGGTATTTCGGGATAAATCCACCAATTTCGGGAATTCCTGAATGTTACCGGATAATCTATGGTATTTAGGGATATCTACACCAATTTGGGGATTTCCAGGATGTTTCGGGATTTACTGAGGTATTCCGGGATATCTTCACCAATTTCTGGATTTCCTGGAAGTTTCCGGATTATTTGCGGTATTTCGGGATATCTCCGCCAATTTCAAGATTTCCTGGATTTTTCCGGATTTTCTGAGGTATTCCGGGATAAATCCACCTATTTCGGGAATTCCTGGATGTTTCCGGATTATCAATGGTATTTAGGGATATCTCCACCAAATTCTGGATTTCCATGATATTTCGGGAGTTTCTGGGGTATTCCGGGATATCTCCACCAATTTCCGGATTTCCAGGATGTTTCGGGAGTTTTTGAGGAATTCCGGGATATCTCCACCAATTTCGGGATTTCCAGGATGATTCGGGATTTTCTGGGGTATTTCGGGATAAATCCACCAATTTCGGGAATTTCTGGATGTTTCCGCATTATCTATGGTATTTAGGGATATCACCACCAATTTCGGGATTTCTTGGATGTGTCGGAATTGTCTGGGGTATTTCAGAATAAATCCATCAATTTCGGGAACTCCTGGATATTTATAGATTATCTGCGGTATTTCGGGATATCTGAGCCAATTTCAAGATTTCCTGAATTTTTCCGGATTTTCTGACGTATTCCGGGATATCCACCAATTTCGGGATTTCCTGGATGTTTCGGAATTTTCTGGTGTATTTCGGTATAAATCCACCAATTTCGGGAATTTCTGGATGTTTCCGCATTATCTATGGTATTTAGGGATATCACCACCAATTTCGGGATTTCCTGGATGTGTCGGTACTTTCTGAGGTATTCCGAGATATCTCCACCAATTTCGGGATTTCCTGGATGTGTCGGAATTGTCTGGGGTATTTCGGGATAAATGCACCAATTTCGGGATATCCTGGATGTTTCGGGATTTTATGAGGTATTCCGGGATAAATCCACCAATTTCGGGATTCTCTGGATGTTCCGGAATTTTCTGGGGTATTTCGGGATACATTCACTAACTGAGGCATTTCCGGCACATTTCGGAAATTTTGAGCTATTCCGGGATATCCCCTCCAATTTCGGGATATCCTGGATGTTTCGGGATTTTCTAAGGTATTCCGAGATGTCTCTACCAATTTCGGTATTTCCTGGATGTTTCCGGATTAACTGTGGTATTTCGGGATATCTCCGCCAATTTCGGGATATCCTGGATGCTTCGGAATTTTCTGAGGTATTCTGGAATATCTCCACCAATTTAGGGATATCCTGGATGTTTCGGGATTTTCTGAGGTATTCCAGGATATCTCCACCAATTTCGGGAATTCCTGTAAGTGTCGGAGTTGTAGGGGTATTTCGGAATAAATAAATAACTGA